>JAOWCC010000916.1:0-685000 GCA_030867875.1 Actinernus sp. WN-2022
GGGGGGGGGGGGGGGAGAGAGAAGAGAGATTTTACTGATGTTCCTGTCGCCTGTGGTCAAGGGCAATAGGGCAAAATGTTGTGAATTTTGCAAAATAAGTCTTCGAGTCGTACTGATCTGCTCTGCTTTACTTGTAGTTGTTAATATTTGCCGTAATATGGCTTTTATTTGGTCTCTATAGGCCATTAAACTCGCTCTCAAACGATCTATCAATTTGAATAAATTAATCAAATGCACCTTATAGGCCAATTATGTTTTACAACTACGGGTGCATTTTTTTTACACAGCTCGGACCATAGTTAATCTGGAGTTATTATGGTTCAAAGAACCAGTTGACATAATATAAAATAAAATTGAAATAAATTAGATAACTCTCAACGAACAATAAACGCAGTCTTCTGAATTTACCTTTATTATGTAATGGTATTAAAAAGAATGGTGAAAATAGAGTTCAGAAATTAAATGCAATGCACTCGCAGTGAATGAGATGAATGTTTGTGTTTGCGATGTGTAGTCAGGCATCGGTTTCACATTCTTTCTCACGGTTAGCTCGTTAATGGCGCTTGATCTAAGCCAGATGTCACAAATTCGAACGTAACGAAGCAATATTTTCGGAAGCCGGCCGGCCGTAGCCGTGTTTCGGAAGTCCGAGCCAGCCAACGAGTGTTCGCTGTTGTCAAGATAGTTGGATTATAGTTGCAGTCGAGTTCCATTTGATTAATTCAGACTTTGACTATACTTGACAGATCGGTGACTAGACACGAATCGTTTGAACGTTCGTAGCGATTGTAAAGCGAGTTTAATGGCCTATAGAGACCAAATAAAAGCCACATTACAGCAAATAAAACAACTACAAGTAAAGCAGAGCAGATACGTACGACTTGTCCTATTGCGGCCTATTGCCCTTGATGTGGTAACACGTTTCAAACTCTACTGAATGTCACGTGAAATACCTTACGTCATAATTAGGTAACGCACTCACATCAATCGATTATGCAGAGAGAGAATCAGAGCATCATGACAGATGACAATGATTATGGATCAATCTTGCACGTCCCTGATTTTATAAAACACGTTAATTTTTATACACCAGTTTACCGTGATTGGGTGCCTAAACAGCTTGTTTTTTTATTTAATTTTGTTTATGTTCGACGGAATCAAAATACATAGTCATTTCAGTCTGACATAAACCATTCACATTGCCGTGAAGTCACAGCGCGTGTCGATCATAGACTGCATCTCAAATAAAATGAAGTATTAGCCCGATGTCCCATGGCTTTCATGATGATATTTGAACGGCCCCTGAAAACATTAACAGCCCTAAAGAAAGCCAACTAAATGGCTTTGTTTCATTATCATCAAACTACTTGATCTCAGCGGCACGGACACCAGCCTGGAGTACTTCCGTGCTCAGTATTAAACGTGTTTACAAGACACTTCTGTCAGCGAAAATGCTGCCGAGAAACAAAATCAAAACAATATTTGTCGTCTTCGGGCTGAAAAAGTAAATTTTTGATTTTGCTGTGTCTATTGCAATGAACCAGATTTTATTGGAATTGATCAATTGAAAAGCACGAAGGCGCCAAGGATAGTAACCTCCATCAGTGAGTGAGAATTTTGTTGGGCTATTCGGCGGGACCGCTCCCACCACAAGCTGTCGTCAACTGATGCAAAGTAAAATCCCTCTGGTTGAAATCAGTGGAAGTCGCATCAATCCCAGGGGAAATGGCACCTTGCATTGTGCCTGGGTTGTGAGCTATTAAACCGACTGTTATCTATCGATTCTATGACAGCAGCCCATGTCAATCTGTATGATTTCCGGATCGATCCTCTGTTTTATTAACTGTGGGATCCTGGTGCCTTTCCGGTAATCGTCGTGGCAAGCCTTTTGCACTCCTCACAAGTCTTGCGATAAACTCTACTGTGTATTTTCTGATTTCACTTCGTGTTCAGGTGTTTTTCCATTTTCGCTTGAATCTCTGATCGTAGGTGAAGAATGGCAACCAGCTGAACAAGGGCACCCAATACCCGGAGTAAAGAAAACCTTCGAAGAGACCATGCCGGAAGCAGCTCATGAAGATCAGAAAAGCTCTGATGATACCCTGCCGAAAGGCCTAGGTAAGGAATGTAATTTCTAAACCACTTAATCGATATTGATAAAACGCTATCAATACCGGAAATGACAGTCAAGCTATACTGGTACCTTAACTGAAAACTCGTCCTGCGAAATGTCGAATTGAATAACTAATTTTGTGCAAAAACAGCAATGATCCCCGAGATAATAAAAGGCATTACTTTGTTCAACAGAAACCAATGAATACAAAGATGCCTATGGCAACGACCCTTGCACCTCAACCTCATCTCAGGCCCGTCAGGACGAGGAAAATATTTTTGATGTTTTGATGACAACAAAATACAAGAAGGCTAAAATGAGAGGGCTTAAAATATATTCCGAAACAGAAACAAAAGGTGGAAAAACAGAGCTTGAAAGAAAGAGGCGTCATTTCTGGAACGACAAAGCAGAACAATTGTGTGAAAGTCCTTACTACGGCAAATGCGACAAAACAACGTTATATGGCGTTATCGACGTATCTTGGTCCATGAGAAAGACCACGATGCTAGAAGCAGATGCAAGCGCTGTTCGTAGCGAAGAAAAAGCGTTGTTTGAAGATGACCTGATTGCCAGTGGTATATAGGAAAATTGGGAGTCAGAAGAAAAATACCATTTACAAGAATTTAGAAAGAATGAGGATTGCGCATAACGAGGTTGAGGGTTTAGATGAAGAATTGAAAGAGATGAGAAAACGATTTGGAAAAACTACGACACCGACAGAAAAACAACAACTGCAAAAGAATTTTGACACCAAAACAACGATTCTTGACGGCTCATATTCCTAATTTAAACGAGCACAGGAGGCACTATCAAAATCAATAAAGCAGAAGAGAATGGAAATTGAGAGAACATTGAAGAGCAACGAGGAATTACAAAAGGCGGAGGAGGATACGAATCCCGATGCAAAGAGGAAAAAACTATGAGAGTCCAAACTGGTCATGAGAAATCAGTGTGACTTATTTATCAGTGTGACTTTTTAAGGTTACCGTATACCTTCGCGCGTGTCTCTCGCAAATAAAATCGCACGCGCATCATTTTAAAGGAAAGTATAGAAACCTATATATCACTGGAAAGGTTATATAATGTAGAATGCGCTGAAATGTTTTTTTTTTGCACAAATATTACATTTTCAGTAAATGCTAAGGCAACAAACGCAAAAAAGACGAGTCTCACAGAAGTGAATTTATGTCCCTCCGCGTTCGCGCCTACGGACGATTCCGCTGCATAATGTCAATCAGCACATGATGGCCTGTCAAAGTGTGTGAGCGTTTTTTTATATTTTACTTTGTTCAAATGCAATTCATCTTCAAAGTTTCAATCGAAATAGTTACTGTGTTTCATCACGGCAAGTACTCTTATAAGAAAATATCGCTAAACGCTCACACACTTTGGTTCATATGTAGCTCCTCTAACACTAGGCCAAGTTTCATCAAGATCTGACAAGTCTTCATACCCTATAAATTCACCCAAACACAGTGAATACGCATAAAAATCTATCGGCGTTTTTGGCTTCTGAAAGTTAGGAAACACATCACACCTCATCAAAGCAAACGTCAACACTTAAACCAACCAGCCAATTATATGTAAGGATCCCCGGAGCTTATGAATCAAGTCCAGAAATTCGCGGGAAATTAGTACGTGGCTCAAATTGCATAAGAAACATACATACTAGTGTCGTGTCACAAATATTCAAAAGAGCGTTGTGTTATGGCCAAAACTAGAGATAATGCGCAAAAGGGGAAAAAGAAAGGTAAATCAACGGGTTGTACCAAGAAGGGAGAGGGCCAGATATCGAAAACTAAATCGCGTCGAAAGGTCACGCCGCAAACAAGAGCGAAGGGAAAAGCGAGTGGCAGGCAACCTCGTGCTCCGAACGTTGATGTTGATCCTAAACCTGCTATGTTAGCTGCGATGATTCCTTCAGTTCCCCAAAATCGACCGGCTGAACTTCGCTCAAGTTCACGATTTAGAACTCCTGGATTGACCACGGCCCAGTTTGGAAACTGCGAGTCACCCAAGACATTAGAATCGGAGTCGGATGCGGACTCGCTGCTACTCTCTGAATCTTCCGTCTCTTTTCTTGTACCTGGCAAAAGTTTAAGCCTACTAGCTGAGCAGCTTTCCGTCGGAGTTGTAGCAGTACTAATAGAACTCGAAGTGGGAGTCGTCGAACATGAAGGCTGTTCGAACCACGAGCCTTTGTCGCTTTCCGCGAGCATCACTTTCTTCTCCGTATTGAAACTTTGCTCCTTCTCGAGCTCATTCTCTTGAATCTTCTTGGGGCCCGACTTCTTTTTTACCTTTTATCCAAGGATTATTCTTTTCTCTTCTGGACATATCCACGATCGATATACCGGTAAATTAAACGCTGTAAAATCACTGAACTCACGAGTCACGGCTCACTGTGAGTCTGAAGCTCCGGATAAACGTTACCTTTTGTAGATTAATACTTTAATAGATCCGTCAATCATTGATATTCATGATGTTAAGGTAGGGCAGTATATTATCGATTCAGTGTGCCACAATTACATTAAACTTACCTAAAATACAAGCTTCCATTTTTCCATGTGTCTGTCCTCTTATAGATGCACAGAAGATGTCAAAACGTGTCCAGACAACAGTCTCGCTACTTGACTTGGTGCACGTTTTTGTTCTTGTCACATTTTGACGTCATATGTGCATCTATAAGAGGACGAGCGTGTTTATCAGCTCGCTTATTGACATGCATGTATGTAGTTTAAGAGACCATCATTTTTTTTAACTGAAAGATGTTTGTAATTTTTATAATTCTTACACTGGCATATCCAATTTCAATTGATAACATTTTTATTTTAAACAATGTAAAGAGTGGGGATTTCTACTAAATAAGCTATTTGGCATACATCTTGGCACTGGGAATTATGGCCACCTAACCATTGCCCACAGTGCTATGCCCCTGAGGCCATGTACAAATACTATGGACAAAGCATCTATTCCGACCATCTGAGGCTGTTTTGAAAAAGGCAGATGTTGAATTCCAAAAGAACAACACAGCTGCTGTATAGATGGTTGTGGCACGTTTGACGAGTCTGGGATTTCAGAGTTAAAGAAGTTTAATGACATTGCCAAGAAGAAGAAAACTGGATCTCAAATACTGGCTGTGTACCAGTTGAGCAAGCACTACTAACAGTTGCTCTCTGACACACAAAAACAAGAGTCCTTTATTGAGACCTGGAAAAAAGGTCATTGATGTTCTTTCCTTCAGCGACCTGGCTGGAGAACGGTATATTGACAATTGTCATCGATGTTTGCATTGGCAAATATCTACAGGAAACTGCAAGTAACCTGAGTGAAACAACATTGCACCTTCCATCTGAATTCTTTGACTGGTTCATAACAGATGGTGAAGCATACCAAAAACGACAGCTATCATCACAGATGACAACAACAAGAACTTATTACCTCAGTCAAATACTAGTCCCAGTATTAGCGGCTACTATACATCGATTTAAAGTATAAGCCATTGTACTTTGACGATGGCATGAAATTCTCTCCTCCAAAAGGTGTACTTCCATACATGATGAAAGCCCTAGATCTACTCATCGCGTACAATTGTCCCTAAAATCAGGTCATGACCGTGTGGAAGACTGAGAACAAGCACACAACAACTATATTGCTTTTCTCCGTTTTAGTAAACTGGTTTCGTCAACAAACTCGAATAAAATTTGTATATTTACTATTGAAACAGGGAAGGAACATTTTTCACGAGCGAGAGAAAACTATTTTATGTGTTTAATACACTATCACGGCCGGTCCTGGATTATACTGCATTTATGGATATTCAGGTGTGAACAGAAACTGTTAAATTGCAATATTGCATATGTTAATACGAGTAACGAGATTTTTGTTTGTTGGAAGTCGCACAAATTAGTTCGCACACTCTCACAGTGCCTTTGATTAATGTTATTTATAAGTATACAATACAAATGGGTAACCAACCTTATTGACTTTGAGTTTTTGTTAAAAGCTGCGAGCAGAATTTCGAGCAGAATTTTGAGCAGAAAATGCGATTTTTTCGAGCATTGCCGGCAGGCAGAATTCACCAATTTACGAGCAGAATTTATCCAAGCCTAATCCAGCAACCCCGCTGCTACTACAACCTTTCTCGCAATCCTGCTTGTCATTCAGCTGCTTTGGTATGCCGTCACAATCACCTGTTGATAACAGGATGATCGGAGCTGGAAGTTGTAGAATTGGTGTGATCATGGCAGCTAGAGACTTCATTACATATGGATCTGCCAAAGTGAATAATCTTACATGGCGATTCTGTGAGATGGACACTCACCGCATAGAGCTAATGCTTCAGATATTAGCATGGAATCAATAATTAAAGTATCACCTGGGTAAAGGTATATCAAAACAGGAGTTTTTGGCCCTCGAACTTGAACGAAATTTATCGGATCTCGAGGCAGAATCATCTGGTAAGTATATACAGTTGAATCCCGATAACTCGAACCGTCGGGAACTCGAAGCTCGCGCTAACTCGAACCAAAATTGATTTCTCCTGGATTTGCGTCATACATTTAATGTAATTTTACCCTCCGTAACTCGAACCCTCGATAACTCGAACCTCCCGCTAACTCGAAGCAATTTTTGTTTCCCTTCAGGTCATTTTCTTTATAATTTTACCCTCGAGAACTCGAACCTCGTTTATCAAGACGTAACGAGACAAAACGTACTTCAGAACATTGAATTTATTTTCAAGCAGCATGTATTCTTTGTATTAACTTCTCTAGTTTCTTGGTTTTACGTTACATAAAATGTGTCAGTTCAGTCCTGTGAGAATATTGTACGTGACAAGCGGTGTCAGCAGGAATTAAAGGGAAACAAAGGATCCATTCAACCAGCTTTCATCAAGCTTTGCCGCTTAGCTGTTTCTTTAAAATGTCAATAAATTTCTTCTGTCCCTTGAAATGCAGCGTGCACGGCACTTGCATGCCTTCTCCATCGCCACGGTTAACTGCCTTGCCAGTTACCACCACAGTGCAGGAGTTCTGCTTATTGGCCCGCAAAAAGTAGAAAATAGTCTTTGCAAAACGGCCAGATTTGCCTTTCATTATACACATACCGCATACTTGTCGACACTATTGCTTGGTTCTGGTACAGCGTTTAGCTCCTCAAGAAGCTCCGGGAACCAAACTTCTTGGTACACATGATATCCTTTGTTTTATTCTTCGTGTCGCTGTTTGGCGCCGGCAACCAATCAGATTGCACTGGTCACGTGACACGTACGTTGCGCCAGCCATGTGACATGTGATTTTCAGGTTTTTCAAGATGGCGACGAGTGGGAGTTTTGACTTAGCCAAACCTTTAATATCAGCTGTTTTTGTGTGTAAACCAAAGGTTCCTTCAAGTGCAATACCAAGATTTTTGTCTTTTCTAAAGCTGAGAGGTGTTTCACGGGCTTTGGACGGGAATTTATCACATATCCAGATCCACTCAAGGAAGATCTTAGCCATCTAATATGTCACGAGTGGATATCAACACTAAATATAGGACTAAGAGTGAGACAGCAGTTTGTAAATGTAAGTAGCTAAACTGAACATGATAACTTTTATACCAATTGACTGTGGTTGTGTTGTTATTCATTGTTATTAACCTCTCGGAAAGTATAGTAGAAATGACCCGATTTCTCGCGATTTCTCAGTTCTCGATCTTTTAAAATATTATATGCACATGTTTTTATAAATTCGGGAACGAAAATCTAGCAGGATATGGCGTGAACTCTACCCTGGGTACCAGAGGTTCTCACTTCGCAAAGCTTAGACACGAAGCTTTTCCACCGAGGAGCGAAGCGACGCTTGCTCCTCGACACTTTGTCCTCGCTTCGAGTCACGCAGTTTTTTGTTTGCCGACGATTGATACGAACGGGCTTCAAACTCCGGCTTTATTTGTCTTCTTTTTATTTTGCTGAACTGCACAGAAGACCTTGAAATTACCGTTAAATAAATCTTCCTTATTTATCCTAAAAAAGCTTTGATTTTATATACCCTCGAAGAAGGAATTAATTTTACTTTCTTCACTTCGCCTTCTCTTTGCGGGAATGGACAATCTGAAATCTACAATGAGCCTACAATGTTTACCGTCTCGTTTTTCTCAGCCAATGGAAATCGAGATACCGTGGCGCTGTAATCGGTTCGGCGGCAGAGGTTTCTTTGTATTAACATTTATTAGCACAAGTTTCAACTATTCTCTTCTCTTATTCCTAAATTCTAAACTGTATAGTTTTTACAATGGGGAGCTGGGGTGGTGCAGTGGTTCATCACCAACATTTGCTGAATTTCTTTGTGCTTGTGAATTAAGCTATTTTCTAATTTTTGATTTTTTGGGTAAAATCACTTTGATAAGTTATAATTTAAAAATAGGTAATTTGTCTCTACCAGCATGCTTTTGTATAATAAGTGTTGGTGGTGACATCACATCATTAATACTAATTTGGGCTTATACATGTATGCACTTTAAGATAACCCTAAGGACCCACCTCATAATTGTATTTCTTATTATGCCTTATTACTCTACATTTCCATCATCTTATGAGAAAATAATATTGTTGTTGTTAGTAATGGCATCAAATATAGTAGCAAATGGCCCAATTCCTCATTTCTTGGATCTGACCATTCCAGTTCAGCATCGGCACTTTCACTTGGTCAGGAGTACCAGTACTTTTACAGTGCGACTACTGAAAGCAGGGCCACTTAGACAGCGAGAACCAATCACATTGCAGAACGAAAACAAAGCATTACAACTTCGGTAACTTTAGCCAATCAACAGATAGCAAAGAACAATGTTACTTGACTTGGCAGAAATCTGAATATGCTTTGTTTTCGTTCTACAATGTGATTGGTTCTCATTGTCTAAGTGGCCCCACTTTCAGTAGTCGCACTGTAAGAATTATTTGGGAATGAAAATTAAACTTGCTGTGACCCCAATGATAGAAAAGAAGGAGTGTAAATTGCATGTCTGTTTCATGTGGCCTGCCATTATAAGTTTCAGTCTCCTTCAAGATGTAGAAAATGAACACTAGTGCTGTGCTCACTAATATTTGAAAATGGTGGTCTAGCTGTAGTTTACAACCCCAATCGTCTCCTCTGGTTCGTTATTGAGAATTACTCAAACATCTAGACAGATCTAGATAGATGACTTTATTTCACATGTAGAATGACACATTCTAAATATTCACAAGGAATAGCCGAGAAACATTATTTGGAATTACTACTCAAATGTTAACCATTGCACTTCAATCAACAACACCCATACCAACTTTTGATAATTCTAAAGATCCTCAAGGAACTATTATTGAAAAGAAAGTAATATTAAACTACATAATTGAACGAAATTGTGGCTGAAATGTACATGTACAGCATGTATGTATGTGTGTTGTGTGTGTATTTTGGCTCTATCATTTCCAAACCTGACCCCCACCCCCTCCTTTCAGGGCATACAGTTAGGGCTGTCCCAATTATGCTCGGCAACTTTTTGGCAACTTTTTGGATTTGGGGCATCTTTTTTGATTTGGGGCAACTTTTCTCTCGTCGGGCATCTTTTCTGCTTTAAAGGTCAACTTTTATGTTTTTTAGGATTTTCAGGGAAATCATTTGGCCTGAAATGTGCAAAATAATATTTTGTTTTAATTTTGGCATCAAACTTCACTTTACTTCAGTCTAAAAACCGGAAGTATCGCTCGAGTGGATTGGTATCAGTGTGGTCATCCTGTGGTTTGACGAGCATGCTGTATTGTTGGCCAGCGTTCTCTTGAGTATTCAAAATGGCGGAGGTCGCGGAGGCGGATTCGGACTTGAAGTTTCTGTGATGCTTCGGTATAATGGCAACAAGCGCAATAATGCCGAGGTGTAATTTGAGAAGTTTAAGTGGTGTTCTACTGAGCAGATCATGAAAGCTGGACAAATATTGCTATATGGGTTATGGACATCATAATTGGAATATGGTGCGATATGAACCAAGTTGTTTTGTTTTCACTGTACACATGGTGCATTTGTTATTGCATTACATTAATTTTACAGATTATTGTTTGTTCTTTACAATAAAACATCTAATTTTCAATTTTGGGTTTCATTTTCCTTATAAAAATCCCCGAAAAAAGAAAAATCTCGGTAGCATCCTTAAGGCAACTTTTTAAAATTCAGGCAACTTTTTGGCAACTTTTGCAATTTTGGGGCAACTTTTTGGCAACTTTTGGCGATTTTTGGGGCATCTTTTCAGAGAATTTGGAGCATAATTGGGACAGCACTACATACAGTGCTGCTCGAAAGTAAGTGTGCAGACATGCGGGCAAATCCGCGGGCAAATCCGCGGGCAGTCCGCGGGCAGTCCGCGGGCAGTCCGCGGGCAGTCCGCGGGCAGTCCGCGGGCAGTCCGCGGGCAGGCCGCGGGCAGGCCGCGGGCAGTCCGCGGGCAGTCCGCGGGCAGTCCGCGGGCAGTCCGCGGGCAGTCCGCGGGCAGTCCGCGGGCAGTCCGCGGGCAGTCCGCGGGCAGACTTCGGGCAATACACCTACATTTGTAACAAGTTTCGTGTTCGATTACCCGTATAAAAGTTACCGAGTTTTGAATTAATACGTACGTTGTTTCTTTGCGAAAGCATTTTTATTTTAAAGCGAAGAAGCCAGACATTGGCGTTCGTGTTTGTAAACTGACTATTGAAAATAAAAATACTCGCGACTAGACTGCTGACACAAGTTTATTCTGGTCTCTTTCGAGAGTTTTGTTCTATTTTTGAACACCGCCGTTCGTGTTTGTAAACTGAGTAAGGCAAGCGCCGCTTTAAATGAAAATACTCACGACTATTAAGACTCGCTCATACGCGGCAAAAGTTTATTCTTGTCTCACTTCAAGAGTTGTGTTCTATTTTCGAACACCTCCGTTCGTGTTTGTAAACTAAGGCCGCTTTAAATGAAAAGACTCACGACTATAGACTCGCTCATACGCGGCAAAACATTCTTCTCACTTCAAGAGTTCTGTTCTATTTTTGAACACTGGCGTTCGTGTTCGTAAACTGACTGAGGCCGCTTTAAATGAAAGTACTCACGACTATAGACTCGCTCATACGCAGCAAAACATTCTCTCACTTCAAGAGTGTGTTCTATTTTAGAACACTGGCTTTCGTGTTTGTAAACTGGGATCCGTATTAAAACTGAGTAAGACAAGCACTTTTAATAAATGTAAATACTCACCGGGACAACTCTTGGATTCCCACGTGATATCACGTGTTCTTTAACTGCGTCAAACTGCGTCAAACTGCGTCAAACTGCGTCAAACTACGGCAAATCTATTATTTTAGAATCCTGACTTTTTGACGCCTCTGGCACGCAGGGTATTTACCAAAACCATCTTACTGTACGTTTGTAAAACTGTTTGTCATGAATTCGAATTCGCGTTGGCATTCGTAGGAACATTAAGAGCGAAATTCGTCGTAATATGTTTGCATGACTTTAGCACAATACTGTAGTTATCTGTTAATTTGCCGTGAGATCGCACTGTATCGAAGGGGTTTATCGTTGTCACAACGTTGGAAACTTTGGAAGCTATTAAGCGTATTTTGGTTGAAAATATTATTGAGCCAGTATTCTTAACCCTGATACACAGGTACAAATTTTACACGCGTAAGGTTTTGCTTGCGTTCGAACATCGTAGATGTGCGATAGAAGCTGGAAGAAACTTGAATATGGGCAGTCTGCCCGCGGACTGCCCGCGGACTGCCCGCGGACTGCCCGCGGTCTGCCCGCGGTCTGCCCGCGGACTGCCCGCGGACTGCCCGCGGTCTGCCCGCGGACTGCCCGCGGACTGCCCGCGGTCTGCCCGCGGACTGCCCGCGGACTGCCCGCGGGCGTCTGCACACTTACTTTCGAGCTGCACTGTACATGTACATGGGGCATTTTGACATTTGTAGTGCCATTATATATAAATTATCACAAGAGCATCAGTAGTGAACCAATTCTCGGGCTCCCCTAGCACAAACCATATATGACAAAATATGCTAGAACTCTAGCTATGTATTCAATACCTAGTTACTAAGAGGATTTCAAATGAAAGTGTATTTCATCTTCAGTCTCATGTGGCCCGAGTGTAAGCCCAGATGGGCTCTTGTTCAAATTAGTTCGCGGAAAATGTCACACTTCAGAAGCTATAAAAGTTTATCCGATGAACTAAAAATACCAAACCAGCACTGGGATGGTGTTTCGTAAAAATGTCAGGATTATCCGTTTCTAGAACTTTTTAGTCCTTCGTGAAAGCTTCAGAGACTTCGATTGAGTAACGGATTGAGTGCATCGTTCCAACGGTTGCTTGTAGCGTTCGAACAGCCAAGTGATTGTTTGAACAGATTGAGTGGATCATGTATACGATTTTCACAAAACGTTTAAACGGGCTAGAATAAAATCCACACGGTTTCTCAAAACGTCGAATGAACAACTGTTTAGGTACGTTTTCCCGTGTGTAGTCACAATTAGCGTTTATGATTATGACTAAAACACAGACTTAGCATTTACAATGTATTAAGCGATTCGGTTCCTTGCTACGAACTCGTAGTTTCACAAAGCTAATAATCGCTTCTTTTTGACGTTTGGGAAGCTTTTCAACGCAAAACCTCTTGCCTTCTTGCATGCCAGTTCGAAGTTTGCAGCCGCCATATAAAAATAAACTCTTATCTGTACGGCATGGAGACAAACTAAAGTGACAGCTTTCAAAATCTAACCGGTTTAGGTCCGTTAACCAATCACGAATGCCTACAAAACCTGTTGGTGCGATCATCCAATCAGATTTCTAGTATAGATTCTGTACCCATGAAAGTGAGACTTTGGCCCAATTAGCCCAGAGGCCACATCCAGCTGTCGAACCCAGGTCCACTCGGTTACGTCGGTCACTGTGACCTCTGGTACCAGGGTAGTGGTAGACGCACACGTGACCCCAAATAAGGACATGTCCCGGCATTTGTATGAAGTGGCTTCCCTTCCACCAGCGAACTTACAAGAGGTCCCAAGACTAAGAGGTGTTAGGTTAAGTCTTTGGTCCGCGATGCCACCAAAAATGAACCAAGTATGGAAGAACCTTCAAGCAAAAATGTTCAACAAAAGAACGCAGCAAACAACACGACCCCGCAAAGGTGCTAAAGGAACGGCTTCAAGCGAGATTGTCGTACAACGGCTTACAGCCGAGCCTGACACTAAGCAAACGTATCGACCGGTACAACCGCGAGAATTCGTCGAGTTTTCCAAAGATGATTTAACGCTAGAAAACCTTAAGATTGCCTGTGCGGAACACTTTGGCTATCCGGCACACTCGTGCGATGTGCTGGTGTCAAACAAGGGGCGATCGTGTACAAACATAAACCAGATTCCTCACCGCAAAGACAAGGTAATGGCAACTGCATCAAATAGATTTGATCGGTATAATTTACATTAATAGAGAAGATCCTAACAAAAATAAAGAAAATGTCTTTACTTTAAAAACGGAACTGCCAGCGTAGTCTCGACAAATGTAAGTTACTCCGGACCCACGAAATTTTGACTGGAATCGGCCATAGGGTTGGAATCCGGAATCACGCAAAATTCTATTTTGGAAACCGGAATCCAGGCTATTGACTATTGTCATCATAGTTACCTACATCTCAATATACGTAGGAATAGTTATGAGGGCAATTAACAGTAGTTTATGTTCTCTTTCATGACAAGAACCCCTCTCTGGCCTCAACATATAACGGGAATTTCAGATGGAAATTATAGGAAATGTGATATTGGTTAAAATATTAGAGATATGATATGGAATGCCCACCATCGAAATGAGAATACAGTTTCTTTAATTATTGTTTTTATTCTCTTTTTCCTGGAGCATGGTATCTAATAGTATTTCATTGGGTCTCACTTCATTGGGTCTTTTGTTAGGTATACCTTGTTAGATTTGTGGCCAATTTAGAACAAGATGAAGATGAGCAATACAAAAGTTTGCCAATGTCAGCTGGTAGTGATAATGAGGTACACCATAAGCCTGCCAAGTGTGCAAAGTTCACAAGTGAACCTGCTGCGCCAACAAAAGCATCAGAGGTTCCACAAAGCTACCCAGCTTCGGTGTCTATTGAGCAACTTCTGAATGCAGGAAAATTTGTTAAGCCAGCCTCCAGAACAAAGACAGTATTGAAGTTGGAGTCATTTGACTTACTCAACAAAGAGTGGAAAACAGAAAAGTGTCTAACTATCTATGTTGATAATGACAAATTTGCATCCGGAGCATATTCCGTGATGCATTCAAAGGAACACCGGAAAGTGGCAGCCAGTGTAAGAAAATGGGTGATAAAGAAATACAATGACAAGTCAAACAACATAATTAAGGACACAGTAAAGACGACATGAAACAAGATGAGGCCTTCAATGCTTTTTGTCAGGCGCTCCGTGAAACGGAACAGGAGTTTTTGGCCCTCGAACTTGAACGCAATTTATCGGATCTCGAGGCAGAATCATCTGGTAAGTATATACAGTTAAATCCCGATAACTCGAACCGTCGGTAACTCGAAGCTCGCGCTAACTCGAACCAAAATTGATTTCCCCTGGATTTGCGTCATACATTTAATGTAATTTTACCCTCCGTAACTCGAACCCTCGATAACTCGAACCTCCCGCTAACTCGAAGCAATTTTTGTTTCCCTTCAGGTCATTTTCCTTATAATTTTACCCTCGAGAACTCGAACCTCGTTTATCAAGACGTAACGAGACAAAGCGTACTTCAGAATATTGAATTTATTTTGAAGCAGCATGTATTCTTTGTGTTAACTTCTCTAGTTTCTTGGTTTTACGTTTCATAAAACGTGTCAGTTCAGTCCTGTGAGAATATTGTACGTGATAAGCGGTGTCAGCAGGAATCAAAGGGAAACAAAGGATCCATTCAACCAGCTTTCATCAAGTTTTGCCGCTTAGCTGTTTCTTTAAAATGTCAATAAATTTCTTCTGTCCCTTTAAATGCAGCGTGCACGGCACTTGCATGCCTTCTCCATCGCCACGGTTAACTGCCTTGCCAGTTACCACCATAGTGCAGGAGTTCTGCTTATTGGCCCGCAAAAAGTAGAAAATAGTCTTTGCAAAATGGCTAGATTTGCCTTTCATTAAATGTCCAACAAATTCGCCAGAATGTAGCACACATACCGCATACTTGTCGACACTATTGCTTGGTTCTGGTACAGCGTTTAGCTCCTCAAGAAGCTCCGGGGACCAAACTTCTTGGTACACATGATATCCTTTGATAAAAGAATCCAGGTTGTAAAAGACGATATTTTCAGACGTTTGCACGGAAGCCATTAAGTAACGTCAAGTTGCAGCTCCAAGCAGCTCTCAAATGCTATTTTAATACTGGACTGTAGTGTTTTACAGTCAAACCGGATGTTCCTTTGACGGTCACTTTCACACCTTGTAAAATTGTACAAAGACCCTTATGTTTTAGTTTGGCCATTGTTTCCGGTTATTGCAGTGAAAACCCGCATCATGCAGTACGCTTTCATTGAGGAATTTCAACAATAAAGCTTGGAAATGTCGGAAAGGTCTCAAGCGTAAGATTACTACTAAATCTTTGGAGGAGAAATACAAAGCTCTCAAAGATATTGAGAAGGGCGTAGCAAAGAAAGAGGTAGCAAAAAGGTATGGCGTTCCTTTAAACACTTTATCCACGTGGGCGAAGAGCAAAAATAAGATTTCAGCTGCTTTCGAGAATGGTAAAAGTCCAAAGACATTGCATTTAATCAGGTTTTTTTTACGGAGAAAGAGTAAAAAACGGATCAATATTTAGCAAATAAAACAGAACTTGCATTCATAAACCACTTGTAGATCGCTTTATCTAAAGATTCAAAACTTGCGCCTTTCAGCTTCAATGTCTAAATGGTTTAAATGGGGCTTTGGATCGATGAATTGTACAATCTGTCTAGTTTGTAACAAAGATTCAGAAGTCAGTTTATTAAAATGAAACTTTTCCGACATAAATTCATTTGAGGAGCTGTTGTACCGTGGCCACCAAATTAGTTGCCCTGCCTTCCCCAGCTCCAAAATTTACTTCCAAGCTCATTGTTGCCCTTCCTTTTCCGGCTTTACTTGTGGCTGTCTCGATGGCTTCCCTACCACATAGATTCGACACATCGCGAATTTCCTACGAACCAGAGAAAGACTTCCACAGATAGAGTGGTACAAACGTCTACTCTTTCAAAGCCCTTGCAACATCTATCTGTGACTGTGTCTTGAAAGACACTTTCAAAACCTTTTCCTTCCAGACGGGGGAGCTTTAGATGTCTTACAACTGACAGAATTATAACCCTTGCGCTCTTTACTTGATGCAAAGGGTGCGAAAAGTACCATTTTCCTGTGATTAAATGTAAAAACTTATTTGGCAGTGACATGAATATCAGTCAGTTGTCCATATCTAGGTGCTTCAGATTAATTGAGTATTCTAAGATTCACTGCTCAATCGGCTTATTCCGGTAGAGTTTAGCCTGAAAAATGTGCCGCTCATCTTCCCCTCAGCCCAGGTAGAGTTCAGTATTAATCATTTCAATGTATAGACGTTTTGAAGAGTTGTGTGTACAGCACTGTTCCCGTTTTATTGATGAACCACACTCGTTGCTTATTCCCAGAGTTCATTATTAATTTAATTATCGTCAGTCAAGTTCATTGAGCAATGCTTATCGGTCAAAGAGTTATAGGGTAACAGGCGTGTTTGCAGTTGTTAGATATTCTGGTTACTCGTCGGCATTTTCAGTTCATTAAATTCTCCAAGGAACAAATAAATGTAGTTACTTTTTCACGTTTTCATCGATCACAAACTTTATCAGATTAATGCTTTGAATTATTGAAACCTTAGTAAGCGTTGCTTTATTAGTTTATTCTATGATTGCACTGAATGAAATCACACACATTAGTTTTTCTTACCCGCACGCTGAAGGTTACATCGCGATTTCTTTTCGAACAAAAGAGAATGTATAGATGTAAGTTTTAATTACAGACAAAGGTCCTGTCAACCGGTTCAGTCTGGAATTGCACTTTTGATTGATTCCTGCTTCTTTTCTCAGCTTTCTCTTTGACAGATTTGTTAAGGGCTTGTCAACTCTAACGCATAAACAAACCACAAGGTGATAATTTAAAGCCTTAGAACTGATGCCCGACTAAATTAAACTGTTGGAGCTACCTCAGCTCCCCTGCTGATGAACTACGAATGAATCGTAGTTCATTGGCAGGGTGCCACGGATTCAGATGCTCATGAAGTTCGTCATGATAAGACCATTTATAGCGATATCAGGCGCAAGAGGCAAGAGAAAGACCAATAATCATCCAGGGCAGTAAACAACTACACAAAAAAAATCCAGGACAGCAAGAGCAATAGCAACACCAAGCGCAAGAGAGCAAGAGGAAGACCAATAATTATCCAGGGCAGTACATCCCTGCAAAACAGCGGTAGTAATCAAAAACTAAGAACAACACAAGGCAACCCTTTGAAGATTAGTACTCACTCATATATAACACCTGATCGGTGGTGTTGGTGGATTTCTTAATGTCTGTTGGATCGGTAAGTTGGCTACTTTTCAGATAATTAAATGCAATGTTCTTTTTTTTGTAAATCACAGGTGCGATTTATCAAAGACTGAGGGAAGTGCGTACCACCTGTGGAACATTTCGAAAGTCCAACGTCCGAGCTAAAGCGATCCGAGCACGGCCTGTTTCGTCAGTGTATATCTCGAAGGCGAAGACTTAGAATGTAAATTTCGTACATAACAAGACTTGTTGATTTCAGATATTAGACCGTCCATCTTCTGTCAAGGTGTCAGAATATGTACCCAGACAACTCATAATCACATTATGATGAGTGGACAGTAAGTTTGGTTTCATTAAACAAGAATTGTTCATTACAGATATTAGACTGTCCATCTTCTATCAAACTGTCAGAATATGTACCCAGACAACTCATAATCACATTATGATACAGCTGAGACTGAAGAATTGTTGATTTCAGAAACAAGTTGATGATTAAAAGTTGTAAAACGTTTTCTGCATCGTACTTACTTTAAAAGGGTCCATAAAAAAAAAAAAACTCTAAACAAACTCTAATGAAGAGTAAAAAGGTTGTTTTAGTGCTCCCCTGAAATGGGTGAACACAACCAACGTGATAGAAAGAAGGCATTTTATAAGAAATAAACAAACAGACCACCAAGCTCGAGAACCCAGCACCATTTGTTCTCGGTGGTCACTTATACTGCATCACAACGCCGGCTTACACAAACAAAAGCATAGCAAAAATGTGAATTTGTCTTTTCTCACGTACGTCTAATCACTTCTTCACACGAGTGGCCACAAGTGAAACAGGCTACATTTACGCCTGAATGAATTATTATTCAATTCATGGTCTCCGGGATGCTTATTTTTAAAATAGTACTTCATTACTGTTATTCAATTTCTTAGTTTTCACAGATTTATAAATTGCACTCTATGCTGAAGAAGTCAACATAACTGAGATCTATATCAACCTTTTTACTCTTTCCAATAGCTATTACGTCACCACAAGAAGTCCAGTGATTTTCACTTCTTGAAACAGCTTTACTACAAGCCAGCCTCACTACAAACAATGTAATACAAATAATGTCCAACTATATCATCTCAAGCCCCTTTCTAACGCACTCCCGTAATGTTCCATTACTTCTAGTGTTAGGATGAATTGTTATGTCACTTGTCAATTTATAATCTATTAGCCATTTGGTAAAAGAAAATGGGATAGTCTGTAAATGAAACTGAATCCAAAACACCACAAGAAATATGACATCAAAATTAGTAGGTTTGCCAAGTTTGGGAGTGTTTGGTTCTATTAACCCTTTCAACCACCACAGGCTGGTTTACCGGCCAACTAATAAAGTTCCCATAACACCACAGGCCAGTAAACAGGCCAAAATGCAGCCCTTGCATTATCGGCGCGAAATCGAGACTAAACTTACACATTGCTCAATTGATATAGAAATGGTTGAGTCACGTATTCACGAAAATAACATTTCGTTACAGTTCCACTAGGTACTTTTCTGATCCTCGTAATTGGCAAAGAAGGGATTGGAAAATATGTTTTGCCAAAAACTCCTTCGTGATTGGGCGAACAAGAGGCAAGCAGAAGCAACAGTCCAATTTCCTGATTTCAAGTTTGTTACGATCGACAGAGGTGGAACACTTGGTGTTTTTTTCTAAAAGCTATTATTCATATGACTAGTAATTTTGATGAAAACGAGTTTGTTCATAATTGCTTCTATCGTTTGGTCTAGTCTAAATAATGATAATATAGATACAAATAAAGAACATCATCATATGTTAATCTTCATTTACCATGTAGGGAACTTTCTAAACGACAAATCAAATTAATGTCCAAACCATGGATATCAAAGGATATTCAGAAAAAGATAGGGATAAGCTCTATTCACAATTATTGAATAAACTACAATCATGATCTTAACTTCCTCTATGAAAAGTTTAGAAATAAAGTTGTTAATGATATTTAAAAAAATAAAATTAATTATTATAGAGAATACTTTCTCTCTAATAAATCTAATATGAAGAAACGATGGTCTGGCATTAAGTCAATTATTATTATTTAATATTATTAATTGAAAACAATATAACCATCAACAACCCTCAAAGTATAGCTAATGTTTTTAATAATTTCTTTGTGAATGTTGGAAAATCCACTGATAAACGCAAAATTCTATTTTGGAAACCGGAATCCAGGCTATTGACTATTGTCATCACAGTTACCTACATCTCAATATACGTAGGAATAGTTATGAGGGCAATTAACAGTAGTTTATGTTCTCTTTCATGACATGAACCCCTCTCTGGCCTCAACATATAACGGGAATTTCAGATGGAAATTATAGGAAATGTGATATTGGTTAAAATATTAGAGATATGATATGGAATGCCCACCATCGAAATGAGAATACAGTTTCTTTAATTATTGTTTTTATTCTCTTTTTCCTGGAGCATGGTATCTAATAGTATTTCATTGGGTCTCATTTCATTGGGTCTCCTTTCATTGGGTCTTTTGTTAGGTATACCTTGTTAGATTTGTGGCCAATTTAGAACAAGATGAAGATGAGCAATACAAAAGTTTGCCAATGTCAGCTGGTAGTGATAATGAGGTACACCATAAGCCTGCCAAGTGTGCAAAGTTCACAAGTGAACCTGCTGCGCCAACAAAAGCATCAGAGGTTCCACAAAGCTACCCAGCTTCGGTGTCTATTGAGCAACTTCTGAATGCATGAAAATTTGTTAAGCCAGCCTCCAGAACAAAGACAGTATTGAAGTTGGAGTCATTTCACTTACTCAACAAAGAGTGGAAAACAGAAAAGTGTCTAACTCTCTATGTTGATAATGACAAATTTGCATCCGGAGCATATTCCGTGATGCATTCAAAGGAACACCGGAAAGTGGCAGCCAGTGTAAGAAAAAATGGGTGATAAAGAAATACAATGACAAGTCAAACAACATAATTAAGGACACAGTAAAGACGACATGAAACAAGATGAGGCCTTCAATGCTTTTTGTCAGGCGCTCCGTGAAACGGAACAGGAGTTTTTGGCCCTCGAACTTGAACGCAATTTATCGGATCTCGAGGCACAAACATCTGGTAAGTATATACAGTTAAATCCCGATAACTCGAACCGTCGGTAACTCGAAGCTCGCGCTAACTCGAACCAAAATTGATTTCCCCTGGATTTGCGTCATACATTTAATGTAATTTTACCCTCCGTAACTCGAACCCTCGATAACTCGAAGCAATTTTTGTTTCCCTTCAGGTCATTTTCCTTATAATTTTACCCTCGAGAACTCGAACCTCGTTTATCAAGACGTAACGAGACAAAGCGTACTTCAGAATATTGAATTTATTTTGAAGCAGCATGTACTCTTTGTGTTAACTTCTCTAGTTTCTTGGTTTTACGTTTCATAAAACGTGTCAGTTCAGTCCTGTGAGAATATTGTACGTGATAAGCGGTGTCAGCAGGAATCAAAGCGAAACTTCTTGGTACACATGATATCCTTTGATAAAAGAATCCAGGTTCTAAAAGACGATATTTTCAGACGTTTGCACGGAAGCCATCAGGTAACGTCAAGTTGCAGCTCCAAGCAGCTCTCAAAGGCTATTTTAATACTGGACTGTAGTGTTTTACAGTCAAACCGGATGTTCCTTTGACGGTCACTTTCACACCTTGTAAAATTGTACAAAGACCCTTATGTTTTAGTTTGGCCATTGTTTCCGGTTATTGCAGTGAAAACCCGCATCATGCAGTACGCTTTCATTGAGGAATTTCAACAATAATGCTTGGAAATGTCGGAAAAGTCTCTCAAGCGTAAGATTACTACTAAATCTTTGGAGGAGAAATACAAAGCTCTCAAAGATATTGAGAAGGGCGTGGTAAAGAAAGAGGTAGCAAAAAGGTATGGCGTTCCTTTAAACACTTTATCCAAGTGGGCGAAGAGCAAAAATAAGATTTCAGCTGCTTTCGAGAATGGTAAAAGTCCAAAAACATTGCATTTAATCAGGGTTTTTTTACGGAGAAAGAGTAAAAAACGGATCAATATTTAGCAAATACAACAGAACTTGCATTCATAAACCACTTGTAGATCGCTTTATCTAAAGATTCAAAACTTGCGCCTTTCAGCTTCAATGTCTAAATGGTTTAAATGGGGCTCTGGATCGATGAATTGTACAATCTGTCTAGTTTGTAACAAAGATTCAGAAGTCAGTTTATTAAAATGAAACTTTTCCGACATAAATTCATTTGAGGAGCTGTTGTACCGTGGCCACCAAATTAGTTGCCCTGCCTTCCCCAGCTCCAAAATTTACTTCCAAGCTCATTGTTGCCCTTCCTTTTCCGGCTTTACTTGTGGCTGTCTCGATGGCTTCCCTACCACATAGATTCGACACATCGCGAATTTCCTGCGAACCAGAGAAAGACTTCCACAGATAGAGTGGTACAAAAGTCTACTCTTTCAAAGCCCTTGCAGCATCTATCTGTGACTGTGTCTTGAAAGACACTTTCAAAACCTTTTCCTTCCAGACGGGGGAGCTTTAGATGTCTTACAACTGACAGAATTATAACCCTTGCGATCTTTACTTGATGCAAAGGGTGCGAAAAGTACCATTTTCCTGTGATTAAATGTAAAAACTTATTTGGCAGTGACATGAATATCAGTCAGTTGTCCATATCTAGGTGCTTCAGATTAATTGCGTATTCTAAGATTCACTGCTCAATCGGCTTATTCCGGTAGAGTTTAGCCTGAAAAATGTGCCGCTCATCTTCCCCTCAGCCCAGGTAGAGTTCAGTATTAATCATTTCAATATATAGAGGTTTTGAAGAGTTGTGTGTACAGCACTGTTCCCGTTTTATTGATGAACCACACTCGTTGCTTATTCCCAGAGTTCATTATTAATTTAATTATCGTCAGTCAAGTTCATTGAGCAATGCTTATCGGTCATAGAGTTATAGGGTAACAGGCGTGTTTGCAGTTGTTAGATATTCTGGTTACTCGTCGGCATTTTCAGTTCATTAAATTCTCCAAGGAACAAATAAATGTAGTTACTTTTTCACGTTTTCATCGATCACAAACTTTATCAGATTAATGCTTTGAATTATTGAAACCTTAGTAAGCGTTGCTTTATTAGTTTATTCTATGATTGCACTGAATGAAATCACACACATTAGTTTTTCTTACCCGCACGCTGAAGGTTACATCGCGATTTCTTTTCGAACAAAAGAGAATGTATAGATGTAAGTTTTAATTACAGACAAAGGTCCTGTCAACCGGTTCAGTCTGGAATTGCACTTTTGATTGATTCCTGCTTCTTTTCTCAGCTTTCTCTTGGACAGATTTGTTAAGGGCTTGTCAACTCTAACGCATAAATAAACCACAAGGTGATAATTTAAAGCCTTAGAACCGATGCCTGACTACATTAAACTGTTGGAGCTACCTCAGCTCCCCTGCTGATGAACTACGAATGAATCGTAGTTCATTGGCAGAGTGCCACGGATTCAGATGCTCATGAAGTTCGTCAGGATAAGACCATTTATAGCGATATCAGGCGCAAGAGGCAAGAGAAAGACCAATAATCATCCAGGGCAGTAAACAACTACACAAAAAAAAATCCAGGACAGCAAGAGCAATAGCAACACCAAGCGCAAGAGAGCAAGAGGAAGACCAATAATTATCCATGGCAGTACATCCCTGCAAAACAGCGGTAGTAATCCCTAACTAAGAACAACACAAGGCAAACCTTTGAAGATTAGTACTCACTCATATAACACCTGATCGGTGGTGTTGATTTTTTCATGGCTGTTGGATCGGTAAGTTGGCTACTTTTCAGATAATTAAATGCAATGTTCTTTTTTTTGTAAATCACAGGTGCGATTTATCAAAGACTGAGGGAAGTGCGTACCACCTGTGGAACATTTCGAAAGTCCAACGTCCGAGCTAAAGCGATCCCAGCACGGCCTGTTTTGTCAGTGTACATCTCGAAGGGGAAGACTTCGTACAGAATATGTCAGAATATGTACCCAGACAACTCATAATCACATTATGATGAGTGGACAGTAAGTTTGGTTTCATTATAAACAAGAATTGTTCATTACAGATATTAGACTGTCCATCTTCTATCAAACTGTCAGAATATGTACCCAGACAACTCATAATCACATTATGATACAGCTGAGACTGAAGAATTGTTGATTTCAGAAACAAGTTGATGATTAAAAGTTGTAAAACGTTTTCTGCATCGTGCTTACTTTAAAAGGGTCCATAAAAAAAAAAAAACTCTAAACAAACTCTAGTGAAAAGTAAAAAGGTTGTTTTAGTGCTCCCCTGAAATGGGCGAACACAACCAACATGATAGAAAGAAGGCATTTTATAAGAAATAAACAAACCGTAACTCTAGCCAGTTTCAGTTTATTTTGTGGAACGCTGACCACCAAGCTCGAGAACCCAGCACCATTTGTTCTCGGTGGCCACTTATACTGCATCACAACGCCGGCTTACACAAACAAAAGCATAGCAAAAATGTGAATTTGTCTTTTCTCACGTACGTCTAATCACTTCTTCACACGAGTGGCCACAAGTGAAACAGGCTACATTTACGCCTGAATGAATTATTATTCAATTCATGGTCTCCGGGTTGCTTATTTTAAAAATAGTACTTCATTACTGTTATTCAATTTTACTTAGTTTTCACAGAAGAAGAAGTCAGCATAACTGAGATCTATATCAACCTTTTTACTCTTTCCAATAGCTATTACGTCACCACAAGAAGTCCACAGTGATTTTCACTTCTTGAAACAGCTTTACTACAAGCCAGCCTCACTACAAACAATGTAATACAAATAACGTCCAACTATATCATCTCAAGCCCCTTTCTAACGCACTCCCGTAATGTTCCATTACTTCTAGTGTTAGGCTGAATTGTTATGTCACTTGCCAATTTATAATCTGTTAGCCATTTGGTAAAAGAAAATGGGATAGTCTGTAAATGAAACTGAATCCAAAATACCACAAGAAATATCACATCAAAATTAGTAGGTTTGCCAAGTTTGGGAGTGTTTGGTTCTATTAACCCTTTCAACCACCACAGGCTGCTTTACCGGACAACTAATAAAGTTCCCATAAAACCACAGGCCAGTAAACAGGCCAAAATGCAGCCCTTGCATTATCGGCGCGACTTACACATTGCTCAATTGATAGAGAAATGGTTGAAGTCACGTATTCACGAAAATAACATTTCGTTACAGTTCCACTAGTGGAAATATTCTTACCAAGACTTCTGACCATCTATAGGTACTTTTCTGATCCTCGTAATTGGCAAAGAAGGGATTGGAAAATATCTGTTTTGCCAAAAACTCCTTCGTGATTGGGCGAACAAGAGGCAAGCAGAAGCAAGAGTCCAATTTCCTGATTTCAAGTTTGTTACGATTGACAGAGGTGGAACACTTGGTGTTTTTTTCTGAAAGCTATTATTCATATGACTAGTAATTTTGATGAAAACGAGTTTGTTCATAATTTCTTCTATCGTTTGGTCTAGTCTAAATAATGATAATATAGATACAAATAAAGAACATCATCATATGTTAATCTTCATTTACCATGTAGGAAACTTTCTAAACGACAAATCAAATTAATGTCCAAACCATGGATATCAAAGGATATTCAGAAAAAGATAGGGATAAGCTCTATTCACAATTATTGAATAAACTACACAATCATGATCTTAACTTCCTCTATGAAAAGTTTAGAAATAAAGTTGTTAATGATATTAAACTAACTAAAATTAATTATTATAGAGAATACTTTCTCTCTAATAAATCTAATATGAAGAAACGATGGTCTGGCATTAACTCAATTATTATTATTTAATATTATTAATTGAAAACAATATAACTATCAACAACCCTCAAAGTATAGCAAATGTTTTTAATAATTTCTTTGTGAATGTTGGAAAATCCACTGATAAACGCATTGCTGTAGGTAAACGTAGCATTCAATCCTTTCTCAAAGGCAGTTATTAACAATCCTTTTTCTTGTTGCCCATAATTCCTCCTGAAATCATCCCAATAATTTCCTCAATGAGTAAAAGAAAATCTGTAGGTCCAAACAGTATACCTATCCCTTTATTAAAAGCCCTAAAGAATCAGATTTCTATCCCTTTATCTGAAACCATTAATGATCCTTTTTCCTCTGAAATTTTCCCTAATAAACTAAAGTTACTCCAATTTTTAAACTTAGGGCCCCCTAAGGGCAACTCATGATGATCAATGAGCTATTTTGGTATATACTAAAAATCACGTGACCAATGACGCCATCACCACTAAGTGAATCGTGGGAAAATACCATACCTGTCCAAGTTTACGGTTGTATGGTACTCTTATTTTGCTAAAATTTGAACGAAGTGCGAAAAGGTTTTTCCCACTGATTGAGAACTAAAATGTATTCTTAAAATGGATCAGATTTACCATTTTATCGGGAAAATATTTTTAATGCCCTTTTTTATACATTTTCCGAAGACAATTGAGTTTGTTTACGCGTCCTTTTTATTGTTTAAATCAGTCCCCTTTTGATAAAAAATGATGGGGTTTTCGCACACGGTCAACCTGTGGAATTCTTTTCGGGGATAGACTGGAGAGAGATACCGATAGATGGAGTTTACTCTTGTTATTTCACTTCGAATTGGAAACTTGATCACTTATCCTTCACCATTATAATTTATATATTCGCTCTCACTCAATATATTCGGACTTAGTTGCTCTCTATAGCTTTGCTATGGGGAAAAGTTGTACTATTAGACGTCCTAAGAAAAGATTTGCAGGTAATCAGTTCATACAAGACGGCAAACGAACGAGCAAAGACGAACAGCAACTAAACAACACACAACCATGCGGACTGAATCCAGAGCTGGGCGAATCTTCTAAATCAAGCAACGATGAACTCGACTCTCGAAAATCTGTTTCATACCAGAAACTTCAGCCAAAGAAATCCACAGAACCGAAGAAAGCTGATGTGGAATCTGAAGAACATCAAGTTGGAAGCACAATTACTGGATTTAGAATGTGTGACATGGAGATTTTAAGTAAAAATCTACTCAACGTGTAACTTTAAAAGAGTTTTGCAGGACGTGCACTATAAATATTCCAATTTCTGGTCGACGAAGACATAACATTTCTCTATTATAAAAGTAGCCGAAAGGTTGACGGCGCTGCTTGGAACTGAAGCATAAATCCAGGAAGAGTTCATTTCTTCGATCATTTGCTCGAAATGCAAGCGGGAGCTTGAAAAACTTGAACTTGAAGTAACGACTGATTTGGAAAGTTTTAAATCTCTAACTGAAAGATCTGCAGAGGTGCCGAGAAACTTATAATTCTGCAACAGTGCTGGTAGAGTAATATAAAATCAAGAAGAAGGATTTGCCTGTCGAGTAAAACGATGCAAAGGGAATTCACCAAGTACGATCGAAACGACTCAAACCAAGAAAAGAGCCAGCTTACCGCCTCAAGCACAACGAAATATCCTGTCCATTCCTGAGTATCACGACCAAATCAACTTGAACTCGAGCTTGTTGTGCGTGTCGATCTTGTTGTCCCCTCAAAGGATAAACCGAAAAGTACGAAAGTTGAGGTTTGTGTAAATCACAAATTTACATTTGACTGAGCCGTTGTGATTGGAATAACCTGAAATTTAAAGACTTCCCGTAGCCTGTTGGTAGGACAGCAATGGCATCTCGTAGTTTCACAAAGCTAATAATCGCTTCTTTTTGGATTTCTTTTTAAATGTTGACGTTTGGGAAGCTTTTAAACGCCAAACTTATTGCCTTCTTGCATGCCAGTTCCAAGTTTGCAGCCGCCATGGAGACAAACTAAAGTGACAGCTGTTTTCAAAATCTAACCGGTTTAGGTCCGTTAACCAATCACAAATGCCTACAAAACCTGTTGGTGCGATCATCCAATCAGATTTCTAGTACAGATTCTGTACCCATGAAAGTGAGACTTTGTCCCAATTAGCCCAGATTGTCGTACGACTTACAGCCGAGCCTGACAATAAGCAAACGTATCAACCGACCGGTACAACCGCGAGAATTTGTCGAGTTTTCCAACAATGATTTAACGCTATAAAACCTTATGATTGCCTGTGCGGAACACTTTGGCTATCCGGCACACTCGTGCGATGTGCTGGTGTCAAACAAGGGGCCATCGTGTACGGACATAAACCAGATTCCTCACCGCAAAAACAAGGAAATGGCAACTGCACCAAAAAGATTTCATCGGTATAATATACATTAATAGAGAAGATCCTAACAAAAATAAAGAAAATGTCTTTACTTTAAAAACAGAACTGCCAGGTTGGAATCCGGAATCACGCAAAATTCTATTTTGGAAACCGGAATCCAGGCTATTGACTATTGTCATCACAGTTACCTAAATCTCAATATACGTAGGAATAGTTATGAGGGCAATTTACAGTAGTTTATGTTCTCTTTCATGACATGAACCCCTCTTTGTCTCCCCCAGGGTGGGGCATTTGCTGTAACAGGTCAGCCCGGGGTTGGGCATTGTCAAAGGCAATGTTATCTTTTGGATTTTAAAAGACGTGCATGCCTCATTGTTTATTTCAAATTTCCTGATTGCTCCCAATAGAAAAAAAAATCAAATGATCAAAGGTATGGGATTTTCAGATGGAAACTATAGGAAATGTGATATTAGGGATATGAAATGGCATGCCCACCATCGAAATGAGAATACAGTTTCTTTAATTATTGTTTTTATTCTCTTTTACCTGGAACATGGAATCTAATAGTATTTCATTGGGTCTCCTTTCATTGGGTCTTTTGTTAGGTATACCTTGTTAGATTTGTGGCCAATTTAGAACAAGATGAAGATGAGCAATACAAAAGTTAGCCAATGTCAGCTGGTAGTGATAAGGAGGTACACCATAAGCCTGCCAAGAGTGCAAAGTTCACAAGTGAACCTGCTGCGCCAACGAAGGCATCAGAGGTTCCACAAAGCTACCCAGCTTCGGTGTCTATTGAGCAACTTCTGAATGCAGGAAAATTTGTTAAGCCAGCCTCCAGAACAAAGACAGTATTGAAGTTGGAGTCATTTCACTTACTCAACAAAGAGTGGAAAACAGAAAAGTGTCTAACTCTCTATGTTGATGATGACAAATTTGCATCCGGAGCATATTCCGTGATGCATTCAAAGGAACACCGGAAAGTGGCAGCCAGTGTAACAAAAAAGGGTAATAAAGAAATACAATGACAAGTCAAAGCACATCATTAAGGACACAGTAAAGACGACATGAAACAAGATGAGGCCTTCAATGCTTTTTGTCAGGCGCTCCGTGAAACGGAACAGGAGTCTTTGGCCCTCGAACTTGAACGGAATTTATCGGATCTCGAGGCAGAATCATCTGGTAAGTATATACAGTTGAATCCCGATAACTCGAACCATCGGGAACTCGAAACGCGCGCTAACTCGAACCGAAATAGATTTTGCCTGGATTTGCGTCATACATTTAATGTAATTTTACTCTCCGTAACTCGAACCCTCGATAACTCGAACCTCCCGCTAACTCGAAGCAATTTTTGTTACCCTTCACGTCATTTTCTTTATAATTTTACCCTCGAGAACTCGAACCTCGTTTATCAAGACGTAACGAGACAAAACGTACTTCAGAACATTGAATTTATTTTGAAGCAGCATGTATTCTTTGTGTTAACTTCTCTAGTTTCTTGGTTTTACGTTACATAAAACGTGTCAGTTCAGTCAGTCCTGTGAGAATATTGTACGTAATAAGCGGTGTCAGCAGGAATCAAAGGGAAACAAAGGATCCATTCAACCAGCTTTCATCAAGCTTTTCCGCTTAGCTGTTTCTTTAAAATGTCAATACATTTCTTCTGTCCCTTGAAATGCAGCGTGCACGGCACCTGCATGCCTTCTCCATCGCCACAGTTAACTGCCTTGCCAGTTACCACCACAGTGCAGGAGTTCTGCTTATTGGCCCGCAAAAAGTAGAAAATAGTCTTTGCAAAACGGCCAGATTTGCCTTTCATTAAAAGTCCAACAACTTCGCCAGAATGTAGCACACATACCGCATACTTGTCGACACTATTGCTTGGTTCTGGTACAGCGTTTAGCTCCTCAAGAAGCTCCGGGGACCAAACTTCTTGGTACACATGATATCCTTTGATAAAAGAATCCAGGTTGTAAAATACGATATTTTCAGACGTTTGCACGGAAGCCATTAGGTAACGTCAAGTTGCAGCTCCAAGCAGCTCTCAAATGCTATTGTAATACTGGACTGTAGTGTTTTACAGCCAAACCGGATGTTCCTTTGACGGTCACTTTCACACCTTGTAAAATTGTACAAAGACCCTTATGTTTTAGTTTGGCCATTGTTTCCGGTTATTGCAGTAAAAACTCACATCATGCAGTACGCTTTCATTGAGGAATTTCAACAATAATGCTTGGAAATGTTGGACAAGTCTCTCAAGCGTAAGATTGCTACTAAATCTTTGGAGGAGAAATACAAAGCTCTCAAAGATATTAAGAAGGGCGTAGCAAAGAAAGAGGTAGCAAGGCCACACACAAAAAAGAATTTCCACTCGGTTTTGGGATATCTGGGGTTATTTAAGCTTATCTTTAGTTCAAAAAGCCCTGCTTGATTGTGCACCAAGTTCAATTTTCTTCTCTGATTTCTTAAAAGTACGCCTGACCGAGAGAAAGTGCCGAAGTTAGCCAGGAACTGTCAGTTCCAATAACTGTATGTCTATTTAACGGTGAGCAGAAATGTGTTACAAGTCATATGAAGCTTGTCAATAAACTTCTTCAATCTCCAACCTTCCTATCTTTGTTGGTGATCAACTTGATGGACTTTAGAAACTATCCATGTGATTGTAGTAAGTTACACAGGTGGGCCATCAACATCATTTTATGAAGTATTTTACTACGTTTCAGCACTGATTGACAAACCCCAACCTGAACCACTCTGGGGCTGTCATTAGAGGCCAGCTACTGACAATTATCGCCAGCAACATATACATGTAGCCAGAATTGTAGCACAGAAACCGGCTATATTCAGTTGTTCAACAACTTTAAAACTTAACAATTAGGCCATATATGTTTCTAGCCGGTCTCTTTCCAATAGTGAGGTCCGTTTATTGACAAAAGGGCTAAAATTTATACCTACACAAAAGACACCGCTATAACAAAATGCATCTACGCTTCATGTTTGCTGATACTGTCAAAAACCACTACATGTACATAAATTCTACATGTACATAAATTGAACTGGAAAGTTCTGGCAAGCTCCAGTTCAACCATCAGTGTTACTCGAACAGTATCCAGACGACACATGCGAAGAGTTGGCAAATATTGCACCTTGTCCAATTAAAGACAACCTCAGAATAAATGAACGACAATCCCTAAAAAGCGTAAAAGGTCTCACCCTCAAAAAAAGAAGACAAAGGAACCACTACTGTCATTATGGATGCCAAATCTAAAATAGAAGGCCTCCTAAACAGCTCTATGACGAGCATTTTTACAAGCCTCCTGATAATCCTATGGCACCTGAAACTACAGTCAAAGTACGTAAGATAGTCAACAGGCTATTCTTAAACAAACACATTGACAAAATGACTCACAAATGGTTAACTGTAGGTTCTAACAAAACCCGCATTCCAGAATTTACATGCCCACTAAAATACATAAAAAGTACCAGTGGCCACAATTGAAATATCCAGAAGAGGTGGTCCAACAGAATGCATTATTTTGTAGACTCCCTTTTGCAACCTATAGCAAAATCACAAGAGTCCTACATCAAAGACACCACTGATTTCATCAACTTCATCGAGAAAACACAAATTTCAGATGCAGTAATTTTAGCTAGCCTAGACTAATATCCCTCAAACAGAGAGCATTAACATTGTCCCAATTCCTATAACGGAATTACAGGAACTCAGAGCTTATTTTCGGAGAAAATTATGTTTCCTTCAATGTCCAAAACTTCTTAGATGAATAGCACGATCACCACGCCATATCAGATAATTAAGCGATCTCCTTGTAGTTTTTTCAAATATCTCGCTCAATATTTTATAATTTTGTCTCAAACTTTTTAGAATTGTAGTTTGGTAATTTACCTCCTACTCGGGCATTTTGTTTGCATACATGATTACTTGGAGGGCTATGCATGCAGACAGCAAGACGAAATTCAATTCGTATTTTGACACGGCTAAAGTGTCCCTGCACATCACAATACTCCATCGTCGTGCTGTTGAAGCCATAGTTGGGATTGTGAGTACAGAAGATGAGGCCTAGCTGATAAAGGAGCATGTGTTCATTGTATCTGATGATCCCATTCAAGATCAAGACAGCGTGCACAAGGCGCAAGAGCTAATTCACAACTACCTCATCAATGGCATTGCCTAGAACAGTAAAAATGCACGAGTTCACTGATGGCTGTGCAGCGCAATATAAATCGCGTCACTGCATTGGTGACCTGTCTTGCTCTCTTCCTGACTTGGCTTCTCCTGCCGAAGGAAAACAAGATGCTGCAGGCTGCCACGTCAAGCAGAAAGTCAGCCAGGCAGTCCTCCGCAGAACGGCTACCATCAACACTGCAAAGAGCATGTATGACTTCCTCGTGCAAAACTTCACCCAGCCAGCAGCCACTAGTTTCACTGCAAGAGCAAATGTCATTCAGCTTAAATGCTGAATATTTTTCTTTGTTCCACCCACTGGCGAGGGGTCTATTACTCGAAACAGAGCTGGCAGAAAGTTTAAAGAAGCTAAAGGGATAAGAAAGTGGCACTGTGTAAAGTCCTTGGCTCAACAAGAGAAGGTTCTGTGAAGTACCGGTCATGTTATTGCATTAGCTGCATTGTGGATGAGAATAGTTGTACCAACAAGGCCTGGCTGGATGACTGGAAAAAGGTTGATATCTGCAGAGATGGTTCAGTAGCTACCACTAGGCAGGCAGCAGAAGTCCCCGACTTGGACCATGACACTGCCTCTCACATTGCTGACCTGGCTGTAAAGGGGAGCACAGTCGCCATTGCAGCTGATGATGGCCCTGTGTACAACTTCTGCTTGCTAAAGGTTATGTCAGAGGAAGTAGAGGAGCTAGAGATGAATTACACTGATGACTACAAGTGTAATGCATTGGGAGGAGAAAGGGTCCTGAAAGGAAATTTCTTCCTGAGGGACAATATACATGACACAACATTCACACTTGAGCTAAAGCACACGGCTGTCGTGTATGCTGCTACTGTCCGCCATATTTGTGGTGAATTACCAGCCAAAAAGAAAGGAAGAAAAATGAGTTATGGCATCTCTTTAACCTAGTTCACATTTTTGTAGCTTTACCTTCATTTTTGTGGGCCAAAGAAAGCTTACTAGTGTTGTTACGAGATGCTCCGACTTTGACGAAAGCTTCGACTTGGATCACCGAGTAAGCACTGAACTTAAAACAATCATAATGTTTTTTGTGTTATGTTCATATTATTCATGTATTACGTTGTACGGTAATATAGGTACTCTACCAAACTTTACTATGTTTTTTTGGTATATTAAAGGATGTGGCTGATACTCCGATAACTGACGTGTCTACCAGCATCGACAGTGTTGACGGCTGTAATAAAAGGAAGGCCTGCCCAATCAGGAAATATCAAGGATAGAAAGATGTCGCTTGCATCGTTAGAAAAAGATACCAGAAAGACAAACTGCTGCAATAAAAACTGCGTGATAACAGTCTTGGAAGTTTCTGAAATCTTAGAATGCAGAGTCACGTACCAGGCGAAATCACGAGAAGATCAAGTACAATGGATTCTTAATTTCTTTGACATAAGTCATAGAATAACAAATGGGAAACTACATTAAAGGGAAGCAGGTCTGCCAAAAGGGTGGGTCTTGGAATGGCATATGGAAGGTATGATCCTGTATATACCATGGAAATTCGTTTTCGGAGCCTCGTCGAGTCCTCGTTGAATCCTCGTTGAATCCTCGTTGAGTGCTAAATCCATCGTGATCGCATACTTGTACTAGACAATAAAAAAAATCGATCAGAATCGTCTTCTTCTAAGTGAAGTCTCTTTGGCTTTGGTGAAGCTAACTTTGACCAGTCGATTTTATGACCTCGCTTGTTGCACACAGTAGGATATAGAATGAGTACAAGCCTTGGAAAATATTTTTTTATTAAAAGGCACTACCCTACATCCCTAGAGATCTAAAGTGAACTTTTGGCCAATCAGAAACGCTATTTGGGTCCCCTGACTTAACTAGTACAAACTTGTCCACAAATCATTCTACTCTGTTCTATTGCTGACAATGAAAGATTAAACATGCCTGGTTAGTATGGTGGCCCAACGTTATCATAGTAAGATATGTAAGTTATTGCGAAGAAAACAGTGAAAAAGGAAAAAAACAAAAAATACAAGCAATTAAAATAGGTAAGGTAAAAAAATAATAAAGTAATAAAAATCAATAATACTAAGTAAAAAATACTTGGAAAACAAATATCTCCAATTAAAAAACGTTACAACAAAGAAAAAATAATTATGAAGTAATAAAAAAACTTTGGAAAAATATAATCGGAAAAACATTGAAAATCAACATTGACAAAAAACACGTTCTTTCCACGTGGCCTATCGTTATCATAGACCAGGATGCTTTGCACCAATTTCAGTAACTTTCCCGCCTCTTACGAGTTTCCTGTGGTAGACGCACGCGTGACCCCATTTGTATGAAGTGTGAAGTTTGCACGCTTTCCTTCCACCAGCAAACTTACAAGAGGTCGCAAGACTAAGAGGTGTTGGGTTATAAGTCTTTGGTCCGCGATGCCACCAAAAATGAACCAAATATGGAAGAACCTTCAAGCAAAAATGTCCAACAAAAGAACGCAGCAAACAACACGACCCCGCAAAGGTGCTAAAGGAACGGCTCCAAGCGAGATTGTCGTACAACGGCTTACAGCAGAGCCTGTCAATAAGCAAACGTATCGACCGGTACAACCGCGAGAATTTGTCGAGTTTTCAAACGATGATTTAACGCTAGAAACCCTTAAAGTGCATATGAGCTTTCGTGCAATTTTCATAGCTATGAACCTCAGGAAAGTTGAGTATCCCTGCGAAAAAATTTTTGGTTTACAGAGAATACTCTATCTTCTACGCTTGTTTGAAATCGTGGAAACGTGACTTTTCCTGACCCATGACCGCGTAAGTAAAAGCCTGGGTCGATACCTCGGTAGAAGTCATTTAATTAATTCAACTTTGCAACAATTTGAATAAAAACTTACAATTTTCACTAATATGACTTTTTCCTTTACTAACAGCTCATAAACTGTGTATATTATCTAAAAATCGATGTTGTTGTGATACAAAGGTGCCATGGAGAATAATGCATTAATGAGATGACGTCGACCGAGGTATCAACCCAGGCTTTTACTTACGCGGTCATGGGTCAGGAAAGGTCACGTTTCCACGATTTCAAACAAGCGTAGAAGATAGAGTATTCTCTGTAAACCAAAGATTTCTTCGCAGGAGTACTCAAAACGTTTCTGAGATTCATAGCTATGAAAATTGCAGGAAGCCTCATATGCACTTTAAGATTGCCTGTGCGGAACACTTTGGCTATCCGGCACAGTCGTGCGATGTGCTGGTGTCAAACAAGGGGCGATCGTGTACAAACATAAACCAGATTCCTCACCGCAATGACAAGGTAATGGCAACTGCGTCAAATAGATTTGATCGGTATAATATACATTAATAGAGAAGATCCTAACAAAAATAAAGTAAATGTCTTTACTTTAAAAACGGAACTGCCAGCGTAGTCTCGACAAATGTAAGTTACTCCGGACCCACGAAATTTTTACTGGAATCGGCCATAGGGTTGGAATCCGGAATCACGCAAAATTCTAGTTTGGAAACCGGAATCCAGGCTATTTACTATTGTCATCACAGTTACCTAAATCTCAATATACGTAGGATTAGTTACGAGGGCAATTTACAGTAGTTTATGTTCTCTTTCATGACATGAACCCCTCTCTGCCCTCAACATATAATGGCCCTGTCAATTCCAAGCGCACTCATTCCCCTCCCCCGGGCATTTGTCTGGCATTTTACAACTTTGTCTCCCTCAGGGTGGGGCATTTGCTGTAACAGGTCAGCCCCGGGTTGGGCATTGTCAAAGGCAATGTTATCTTTTGGATTTTAAAAGACGTGCATGCCTCATTGTTTATTTCAAATTTCCTGATTGCTCCCAATAGAAAAAAAAAATAACCAAGGATCAAAGGTACGGGGTTTTCAGATGGAAATTATAGGAAATGTGATATTGGTTAAAATATTAGTGATGATATGGAATGCCCACCATCGAAATGAGAATACAGTTTCTTTAATTATTGTTTTTATTCTCTTTTTCGTGGAACATGGGATCTAATAGTATTTCATTGGGTCTTTTGTTGGGTATACCTTGTTAGATTTGTGGCCAATTTAGAATAAATAGAAGGTGAGCAATACACAAGTTTGCCAATGTCAGCTGGTAGTGATAATGAGGTACACCATAAGCCTGTCAAGTGTGCAAAGTTCACAAGTGAACCTGCTGCGCCAACAAAAGCATCAGAGGTTCCACAAAGCTACCCAGCTTCGGTGTCTATTGAGCAACTTCTGAATGCAGGAAAATTTGTTAAGCCAGCCTCCAGAACAAAGACAGTATTGAAGTTGGAGTCATTTCACTTACTCAACAAAGAGTGGAAAACAGAAAAGTGTCTAACTCTCTATGTTGATGCTGACAAATTTGCATCCGGAGCATATTCCGTGATGCATTCAAAGGAACACCGGAAAGTGGCAGCCAGTGTAAAAATAATGGGTGATAAAGAAATACAATGACAAGTCAAAGAACATCATTAAGGACACAGTAAAGAACACATCAAACAAGATGAGGCCTTCAATGCTTTTCGTCAGGCGCTCCGTGAAACGGAACAGGCGTTTTTGGCCCTCGAACTTGAACGAAATTTATCGGATCTCGAGGCAGAATCATCTGGTAAGTATATACAGTTGAATCCCGATAACTCGAACCGTCGGGAACTCGAAGCTCGCGCTAACTCGAACAAAAATTGATTTGCCCTGGATTTGCGTCATACATTTAATGTAATTTTACCCTCCGTAACTCGAACCCTCGATAACTCGAAGCAATTTTTGTTTCCCTTCAGGTCATTTTCTTTATAATTTTACCCTCGAGAACTCGAACCTCGTTTATCAAGACGTAACGAGACAAAACGTACTTCAGAACATTGAATTTATTTTGAAGCAGCATGTATTCTTTGTATTAACTTCTCTAGTTTCTTGGTTTTACGTTACATAAAACGTGTCAGTTCAGTCCTGTGAGAATATTGTACGTGATAAGCGGTGTCAGCAGGAATCAAAGGGAAACAAAGGATCCATTCAACCCAGCTTTCATCAAGCTTTGCCGCTTAGCTGTTTTTTTTAAATGTCAATAAATTTCTTCTGTCCCTTGAAATGCAGCGTGCACGTCACTTACATGCCTTCTCCATCGCCACGGTTAACTGCCTTGCCAGTTACCACCACAGTGCAGGAGTTCTGCTAATTGTTCCGCAAAAAGTAGAAAATAGTCTTTGCAAAACGGCCAGATTTGCCTTTCATTAAATGTCCAACAACTTCGCCAGAATGTACAGCGTTTAGCTCCTCAAGAAGTTCCGGGACCGAACTTCTTGGTACACATGATATCCTTTGATAAAATAATCCGGGTTGTAAAAGACGATATTTTCAGACGTTTGCACGGAAGCCATTAGGTAACGTCAAGTTGCAGCTCCAAGCAGCTCTCAAATGCTATTTTAATACTGGACTGTATAGTGTTTTACAGTCAAACCGGATGTTCCTTTGACGGTCACTTTCACACCTTGTAAAATTGTACAAAGACCCTTATGTTTTAGTTTCGCCATTGTTTCCGGTTATTGCAGTGAAAACCCACATCATGCAGTACGCTTTCATTGAGGAATTTCAACAATAATGCTTGGAAATGTCGGACAAGTCTCTCAAGCGTAAGATTGCTACTAAATCTTTGGAGGAGAAATACAACGCTCTCAAAGATATTAAGAAGGACATAGCAAAGAAAGAGGTAGCAAAAAAGTATGGCGTTCCTTTAAACACTTTATCCACGATGAACTTGGAGACATTTATTGAGATCTATGTCACTGTTATAGTTAGTCGGCCTCCATAGTAGTGTCTCTTGATATTGGAGGACCGACTGGAGGGAGTGTTAAATATTTTGTGTTAGTACTTCCGGTAATAGCTATTTCCGATAGAGCGCGCTATGAATTATGGGACTTTTTTTGGCCATGTGCTTAGTTTTCGTGTAGAGAACCGCCATTTTTGTTATGATTGATATATTCGGGTGATTTTGCATCAAAACTGTTAGAATCCGACAGGTACGGAGTACATCCTGTTTGGAAAATATTACAGGTACCAACATGGCAGCAATTAGCAAACCAATCTTTCTCAAACTCGGTAACTTTACCATGATTTTAACTGGTGTGATATTTCTTTCCTATGGTTATTTCCCGAGTCGTGGGTGAGAGTGGAAAAACGATATGGGCTTTTCATTATGGAGCCCATATCGTTTGTGCCACTCTTACCCACGTTTATAGGACACATACATGTGAAAGTGTCTACTCTGAGTGAGACTTGTCCACCAGCGTGGCTTGACAGAGAGATAAACGTGGAACACATCCGAAAGATCGAGGAAGAGTTAACAAGGGCACCGACATCTGAGAAAAAACAACATGAACAACCTTGGATAGCTATTGCGGATATCGACAGGACCAACCTTATCGACAAAAAGGCCCTGAAAGGTTGCTGCATTACTGTCATTGGCAGCAGGCATCGTCTAATGGCTTACAGGAAGGTACTGCCTTTCTATACTACTTTTACTAGCAGTTTCTTTTTCTTTGTATCCAATGTCTTTTTAGCAAATGTCTGTATACTTTGTATATAATTTTTCCCAGAAAAAACTGCAATGAACACAAAAAAAAAATAGAACGTGCTCTGAACGAAAGAGAAAACTGTTATATTGGTACGAGTGGTATGAAAAGAGCATGCTCAAAATAAGGACTAACATTGCTCGATCTGTGCGAGGGCGCAATCAAAGCAACAGATCCAATTAAACATATTCTAAAAACCCTTGTCGGTAAATGTATTATTTTGTCTTCAAAGCTTGCGATCTTACCGTGTCGTTGAGCAGCCAGTCTTTTTCTCATATTACTGTCTATCGGCAATTTCGCACGATATTGTTTTTTTTCTATACGCTTTTTTTCTGAGGTGGCACAAGTGAGTGATATCCACAAAAAGAAACTCGAAAAAATCTGAATAGATATTTATGACAATGGACTAAAAGCAGAACAAATTCGTCGACTGGCTGCAATGCATAACGTCAACAACAAGGGGAGCATAACAACAAATTGGTTGTCTAGGGTACATTCTTGCAGAGTGGCTGTACAGTATGGCAGGAAAAGACATGGAATTAGACGAATCGCCGCCATGTACCACAGAGTACAAAAAAGCATGCTATCAGACGTACATTGTATGTTGAAAGTGACAAGGTAAAATTATAGAAGTTAAAAAAATGTTATCAATAGGATATTTTCAAATCAGCTTTTACTTCGTTAGATAATCAGATACCTTGTTTGACTCGTTTGGTTGACGGTCGTGGTTAAAACGTATTTTACAGACAAGACTTTTAACCAGCTGTTAACATTCATACAGAGTTGCTTTAACTTATATTCAAAATCATGTCCGATAGAGGTTCTCCCTGGTCATCGTACACTACAGCATTTAAGTAGAGAGTTCTTGCGTATGCTGTTGATCATGAAAATCATGCTGCTGGAAAACAGTTCAGAGTGGACGAGAGTTGCATTCGCAGGTGGGAGAGCTCAAAGAGAAAAGTTAACGTTTAAATGAGCAAACCGTTTTGGCATTGTACCTTTCCATAACTGGAAAAAGAACTGGCAAGCTGGATAACGGAGAAACGCCACTGAGGTGCTGGGATTTCTACTAATGTTATTTGCCTCAAGGCCAAACTGATCAAATGGAAATCTGGATTAAAAGGGAAATTTGGAGCTTCTAAATCTTGGTGTTACCGTTTCATGTTGCACAGAAGCTTCCCAAAGTCTACAAAGATGTACAACAAATGTACCAACTTCCAAAGGTTTATCATTGCCAAGAGGAACACGATTTTGAACTGAGGCACATTGGGAATATCCCAATTCTTACAACTGGGCATGACAAAGACATATTTAACGTAATGCTGTCCTGCCTAGGAGATGGGACGAAACGTCCACCCTACATGTATGTGGTCTTTCAACGCTAGACACTTCCGAATAAAATGGCTTTTCCTTGTAGACTCGTTGTTCGCTGCCAAGAAAAGGGCTGGGTTAACGAGAAGTTAGGGAAGGCCTGGCTCAACACTGTGTGGAGTAGAGTTGGCGGTTTGAGGCACCAAACATGGATGCTGGTACATTTCAAGCTCATTTGTCCAATCCCATTTGTCGGACTTTGCAAACACTGAACACCGATTGTGCTGTCATTCCTTGTGATATGACTAGTATTCTATGTGTCGACTTGGAGGAAGTAACTCCAATGGACGATGAGCTGTTCTATGCTGACACGTATGAGGAGGAACAGGCAGTAGGACTGGGCACTTATCAGCAGCTACTTGGTAACTCTGATGATGAGGAAGAATTTTACGGCTTCTGAACAGTTGGATTTGAACTGTCATAAGAACTATTATGAACGTAACAAACTAAAATAAAATGTTGTACTTGTCTGATTCAAAATCAACTGTAATATTGTATGCTATAATATATTTATGACACAGTTTACGACACATTATGCGGATAAGTAAATGTATTTGAAAGAGCTTCTAGTGTCCAGTTCTCTCATCCAATAAAATGACTGGTTACTGAGCTTTGACGAACGAGAGCATGAGTATGTTTTTGTTGACATGAAATTCAGGACTACATTCAGCTAACAATCGACCTTGGAGGAAAAAGTACCATCAAGCAAATGATATGGAAAGTTCTATTGTATATGCAAAAGTAAGTAGACATGAAGTTGAAACTCTTTCAGATCTAAAATTATGGGTAAAACTACGGAGTTCTCATTGAAATTTGAACTTCTGAACTTGGGGTGTGGCTTATCTGCCGCTGTTTACAGTACTTGGTTGAGAGTTCAACAGAATAGCCAACCTCCAGACGATACGTGCTAAAGCCCATAAAGTCAGCCCAAACAACTCAGCTGCCTGTTGGACTGCAATACAGACCACAGCCACATCTGAAACCGGACCCTGACTTCAACAAGAAAGTGAGAGATCTGCGAAAAGGCACAGAACGACGTTCTCAAGTTAATGATCGCACAGCAGGGGAATAAAGTTGCTGCAGATGACAAGGCCATCTCAGCCCTGGAGTCCAAGCTTTCCCAACTGGTGACAATAAGCCATTTCACCTTACAAAGTTCAAAGATACCAACCGGCTGAACAAAGAAGAAAAGACTCCAACAGAAAAGAGCCTAACGCCAAGGCAAAGGAACGGACTTTACAAGACCAGTTTGACGAACTTAAGAAACTTGTAAACTCAATTAAGATGCAAATCAAACCAAGAGATGAAAAATATAAATGTGTCAGAAGTTTCAGTTACATGTATCATACGCACTCACGATCTCTTAACAGAAACAACAGAAAGCGCTCCAAACGCAGAATAAACCTCAAACAAAACCAACAGAGCTGAGAAAGAAACTTTTATTCAAAATGTTTCTAGCCGGTCTCTTTCCGATAGTGAGGTCCGAATATTGGCAAAAGGGCTAAAATTTATACCTACACAAAAGACCCCAAGCAAAACCGCTATAACAAATCCTTATTTAAGGATTTCAATGACGCCCACGCTACATGTTTGCTGATACTGTCAAAAAACCACTACATAAATTATATGTAAAAATGAACTGGAAAGCTCTGGCAAGCTCCAGTTCAACTTGTCCAATTAAAGACAACCTCAGAATAAATGAACGACAATCCCTCAAAAGCGTAAAAGGTCTCACCCTCAAAAGAGAAGACAAAGGAACCACTACTGTCGTTATGGATGCCAAATCTAAAATAGAAGGTCTCCTCACAGCTCTACGACGAGCATTTTTACAAGCCTCTTGATAATCCTATGGTACCTGAAACTACAGTAAGATAGTCAACAGGCTATTCTTAAACAAACACATTGACAAAATGACTCACAAATAGTTAACTGTAGGTTCCAACAAAACCCACATTCCAGAATTTTACATGCCCACTAAAATACATAAAAAAGTACCAGTGGCCACAACTGTAATATCCGGAAGCGGTGGCCAAACAGAATGCATTATTTTGTAGACTCCCTTTTGCAACCTATAGCAAAATCCTTCATCAAAGACACCACTGATTTCATCAACTTCATTTGAAAAACACAAATTCCAGATGCAGTAATTTTAGCTAGCCTAGACTAATATCCCTCAAACCGAGGGCATTAACATTGTTGCCTAAATTATGGAACGTTTTACGGCTCCAAACACCCAATTCCTATAACGGAATTACAGGAACTCGTGGAGCTTATTTTAGGATAAAATTATTTTTCCTTCAACGTCAAAAACTTCTTAGATGAATAGCACGATCACCACGCCATATTAGATAATTAAGCAATCTCCTTGTAGTTTTATTCAAATATCTCGCTCAATGTTTTATAATTTTGTCTGAAACTTTTTAGAATTGTACTTTGGTAATTTACCTATAGCAGAGCCAAGAAAAGTGATTTAATTCTTTTAGGGAGTATTTTAGGGAGTTGCTTGTTACCTATCCATCCCAGTCATTCATTTATGGCAAGATGGCAGTGCAATCAGCTTGATAATGTGCTGAATCACCTCCCACTCGGGCATGTTGTTTGCATACATGATTACTTGGAGGGCTGTGCATGCAGACAGCAAGATAAAATTCAATCAGTATTTTGACATGGCTAAAGTGTCCCTGCACATCACAATACTCCATCGTCGTGCTGTTGAAGCCATAGTTGGGAATGTGAGTACAGAAGATGAGGCCTAGCTGATAAAGGAGCATGTGTTCATTGCATCTGATGATCCGTTCAAGATCAAGACAGCGTGCACAAGGCGCAAGAGCTAATTCACAACTACCTCATCAATGGCATTGCTACAACATAGTAAAAGTGCACGAGTTCACTGATGGCTGTGCAGCACAATATAAATCGTGTCACTGCATTGGTGACCTGGCTTGGCTTCTCCATTCAGATTAACTACTTCACATGCCAAAGGAGAACAAGATGCTGCAGGCTGCCACGTCAAGCAGAATGTCAGCCAGGCAGTCCTCCGCAGAACAGCTACCATCAACACTGCAAAGAGCATGTATGACTTCCTGGTGCAAAACGTCACACAGCCAGCAGCCACTAGTTTCACTGCAAGAGCAGTTGTTCCATCCACTGGCGAGGGGTCTGTTACTCGAAACAGAGCTGGCAGAAAGTTTAAAGAAGCTAAAGGGATAAGAAAGTGGCACTGTGTAAAGTCCTTGGCTCAACAAGATAAGGTCATGTTATTGTATTAGCTGCATTGTGGAAGATGAGAATAGTTGTACCAACAAGGCCTGGCTGGATGACTGGAAACAGGTTGATATCTGCATTGATGGTTCAGTAGCTACCACTTGGCAAGCAGCAGAAGTCTCTATCTTGGACCATGACCTGGCTGTAAAGGAGAGCACAGTCGCCATTGCAGCTGATGATGGCCCTGTATACGACTTCTGCTCGTTAAAGGTTATGTCAGAGGAAGTAGAGGAGCTAGAGATGAATTACACTGATGACTACAAGTGTAATGCATTAGGAGGATAAAGGGTCCTGAGGGACAACGTACATGGCTGTCGTGTATGCTGCTACTGTCCGCCGTATTTGTGGTGAATTACCAGCCAAAAAGGAAGGAAGGAAAATTATTTATGGCATCTCTTTGAACCTAGTTCACATTTTTGTAGCTTTACCTTCATTTTGCTGTCTTTTTTCAAGTTATTGTGTTAATGTCTCTCTTACATTCAAGATTGTGCCACGCCCACAATGCATTATGGGTAAAAATAAAAATTGCTCTGATTAGCGAAATATTGTAAATAATGTATTATTATTGATTGACCTGTACATAAGCAATAAAAATACACTTATAGATTTAAGCAAACGAGCAATATTTTTTTTGTGCAAATGTTGACCTTTGTTACAGTAAATGGACAGATGACTGTGCTACCAGTACTGATCTTACAGATGCACGGTGTAGCAATGGGAACGAAGACGGCAGTTACTTTCGAACATTTTTATGTCATATATATTGAAAAGCAACTTCTAGAAGCTCGCCCCTACAAACCACTAGTCTGGGAACGCTTTATTGGTGATATTTTCAACCAAAAAGTTCAAAGTTTCGTAAACTTTGCGAATTCATTCCACAACAGAATTAAATTCACTTGTGAATTATCATCAAAAGAACTTTACAAAGGATCAAGATTCCCGGCCAAACGAATACTTGATGTTGAAATGCATTTCAAGCCAACTGAAACTTTTCAGTACACAAATTTCTAAAAGAAGAAGCTTTAAGATTACTGAGAACCAACTCTGACGAGAAAAACTTCGAACATTAAAAACGTTAAAAGAATTTATAACACACCTCCTTAAGAGAGGCTACCCTGATTATTTCGTAACTCGCATTTTAGCAGAAGTTAAATTCTCTCAGAGGAAAAAGCGCTTCAACCCAGATAACACAAATCGAAAGAGATTTTACCTTTCATCACAACCTACATGTACAACACGGCCGTACCGATTCTGAAATAAGTTCTAAAATTAAACACTGGCATGTTATTAAAAGCCAGCCTAGACTCACCATCATCTTTAAAGATGAACCATTTATATCCTATGGAAAGCGAAGATCACACTTGTCCACGCTAAGATTCCTAACAACAGCAATAACTGATCAGTTTACCAGAAATATCAATGAGAAGATGGAGTGGACTTTGCAACTTTATTAAAAACCAAAAACGATCAGTGGTTTTGAGAGAAGCCAATGCAAATTTGCTTGGAACCCAGGAAAGACTTAGAGGCACAGCTCTAGATGCTTGGAAATACATTGTACGTAGAACTCAACAGAACTGAACAAACACACAAGATGCTAATTCAACTCAGTTTGGCGAGTCGAGAACTGAGAAGTGACTTAAAACATGTACATTGTACATGGAAGTGAGATGTGAACTGTCAGGCAAAACCGCCACTCATATATTTATCAGTAGTTTGGCAAACAGAACAACAAAGGCAAAGAATATTACGGAAAACTCACATACAGCTAGCCAACAAAGCACAGATATAACTTCAGGGCAAAGATACACATGTATTCCTCAAAATTAGAGACAATGATCAGCAAACATTTCCAGATAATTTTTTGAGAGAGATTATTCAAAACACAAAATAACTTCAACAGTAACTGAATAACATAACCAAGGAAATAATATGCTCTCTTAAGGCCCATTTACACAGGCAATTTTTGATACAATTTTTCGCTATTTTCAATGCAATTTTTGTCATGCTCGTACTGCAACTTAAAATCGCGTGTACGCCAGCTGTGATTTCCGAAACTTGATGCAATTTGGCTGCAATTTTTCAGAAAGGTGTACCAAATATGATATATCAGCAGGGATCACACAAGGAATTGTGGTCGCTTGTGCGGCTTTTTCAATGTTTGTTTACAAACAACATGGAAAATTCAGACACAAAATGTGTTCTAAAACCGCACCTGGTCGTACAAAGGAGACTAATTGAGCTTAATTGGCCGAGGTACATGTACGAATGCCAGTTCAAAGTAACGTCCAGCGATTAGAAACACCATGACAAGTGGGCGGCAGCACTCGACAATATGAAATCTCGACAGTCAGTTTGTGGAACCCTTCACATGTACGTTGACATACCATTATTCCGTGTTTTCAGGCTTTAGTCACTTTCACATCCTACATGTACATGTACGTTTCATTCAAGTTATGCATTCACCAGTCATTTGACTGTTCCTCAATAAAGACCATTGGTTACAAATGTAGCTTGTTGCAAGCCAAAGGCAAGCATCAAACAAAGCCACATAGAATACATTTGGTGATGCTATAGTTTTTTCTAGTACTTTTCTGTACAAATTAAATCTAAGTGTATTTTTGTATTCCTTTATTTGACCTGTAAGTGTTTTTGTTTCAACTTTTCTAATAAGCCCCCCTTTCCAAGGAACATTTTGGAAATAGGCCATTAACAGTTTTGTTCTTCAAAGGGGTGAAACTCTGGTATAAACCTGTTCAACAATAGATTAATTAAATCTGAGGTTGATAACAGACTTTTTTTATTTACTGTTACAGGGAGGTTTATAACTGTTTTAAACCTCCTTTCTATTTGAGAAAACCTCGCCAAATGTAATACAAGTCAGTTTCGTACCCTAAACCAACTAATTTATTATTATTTAAACACCGAAATTTTAACAGTAGAACTAACTGATTCACATAACTGATATACATCAGAAAAGTTAATGCTAAAGAAAAATACACTAATCTAATACGAAAATTAGAAATCTCTAAATACTAATTTAATACAAAAATCGCTAAATACTAGTTTAGTACTAATTTTTTTGCTAAGTTATGACAATGCAGTCGAATGATGCAATATTTATTGAAGGATAGATGCAGTTCTTATTTGTTTCTTAAACGTATCTAGGGACTTTGTCTCGCGTACCCACTTGGAAACCCATTCCAGAGTTTTGCCCCATCATAGGAGAAACTTTTCTTAGTAAATTCTGTGTTTGGTTGGGGCAAACATAGTTTTGTGTTTGACCCCCTAAGATTGTAATGGGATGAGCTTCCAACCATGGTAAATAGCTCAGCTAAACGAGATGGTGCACAATAATATTATTTTGAATTTTTGCATTACTCTCTATCTGTTAGCCCTTCTAACATCAAGTGTCTCCCAGTCGAAAATCTCAAGAACTAGTTTTGAGCTTGTTCTATAGTCCGCCCCAAGAATGAGTGTAGTGGGCCTATTTTGAAATTTCTGTAATTTATCAGAAAGGAATTTATCACATGTATCCCACACTTCACAACAGTAATCCAAGGGGGTTTGAACAAGAAAATCATAGATTTTCATTAGTGTATTTTAGCAAACAAATGGCCTGGCCCTCTTGAGCACCCCCAGACCTGACACTATTTTCTTTGTTATGTGGTTAATGTGTTCTTCCCATCTAAAGTTCATTGATTATCACCCAACTGTTTTGCTATTGCTACCTTTTTTGATAGCCTTGTCTCAAATTGTCAAAGTTGGTTCTTCATTTAGATTTGCCAATCAATGTTTAGAGTCAATCAGTTGTGGTGTGCGTGACATGACGTAAAAGGAAACTGCACCTACATTCCTTTCATAGTTATCAGATTAAAGGCTGCAATATAGTAAGATGAAAGTGATCCAATAAACCAGTTCTGCCTCGAGATACTGTGTGCTTGTGTTGTGTTGCCAGCTTCGGCCGGGCTGTGCCCTTCAAGGCCAGCTAGAACAATGTGTCGGCCCATTACAATTGGTGCGCAGCGTTGGGATTGACAAACAAGGGCTGCTAGCGACGGGATCATCCTGCATCGGATCGTCCACGAGGGAAAGAATTAAAAGAGAGTACCGGAATAGTTAATGAGTCAAGCAAGAACCATGCAATGCCACAGCATCTGACTCACTGAGTTGCTAGGAGATGAGACAAGGGCGGGTTTAATTTGCTGCAGCACGATTGGGAGTAAATCAGTGGTCCTTATGTGCTCTGGGAGTCACCTGATGATATTTCCTCAATACACGAGAAAGTACCAGTTGTGAAGCGTCAGCAGTGGAGTTACAATGCAGAATTTAGGTCGTCGACATGGCCGATCGACAACCTTATTAAGAAAGGACTGACCGGGAGGAAAAGAAAAGAAAAGAAAAGAAACTGTGGGAACTGAGAGGAACTGAAAATAAATCATCACAGAGCCGTGCATCATTCCAAACGATGTTCTAGTCTATCTGCAATCGAATGGAACAGCTTGCCAACTGAATGTTACAAACTTTTTAAAACCGTTTTGTTGTTAGTTGAATTGCCATTTAGCCGTTAGTCGTAAAGTGCATTGTTCTATTTTTGCGTGTGGAGGCCGCGCAGTAGGATGTTGTGAATGGTAAGGCATGCACGTAGTTGAGAAGTAACAGTGAGACAGAGTTTTTATGTTTTAACGAGAAAGTGATGTCCTGATCGTATACAGTTGAAGTGAGTCCTGTATACAAGTAAGAGTATGAGATAGCAATTAAGAAAGCGATGATTTGGCAATACCAGTTTTGTAAGATTCTTGGCGCTCAGGTTACATCGTACGTAAATTTTATAATAAATAGCTAATGGAGGTTATGTTGGTAGATTAGAGTAAGTCCGTTCATACTACGGCAGACAAGCGTAAAGTAACCGTAAGAGTTTTCGTGACCATGTAGTGGTCGAGACTAGTATTGAAAACAAACAGCGATTTAGAGAATATGGTTGATGTACCAACAACAGATATGTTTATACGTGTGTAGGGAGTGCAGATCAGTAATGATGTATTTTGTATGTTTATATGTACAATGTATGTAAGATTTCACAATGTGTAATTTCTGTCTCTCGTTTAAAAAAAATATTTGCTCTATTTGAAACATCATTAATATCCGAGCCGCAAAATGTTACGTTTGTATCATCGGCAAAAAAGACAGGGTGTTGTTGTATCTAACCAGTTTGGCAAGTAATTTATGTAGACCAAGAAGAGCAGTGGCCCGAGGATTGATCTCTGTGGGTCTCCAAAGGTAATTAGACTCATTGAAAGATACGACTGCAGCAATTCGAGCGATTTGGAATTTACTCCATAAAGTTTCAATTTTTCCAATAATATAACGTGATTCACGGTATCAAAGGCCTTTTTTAGGTCGAGAAAAATAACAATATTAAAAAGCCCCTGATCCATGTTCACCAACCACGAATTGGCGAGTTTATCAAAGCAGTCATTGTTGAATGGAGTTTCTTGAATCCAAATGGTTTATTTGTTAAGAGATCATGATTAGATTCGTAATTATATAGTTTGTCATAAAATTCTCTCAAATATTTTACTTACATTTGTATGACTGGCAGTATAGAAATCGTCATGTCATTTCGAGGACCGCTTTTGTGCAAAGGAGTAACACAGGCTCTTTTCCATTCCACCGGAAATATGCCTGAGTCAATAATATTATGGCATTAAAAAGAAAAGTGAGAGTCCGATATGACTTGAGCTGCGGCTTTTAAAATTTTTGCAGAAATTTTATCAAGACTGGTACATGTAGCTTTCTTCAAAGACAGTTTTTCTATAAGTTTGAGCACTTTTGATGTGCTTGTTACAACATGGTTATTGAATTTATCCGCAATCTCAGCAGGTGATGAAAATGTCTTAGTATTATGTTTAATTTCATGCACTGGGTGAGGTTGACTTTGGCGTCCAAAGACGAGGCCAACACCTGGAGTCCCTTTGGTCAATGTCATAGATGAGAATGAAGATCCAGCGAATACGGCAGCAGTCAACAGCCTATCAGATCTACATTGTAGATCGTGGGAGGCTGCACTGCTCAGCACTGCTCAGTGGTTGTTGGAATTACTGGGGCACAAAACAAGCCTTCAAAGACGAGTAGAAAACAGTCATAAGAAAACTTGGAAAATGAGGTCCCAAACAAATCTCTGATGCTCCTTGAGAATGTCACCAACAGGAAACGCCCTGCAACAGTTGATAGCGACTAATTATTTAGGCAGCTTGTTGCTCAGTCCCTTAAAGGCATTGAATTACTTGTTTACCAGGCCACTGTTTAGTTCCAATTATTAAACCAAACTCAAAGCCGTAAAATAATAAAAACGTGCATTAAACTTACAAACATCCTCTTCATATTGTGTGCTGGAGTCAAACATTTATTGATGTCAACCACAACACCAAATCCTTCAAGTGCAGCTTCTTGCCCAAGCTTGTTCTTTGCTACAAAACGCCGCTTCAAACAACATAGTATGGTAATTTCTTCAGGTCTTCATGGTAATTTCTTCAAAACTAGCTTTAGTCTCTGCACGGTCAGTGGTCGCAAAGCAAGCTGGCGGGTCATTCCTCCCACTCTTGAAAATTCTGAGTTTCCATCGCTTTTCATTCTGTTTTCAGTGCTCGACCGTGTATGATTTGTCTGTTGTATGTTTTTGTGTAGTCTAGTAGACTTTTAATGGCATCAGAAGAGGTCATCGAGGCTCTACTTGATAAAAAGTTGAAGCCAGTTTTGGACATGTTCAACGAGATCAATACCCAGATTTCAGAGGTTGTGAAATCAGTGAAATTTCTTAGCAACCAATACGATACTATAAGAAAATATGTTACATGTAAGTACCTAAAAGAGGAAAGTGCCTCTTTAAAGGCTGACCTCTTGGAAGCACATAAACAGCTAAATGTACAAGATGGTCTACTGGATAGTGTTGAACAATATTCACGCCGCGATTGCCTGGAGGTTCGTGGTGTACCAAAGCAAGACGCCGATGAAAATACTGATAACATCGTTCAGGCCATTGGAGAATTGGTGTACATGTTGATGATTCTGATATCTCTGTCAGCCATCGATTAGCAGGAAATAGTGCTCAAAGAGATAGAGATCCCGCCATAATTGTTAAATTTGTAAGGCGCAAGGTCAGGGATTGCTTTTACAGTGCACAAAAGAATCTGCAGGATAAAACAACAAGAGACGTGGACCTAAGCAGGGTATCTGAACACAATTTATTATATCGCAGCTCAGTGAGCGGGCAAGATGGCTCTGAATGCTGCAATCTGATTGGTTGCTCAGAGGGCAAGATTTTTTCATCTTGCCCGCTCAGGATTTTCCAAATTCGCTCGTAAACAAATACTGAAATAGTGATAAAACCCGTACATTTCGAAAGAAACTAAACAATTCGTTACACATGAAGGCAAATACTAATTTAAAACTTTTTTTGCTTTTTCGTTTTTCACCTAAAATTCAACTTCTTAAAGCGATTAATGCAGTTTTTCTGGCTCATGCAAGACAGCAACTTCGATGAAAACAACTGCAGTCTGCAGCAAAAACGAGTGAATTAGTGAAGATAAATTTAGCTGGATTAGTGGGGATAAATTACTGAAATACACAGAAGCTGAAATATAATGGAAAGTTTGAGTACCTCACAACGCTACTACAATCGTGGTACAAAGAAATAAAATTATTACGGAAACGAGTAAACTCTTCTTTAGCACACAGTTTCATCAAAAGAAGGCAGTTTTTTTATTGTATGGGCTAAGAAATTCAGCATTCACATTTGGTAATTTGCTTATAAATTATTAGGTTTTAATAATTAATACTTACAAGTTTGTTTGTATTCTTCTACAGCTCTTTTTGTCAAGTTTTGCAGTGTGCTTATCGCCACTCGAGTGATTTCAACTTGCCGGTTTCCAATTTTCAAATCTTCCACAAATATGTACATTTTTGTCTGTAGATAATAACAATAAAGCCTTTATTTATGGAGGGTAAACACTAAATAGTGTATAACACTAACAGATGGATGATCACTCCCCAGCCAAGCATATCAAGACTCAAGGAGCCCTCCAGGGTCTGTACACAAGGGCAGGAATCCAACGCCCTACCAGCAGTTCAACTAGAAGAGCACCATTACCTGCTGCTGCTGGTAATTATCACTCAGATTCAGAAACGTTATTTATTCAGTGATTAGCCAAAGATAAGTACAAGTGTCCTAAATGTTTAAAAATAGTGAAAGAAAATGTGAGAGCAATCCAGTGTTATATCTGTGATAACTGGTTCCACCTGAAATGATCTCTGTTATCAATTCAAAAATTCAAGTATCTTTCTGAAGTTAATGATGAGTGGTTTTGCAGTCAGTGCTTGAGACAAGTATTTCCTTTTAATAATTTAAGTAATTATGAGCTGATCAAATTATCATTCAATTCAAACACTGACTGTTTATGTTCTAAAAGAATATCTGATTTAATGCTTGATTTGAAATTTCCAGTAATCTTGCTAACATTCCTGGTTTGACCAATATTGATTCTGATAACAGTTTACCCTCCTTGACAAACTTCCAGTACTATTCTGTACATGATTTTCACTCTAGCACTGATATCCAAGGTTTATTGCAGGCACAAAAGTCATTTTCAGTTTTGCATTGGAACATCAGAAGTTTTCCTGCAAATTCTGATTATCTTAATAGCTTACTGTTTGACCTCACTCATGCTTTCTCCCTAATAGGTATATCTGAGACTAAACTTAAATTGAACAAAGAACAAATTGCTAATATTAATATGGAGGGATTATAATTTCATTTCTCAACCCACTATCTCCAATGCTGGGGGTGTGGGTTTTTATATAAACCAAATTTTTTATTTTAGTAAAAGGGAGCAATCTCAACACAAGACTATGAAGGGCTTTGGATTGAGGCAGAAAATAAATATCAGCAAAATATTGTTTGTGGAATAATGTATCGACACCCTAAAGGAACTTTTCAAAACTAAATACTGCTGGGGTTGCTATTTTGAACCAAGAACTGAAGATGGTGAGGGAAAGCTGCAGCTTTTGAAAAGCATGATTGCTAAAAAAAATACATGCATATTACTTTCCAGGTGACCTGCAAAATAACCTGTGGACCACCCACAGGTCATGCACTTACCTGCGAGTGTCACAGTATAGAACAATCTTGCCAAACAGGCAGTCATTGCACAGAACCAGAAACATATAAGGGAGTTGAAACACATAATGCCCATACTTTGCTTCAGTGCCATGCTCTGGATTACTCAACAAATAAGAAAGACCAGAATTATATGGATAAAATAGCAGTCGGGTTCTGTGACTAGACTAGACTGTCATGCTACACATGTAGACTAGACTGTATTTTCCAAATATGGTACTTTTTATTCACTGAATAATCCAGAGCACGGGGCCGCTGTTACAAGTTTCAACTCCCTTATATGTTTCTGGCAGAACTTAAAGCTACAGTACAGCGAAAAAAGAATGCACGCGCAAGAACTTCTTTTTGCGGACGCAAGAAGTTGATTATTGCGCTTCTTTTTGCGCTTATAATTAATTATCAACCGCAAGAAGTTAGACCCGCAAGAACTTCTTAAACGCAAGAAGTTAGAACCGCAAGAACTTCAACCGCAAGAAGTTCAACTTAATTCAAACGGGTTGAAACTCTCTTACTTATTAACGCGAAGTCATCCCTTCGACTGGAAAGAAACAATTAAGTTACATTTTGCAGACTGAGGTTCACGTTCTGCGGGAAACATCAAATTAAAGTACTAAAGAAATATATTAGAACAACAAACACAAACTATGCAGCAAATTTATCGCATTTTGGAAGTGAAATTTCACATCTTAAATCCAAGTGCAACTTTTCGCTAATACTGCCACAGGAAACCCAAGCTCTGTTTGTGTTTTAAATTACAAGGGTTTGTATGAGAATTTTAACGAGTATTTTGTTGTATCCGTTAGGCCAGAAATACTGAAATAAAATCAATGAAAACTTACCTGGAGTCTTTATCTGTTCTTCATTGGGTTCTGTATGCAATTTCAGCGAATTCTGTTGAATTTTTACCCCTCGCCCTCTCCAACTAAGAAAGATGGCAAGGACGGACGCAACCGCCATTTCTCGACCCCAATCACTCGAACATCGCGCTCGATTTTTCATCCAAAATCAATGCCAACCGCAACTAGACCTCAAATAATAGCACAACAGTATCTATTCCAAGAGCCTCGTGCCATTTAATTGAAGTAATCCCCATTGCTCGAGCCTAAATCGAACACAATGTCAAAGAAACTCGCCCGTTGGGATTCGTGACTGGGAGAAGTTGGACACGCTTAGCAACGGCTAGCTGCCAAAAGTTCACGGGCTCAAAACGTACGTATATATCTTATTTTGAACACACCTCCATGTAAGTTGGCTCTGTGGTACAGTGGTTTAGAGCGCGTGCTTTCGATCCAACGACCGGGGTTCGAGTCTACACCAGGCGCTTTTTCTCCTTTCTCAGTTTTATTTAATCTTTTCCTCTATTTTAAACAATTAGAGCCGCCTTCTACATGAAAAACATTGTTGTCTATTGGCTCTCAAGCCCCAACCGTGCACGCTCATGACCTCGATTTTCAGTAGTGCGATGATGAGAAAGATATAACAAATTCCCTCGTTATCTCGTAATTACATAAAATCTTGTGAAAATATTGAACACAAGAGTTTTAATAAATTAAGGTACGGTACTTTACATGCGATCATTCGAACCCGGATTTGAATCAACAGAAAGCCCGTTAAAATTAACTGGTACATTAATTTGCTTATAAACTTAATTAACCAGGCTCGAATCGAAAAATATTAAAAAGGAAACAGATATCCCAGCCTTTCTCTTCTACGCAGCGAGCTTTCCTTCAAGCTCTTATGATCTCTTGAACGTCGACAACATGTTTATAAAGTAACCAGAAAAGTAACTTCACAGTATCATGGGTTTTTAATATATAGTTGAGGCAATGGGCTCCTGGACCCTGGTTGGGGCTTGAGAGCCAATAGACAACAATGTTTTTCATGTAGAAGGCGGCTCTAATTGTTTAAAATAGAGGAAAAGATTAAATAAAACTGAGAAAGGAGAAAAAGAATTTTAAAAAATATATTTTTTAGCGCCTGGTGTAGACTCAAACCCCGGTCGTTGGATCGAAAGCGCGCGCTCTAAACCACTGTACCACAGAGCCAACTTACATGGAGGTGTGTTCAAAATAAGATATATACGTACGTTTTGAGCCCGTGAACTTTTGGCAGCTAGCCATTGCTAAGCATGTCCAACTTCTCCCAGTCACGAATCCCAACGGGCGAGTTTCTTTGACATTGTGTTCGATTTAGGCTCGAGCAATGGGGATTACTTCAATTAAATGGCATGAGGCTCTTGGAATAGATACTGTTGTGCTATTATTTGAGGTCTAGTTGCGGTTGGCATTGATTTTGGATGAAAATTCGAGCACGATGTTCGAGTGATTGGGGTCGAGAAATGGCGGTTGCGTCCGTCCTTGCCATCTTTCTTAGTTGGAGAGGGCGAGGGGTAAAAATTCAACAGAATTCGCTGAAATTGCATACAGAACCCAATGAAGAACAGATAAAGACTCCAGGTAAGTTTTCATTGATTTTATTTCAGTATTTCTGGCCTAACGGATACAACAAAATACTCGTTAAAATTCTCATACAAACCCTTATAATTTAAAACACAAACAGAGCTTGGGTTTCCTGTGATACTGCTGTTGAATAATAGCTTGGTTGATTATATGACAAATGGCCCTAATAACAGTTGTGTTCTTTATTGAATCCCACCACCGCTCATGTGTTCAGCTGACTATTAAATAAGACAAACACTTCAGAAATATTAAACGTAAAAACTCCGAGACAGCAGCCCAAAATATTTTCGCCTTTCACACTTCTTTATAATATTTATCACCGCCGTTTGTGTATATCGGCGAAAGCACTTACCTCCTTGCTGCTTCACAGCTCGCTTATAACGCATCCTCCCATATATTCTGATAACCTTACTGAAAATCGTTACTTAAAATGTAATATGGAAGCCTGAGCTTTCGGCACAAAATAATAACAAACAACGGCCGCTCGATCGCTTCAGTTCCCGTTATAAATACCGGTGTTGCGAGGCCAGCTTTATAGTTTGCCGTGCAAAGCATAACATCAAATAAACTTTAGCGTCTGTAGTTGCACATTTATAGCACATCCCTGTGTTGCTCAAGGTTTCGGCTGAAATCATTGCAAATGTTCGCAGTCCTAATATAAGGCATATTTTCGAAATTAAAATCTCAAGTTCTTGCCGTCTGAATTTCTCCACGTGCAAATCAGTCAGGCCTGAAGGTGTCAGTCTGAGTTGATCGCTGCACTTTCTGAAGCCAAGTTGGCAATGAAACCGTGTAAAACTATACTCTTAGTCTTACCAGAAAACTTCTACTGGGAAAGTGGAATCCTTTTGAACTAAATGCGCCTTAATTCGTAGAATAGTGAGTGACTGTCTTCCCAAAATTTTACAGGTCAAAAAGAAGTGGTAATTTGCATATTGCGATCGACTCAACAATAATCTCTAAACGCGCAAATCAAAGCAGTTGGATCGAACTGCAAAACCTGGGAAACCTGGCAAAACGAAAGAAACAGTTAATAAACACTACCATAAACGAATCAAAGCAAATTGTTAAATACATCTGTCTTTGAAAATAAGTTTTTCAAAATTATTACCGAAAGTCTTTCTAAATAAATTTTCCGTATACACTTGTAAACAAACCACGATCGAGCGTGCATTGTACTCGCGTTTCGAAGTTTGGACTTGAAACTTTCTGTATTGTTTAACTTTGTGCGTGGCCTTGCAGTTGAGCCGCAAAAAGCGGATTATCCACTCTTTAGTTCTTGCGCGTTCTTGCGGCTGAGCCACAAAAAGCGGGCTATCAACTTCTTTAACTTCTTGCGTGTTCTTGCGGGTGAGCCGCAAAAAGCGGGTTATAAACTTCTTGTGGGTTCTTGCGGGACTTCTTGCGGGTGCATTCTTTTTGAGCTGTACTGTACATGTACATGTATTCCAAACACAATCACTTTCAGAAATTTGCATAATGAGCCCACCAGCTCATCTAAAGAGATTATGACTGCTGACCATAACATTTTAATACCACCTGCACCATAATAATTATTGAAGGAATGTCTCTCCTGATCGTATTCTAAATTCTCCTTCAATTTCTTTGTTTTTAAGGAGAATTTAGAATGTGATCAAGAGTCACTTACACCGCTTTTGCACACAGCCTTATTGATGTTGAAGTTTTTTTCATTATTTGTACCTACATGTATTATTATTTCACTCACCTACACTAGCACTTTTCCAGCATTAGTTTATACTAGTTGCAAGTCCATATTCTAAGCCATTTCTAAGACATTCTCGCTCGCCTGAAACTGAAAGCATCTCATCTTTCACTCAGAGCTCCAATAAATCTGTGGGATTCAAACAGCAGGGGGTAAGGGGTGTTACTAAAATGAGTAATGCAGTAACAAGTAATGGAGTAATGAGATAAACATTCAAGTGGTTGACATTAAATGCACTAACACAAATCCTAACCAGAAGCAATAAAACTTACACTAACCATTACCAAAACATATAGGGTTCACAGGTAAATAAGAAATGAAAAAAATATGATATTGTAAGGCAAACATCATAACTGCTTTACAAAATTGGCACTGGGTCTAGTTTTGACATCATCAACAGAACACGCTCGATGCACCGAAATGTTTAGGGAGATATTAACATCTTTCTTGGTTATCTATTCAATTATTTTGCAAATAAGCCAACGCTTTTTACCGGTGAAGAGACGAGTTCCATTGATGATGTCACATTTTATCCTCATCCCAGTCCCCGAACGTACAAGGAAATTAATCTATATTTGGAAGTTCTCTCTAAAAAAAAGCACAACTGGCCAGGGCTTATATGCACTTTAACCTCGAAAATCCCTCATTAGGGATGTTTCTAATTTTCCCTCATGTTACTGTGCATGAGGGAAAATTAGAAACTAAATTTCCCTTATGTATAATAGAGGTAATTGGCTAACTCTGTTGCCACCCAATTCAGATCATGTGATGTACATTTGTAAACAGATGCTACTCTGGGGAATTATTCCTTTTCATTCTAATCATAATGCAGTCATGCCTATCTGAATAAATTAAATTTTCAAAGAGTCAATTCTCCAGAGTAATGTGTTTACATCACATGATCTGACTTGGGTGGCAACAGCGTTAGCCGATTACCTCTATTACAGGAGAGAAATTTAGCATTCTTTTTTTAAATTTTCCCTCATGTTACATTCATTTTTCCGAGGGAAGTTTAACCTCAAATTCCCTCATTAGGGATTAATGCTTCTAATGTTTCTATGCAAGTGCAGGCTGGACAGCGGTACTTTATTCCCCCTGCAGCCCTGGGTAGGTAGGAGTGCAATGACCCCCTGCACACTGGATATAATTACAGTTCAATCTCTTGAGTACTAGTCATAAACCCACGGTTTTATCCATGTGGGACTCTTTTGCAGTTTGTGCATGTGCAACCTGAAGTACATAAATTGCATCACAGTCTCCTTTCCGAGTTTGTTTTTGCCTGCGGCATTGGGACTTCCACAAATCCTCCCTGGGCTCGCGGGGAAATTTCTTCACTAATTTCCCTCGCTGCCATGGTATTACTTATAATTAATCCTGTGAACACATGTAGTTTTACAGATATATATGGGCCATTCCACATGAGAACTTGTATTTAGCCAAATTTTAAAATTGATAATCTCAAAAGAAAAGCCGTATCATTTAAGAGTAAGAACTCTGAACTATTGAAAATAAGTACATGTAAGTTGAGTGAGATATTGGCCACGCCCATTCTGTGGGGGGTCTAGCTTTGCGAGTACAACAAATTTGAGGAAAGAGTGGTAAAATGGATAAAAAAAAAATCATATGTGCCCCATGCCCCAATCTGGAGCATGAGGCCGCTGTTACATGATTCAACTCCCTTTTACATTTTTATGTTTCTGGCAGAACTATCACTTTCAGAAATTTCCACATTGAGCCCACCGGCTCATCTAAAGAGATTCTGACTGCTGACCGTAACATTTTAATATCACCTGCACCATAATTGAAGGTCTGTGTCTCCTGATGGTATTCTAAATTCTCCTTCAATTTCTTTGTTTTCTAAGGGAGAATTTAGAATGTGCCTTATTAATATTTAAGTTATTTTTCATTATTTGTACCTATTATTATTTCACTCACCTACACTACTGGTAGCACTCTGAAAGTTTCAAAGCATCTTTCACACAGAGCTCCAATAAATCTGTGGGATTCAAACAGCAGGGGGTAAGGGGTGATACTAAAATGAGTAATGCAGTAACAAGTAATGGAGTAATGCATTAACACAAATCCTAACTCGAAGCAATAAAACTTACACTAACCATTACCAAAACAAGGTACATGAACATATAGGGTTCACAAGTAAATAAGAAATGAAACAATATGATATTGTAAGGCACACAGCATGACCACTATGCTAAGTGGCTATTCAATCTCAAAAAATGACAAATGTTCATCTTTAGGCGAGTCCTAGGAGTGTAGGTGAGCAAGAACCAGTCTTTTACATGAGCATTTATTTGTAAAATGTTTAGGGTAAGTTTTATGGTTTGAGTAAGGGTTTGTGTTTATAGTGCATTTATTTTTAACTACTTGAATTCTTAACTTATTTATCCTTATTCAGTTAGGGATGGACCATTATATTTTTGAGGGGGGATGGGCATTAAAAGCTCTGTAAGAATCTTTATCAGATCGCTTGCTTGGAATAATGCTTTTTACATGCAAGTATACAATGCTCATTATCTCTGTGACATGGATATAAAATATCACTTCTGAACAGTGTACCGGTAATCTATGTTTCTCAAAATTTCATTAACAAGTATACATTTGTACTTTGGCAACAGACAAGTAAATATGAAATAACTGCCCATAAAATGTTTTGATTGAGTGTACTGGATAGCTACCACCAATGCTGAAGATATATACAGTATACAGTTAACAGTGTTGTATCCAGAGCACATAATTGCAGGATGAAACATTTTCCATTTTGGATACATAAAAATGATGCAAAGGGGTCTTTTTGGATGCAGCTCATTGGCTTCAAATTATGAAAATGCGACAGCATTTTGGAAAATTCTGAAGATAAATTCCCCAAAGTTAGGGATGCAGCTTATAGCCAAGTACTTTTCAAAACAACTGTTCAAACTTTGTTCAAACCCGCTTCTTCCATGTGAGATACTTAAAACCATATACGCATGACCTTTAAATATTTAGTCAAGCACATAATTACATTGTGTTTTACTGCTATTCTTCTCAAAAACAACACACTTGTGCCCAGGGGAAGTCAAGGTCATTCAATCGAGCATTAAAACATTTTCGAAAGCAACTCAACTGTGACATCTTTAGTTTAGGCAGAGAAAACTAAACTTCTCAGAGATTTGTTCCATTCCTCAGCGATCAGGGTATTACAAAGTTATACCATGACAATTCGGGAAATCAGTGATTAAATTTCCGAAGTGGCCTCAGGACTTCAACAAACTCTCCCTCGGCATGTGGGGAAATTTAATCACTAATTTCCCTCTTGTCATGGTATTACTTAGAAGCCAAAAAAACATGAATATCAACAGAGCTTTCAAACTACGCCAACAGCTGGCAGAGCTCTGGTGAGGTACATTGCCATTTATTTTCTTTATCAACATACAATGAAACTTTCACTTGATTTTTAGCCTTTTGTCACAGATGTCTACTTTACTACGTTGATCTCACATACTCAAACAAATTGTGACCTCTCACAGGAAAATGTACACTAACCGATATCCATTAAATGGGACAGACCATTCGTCATCTGTTAAGTACTGTAAAGATCCTTTTATAAGCTGCACCCATAGATAAGGTGCACCCAGACTATAGTGGCCTAAATCTCGAAAAAAGTTTTTTGAGAAAGCTGTTCGAACACAGTTGCTTTCTCAAGTGTTCACCTTATTCTTCAAGCATTGTGAGTGTCAAATCTTTGCTCATAAATTCAACTCAAAATACTTTAAACTAGTAGATTTGCAATAAACCTCTCTCTGTTATTTATTTATTTTTCAGGTATTTTTAAGTTGTTTATACCTGTCCAAATTGAGCTAAGCTGCTAATAATGCGACTTCGCCACAGGGTTAGAACGTTCAACAAGCTTGGTAACCAGGCCTACACGTAATTGGTTGACTTGCCGCATTGGACCCGAGGCTAGTAAAGTGAAATTATGGTTTATGCTTAGGTTGCGCACACAAGCAACAGGACATTTTGTCCATGCTGTTTGACTAATATATTCAGCCATTAGATAAAAAAATTCATCCTTTACATCCAAACCTTCATCCGTTACTGTAGATCAAACATTCATCTGTTACATCAAAACCATAGTGCATTTAATAGTTTACCAATCAACGTTGGTTTCAACGATCATCTGTTAGCTACAGTCCCTGTCAAAAGTTTTTCAACCGTATACGGTACCGTATGTGCTTCGGTAAAACGAAGATTCGGTAACCACATGTGGTAGATTTCGTTCGGTAAACTCCATTCGTTTTAAGACCGAATTCGTTTTACTGAAAGTGGTAGAGTCACCGATTTCGTTTTACTGAAAGTGGTTCGGTCACCGATTGTGTTTTAACGAAAGTGGTTCGGTCACCGATTGTGTTTTAACGAAGGTGGTTCGGTCACCGATTGTGTTTTAACGAAAGTGGTTCAGTCACCGATTTCGTTTACCGAAAGTGGTTCAGTCACCGATTTCGCTTCACCAAACATTGCAGGTCAAGACAGTCTACAAATTGTTACTTGTACAGTCCCTGTCAAAAGTTTTTCACACCGTACGAACCACATGTGGTAGCATGTGGCACATGTGCCACATGTGTTTACCACTTTCGGTAAAATGAATGTGGCGAAATGTGGCGAAGCGAAATCGGTGACCGAACCACTTTCGTTAAAACACAATCGGTGACCGAACCACTTTCGTTAAAACACAATCGGTGACCGAACCACTTTCGTTAAAACACAATCGGTGACCGAACCACTTTCAGTAAAACGAAATCGGTGACTCTACCACCTTCAGTAAAACGAATTCGGTGACTCTATCACCTTCGGTAAAACGAATTCGGTGATTCGACCACCTTCGGTAAAATGAATTCGGATAGTCATCATGTTATGTAAATATGGCGCTACGTACGTGATCAATTCTAGTTTAGTTGTAGCAAAGTTCGGCGTTTTTATTCATCTGATAAACTTTACAGACTTCTGTACTTTCATACTTTAATCTATCCCTCAATCCCTTCACGATTCTTTAAAAGTCGTTGCGTACGCTGTATGTTTTCAATTCAACAGATTCAAGAGCTTTTCGGTGCTTACATGTGCTTTCAGCCGTGGAAACTAATTGTCTGGTTTTTGACACAACAAGAATGTCGCGAACTTCGCGGAACATGTGATCTTATTGCAGAATGCAGAGTTAAATAATGCGGGAAAGTTTCTCAACTTTTAATACTGGCAAGTGATAAACGTCTACCAAATAGAATATTCTGGAATTCTTTTTATTTAACGTGGGATCCGTCATTTTGCTCAAATTGCTCGAACAGAAGTGTGACATTTTTGAATAATCAATGAGCTCTGACAGCAGTGTTTGTTTTGCTTTGAGATCACACCAAAAATTATCTTGATATCTTCCTACTGAATCAAATGCTTTAAAAGTTTTGTATTTTATTTACGGTCTGAACAGTTTTCACCTAATGCGAAAACTGGTTTGAGTCCATTCTGTCAAATAAAAACACCCAGGTGAATACATTTTGGATATTTTAATTCGTTATTGGTTATTTTGCCGTGAGATTGCACCGAATCTTCTGGAGTTTCAATTTATCACTTCGTCAATTTGTGATTGGCATTGCGGTTTATAATTGCTGTGAGACCGGACTGCAGCGATTGGTCTGATGTCAGATGTGAAACAAACAAGTCTCAGGTCCTCGATCGATCAAACATAGGACCTGTCAAAACTCAGACTGACAGGTTCACGTATGGCACGCCAATGGTAGCAAAATTCAACTCCGGCATTCAACTTCAATTCAACCCTCATTCAACTTCAATTCAACCCTCATTCAACTTCAATTCAACCCTCATTCAACTTCAATTCAACCCTCATTCAACTTCAATTCAACCCTCATTCAACTTCAATTCAACACTCATTCAACTTCAATTCAACACTCATTCAACTTCAATTCAACCCTCATTCAACTTCAATTCAACCCTCGTTCAACTTCAATTCAACCCTCATTCAACTTCAATTCAACTTCAATTCAACCCTCGTTCAACTTCAATTCAACCCTCATTCAACTTCAATTCAATCCTCATTCAACTTCAATTCAACCCTCATTCAACTTCAATTCAACCCTCATTCAACTTCAATTCAACCCTCGTTCAAGTATTGAAATTTAGTGCCTTTTGGGCCATTATCGGGTTCTTTCTCAGAACACCCATGCAGAAACCGCATAATTGTATGGAACGCGGGCTCTGGTTTTTCCCGCCATTTTGTTAGGTGAGTGCTGGCGCTTCAGTCAGGCTTCGGTTTTTGCACTTAAAAATGGAAGAAAATCTTCAAAACCTGTCAACTTGTTTACAGAAAGCGTCTGAACTTGTTGCAGATCTCGCAAGCGAACAAGGGACAGGAGCTGAAAGAGTACGATCCCCTGTTTCGGTGTCGAATACAAGATTGGGTATGGTACCAATCATGGCGACAAGATCCGTTGCTCAGGTTGGAAATGCTGTTAACAGAGCCCGTGCTATGATGCAACAGTCAAGCTCTCGAGGTCTTTACTCTAGACTTAACCAAAGAGAGAGGCTTAGGGCTACAACTCCAAACACCTCCAGTGCAAAAAAGATGAAAGTTTCTGTAGTAGACGAACCAAAAGTGTTCGAATTTGTGCTTGTCAATTTCGATGACGAGGATGGTATTGAGGAAGGTGAGAATTTGCTGCTATGTGATGAAGCAATCACATTACGTGGCTTTGTACACCTCAATACCAAGGCCAAAGAAGCAGAAATTCGTAAAGAGATTTCCAAAGCAATCCAGATACGGTTTCCTCTAGTCAGGGAAAAGGACTTCGAATTCTTGAAAGCGAACCGAAGAAAATTGACAAAACCTGTTAACTTACAAGAATATAATTATAAACAGGTTAAGCTTCTGGCTGGCCAGGGTGCCATTTATGTTAAACTAAAGAACGGTTATAACTTTGTCTTGTCACAAGATGAACCAAGTGAAATGCTGGAAAATACGAAGGAGCCAAAGGAAACTGTTCATAGTTGCACACGTAGCTATAGCCAGCCATCCCAGCTGGAAGTGCAGGACACTGAACTACTGGAAAGTGTTTTTGCAGAAAGCAAAGATGCTAGCATTTCAGAAGGAGATGACTTTTCAACCATCATTGCTATATGTAAATCAAATAACATTGAGAATCCAACTGAAATTCTAAGATGTGCACAAAAGTCCATTGTCACTGGTAGACCTCTAGAGGCAAGTGACTTAACTGATTCCTTGGAGGGAGATACCAATTACATACTGGTAAACAGACACAATCTCTTGGCCACTGCTATGGAGGAAATTAAGTCTATTAAGGATCCCAGGATCACACTTGAAGTGGATTTTTATGGGGAAAAAGCACATGACTCAGGTGGTCCCAGAAAAGAGTTTTTTCGTTTATGCCTTAGAGAAATTAAGGAGAAATACTTTGATAATGGTATTCAAGAGAATTTGGCTGAAGATTATGAGGTTGTAGGACTAATAATGTCCCTTAGCATCTTGCAGAATGGCTGTGTGCCAAGATTTATGCCTGAGAAACTTCTGCAGGAATTATTTATGAGCGAAAAGCCATCTCAGTGCATTAGTTATCTTCGCATGGGATTTCGAAAGCTCGGACTGTATCAAATTGGGAAAGAATTACCAGTGTTCCTGCACCTATTGCGACCCTCACCAGCGTGTACCCTAACAAGGAAGAAGCTCACCCATCTTCTTAATCCCATATTTGCTGAGGAGGGTACAAATGCACGTATTTTTGAAGATGGAGTTTATTCAGCATTTTCAAAATATGTCCGTGAAGCTGCAAGTGGGCGAAGGGGGACTGTTACATTGGAGCACATTCTGCAATTTGTGACATGCACTGATGAGGAGCCACTACTAGGTTATGTCTTCCACCCAGCAATTCATTTTGTTCAAGCTGACAATTCTGCAAAATGGTCATTCATCCCAACAGCAAACACCTGTATTAATTCAATGAATCTCCCAACAGCTTCATATGAAGTTTCCTTGCCTGCTGAATTTGACCTATTTGAGGTATATGACATTGCCTTTTCAAATGCTTACTTTGGCAATGTATAAAATATACAAATTTAATGTACATGTATGTAAATGCATTACATGTTAATGCAGAGTTGTGTGGTTTTAAGCTGGCAGTACATCACAGTACATGCAATTATATGTACATGTACTGTACAATCTCAGTAAAACGATTTCAAATATGAAAAATCACTGTTCTGATGAAAATCATATCAAATTTGTTTTGCTTCATTTCAGCTTGGCAAAACAAATGCATGACATTAGCCAATACAATTTTCTAAGGAATTTGTGTAATTGAAATGGAAAAGTTTATTGGCATACATGTACTTTTCCCTGTTTGGCTTCCAGCCTTGTAAAAAGGTATTTAGGAAATCAGGCTCATCAAGTGCCAGCAAAGATGGGTGTCTTCAATTTGTGGAATGGGCCAAATTCATTTAGTCCTAAAGTGAAGATGTATCCTAGCATTGTTTCTTTATAACAGCATCTTGTACTCCAACAAGACTAGGATGTTCATGTAGCTTAACTTTAGGAAGATGTCATGAATCTGGCCACAGGTGCCATAATTAGTTACAGCCCAGCATGGCAGTATTACTGAGTATGAGGTAACAGTTTAAAGGGCATGTGTAAAAGTGTTTACTTTTGATCATGATTTTGCTTATGCAGCTACCACAAAGCTGTAGGCTGATCACAGCTACAATTGACTGATGGAATATTGAGATTACTCCAAGGCATTGTGGCACAATGAGATTATGGATGCTTAAGGATTTATTCCACAAAAGATTTGCATGTAGTTGCATCCGTTTTATGTTTCAGTTCTTGTTAACAGTATTTTTACATTGAAGTAGTTTTACAGATGAGTTAGTGACTGAACATGTTTCAGCTATCTTGAGCTGACAGCTACTAACAATTGAAGGGGTGAGTGCAAGAAAGAGTTAAGTGACAACAGATCAAGTTATCAATTCTCCCTTACAAAACAAAGAAGATAAAAGGATAATTTGACTTGTCATCACTTAACTCTTTTTTTTTTTGCACTCACCTCTTAAATAAATTGTATGTTTCAGTTCTTCTTTCAGTTCTAAAGGGGGGGGCCACAGGTAACCCAATTTACATGTTATTTGGCTAGTCTTAGCGGTGGGTGTAAAGTACAGGTCAGATTATAGGTCACAGGTCAGGTCACTTGTTTACCTGGGAACCCTAGCTCTAGGTGAGTGAGAACCCATTGTTTACCTGTGAACTTGTCCGATGGTTAGGGTTAAGTTTGTGGCTAGGGTTAGGATTTATCTTAGAGTTAACAACAAGACCTGTACTTTACACCTGCCACTAGTCTTAGGGACATTAAAGTTTCTCCCCAAATGTGTACACTGTATATCAGGCTGCAACATTTGGCATAAATGTATTTGCACTGTTCATGTTAGATTTCAGGCTGATTATGTAAACATGTTTGTAAATAAATATCAAATACCCTAAAATCTTGAGGTTCTAGCTGTTCACATCAGTGTGATTGCAATAAATCTGTGAAACAAAATCTAATAGGCACTAACTACATATGTAGTTGTCTTGCAATTTGTAAAGAAAAGGTAATGACATTACAGTGTTGAAGGTTCACCCAGTCGTGGAAAGTCTTGGAATTTGTGAAATAATTTTCCAGATCTGGAAAAGTCATGGAAATTTATACATTTACTCAGTGGATTTTTTAACACTCCATCAAAGTCAGCCCTTCAATTGTTGATTTTAAGAAAAGAGAATTAGTGGATACATTCATCACAGCTGTAGGACTGCAATGGAGCCTGTGTGCTTAAAAAACCTTTTTCTATATTTGTTACTATAATTTTTGAGATCATGATTTTTTAAATTTTAGTCATGGAAAAGTCTTGGATTTTCTATTCTGACAGTGTGAAACCTGGATTAGTGTCTAATAGTTTTGTATCTTTTTCACAGCATTATTGCAATCGCTCAAACACCATATACATGCCCTTCTACACTGACAGTAATACAATTAGTTCATCAGTAGAAAAGAGTTTGTCATCAGGGGAGACTAAACGTCTCTTATAACTCCCAAATTTAAAGAAATAGTTTTTTACTGACATTAAAAGGCCATGTTATCACCATGAACAGAACTGCAGAAAAGTTTGAGTAGAAATATCAGTGACCACCAAGTGCTATTAATTTGTCTTCAACCAACTGGAGAGCCCTTTCATAGATGTCTATTCCCATGTGGTTTGAGGGCATTAGGATGTCCAGCACTTCCAAAATGGATGATTGTATTGTTTGTGCATTATTCAAATTAACTTCTGGGATCACAACATTGTTACTACTCTCTTGAAGTGGAGATGGTCCTTGTGGGTCATAACCATACAATTCTAAGTCATCAACATCTCCATCCAGTTGCCCATGGGAAAGTGGGTTTTCTGAATGCATCATTCCATTAAGCCACAATTGGTAAGGAGACCAATTATTCTCGGTTCGCACTGCATGGTGGTTAAATGCTTCCATGTACTCTTGGAGGGCGTTGTTGATTCTGGGTATAAACACCAGATGTAGAGTAAACATGTGGACTGGGTTATCTGGATTCAGAACACCTGATCCCTCCATGGCATAGAATACATAGTAAAAAAAGTGGCACACACACCTGAACACATCTCTCCAAAGTCTTTCGATTCTTTGGTTATGAGTCGATGGGCCGGTAATAAAACTCCCCCTCCCCTGTCCTCTTGCATCAATCATGGCATCACAGACCATAACGTTTTCTACACCCTTGTCCACACGAATTCGCGAAGGCCACAGACCACCATCGTTTTCTATCGCATCTAGAAACAAAGTGAGCACAGTCTGGGCAAGGTTGTTTGCACTACACCAAAGAAACAACACTCTTCTTGAATATCCGTCGATACAACCATGAACTACAAGTTTCCAACGTATTAATGAGTGATGGCCATCTAAATGCCATAGTGAATTAGGCCATGGAACGTGATAAACTCTTCGTGACACCAAAACACCCCATCTCAAAGCTGTGTTCAGTGGATCCAATCTAACAAGGCTGTGCCGAATTCTAGCTCTTTGAACTCTTAATCCAAGTGACTTAAAGTAGCCAATAAAGTACGCTTGACCTGTCGTCGTTCCGTGACGGTTCATGTAATCCTTCACTACAGAATCAAGCTGTTCATCCGAGACGTCACTGAAACCACAAAAGCCTTGCAAACCAAATTCACGGATCCTCCTCGAAATAGTCCATCGTGATACACCAAGCATTTGAGCAATTTTTATTTGTGTAAATCCCAAACTTAGAAGGTCTTCCAGCACCTCAACCGAAATTTGAAACGACGGTCTTCCTGGATATTGTGCTCCATCTGATCCTGTTTGTCCAACCGTGATACAGGAACTTTCTGAAACTCTTGTTTCGCATAAAGTTAATTGTGTTTCGTAATTTTGAAAAGAGGACAGGAGCTCAGAAAAAGCTTCAGACAGCAAGTGCCATTCCTCTTTATCGTCTGCATCATGCGTTTCCAATTCACCACATGTTCTCATCAAACTCAGAGCCCGATCAACAACAACCACATGTGCTTGGACTTCACTCAAATCAGGATTAGCTTGAAGAGAAATATTTTCTGCTCTATCAAGTACAGAATAAAAGAACTTCGATAAATCTTCTTCAACATTGAACTCCCTTCCTTCTTCAGTTGTTGTCTCCATACTCATTCCCAGGTGTCTTGACTGGCACCGTTGCATGTAACCAGAGCCCGCGTTTCTTACCAGTATGCGGTATCTGCATGGGTGTTCCGAGAATGAACACGATAATGGCCCAAAAAGGCACAAAATTTCAATACTTGAACGAGGGTTGAATTGAAGTTGAATGAGGGGGTTGAATTGAAGTTGAATGAGCCGGGTTGAATTGAAGTTGAATGAGGGTTGAATTGAAGTTGAATGAGGGTTGAATTGAAGTTGAATGAGGATTGAATTGAAGTTGAATGAGGATTGAATTGAAGTTGAATGAGGGTTGAATTGAAGTTGAATGAGGGTTGAATTGAAGTTGAATAAGGGTCAGTGAACTGAAGTTGAATGAGGGTTGAATTGAAGTTGAATGAGGGTTGAATTGAAGTTGAATGAGTGTTGAATTGAAGTTGAATACGCGGGTTGAATTGAAGTTGAATGCCGGAGTTGAATTTTGCTACCATTGGCGTGCCATATTCACGCGTGACTGATTGCAATTGCACAATCTTGATATTTTAATTTCGAAAACATGCCTTTCCAGAATCCGCAAACATTTGCAATGCTTTTGGTCGGAACCTTGAACAACGCAGGAATCTCTCGTAAATGTTAAACTACGGAAGCTAAAGTTCGTTTGTTGATTATTGCTTATTGGCGGGGCCCGCTTTAAAAGTTTGCCGCTAGATTATGAACGAACGGCGGTTGTTAGTTTGTGGCGTAAGTTTAAGGTTATATATTCACAGCAGTTCCTTTTTTTTCAGTACAGTTTATCAGTGAGGTTATCAGAAGAAATAGGAAGGAGAGAAATGCTCTTAGCCACTTCGCGGCTTTCTCGGTACAAATCACGATCAAAACAAATAAGTTTTTCGATGATCGCACCAGGACACCGACCTGACGCTTCGCCGACAATTTGATATATCGTTTCAAAGAAGACAAAACGAGATATCATTTTTGAAATCTAAACTTCAGCATTTTCAGTTTTAACGTTGTAAAAATCACTTTAGTCGCAAGCAGTGAACTACATGTACAAGTAACAACTTGTAGACTGTCTTGACCTGCAATGTTTGGTGAAGCGAAATCGGTGACTCAACCACTTTCGGTAAAACGAAATCGGTGACTGAACCACTTTCGTTAAAACACAATCGGTGACCGAACCACTTTCGTTAAAACACAATCGGTGACCGAACCACTTTCGTTAAAACACAATCGGTGACCGAACCACTTTCAGTAAAACGAAATCGGTGCCTCTACCACTTTCAGTAAAACGAATTCGGTCTTAAAACGAATGGAGTTTACCGAACGAAATCTACCACATGTGGTTACCGAATCTTCGTTTTACCGAAGCACATACGGTACCGTATACGGTTGAAAAACTTTTGACAGGGACTGTACATGTAGTTCACTGCTTGCGACTAAAGTGATTTTTACAACGTTAAAACTGAAAATGCTGAAGTTTAGATCTCATTTTGTCTTCTTTGAAACGATATGGTCCATTGTCTATTTTTGTTGAGAAAACTTTCACATTAATATTGGCATTTGTAAATTATATTAACATTTGTTGGATATTCATCCAATAACAATATTCTTCCATAACTACTGAACTCTAAAAGGACTGGGACCTAGTGTGTAAATTTAACTGAATCTAGTAGAATTCATAAGTTATTTTACATTTTTAAATGAACCCCACCACAAGAAATATTACACAGAATTTAGCATGTTTAACAAGTTTGAAGATGTTGAGTAAATAAGAACTGAATAGCAAGCATTTAAACATCACAAAAATAAGAGCAGTATGGTTTGGGGGGATGCCATCCTCCAAATTTTCAAACACTTCCTAGTCAGTTCTTATTTTACTCAAATATCGTCAAACTCGGTACACACACAATTTCCATATGGTTTTTCTTGTGGTGGGATTCATTTTTTTTATAAATACAATTAGTTTTGCATTCATTACTCGGGCTGCCTGTGGCAGCACCGAGTCTTAAAATGCAAGTCGTTTTTTTTGTTTTTTTTTGTTGGGTGTCGCAAAATTTCTGCGCATGCGTTAAAGGTCAAATTCACACCAATCAGATTGCACTGTGCTGATCACGCAACAATCGCCAGGTTAATTTATTTACATAATTGAATACAGTAAAGCAAGATGGCGGAGGACCCGGAGGAACTTTCTCTCTAATTTGGAGTCTCATCTCTCAAATGTAAGCCAGTTTAATGTTTTATTTAACTTCACTCGTGCGAAAGCCTTCCAACAGGCTCAGGATATTTCAACTGGCGCTATTGTCGGAGCCAAAGGACCGCGTTTTTTATCCAGATGGCCAGTGATTTTATTATACGACACGTACGACGACCTGAAGCCAGTGTAGGGACCAAGATCCTGAAAGCTAAAATTCGAAGAAATAGATATTGGAATCTATAAGCCATCGGCTCGCTGTGCTGCATTTAAAACATCCGAGGAGAACATCTTATTTTGGGTGAAGGCACTTCAAGTCCAATATTATGAGTCTCTTAAAAACTGTCAGAGATTTAAATTTACCGTAAGTTGGATCAGAGAGTATTGAGATCAAGTTATTTCGTTCCAGCGAGGATATTGACCTAGCGGAAACGGTACAAGCTGTCGAAGGATTTTACTTATAATCATCCACGTCTACTTAACAGGAATAGTTATGTGCCAAGGCATGGGCAAAGATTGAGTTTCCCAGATTACAGATGAAAGTAGAGAACTTGATGAACGAAGAAACAGGTCACGCGCGACATGCTTGATAACATGAACATGTTCAACACTTTATGTTATACTAAGAAAACAAAACAAATTACAGAGCCTGCAAGTTCACAAGTCAATGAAAAACCCCAAGAGCCTGTAGTTTGGGATCAACATATCCTTGAAACTCCAAAAGCAACATACACATGAGTCAAATTCAAACCGGAAGAGACGGAATTATTTAGATTCTTCACGAGGATAAAAATATTTGTTAGCCCGCAACAAGAACTCTCTCGCTGCTTTAACGACCTTGATTTGTAACATGGAGGCTGACCTAACTGATATGCGTAATGAATTCTTATTCTCGTCACATCAAAACACAAATCAAGAAACCAAACTCAGTCATTTGGAAGACAAATTAGTGCAGCAAGATAATATATACAAGACCGAAATCAAGATGCTGTCATCTCGAATATATTATCGACCTAGAAGTTGAAAATGGCGAGTTGAAAGCGGATTTAATAAAGCTGAGATCAGACTTTCAAACTTAAAAAAAAGAATCAAGAATACAAAAAAGAAGACAATGTTCCGAGACTACCCAACCTACTGAAGCTTATCAGTTTGTTCAAGAGCCATATTTCTTACATGACAACCCGATCCCTATTCATCAGAATACATTTTCTGTGCTAAATGACGAGAGTTTACAATCACCTGACCGACAACCCACTACTAAAGAAAGGGACCATGAAGTACGGTAGTACGGTTAATTCTCGGGTTCAAAACAATGAATATATGCCTGCTCAAATGCAGTGTGTTAAACGAATAAGTAGTGTTTAAATTAAAAGGTCAACATACGAGAAAAAGAAAACTATTAAATTACATATATAAAATGTACTAGGGGAGCAGAGAATTAACAACACACCTCCCCCCGGGCAAATGTGCAGCATTTGGCAGTTGTAGTTCATTATATATCCATTATCACTTATCGCAAGAGCATGATTGAGTAGTGAACCAGTATTATTCTCTGGCTATAATAATAACATTTATTTATGACAAAAACTATGCTAAAACTCTATGGACTACATTTATTCAATGTCTCAGATGTATTTTTAATAGAATTCGATTAATTTTATCTGAACAAAATTTGGCCCATCACAGAACCAGTAAGCTCAGTGGTTAAGTGCCAGTCTGTTGTGCAGGAGGTACCGGTAGTCAGAGTTCAAATCCAGGTATAAAGGACCTTAAAATACTGACTGGGAGAAGTGGTACTACACCAACACTTGACTGACACTTGACTGACACTTGATGTACAATGCCTTTGCTCTGACATCTGCAAATGGTTCTAAAAGCTTTGTGTCTTCTTGGATCACAATGTTAAATTGTAGGCCAACACTGAGAATGCAACCAAATCTCTGGTAGTGACCACCCTCAAGTGTAGTGGAATTATATAGTTGTATAGATAATTATAGAGAGTAAATATATTTGTCCCCAATTATAGCAATACCATGCTAAATACATTGACTCTCTCTTCTGTTAGTAGTACTAGTTCCCTTGGTGCCACTATATACATTTTATATATTATAAATATGCAAGGCTAAATCCAGTAGATTACATACAACATAAAACATAATCATGACTGCTGCTTAAAAAAATATTTTTTTATTGTTGTTGTAAATGGATGGGTAAATAATGCATGTATCAGCAGCTTCCATCAGGGGTGGATCCATGGGAACCTTGTCAGAATTAATTGTTTGTTGCCCATTGGTGGGGGGAGGGGGGGGGGGGCCTCACTTTGGTCCATGGATTAGGAACCAAGGGGACCAACCTTGTATGAATTTTTACTATTTGTTGTGCCCTATACCAGGGGGTTTGATTGGGCATTTGGACAAACCCCAGGGTACCCGACCCCTGGGGGAATCCACTGATACATGCATAACACTGCTGTGGTAGCTGCCAGTAAATATGTAAAGCTACTGATACAGTTCAAAACTGAATGCTAAATCACTGGGAGGAAGTTAAAATGAACATTACATGTGTTATTTTAAAGACTTGTTGTTGAGGTTGTACTTGGCCTCTTGTTGTCATCACGAGACAAGGAGAGATAGATCGATGAGTCATTGTCAGAAATCTATTCTCTGGCATAACACTAGGCAATCTGTCAATGGTAAAACTGTTGACAGTTTGGGTCAGGTCATGCAACTACACAGCTAAGGCATGTTTTACGACAGAATAACCTAGCTAGAGAGAGTCTACTGGATTAAGATACTGTTACATGTCTGTTAATATGGGGAAAATGAAGAATCCTTCATTTAGCTTGATAACCATGTTTGGACTTGGAAGCAGAATTGAGACTTTAGATGTATTTTGTGAGTCCCAAATCGCTAGTTCCCATACAGTCCATACAAGTCATACAAACACGCGTTTTTTTTGCCAACCACATTATATATGCAAATACATGTATATAAATGACGTCGTGTTTACAAACAGTGGTATCGCTATAGCAAGAACAGCAGATAAAGTGACATAGAGGCACACAAATTGACATAGCTAGCTCCATCACAGGATGGACAGGATACAACTTATAATATGGTACAAATATAAACATACATTTGAGACAATCGGAAACTGCAGTATAACAGAACAGAAGACTAATGTGTGTTACTTGAATAAGTAGTATTTAAATTAAAATGTCAACTTCTTTAATTTACATACGAGAAAAACAAAAATAATTATTCCCTTTGGTTATTACTAAGAGCATTTCAAATGAAAGTGTATTTCATCGTCAATCTCATGTGGCCCGAGTGGAAGCCCAGATGGGCTCTTGTTTAATTTAGCACACTCAGCCCCAGTCCTTTTTTATGAAATGGCTAATAATAAACTACAAAAGGACTGGGGCCCAGTGTGAAAATTCAAAACTAATTGTATTTATTTAAAAAAAATTAACATTATACACATCCAAATATAGCGATGTTCACTGCCACATCATCCATTGTCATTAATGTGCCAACCAGAGATACATTGGTTCCTGGCACAAAGTGGCTTTTTGAAATCACGGTTGGCACATTAGCATAACAATTGTAATGTTTATCAACACGAAACATTGCTGTACAGTACCGACCAGAACTTACCTCCAGTGCGTCCGGGTTTGCTTTCGAGGAAACCCAGGGTGTGCCCAAGGGTTTGCTTGCATTCGCTCTAAGCGAACCCCACGAACAAAGTGAACCCTTGAGCGAGCGCTCGGGCCAGTGGGAGTTCGCTCAAGGCCTAGCAAACTGTGATGAATCATGAGAGTTAAAACTTGCATAAAACAAGGACTAGCTCAAAATGTTTAAGAAACACATAATTTAATAAAAATGTCGAGACTTCTGCTCGCAAACGAAGTTATGCACCCAAGCACGTGCTGAACACATTAAAATAAATGTCAAAACAAAGACTTAACTTTGCAAACTTCTGCCTCTCTTTCAACATCTTTTCCTTCCCATCTTATCTTTTGACACCTTGAAGCAGCTCTTAGATGATTTAGAGTGGTTTTATTGTTTTATACAATTATAAACTCAAATACCAAGCTTGCGAAGACTTTGAATTAATTTGGCCTCGCTGTGATTGCGACTTCCATTCCCATGTCAGTCATGTTTTTGTTTTAATCTGCTTTGATACCTTTATTTATTCACTTCTCCAACTTCTCTAAATTTCTTCATCTTGTAGCAGTGAGCTTCAGCTGTGCTCTCACTGGTGAAAATAGTGTTGACAAACTGTTCTCGAGCAGCATTATAAACATTTGCGGGGGAATGTTGAGAAGTTTATGATTAACTTGCCATGTTTACTTCCGACTTCTCAGACTAATTAAGATTTTCTTCCAATCATTGCGAAAAATTATCAGCCGTTTCTGTCGGTAATAGTTTTGCTTTCTCATCTACGAATGCTTTACATCTCTTTTCCATTTAACCTTCCAAATTATTCCTAAGATTAGTTGCATTTGCTGGGTTTGTTGTTCACTAAATAAATATACATTTGCTGTTCGCTCAGCCTCAAGAGTTCGCTGGTTCGTACTCATGCTCGATCATGCAGAGTTTGCTTATAGTTTGCAGAGTTTGCTTATAGTTTGCTGGGTATGCTCAAAGTTTGCTGGGTTCACTCAGAGTTTGCAGTGTTCGCTCAGAGATACAATGTAGCAGGGTTCGCTCAGAGATACAATGTAGCAGGGTTCGCTTGAGCAAATGCAAGCAAACCCTGCGTTCACTTTGCATTGACTAAAGTGAACCCGAGGGAACATTTAAGTGGAGGTAAGTTCTCATCGGTACTACACATGTAAGACAATTTAATCCAAACTGTTCTGAAAATTCACAAATTACTAAGGAGAAACAACTATTGTAGGCTTGAATGTTTTTGTAGATGTTGTATCACTTAAATATAAACACAAGTTCAGTTCAGGTTAATAACAAATCTGATATTTCATAGTCAAAATACAAAGTACCCAATAACAATTGACCTACATGTATATCATTATGACGTCAAATCAAAACAATCTATTGTTTAAACGCTAAGGATCACGGTCGTGGGAGGGGGACAAAACAGCAACAATACAAAGGAAATAGCTATCAAATGCATTTTGTAGAATGTAGAATAGCGGTAACAGCCACCAAATACGGTAAATAGTGTGGGATAAACATTGATACAGCTGATATCTGGAAACCAGACAATTCGAAGTGAATTTTTTCTCAGCAGAGCAGATTTAGTAAAAATTCTATTGTTCAAGTCGATTCTGTCCCCCTCATAAACAAGCCGTGACGTCATAATGATATAGGGTTTCTTGTGAAGGATTTTGTTATTCTATTCCAATCCTCTGCAATAATAATTATTTTGGGGGTTATCCAACCCCCCCCCCCCCTACAAAAATATAATTATCCATCCCTGACCCTTGGAAAATATCTACTTGGATTCATCATTCAAACAACAAACAGTTTCGCGGTGATTTCACAGATTATATTACGAGTGCGGAGTGGATGGGTACTTTAGAACAGTTCTTAATGAAAACCATGGTTCATACAAAATTCAGAACTTTTTCTTCTAGGACAATCCACACTTTTCAAGGACTTGTTTTCTGTGTTTTCTACAGGTTCACATAAATGACCTCGAAACTGTACGCAATTTAGACCCGATATAAGACCCTTTCGTTGACTTGTTTGCACGATGAATCAATTCAGTGCTGCTCTAACTATCTTTTGCCTTTTGGAGGCAAAAATGAGGCTGTTTTAGGTTTCAACAAAATTCAAGGAGTTTTGGTAAAAATGCAAGGACTTTTCAAGGACCTGGCAGTATTTTCAAGGACTTTTCAAGGCCCGTGCGAACCATGGAAAATTCACCGACATTCTTGGACTATTTTTCAATGCAGTAGTTCGCACTACACGAGCAAAAGAACAATCTGGAAATTCTGAGAACGACTGAAGTCGTGAAGTTTACGACAGTCGGACAGATTCCTTTATAACAGCACAGCCACACTGCATAACACGTACATATGTTCTTATCCCAACTGTGTCTCCCTAAATCTGTTCTCATTCGTGTGCACGCAGAATTATTAGAGAATACTGTCAGTGTCAGATATTAAAACGAGGGATCATTCCTTGCAGCAAACACGCGGATTAAAACCGGCCAGTTTTGGTTCGAAAGCGTAACAAACATTCCCAAAACACGTAAGATACATAAAAATGCATAGTAGCTTACCTGCGAGTACCTTTAGGCTGTATTTAGGAGATAAGAAGAGGCGAAAAAGAAGAGAATTTCAAGAGAACTCAAATCGACCGGCATGCCGAAATAGAGTCGCATGTCACATGATCACCTCATACCCAGAGCCACGCGGTTAACCGGAAGCGGAAGCGATTAGTGGTTGGACTGTCGTATTTAAACCTTGGGCATTTTTTTTTCAACGAACAAATGTGTTTTCGAATTTTTTTATTATTTTTTTCAAGAATAAATACTTTTCTTTGTTAGAAAAAAAAGATAACGGCGGAGATAATAGCCTGTACCGTTCGGTCATGCGTTCAGTTTTCGCACCCGAGCAAAAGAAATATTAACAATGCGGTACATCGTCTATAAAACGATGAAAGCTGGTTCTCTAAATAGCGCAAAGTGTAAATACGCCAACTCAAATATATAGTATGTGAGATGGACGCTAGCTACGCTCCTGACAATACTAACAAATTGTCACTACATAAGTTTGTACTAAATTAATAAAGACTCTAAGGCACGTTTCAAACGCCGTGCTACTGCCGTGTTAAACTGAATTAAACTGGGCACGGCAGTGGCACGACTTGAGCTAGCCTGCTAACAGGCTCTCGGTTTTTTTTGGAAATATTTGTTTTGGGTGGAAACTGGTTGGGTTACCTGTGGGTCGAGCGAGGCGGAGGCGAGTGTGTCAGAACTCGGCTCCGGGCCTCGTTCGGCGCACAGGTAACCCAAACTCGACCCGAAAACTAACATTTCCGAAAAAAAACGAGAGCCTGTTAGCAGGCTAGGCTTGAGCCCAATTGACAGGACAAACATTGGACACGGCACTCCTAGATTGCTGCCCGCGGGCCGTTTACTCTGGGACCTAAGTTATCGGGACTCCTGATTTTTGACTTGTAAATAAAGAGTGCAGGTCCCTCGCGCCAAAATTGAAAGAGTGCCGTGCCCAAATTGCTTTTCGTATAAATCGGGCTTTGGTTTCAGATGTCTAATTTTAATTCGTCGGCTTTTTAAATAATGGTAAAAGTAAATAAAAATAAAACGGTGTTGATTCTTATCATTTATTTATCATTTATTACTGATCGAGTTCGACATTGGCTGACGGCACACTGGGACGTTTATAGCCAAACTATGTGAGTTTGACTAAACGTCGCGGGTCGAGGATCGCCGGTAGGTGCGGGTGTGGCTGCGGGTAGAGGGTGCGGGTAGAGGGTCACCAGTAGGTGCGGGGCGGGTTCAAGCAGGGTAGAGGATGTGTCTGCGGATAGAGGTGCGGGCTCGATAAACATATAAAAAATCTAAATAGGTATCAAAATAAGTGCCAACTGAAATATTTTGAGTTGATTAAGTACAAGATTGATAGCGTTATTAGCAAAGCCTTGGGAACTTTCAGTTTCACATACGTATACAAGCGGTCCTGGCCACAAAGGTTTTTCACATGGGCAAAGTCCCACTTATGGCCAGGCGACAACATTCTTTTCCCTTTTAAGAAAATCAAAATCTGATTTCGTTATGCTTGGAATTTTTGTCTGAAACACCTCCACAAGCTCATTTCATCTTCGGAGTGGCCAGGTGTCAGATCAAACTCTCCTTTAATGACTACATACTGCTCGCGAAATGCAAATGAATCTGCCATCTCCGCCATCTCCTCATCGTCGCTATCTTGTGCTACACAGTCGATTAGATACACTGACTTTTCGGTATCGGGGGTTGCACGTTTTTTTTCGTTTGTCTGACAATGACAGGGGCCGAAATGGATGGCCGGGCACACTCCGTTTCCCGCCATAATTCGGTGTTAAAAGGCTTTGCGTACTTCCACCCCGAAATGTTCTCATCTCTTCGCGGACACACCGCCGAATATTAAATTCGACGTCATCTTGTGAAATATGAAATCGTGTGAAATAGAGTGAAATCGCGATGTCCTCGTCACGAATTATAGTGCCGTGGGAGACTGGGCACAATGATGCGTAGAGCTGGGTGCGCACGAATTGTTGAATGAATATATTTTTCGTTGAATGAATATATCGTTGAACAAGAATAATATCGTTGAATGTGAATGAATATTTTTGTTGAATGAATATATTCTTGAACAAGAATAATACAGTTGAACATGAATGAATATATTCTTGAACACGAAGAGTATCGTTGAACGTGAATGAATATTTTTGTTGCCAACGAATATATTCTTGAACAAGAATAACATCGTTGAACGTGAATGCATATCAATGTTGAATGTGAATGCATTACGTTTGTTGAATTTTTGCACCATTTCGCCAACCATACTTGACGGAGGGGCTGAATGGGGGGGTACCAATATCAGTTAACAGCTAAATTTTTAGCTATTTATTAGTTATCAGTTAAATTTTGCTGTTATCAGTTAAGTTATATAAAAAGACTACCCTAACCTGATTTGAATACATATTTGCTGGTATGAAATGAATAATAACCACTAATTCAACATCAAACACTACATTTTGTGTCATGTTTAATATTTGACTATTATCAACTGGATCAAATCTGTCGAAAACCATCCGAAAAGCCAATAATAGCATGTGACGTTACGTCATTTTAATAAAAAATAATGAAATATCAGGTAACAGCTATCTCACAAATATCAGCTAACAGCTAAAAAAAGGTAAAATTCTCAGTTAACAGTAATATTTTTGGCCATTTCTCAGTTATCAGTTAACCCCATTCAGCCCCTCTTGACGGTGTTTCCCGCATATCTACTCGGATTATGTTTTCGCCTTTTCACCAAAAGCATAGCCTGGGAAACCAGCCGACTCTTATCGCTCCCCACTCGCGAAAGAGACGTCTGGGAAGTGAGGCAGAAAATGCCATACTGATGACGTAGCAGATAGCCGTTTCACGATGCATAAATTAGTTGCAATTCTCAGAAGCCGAATGCGAACAACAGAGTTCTTTTCAAGGAATATAACTACCGTGGCTGCTCGTTTGCTTGGCAGTGGATCACCGTCACGAACAACTCATGAAATTCAAGCCTATTTAGCGTGTGCCGGTGCTGTTGTTGGCTCCTTTGCAGACTGAGTTCTTTCAGCGGCTAGTAAAGCGAAATGTCGTACTGTCAAAACATTTACAAGAAAGGTACTGAGTACTGTCATAGTTGTTTATAATTTTATATCAGTAAACCTACATACACTGAGCTATCACAAAACACTGGATGAGTTGTTGTTGCGGCGGATAAATCGTTCAGACAGTGAATCTGGGCTATGAATAAACATAATTACATGTAAGTGTGCTATGAATCACGAACCAAGTGTGATATGAATCAATCACCCAAGCAAACGGGCAGCCTCGGTAGTATACCTGAAAATAACCGCTGCATTCTGTAGCTTATGGCGTTATATCCCCGCCAAAATTCGACTTTCGCTTGCGATGTTCGGTTTACATTTTATCCTTGTTGTCCACGATTCGACATTAAAGTTTCACAGTGCGAGATTGAATTTTTACGATGCAACATTGAAGTTTCACAATGCGACATTCATTTTCCACACGCGATTCAAAGGTTTACATTTCAACTTCCGACACGCACGAGTGGTTCAACTTTCTCAAGAGAATCCGCTGTAATATAGCGGGCTCAGTTTTATCACGCGAGGTGGTGTACACTGAAGTATGGCATTCCAAAACGCCAAAAATACCTTACGACGTGTAGCTGAACAGCTTCTTTCGATTGCAAATGAATGTGAGTAACCATTTCTTATATTTACACTATTTTAAATCAAAACGTGCTAGTATTTGAAGGAGCACGGACGCTCAAAATAGTCACCGATCAGTACTGCTAGGAAATGGGCTATTGCACTTAATATCTGCACCCCCCCTGTTGAGGACCTTATTTTGAGTTGTACCCTGAAGAATTCCTCTGAAATGAAAAACACCTGAAGAATTCCATGGTTGAAAGTAGTGTTACCCTGAAGAATTGACTTCAACCCCTGAAGAATTGTCCAAATATTCACTTTATCCCCAAAGAATTCCTCTAAATTTGACATGTGCCCCCAAAGAATTCCTCTCTATTTATATGGTATCCCCAAAGAATTCCTTGAAAATTATTTGGTGACCCCCGGAGAATTCCTTGGTCCTCAACAGGGGGGGTGCAGATATTAAGTGCAATAGCCCAATGCTGAAGTTTTAGGTATGATTTATAAACAGGATCATTAATTGTCACGAAATTATTCACGGCTTTATAACACCGATATATACAAAACACACCAAGAATTTATACGAGTTTCGAAATAGCCTGCAGAACAGTTCTGTAGGCTAGTTTCAAAATATCACACCTATAGCGATACTTACTGTTTGTAAACACTGACGTCATTTATATATTTGCATATATAACGTGGTTGGCAAAAAAAACCGCGTGTTTGTATGACTTGTATGGGAACTAGCGATTTAGGCCTCACAAAATACATCTAAAGTCTCAATTCTGATTCCAAATCTTAATTCCTTTATAAGACTTATAAGTTAAGAGCATATAAGCTTCGATGAAAGGGCTTGCTTGCATTTTGGAAGAACAAGAAAGTAATTTGGCGATGAAAAAGCACCGACCTGTGATATTTTATAAGCATCTGACTGGGTTCACGCTTCGTTTCTGCCAACCACAGAAAGCAACAAATGTGGCGTGACTGGCCTGTGTGACGTCACAGTGAGTATCGCTATAGCGATGTTTCGTGTGTCGTCATCTATTGTCATTAATGTGCCAACCAGAGATCCATTGGTTCCTAACACAAAGCGGCCTTTACAAATCATGGTTGGCACATTAGCATAACAATTGCAATGTTTATCAACATGAAACATCGCTATAGGTGCTCGGTGATCGAGTTGTTAGATGCAAGGCGGTTGCCAGTCACTGTGTTCACAGAATTGCCAGTCACTGTGTTCACAGAATTGCTGGCACTTGTAGCACTTGTATTGTTGGAACCTGAATTAAAACAAAAGCAGAATAGTTGTCACTGACTTTAATATTCAAAGTATCTGCTGTCTTATAAGCATTTGATGTATGAGACCTATAGGTGTGATATTTTGAAACTAGCCTACAGAACTGTTCTGCAGGCTATTTCGAAACTATTTCCTGTTTATAAACCATACCTAAAACTTCAGCATTTCCTAGCAGTACTAAGCCTAAGGTAGCCTGCGTGCAGACGTTAGCCTAGTGACCTTGATCGGTGACTATTTTGAGCGTCCGTGCTCCTTCAAATACTAGCATGTTTTGATTTAAAATAGTGTAAATATAAGAAATGGTTACTCACCTTCATTTGCAATCGAAAGAAACTGTTCAGCTACACGTCGTAAGGTATTTTTGGCGTTTTGGAATGCCATACTTCAGTGTACACCACCTCGCGTGATAAAACTGAGCCCGCTATATTACAGCGGATTCTCTTGAGAAAGTTGAACCACTCGTGCGTGTCGGAAGTTGAAATGTAAAACTTGCATAAAATGGTCAAACTAGCATGTCGGATGACAGCCTTTGAATCGCGTGTGGAAAATGAATGTCGCATTGTGAAACTTCAATGTTGCATCGTAAAAATTCAATCTCGCACTGTGAAACTTTAATGTCGAATCGTGAACAACAAGGATAAAATGTAAACCGAACATCGCAAGCGAAAGTCGAATTTTGGCGGGGATATAACGCCATAGTAGCTAACCTCTTCGGCTACTGACCTGACAAAAGAGCTGGCTTGAAAAGTGGCCTGCTGTGCTGTGTGTAGGTTTTGAATTCGCTTGACCGGGCCGAGCCGCTGAAAGAACGAAGCAAGCGAGCTACCAACACACGCTAAATATATAGGCTTGAATTTCATGGTTGTTCATGACGGTGATCCACTGCCAAGCAAACGAGCAGCCACGGTAGTTATATTCCTTGAAAAGAACTCTGTTGTTCGCATTCGGCTTCTGAGAATTGCAACTAATTTATGCATAGTGAAACGGCTATCTGCTACGTCATCAGTATGGCATTTTCTGCCTCACTTCCCAGACGTCTCTTTCGCGAGTGGGGAGCGATAAGAGTCGGCTGGTTTCCCAGGCTACCAAAAGCATAACTTTTGAACTAAATTCCTCCACAGGCTTCCCATACTCGACGTATATTTCCCGCTTATTAGTCTGTTGGGTTACCTGTGGTTTATCGATTAGTTTCATAACGATCTCAGAAGAGTTTAAATAATTGCTTCGTGTGAATTCTCTTTTCCGATTCCTACGATATGAATCTTCAATAATAAAAGATTGATACTTAATGAAGTTGTGTGAGTGGTTTTTTGGCGATTTGGGGCCTTCTAAAGTAGTTTATTAGGATTCGAAATTTTGACCGTTGGCCGAGGCCCTAACAAAATTTACAAGGTAGGCAAGTCGACCTCGCCAAAGCACAGACTTACCTCAAAGATCACCCAAAAATCGGCACTTTTCTTCCTCGCTCGCTATTCAGCTTTCGGCACAGGAGGGAATAGTTATCAAGCAACATCTGACCAGAGATTTAGGAAAATCCATCAAATCTATCATCGCCAAACGGCATCCTCGAGACCCAAAAAGCGCGACCTTCCAATGATCTGTAAAAGCCAGAATAGCGGCCCAAAATTTTCCCGACCCTACCCAAAACGATATAAATCGCCTTTCTTCATGGGAGGACCCCCAAGCGTGAAATTATACGAAACTGGCGGTTACAGACTAATTTTGAATTTGGAACTCGCCAATCAGAGGACCAAGACAGTGGGCTGGGGTCTTCACCGAGTGTTATGACAGTTCCACGTGAGAAATTTTCGCGAGTTCCATATTCAAAATTTGTCTGTAACCGCCAGTTTCGTTAAAAGGCCTACTAATGGTCTCTCTGATTGGCGATATATTTGTTTCCGTTCCTCGAGCGGAAGTATAATTTCACGCTTGAGGGTCCCCCATGAAAAAAGGCGATTTGCATCGTTTTGGGTAGGGTCGGGAACATTTTGGGCCGGTTTGGTCATTCTGGTTCTTACAGATCATTGGAAGGTCGCGCTTTTTGGGTCTCGAGGATGCCGTTTGGCGATGATAGATTTGATGGATTTTCCTAAATCTCTGGTCAGATGTTGCTTGATAACTATTCCCTCCTGTGCCGAAAGCTGAATAGCGAGCGAGGAAGAAAAGTGCCGATTTTTGGGTGATCTTTGAGGTAAGTCTGTGCTTTGGCGAGGTCGACTTGCCTACCTTGTAAATTTTGTTAGAGCCTCGGCCAACGGTCAAAATTTCGAATCCTAATAAACTGCTTTAGAAGGCCCCAAATCGCCAAAAAACCACTCACACAACTTCATTAAGTATCAATCTTTTATTATTGAAGATTCATTTCGTAGGAATCGGAAAAGAGAATTCACACGAAGCAATTATTTAAACTCTTCTGAGATCGTTATGAAACTAATCGATAAACCACAGGTAACCCAACAGACTAATAAGCGGGAAATATACGTCGAGTCTGGGAAGCCTGGGGTGAAACTTTAAAAAAATCGTGCAAGGTTCTGATGCCAGAAAAAATTCTTGCAGCAACTGAGAAGTCGTAAAAAAAAATTTGAACAAAAAATAATGGGGCCCCTCTCCATCAATTTTCAAATGGTCCGTCCCTAAATCTAGTTGTTGAGAATAAAGCTTTCAGCGTTAATTTCGTATGTGTGTTGCAAAAACGTTTCTTCAACAAGGGCAATAAAGTGATTCAATGTTAAATGCGTAACGTTCAAAAGTTAAAATTAAATAACAAAGTTGTCAGACAAAGCAGTCTTGCTGAAATATAATACCGTTAAATTAGCGTCGCGCCACAGCTGCAAGAGCTCAAGTGACCCATACAACAGTCCGTTTCATACTGGAACCTGTATTTAGCGGGGCCATTTCGCGTCCGCTTAAAACTAGGAAATTTGAGATGTTCGTATCACTGTATCACCGTATCACTGTATCTTGGTGTATCTTGTAACACGTTATATACCAAGCCCTAAAGGACGCCATGACTAAAGTTGTCTGCATTCTTTGTCACGTGACATCTATGGCGCGAAAATGGAAGGCCGGTCCATTGTTGACTTTTTCGTAAATTTTCTGTGAATATTTTCTGTAAAGAATTCTTATTATTGTTTACCCCTTGCAATTTTTGGTCGTTACTCGTTTTCTATTTTTTTTTACTTCTTGCAATTTTTGGTCGTCACTCGTTTTCTCGTTACTCCGTTACTAGTTTTCTAATTTTTTACCTCTTGCAATTTTTGGTCGTTACTCGTTTTCCCGTTACTCCGGTACTCATTACTCGTTACTGCGTTACTCGTTTTAGTAACACCCGAAACAGAAGTAATCCTTGTGTTGAATACTTCTGTTATAATTGCTAAGCATTAGTAATACATTTATATTATCAGTGACTGTCAGGAATCGCATTCACGCTTATTAAATCAGTTTCCAGCAGCAGTAATGTGTTGTCGAATGGTAAAGAAAAACAAAAATATTTTAATCAAATAACTAAATGAAATAATTACTTTGGATGCTACCTAGCGATGTTACGCGCCGTTCTCTCTAAGTTGGGGATGCTGTTCGCAGGCTACGCATTATGGTAATTGAACTACAATGTAGTCATTGCCTTATTAAACTCATTTCTTTAGTAGGTTACAGTTAAACGGCTTGAATTAGCATTATATTCATTGCAATCTTCCAATTGGCGGAGCAAATAACCTAAAAATAGCCCAACTTGTAAAAACGCTGTGACAACTATACAGGAGATATGGACGCTCCTAGTTATGACCGAAAGATTTCATCTATAGATGGATAAAATTACATAAGATAGGTTGTTTTTATTCCTTTAACTATTTGCTACATATCAGATCAAATTATTGATTTATTGACTGACTAACTTTACTTATTTATTTACTTAATGATTGTAATATTTCTATGATTGGCGTTAAGAATGTTTACTTTTATTATAGTAGTAGTCGTAGTAATAATATTATTATTCATGTTATTATTAAAATATATCTTAAAAGCAGTATTTTTCATCCACTCGAATCTTTGTCATCCTTCATCAAAATTGTTTCACATTTTCTCCAGTATACCTGGAAAGCATACTCTGCAACTCTGAGTAATTATGTTTGTCTTTCGTCATGAGAAAGTTTATCATTTAGGGGCTGATCGTGCCTCAATTATTCATGGCAGTGTAGATTGTGCGTCCACCCTTGAACTGACCTGAAGCGAGTCCAACAAAATTCGCCTAAATGCAGCTCCGACACACAGTGTTTCTTCAAAAGAGATTCTATGATAGCACCACCTATTCCTGCGGCAAGAACTCCAACAGCAGAAGCAGCGCTCATCAGGCCAAGTGCGGTGCCTTTTTCCTTGTTGTCAGGAAACTCTTCAGCAGTACAAATGGTGGCATAAACTGAAAGCATGCCGTTAATCAATCCATGTATAAAGCATAGGACTAATACGACGGCAACACTGGCAATGAACCGATACCACGACACCAAGACAAACAGGAAGATTAGAATCACATCCAGTATGGCCAAAATCCATATTTTACGAATATTTATAATGTTCGGTATATCGGGACAAGCACGAGAGACAAGTAGAGGCCCTATTCCTCCAAGGAGACGAGCCAAGGTAAAACATATCGCGTAATATTGGTAGTGATCTCGAGGCAGAAACGGAGAGTTAGGAAAAGCTAAGGTCGTCAAGATTGCGTTCAGGCAAACATCTCTGGACACCCTATTCAAATAGAGGAACGCTGCAAGAGGAAATACCTTCCGTAAAACAAAGACGACATACACTGCTTTGGACTTAGATTTCTTGTGCTTCTCTGCATCGTCTGATAAAGGCGTATATTGCGTATTTGGAAAAGCACTTGATTCGGAACGTGGGTCAGCTTTTAGAGGTTCTTTGTCCAGAACGGCGTAGATCACAAGTAGTGCAAAACAGAACGGTATAGAGAGAGCGATGGATGTTCGTGGGGTTACACAAGTCCACGTTGTTAAAGCTACAAGGAAAATATATACATTATAAAGCAAGACTTACTGATTGTCATTAAAGACTTGATCCGACGTTTTTTGAAATAGCCGTTACAATTATACTGACAATATCAAGAATCTCGTTCAAACGTGAATGTGAACTAAGGAGTATAAAATTGAACAGAAGATACTGGTGCACGTTTATTTATTAGGTACGTCCACAAAATATCGTTAAATATTACAACTATTTTGATGAAAATAGATCTTTTTAAAATTAATAGATAAACGAGAACCAATCACACTGCAGAACGAAACCAAAGCATTCCAACTTCGAGAAAGTTGAAATGCTGTTGTATTGTACTCGACACTGATTGGCTCAAATAACTGAAGTTTAAATGCTTGGTTTTTGTTCTGCAATGTGATTGGTTCTCGTTGTCTAACTGGTCCCGGTTGCAGTTACCTGTATAACCGATTTGAGAAAATAAAGTCCCGAAGGCGTAGCCTGTGCGAAGGGCGCTGATCAACTCTTCTAGCCGCCTGTAGTTTGCCGCCATGGCCATAACCAAGATAGTCAGCACACTCTTTGCTACTCCTAATAGAGCTACTCCAACCATCCTTAACATTAAGTTATCCACAACGACGGTAGATAGAATGGACAACAAAATGACAAGTACCGCCACTGTCAAAGAAGCCAGATAAGGCAACCGATGGATTATCCACGGTACTGTGAATGAAGCCAGTATATTTGGGACAGCATACACTATAAACACAATAGTGGTTGGAACTGAGCTTCCCGTTAGAATATCTTGCGTCGCTGTTAAGATGACGGCTTCGTGGAATAGTGTGAACACGGCGAGGAAGAAAAAGCAGATTGTAATAGAAAAACTTTGGTTCTCTTCTTTCATGGTTGCAGTCGTTTTGCAGAGAGAAGTGTCTTGGCCTGTGAAAAGCAAAATATTTCTGCTATTACAAAAACACCTTGACAAAACTAGAATATTGAGGACGTTAAGGTTACCGGATACCTTCAGGATTCGTCCATTGTAACATATGTAGCGCCTCGAGGAAATATCGTAGGCACTTCAACCATATCTCATTTTAAAGCTTATAAATTGGCTACAAGAATATGTAAAAGGTTTGAGTTATTTGAAAATCTCGAATTTTCCACCATCCCGTTACTCCGATCTAGTGAGATAGCTACCATGCAGAAGCTCCAGCACCGAAAATCGTAAAATTGAAGCAATTATAATTTTTTTGAAATCTCTAAATTTAACTGGGTGTTTATGAGTTGCAGTCCAGCTCACAAACTCTGTTTAAATTTAGATATTTCAAAAAGTTATAATTTTAGAGATATTAAGATGAAACTCGCGTCAGTTGCTAATATTGACACGCTCTTTCCATTTCTGGAATCCGTTTTGAGCTAGCGCCAATATTTCTGATTGACAAGGTCACGTGACCAGTTGATGCAGCCCAATTACTCCTCTTCCGTAATACTAGCTCTTTCAACCACGAGTAAATATGCATTTTTTCGAGCTGTCGACAAAACGTTTCAACCAACTTCTCATGCCGAACAAAGTGAGAACACAGTAACCAAGTATTGATTTATCGATTTATTGACTGACTGACTTTAATTTCTATGATTGGCGTTAAGAATGTTTACTTTTTTTATAGTAGTAGTAGTAATATTATTAGTAGTAGTAGTAACCAAGTATTACGTATACGTGACATTGATACCTCGGACATTCAAAACCCGATTTCATTTATTCAACCATGAATGTGTACAAAAGTCTATATACTGTTTTGGAATATAACTATTTTTGTGGCGACTACCGTAGGTCTCAGGAATATAAATGTCAAGCCAATAGCCCACTTCCGCCATATGCTTTACTTGTCATGCACAAAGGATTCAATACGAGGCTCCGTGCTAAATTGCATTTTATTCTTTTCTCTGTGAAAAGAATAAATTTAATTTAACATATCGCGGAAGTGGGCTATTTATAAGGCGAACTTTTCATGCGCGAACGCAATTTAAACAAAAGATAATTAGGCGGCTTCGTTTGATCTAATTAGGTTCGGCGCATAAAATGTTCGACGTTTGAAGGGACTATGTTGTCTTACTGCGCATATATCGAGTAATCGCTCGGTTGGTGGCTGTTAATTGGACACAAACAGTTAAACTTCCCTCCCTCAATGCTTGATTGAAAGGATTTTCAATATTTTCCCTGGAGACTATTTATATACACTGTTTGTTAGTTATTTTTGCACATTTGCTTTGATTTTAAGCATCCCACATAGACAAGAGGTTCGTTAGTTCAAATCAAAATCGGTGGAAATAGTTCAGTGTTTCCGGCACGGAACGCGCATGTAAAGTCTATTACCGTGACACAGCCCCTTTAAATCAGGCTTAAGTTTACAGCCATTATCATATTTCCCAGAAAATCAGTTCATTCCGTGTCGTTTTTATGCAGTGTCTATTTAGCAGTGATCTAACTTTCGTCCAAAACTTCTTTCTTACTTGATGTTTCATTTTATAAGAGTATTTGATAGAATTGTTTCGCGAGAGTTTTCTTTGACTGGCGTTCTCTCACAGGAACCGGGATCGTACTCTGAGAGAGCAGATGATACTTGAGTTGGACGTTCGTTATTTGTACTCCGCGGCCGGAGGCTCCGCGCCAACCAACTAGTGCGGATCCCGCGCAACAACCAACTCTGTTCACAACAGTTTGTTTTCCGACATCAACAATACTTTTTTTAAGGATGAAAACTGACCTGTATTTTAATTAGTTGCACTGAGGTTCAATCACAACTTTACTAGGAACCCGAAAGCATTCATTTTATATATCTGGAGACAAAAGAGTGCATGTTTGACTTTGTGGAAGATTTGAGTTAAAAACCTGCCGATCGAAAATCACTTGACTTCTTGAGTGGCCGTACATTTCTTCGTGCTTGGTCTTAGATAATTCAGGTAAGGTTTTTTAATAGCTTTCTCCTTGCCATTTTATGAACAACTACATGAATTTTGCAAACTCACGTGCGACAGTTGTGAAGTTGGTATATATAATTTTTTTTCACAGAACAAAATGAGCTTTTCCCTCTTACCTTGCACTCTTAGCCTCATCTCATTGGAAGGAAGGTTCCAACAGCCAGATCTTTCCATTGAGTTTGGCGAAAATAAAAGTTCATTCAACTAAAAGTAAAACCTGCTTCAAAGTTCAACAGGGGAATCTTGTTTCCTCGTGTACATTCAGCGACAAAAACACCCAGTTCAAGTCCTCTACTCCTTGAATGCCTTATGCCTTAAATTTCCTGAAAAAATGTCTTGAATTCCGAGTTATTCTTTTCGGAGAATGTTGAAGCAGTTGTTTTCAAAATAGAGCCACACACGGACACAGAGCATGCCTTCGTTTCTCTCAGATTTCCCGCGCTGTGCAAACTCACCGTCGCCGGTCGATTTCTGACGACTCAGTTACGGTTAGGAGAATTGATCTTCTGATCGTGCGTGCATAAGATTTATCTCGTGTTTTTCCTGTTCGTTATTTTATAAAAGCAATATAACACGCTTTCCATGTCTTTGTTCTCTTATATAAGTTCTCTTTGTTCTCTTATATAGCGTGTTAACTTAAATAGAAACACGGCTTTCAACCAATCAGAGCGCGTATTTTCTGTGGGTTATTTTATAAAGTTGTCTAAGATATAGAAGCTGAAATGGGTGCTTCCAGCGAGAACATGGCTTCTAAAAACACGAAGAAATGTACGGCCACTCAAGAAGTCAAGTGATTTTCGACCGGCAGGTTTTCAACTCAAATCTTCCACAAAGTCAAACATGCACTCTTTTGTCTCCAGATATATAAATGCTTTCGGGTTCCTGGTAAAGTTGTGATTGAACCTCAGTGCAACTAATTAAAATACAGGTCAGTTATCATCCTTAAAAAAGTATTTTTGATGTCGGAAAACAAACTGTTGTGAACGCCACGAGATCTCAGTCTAATTTTAGCTCGATTTCTATTGGCTCTTCGGTTTGCCGCGAAATGGGTTCCTGGCATGTGCTCCACACAGTCCGAAGCTCAATTGCAGACAAACAAGATAGCTCATTGCAGGCTGGAGTATTCACCCAAGCCCCCAAACTGGCCATTGTTGGAAGAAATAGGAGAAAATACACATCCTATTCGACCAATTGTTGTAGACTTTACTGCATCATTGAAATAAGTATTGTAATTAGATCATTTATTGTAATTTTATTTTTCATAGGAAACCAACGTAATTAGCTAACGCTGTGTTGGTTCTCCTGGCCTCTATGTTTTGTTTGTTGTATATTTTACTTTATTCTATTTTGTATCTTCTATTATGGCCGAAGTAAGTAACTTTCAACAGTTTTGCGACTACAGTAAAAACCCGCATGTAAGAACCTGTTTTTTCAAGTTAGCCTAAAGAGGTTCTTATAAAATTGGTGCTTAGTGGGAAGTTAGGCTATTTAGGTTCTTAAACAGGTTCTTATTTTCTTAAGTAAAAAAAATGTGATTGTTGCTTGAAAAATATTGATACGACAAACTGTTTAAACAAAAAAATGAATTTAATTACATGTAAAAGGTCTATACTCTTTAAAAATTAAAACTGTATTGTATACCCTTTTTACCTATGAAAAATCAGATTTAAATTTCTAAATATATTTTAAAATAAGAAACTGTTTCAAATTTTAGGCTAAAATAGGTTCTTATGTAAAGGGGGTCTAATGTGGCAATCTTAGCCTAACAGGTTCTTAAAAACCAGGTTCTTACATGCGGGTTTTTACTGTATTTCACGACCACAAAACAGGCACTTTTGCGCATGCGTTAATTTCTTCACTTCCGGTTTCTAAAAATCCTAAACATTTAGCGCGCTTTCACCAAACACCAAACCTTTTTTCGTTAAAATGTTGTTGACCACGTTCTCCACAAAAACGGGCATGGATTTTGGAAACCGACAATAAATGCCAAAGTTATGGCTTTTCATTCGCCAAAAAAGCTTAATATTGGACTGAAAAGTGTCGTAAAATCTTTATTTTTTGTCGTAATGGCAAACGCATGCTCCGTTTTATGCGCCTTAATTCGTAGGTTCGGAAAATATTCATAAATTACTAGTAATTTAAAAATCCTTCTGATTTTGATGACGTTATCATTACGTCACTTGATGCAAGAAATAGCAAATACGCATGCGCGTAACGTTTTGCCGTTACTTGATGACGTCACCAGACTACAAGACTTTACCCTAGGAGCACACCGCGGCAGAACGTTACGCGCATGCGTATTTGCTATTTCTTGTCGGCGCGCGGCCGCCCCCATTTTCCCGCGAAAACTAAAATGAAACAACAGGCACATACCCGTGATTTTAAAATTTCTGCTTAAAACTATCCATTTGTGAACTGTTTTGTCAAAAAATAAGAAAACTACTTAAAAGCTAAGCCTAAGACTTTAACAGGTTGGAATTTTCTTAATTTGTAATTCACTGTGAGTTTACTAAGTTATAAAATTATTTACTAAAAAAGTTGAAACCCTCGGTAATTTGTATTTGATAGCAGAGCCTTCGTTCTTTTGGCCAGCGGAGCATACCGTTTTGCCGCGGTGTGCCCTTGGAGTCACCTTGACAATAATCATTGAGACTTTAAAGCGAGGCTGAGCGGTCACGCTAAACTTTGCTCTGAGGGATTTATGAATTTTTACTGAAATCCTGGCTGAAACCCAAACAATCTAGTACCTTTTCTAGTTCCTAACATGACTTTAACAGTCGAGAGCTTAAAAGAAATCTGGTCTAAAGAATTTCTGCCAAATATCCGGCGTGAAATCCGCAACGAGCTCGATTCACTCAAAGTGAACATCACTGGTTTGAACAAGAAGGTCGATGAAATCGACAAGTCACAAAAATTTATATCAAACCAATACGATACAGTACAGTATTAACTACGATGCGAGATGTTAAGAAACAGAGGTTAAACTACAGAATACAGGGCCACTTACCAAGGTCTACCCCAGAGCCACTGGCTCGGTGGCTCGGTAGTCTCCAGGGTCATTGAATCACGACTGCCGAGCCACCGAGCCACCAAGCCACCGAGCCACCAAATTGAATATTCATTGAATATTCATTTATGATACTTCGTTCTTTTAAAGACGATGATATAGACTACCCTAGGGTTAGGGTTTAGGGTTTAGGTTAGGGTTAGGTTGCACCGCGGCAAAACGGTATGCTCCGCTGGCCAAAAGAACGAAGGCTCTGCTCTCAAATTACCGAGGGTTTCAACTTTTTTAGTAAATAATTTTATAACTTAGTAAACTCACAATGAATTACAAATTAAGAGAACTTCAACCTGTTAAAGTCTTAGGCTTAGCTTTTAAGTAGTTTTACGGGACTTTTTCAGCCAATCAGAACAAGGGAAATTTTGTCTGAGTTTTGCCTCGAGAATATCCATGAAAGGGGAAAATATTGCTATGTGGGTCCGGAATATTGGAGTTTAGAAGCTGAAGTGGATGTATATCGAGAGAATATTATCAGAACATCAGATGAAAAAACTAAGCATAAGGCCTGGAACTGGTACGACCGACTGGGAATTGTAAAATAATGGTATCCGATTTTCAGATTTGAAATTCCGGTTGGGAATTTTGGACTAATTTTTTACATGTTCCATTAATTTTGGAAATTTTCCACGGTACAAACCGAAAAAATGTTTACGATTTATATTCCAACCGAAATGTCCAAAATTTTCGTGTAAATGGTAAACAACTGTAGTGTTTACAATACGAATTGGAGCGTTTTATCGGCCTATGTGATCTCGAGGTGAGAAATTGCTCGAGCCGGAGGTGAGAGATTGTATAGAACGATAACAACACTCATGCAAATGTTGTAAACTATACATGTTAAATGAAACTATATAATATTGCGTGGTTCCAGAAATTATAATTATTTCCAGAGGATTTTCCATGCTAACTAATTATTTCCAGAGGATTTTCCCTCGGTAATTTGGAGCTGGAGAGAGGGTAAGAGAAAAGAACCTCTGCTAGCAGGGTTGCAGCCTTTATTTTATTTTCTTCCTCTTCTCTCATTATAACCAACAGTCATACTTTTTAAAACCCTGTAAAGATACAATCAAGCCTATTCGTTTATTTATTCCTCCCCTCATTAACATTCAACATGGTAGTGGTTAACTCGAAAGCTTTCGCTCCTTTGACCACTACACACTATCATCTAAAGATTGTAATTATTATCTCCTATTTATTTTTCTCTTTCTTATGGCTTGTTATATTCAACCAATAATTGTAACATATAAACAAGTGTGAATAAATTGAACTTGAACTTGATTGCCCACTCTTTAATTTTCCGTGTTTTACGAGGCTGCAAACTTTCCCTAGCAACGGCCGATTTAAATTAAGGTTATCGTATAGCTTCAGAGCAGAATTATTCAAAAATTAGTTTAGAGTGTTAAGTATCCAACAGAAAAAAAAATGGTTGAATTTTCTTTTATCTAGACGGAGAGATATCAAAAAGAAACATTTTACCGAAGATTGCGTTACATATTTTGATTGACAGCTCATACACCACATCAATCGTCATGAGCATTCAACCGTAGCTAAGCGCGGGAGTTGTTGTTTACCGTTCGCTCTGTGGCTTGTTGTCAGCTTTCTATCGAATCTTTTCTCACATATCATCGTAAATTCGAAGCGTATTCGCTAAAATTATCCGTAGATGTCTTCTTCAAAACAAGTATCTGGTCCTTTGAGTTCAAGAAAGAGGAAAAAATCAAAAAAATGTTCGAAATTATATATTCTTATTGCCACTGGCTAAACTATTTTGTTGTACATTAGGCCGCTTGTTCCTCTTAAGTATTTCTACAATAACATGCCCAATCTCTGACATTTTCCGGAGCATATATTCACCGGTTGATTATTCGGGTAATTTATCTGTCCTCGTGCTTTTCTTTCGTCTTCCGCGTCCGTTTGGTCTGTTCTTCTTGTCTTTAGCTGGTTTATCCTTTGCCGTTGCAATTGCCTTATTTTGGCGTTTGATCGGTTTATTCTTGGTTTTGCCCATAATGAAGAGTGATTGAAAACGCGAAACTTAGGGACCTTGAGCAACCACGACGACGCGGCCTAGGACGACGGCATAAAACAATAGTCTTAATTACGAAATACAATAACTACACGTGAAAATGCACGCAGTCGCCTACATTTTGACCGTTCTCTGCAAAAACCAACGTGAAAACTCCCAATTAGGAGAACGCGAACTAATCGCACCGTTTATCTTTCGGCCTGAACGGAACTGTCCTGATCACATTTTTCGAAAATATGGTTACAAAAGGCACTTGAAGGCAACTAAAGGAAATAGTAAGCATCAAATCTCGGGAGAAAAGACTTTTCTACGTTCCGTCGTCACAGCCGTCGTCGTCCTGGCTGCTTAGGCTCCCTACTACTGAGCGCGAAGACCTTTGATTGTGTTGCTTTCATGTGACATTTCTCAGTCACTGGTTGAACATCATTGGCTGCTTTTTATAGAAGGTGTTTGATAGCTGTGAAAGGGGTGGGGCTACAGAATCAGTCTCGCCGGCCGGCTAAAACTTTTGAGAGCGTTGACTTGACTTCCTATTTTCGTTCTAAACATAGTGTGAAAAAAGCTCCAACTCGATGCGAATTTGTGCGAATTACTTCAAATTATCACAGATTGCTCGCAATTATATCAGCTAAAAAACTATGTCGGCGATTTTTATTTTTTTTTAAAGAGAGGCGCTGACAGCGATTCCCACATCTATACTTGGATTGCGCGTTAGCAGTTTCACGAAGACCAAAATATCTTCAGAACGGCTTCGAATTTCCACAATCGCCGACATAGTTTCGTACTGACAAGGTCTGTGAGAGTCCAGAAAAGCAAACAGATCTTAAATTCATTAAATTGCCGTGGAGTTGGACCTCTTGGAAACCAACTCGCTTGTTCGGAAAATAAGTTTATTTAAAAATCGCACTTTTATCAAAATTACAAACCTTAGATATATCGTTGTAGTCAATTATATAAGCTTTAAAATTAGGTAAAATTTATCTAAATACGACGAATATTCGAGACGCTACTTAATTTTATCCGGAACAGTACGAGATTTAAATTTATGCAAGCAACGCGACGCTAGTAATATACATGTGTCTCGCTTCTAGAAGGGTTTCGATAATAGTACAAACTAATAACACCTTTGGTCTTTAAAGCTATTAATGTTTATCGCAATATTTTACTGACTTATCTCAATTTATTACACCCAGTGTTACGGAGCTAGCGAATGGTCGGTAAAAATAGTACCGTGACTGTAGCTTGTGTTCAACTTGAATTTCGTTTGATCACAGATGAGCTGTCCCTTAAGCCTAGTTTCCATATAATCGCTACGATCGCTACGATCGCTGAAAAATTGGCCCAGCGATCGCGGCGATCGTAGCGATCCTAAATCTTTGAACGGTTTCCATATGATCGCTACGATCGTCCAAGCAGTTGATTTTGGCAAACTTGTCCTTGTAATCTTTGCTGAATTTATTGTATAGGCATTCGTATACATGGACTTCTTCCATAAAACTCGCGTTGTTGCTAGTATCTGCACTGGTAGACGCCATTTTGCCGAGTGCGAGAAAACCTGGGTGCATCATGGGATGTTTCTGTTGGTGAGCAATGCTTTATCATGGGATCGTTTGGATCGCTAGGATCTCCACGATGAGGCATCAATTATTATACAAAATCTTTTGTTACAATTTTTTTTTTTTTTTTATTATTATCAGTGTTATACCTATGGTTGAAATAAAATGATATTAGAAATTTGTTTTCTTATATCAGTAGAAACGCCCATTCACAACCACTAAGAAGTGATTGCAGATGCCTCCCCTGACGTCATGTAATTAGCATTTTGGATATTAAAACCTCCTTAACTCAGCGGCACAGCATTCAAAGCAAAGTATATTTTACCATTCTACTATTCACTTGATTTAGAATTGATATCTAAAATAAAAAAATAAGCTTCATAGGCACTTTAAGATTCATTTAGCTTTCTAGTTATTTCAATTAACAGCTATAGAGTACAGTTTTATGCGTTCAGAAAAATCTCTCACCTTTCACAGTTAAACACAAGACGACTCAGCCCAAACTGAGAATTAGATTAGACTGCGACATATCAACACAACATGCATCGCGACGGGTGTTACTAAAACGAGTAACGCAGTAACGAATAATAAGTAACGGAGTAACGGGAAAACGAGTAACGACCAAAAATTGCAAGAGATAAAAAATTAGAAAACGAGTAACGGAGTAACGAGAAAACGAGTAACGACCAAAAATTGCAAGAGGTAAAAAAAAGTTAGAAAACGAGTAACGACCAAAAATTGCAAGAGGTAAAAAAAAATTAGAAAACGATTCACGACCAAAAATTGCAAGGGGTAAAAAATAATAAGAATTCTTTACAGAAAATATTCACAGAAAATTTACGAAAAAGTCAATGGACCGGCCTTCCATTTTCGCGCCATAGCGGTCACGTGACAAAGAATGCAGACAACTAATAGTCATGACAAGATACACCAAGATACAGTGATACGGTGATACAGTGATACGAACATCTCAAATTTCCTAGTTTTAAGCGGACGCGAAATGGCCCCGCTAAATACAGGTTCCAGTATGAAACGGACTGTTGTATGGGTCACTTGAGCTCTTGCAGCTGTGGCGCGACGCTAATTTAACGGTATTATATTTCAGCAAGACTGCTTTGTCTGACTATTTTGTTATTTAATTTTAACGTTTGAACGTTACGCATTTAACATTGAACCACTTTATTGCCCTTGTTGAAGAAACGTTTTTGCAACACACATACGAAATTAACGCTGAAAGCTTTATTCTCAACAACTAGATTTAGGGAGGGACCATTTGAAAATCGATGGAGAGGGGGCCCGTTATTTTTTGTTCAAATTTTTTTTACGACTTCTCAGTTGCTGCAAGAATTTTTTCTGGCATCAGAACCTTGCACGATTTTTATAAAGTTTCACCCTTGCTTGATTTTTTTTCTGGGTTATTATTGGCTCGCTCGATTATTTTTCTGTGCCAGAGGGGTGAAGCGTATGACTCAAGAATTCCATAAAACACCGTTCTAGCGACCTGAAACACACATAGGACGACAAAACAACTTCAAGTAAGTCTTCTTCCTTTATTTACCTTGTATTACAGAAGATCTGTAACTAAATTTATGTTATTATTCTGAGTTATCGGAAGAACTCCCATACAGACCTTGTTATACAGTCGGCAGAACTTGGGCGGCCTGTGATCTAGTAAGATGGCTTTCAGAAGCTCCAACTCCAAAAATATTTTATGGTTGCTTCTTAGCATTTCGGAGGAATCGTATTACAAAACGTGTAGGGGAATATCAAAATTCGATTTAGTTCAAAAGTTATGCTTTTGGTGAAAAGGCGAAAACATAACCCGAGTAGATATGCGGGAAACACCGTCAAGAGCTGTTTTTAGAATTTCCCAATTCCCCAACAAATCTTTGCAGCAGAGATATCAATTGACATTTTGTAAAAAAATCAGACAAATCGAATAAATTCTTCTTGAGTTAGAGCTTTTTATAGTCGGTTCTAATTTTCTTAGGACTTGGGAAATGGAAAAGGCGAAATGTCCTTGAGGGACAAAGCCAAAGCGAACACCTATAAATGACAAAGGAAGGGCACAGAAATCAAAGGCCTTAAAAGCCAGTGACAGCGATTTGCAGGAGTCTGAAGGTCCTGAAACAGCACGGCAAATAGCGAGATCGTGGTGTTGGTTTCAAGCGATTCAGAGTTTTAATATGTTTCCATCTAAGCTTTCTTGGAAACAAATCTTCTCTCGGCTGGTTCCTATCAATTCTTCTTTATGTTCAGATGTGGACCACTCGACACTCTGTCTGAACTTGTCGGGTTTTGCGTACCCACAGGCAGCCCAAGCTCTAATATCTAGCTAATACAGCGTTTGTATGGGAATTTTAACGAGCTAGAAATACGAAAGAATTAATGAATAAAATGCCTTACCTTGCTTCCATAGTGTATTACTTGCTGTCTGTGTGGTAACAGGGTTGATATGAAGCGATTTTAGCGAGTTTTCATTTCCTCTGCTCTCCTTCCTAAGAGAAAGACAAGGCAGCACACTAGTTTCGCGAGGGCCCACCACTTTAACCGAAATATTTCAGTTCAAAATATTGTGGCCGCCACAATTCCTCCATGGAATCCCAGCGGAAAGGTTGTTCTTTCTTTTGAATGCGATTGCCACGCAATTCCAGCCTTGCGACGAGCACAACGAAGCATTTGGTTTCTCCAAAGTGACGCTTATAAATTGGTAGAGAGCCTTGAACCAGCTGGGGTCACCTGCCCGGCCGTCAAAGGCTGCTGGGTAACCGTCGAAAGGCTCCTGGGGTAACCGAGCCTTCGACCTAAAGTTCAGCACCGCGGGGTACCTGACCGGCGATTGTCGACAACAACAAAATTTACTACCAGGGTCCCCACGAAGTGCATGTTCAGAGCGAATCAAGATGGCTGCCGAGCGGGAGTTTTCAGGTTTTCGGTCGAAGTTTAGAGCGTTCTTTCTGTGAACTGGATATGTGTTACTTGGTCTCGGAGAAGTCACGAAAGAATATCAGTCCATGGTGTGAAGTAACTCACTCTCTTCGGAAGGAGAGCAGAGGAAATGAAAACTCGCTAAAATCGCTTCATATCAACCCTGTTACCACACAGACAGCAAGTAATACACTATGGAAGCAAGGTAAGGCATTTTATTCATTAATTCTTTCGTATTTCTAGCTCGTTAAAATTCCCATACAAACGCTGTGTTAGCTAGATATTAGAGCTTGGGCTGCCTGTGGCGTACCCTGTTCCAGAGGTGCTCAGGTACGGATATACTGTAATGTGCCGCTATCGAAGGAGTTATGATTCACGAAGGAGTTTTGTTTTGCGAGACTCGGGTTGTTTACCATTTACACGGAAATTCCGGAAATTTTGGTTGTAATGTAAATGGTAAACGTTTTTTCGGTTCGTCCCGTGGAAAATTTCCGAAATTAATGGAACGTCTCAAAAGGTAGTCCAAAATTCCCAACCGGAATTTCTGAATGGGAAATCGTGTACCATTTACAATTCCTAGTCGGTCGTACCAGTTCCAGGCCTTATACGGAGCATTTTCATCTGGAACGGTTTGTGAACAAATGGTAAACGTTTTTTCCGATCGGGGAATTCAGTTTGGGAAATTTGGTGTACCATTTACACCGAAATTTTCGACCGGAATTTCTGTGTAAATGGTAAACAACCTCGATTTCAGCTGGTCGCGCCTCGCTCAACCGACGATTTCGAGCCTCTGGTATCCAGGGTAGGTTTTGCGAGGCTCGTAGTCGTATGCATTGTTTGGCCTAGCTTGTTTTGCTTCTTTCCAAGCTAAGGGCATCCTGCTGGAGCTTAGCCTTGCTGGAGCATTTAGCCCTGCTTGCTTTTGGAAGACATAAGACCAACAACCCATGGATCGAGGGTAGAAAAACGTTTCTCAATAAACATGAAATGAATTTATGCTAGCTTTCCCCACACTTTCGTTACGGGCGAGTGAGCACATGTCATGTGTTAATTTTTGGTATGTGAAAAATTGCTACCAAAACTTAGCCAAAACTATATTTCTGTGAGAAAATAGTTTTCCCCATTTTTAAAATTTTAAAGGAAATGTGAGATCTTCGTATCACTGTATCTTGGTATCTCCGTATCATTGTATCTTGTAACACGTTATATACCAAGCCCTTAAGGACGCCATGACTAAAGTCCAGTCTGCATTCTTTGTCACGTGACATTTATGGCGCGAAAATGGAAGGCCGGTGCATTGCTGACTTTTTCGTAAATTTTCTGTAAATATTTTCTGTAAAGAATTCTTATTATTTTTTACCCCTTGCAATTTTTGGTCGTTACTCGTTTTCTCGTTACTCCGTTACTCATTACTCGTTACTGCGTTACTCGTTTTAGTAACACCCGTTTTGATACATGGCTGGACCGCCGTATCGCAGATGAAGAAGTAAGGTGAGAACTTTATTGTAATGACATGAAGATTTTCTGGCTCAATCATAATATAATTAAAGCGGGATTTGCCATTGAGTAACGAATATCATAGTGCCTGTTTGCGATAGTTTACGGTACGCTATCTATACACTCTAAAACCGGTCTTTCCCGTAATTGATGGTATGTTCAACGCGGCAATTTTATTACCTTCTAGTTAATCTGCAATGTTACTACACTTTAATTCCCTCTTCTTGTTTCCCTGTTGCTTATATTTATTTCATATAGATGTTGAAATGTGTTCTTAGCTTGAGCGGCGAACAGTCATTACCCCGGGTCATTACACGGGCGATCGAATATCCATTGTCAATTTAGATTTGCTAATTTCCCGATATAGATTCCCGTGTCCGTCGCTTTGGTTTTCGTAGATTTACGGACGATGAATCGATTTTCCTTGCAATTTTCATCGGAAAGCGAAACGGGAAACGTAAAACATCGGCATGGGAAACGGAAAAACTTTCGACGGGGCAATTATCCAAACTACCCCAGTTAGACTTACTTTCTTCTATCAACAAGAAGCTGCACGCAGCTTGAACTCCGGCGTATCTTTTGCAACGCGGATGTGTTAATAAACCTGCGTATTTGGCACAGTAAGATCGCACAATCAGATGCGAAAGTATGCACTGACAGTTGATCTGATAACTTCACATGAGTTACAACACGAGTGAACACAAGTATAGAAGATGAGTGAGCACGAGCGAGGTCAAGTAAACCAGAATACTCTTGATACTCTCACAGATAGCCGAAAAATACTAGGATACAAATGCTAACGAACTGATCTAAAACTCCACATGAGTCATAACACGAGTGGACTAGCGATTCATAATTAAATTCACAAATTATTATTATAAAACTATGAATAATATAAATTGTGTTATTATCTTAGTTATTTCGGGTTACCTGTGTTATCAGTGCGGTATACACAGCCCCCAAAACAATTCCATCCAAACACTTTGAGGATCTGATCTAGAACTCCACACGAGTGAACACGAGTACACTAGCGCTTCATAATTTAATTAACGGACATTCACAATTTAAACGAGTGAACAGAAGTAGAACACGATATTGGAAAAGTGTAACACGGACGATATCATACACCTGCGCGTTTGGCACTTTACGAACGCACAATAAGATGCGAAAGTACACACGCACAGTTGATCTGATCTAAAACTCCATACGAGTTAGAACACCAGTGAACACAAGTAGAACACGAGTGAATACGAGTGAACAGAAGACGAAAATGAGTGAACACGAGCGAGGTCAAGTAAGCCAGGATACTCTTAAGATAACGGCACAGATATCCCCAAAATACTACGTTCCAAATGCTGATGATCTGATATAAACGGAGTCAGAACACGACTGCACTAGCAATTTATAACTTTTTTTTTTTTATTAAACATAATAAAATGAAATAGAAATTGTGTTATCATCTTAGTTGTTTCGGGTTACCTGTGTTATCAATGAGGTACCCAGCCCAAACCACATTGCATCCAAATACTATGAGGATCTGATCTAGAACTCCACACGAGTGAACACGAGTACACCAGCTAGCGCGTCATCGTTTAATTAACCAACATTTACAATTCAAAACAATTATGTTATCGTCTTACTTGTTTCGGGTTACCTGTGTAAATGCCGCGTGAAGCTGCAAAAGCAGCCGATTGTGTTACTACCTGTAACCCCGTGTGCGCCCATGAATCGTTGCATGCGAGGAATGTTTTTGATTAGTCTGATACTCAATTTGTCGGATTGTGGTCAATAAAAATATTTGTTTGCAGAAGTAGACACGCACGTGACATCGCTATTGGGTGGTACGCACACATCTAATGTCTGCTGGTAGGATTTGTTTTACAACCAAAACATTCTGAGAGTATCCATTTATGTTTTACAATTCAATTCAGTTTTTATTTTACACTGTTTAACAAAGAATTACAAGTGTCAAATTAAGCAAGTTATAGTAGAATAGTTTAGAAGAAAAATAAAAGTCGAACAAGTAATATGTGTACGGCAGTCAAAGGAGTACAAGCTTTCGAGCTGACTGCCGTAAATGGTTGGATAGCAAGTAGATTTGGTTACATTCATGTATAGAACTTAAGAACAATAAAGCCTGATTTGTACGAAATGTAAGAGAACAAAAACAGTAGGTAGACTTATGATTACAGAGTTACAAAGTGAATATAAAAGAAAAGAAAGACTTAATTAAAATTATTGGAATAAAGTATAATTAATATATAAATATATTAACACATCGTACACGTACAGTGAAAATACAAATTATATAACATATAAAATAGATAAATGGATTTAATTAACACAAAATCATAATAATAAAAATATATGTTATCGGCTTAGTTGTTCCGGGTTACCTGTGTTATCAGTTTGCGTTCCGACTTGTATTCCCGGGCTACCTGTGTTGTCTTATTGTTATCAGTGCGGTACTGTACTCTATGTATTTTCGGGCTACCTGTGTTATTCTAGGGTAACGCCAAAGAGTGTTGTAACATAGCTCATTTCCGGTCCGTCCGCATGTCTTGACCTTTTGGATATGTCTCAGGTTCCAACCTACGACCGCGCGAAACAACCAACCAAACTTTTAAAATTGCTTTCACTATAATAAATGATCGTTGTAAACGAGGGCTGTTTAATAAGGAACAATGAAATGTCGCCGCAGAAAGGTTTTACAGAAAAGGAAAGCACAGTGGAGAAAGTGTTGAGAGGCCCACAAGAGTAAATATCTTGTCTGGAACATAATTTACGAAATCTCTGAAACGACTTTCAATCGAGCGAGTGTTTGCTTCGGTTGTTCGTTCCCGCTTACATTCACTCCTTTAATACGCTTTGACTACAAGCACTCTTGTATTTTCAAATAATTTTGTGTCCCTGGAAGGAGAACAGATGAGGAAATTTGGTTAGTTTACGGCACAACACCATAAATTTGATATCCGGTTTAATACTGAATTGAAACTCGCCAAAAATAATCCATTACAACATTGACAGCAAACAATTGAATTATAATCGGAATACCTTCGAGCGAGAGCGTTGTGTAGTAATTTTAACGATCGTTGAATGAATCGAAGCTCATGAGTTATTCAAATCATTAAATAGCCAAAATTCTCAAACATATCTCGAAAATCTCACAACAAACAAACCGTGGTGGATTGCGACGGAACTTTCTTCGGAAATTTTCAGTCAGTGTGTCAACTGATTCGCTTTGCCCCCAGTGTAAACGTCGTCTATTCAGTAGAATCACTAGCTTCCCGTTTCGTATTTTTCTCCGGTGGAATGGGGTATTTAAAAGTCTAGCATCGACAAGATCAAATCCATAATTTATCTTCCAAATGGCGGCTATGTAGTGCTCTCTCTTTGTGAGCTCTGATTATCAAGCAGTTCCCGTCTCTTCTCGAGTAACCATTTGCACAGACGAATGCAAAATGGATTTTTCAAGATCGAGTCAACTGACCTTCTTCGATTTCCTAAAACGGTCTCCGGTTCAGTTCTTCAGGATATTTACGTGAAACTCGCCAGAATTTGTCCCGCTTTGAACAACCTGAATCTCCATTGCAACAGTCATGTGAACAAATATAGATGCTTTTCTAATTGAATGCCTTAGAGCGAGAGCGTTGTGTAGTACAATTTAACGGTAACCGTTTGCACAGACGAAAGCAAAATAGGTTTTTCGTGAAGCATGAGCCCTATAAACCCAGTGTCTTCGTTGAACGCTTGTATGAGATTAAAGCTTGGTCATATCAGACGAAATTGATCTCTTGTCATTTACGTTAATTGGTTTAGTCTAATTGCTTGACCTCTTATCTGCCGTCTGACTAAAAGATCTGATCCCGGATTGTATTTTGATAGCTATGTTTTCAGTTTTTTATCAATTACTTATGCGGTCCTAGACTAGAAGGCGCCGTAGTTTCGCCTGAGTCAACAATACTTCATCCATATTAATAACTAGGCATTTATAGATTGTGCTCGGCAACTTTTGGGCAACTTTTGGAGTCTCGAGCAACTTTTTGAAGTTTACGCAACTGTAAGCATTTTTTTGAGTTTTGAGCAACTTTTGAGCAATTTGTTAAAAAAATTGAGCCACAAATAAAATTTTAGAGTTTTAAAATACAAGATCTGTGTAATACGGCAGAAAACACCCTGAACAATCCTTACAAAAAGAAAGCAGTTTATTATGTGCCCTCGATTACCTCCATGTGGTCAGCGGCTGTTCGCAAACTGTACACGCTCTTTATGGTCAGCGGTTCAAAATTTTCGGGATCGACCATTTTGTTTCACGCTTTCATTAATGGCAGCACTAGAACCTATGGAAGACAGTTCTGTTTCTACGTCAGAAGACCCAATTGTTATTGCAACAAATGCTGGGGCACGTCTTAGTGTTCCAAAAGCGTCTTCGGTGTCTCGAAAGCGAAAACTTGTCACGAATGAAGGCAAGTACAAAGGCAGGTGAACGGACAACAAAAAAGGAAGCGAACCATGTGCTTATGACCGTGTAAGGGAGTATCGAAATCAACATTTTGTTGTAGTGAGTGGACAATTGCGATGTAATGCATGCAGCGAAACTCTGTCGAAGAAAATAAGTTATATCGACAAGCACATAAAGTCAAAAAAGCACCAAAGTGGACTTTCCTGTATTGAGAAAAACAAGAAAGAAAGTCAGTCAATTATAGAGTGTCTGCAAAGGCGTGATGAGCAGGAACAACTTAGTGGGTCGACGTTACCAAAAGAAATGCAATTATTTAGATTTGAGAATGTCCAGTGTGCTCTTTCTGGCGGCATACCACTGTCAAAGATTGATGCTCTTCGCCCAGTCTTGGAGAAGTACGCTCACAGATTGACGACCAGCACTAATTTGAGTAACCTTATTCCAGCAGTGCTTAATAGAGAAAAGGAAATGGTCAAAAGTGAGCTGAACTATGTTACAGAAGCTTCTGTTATCTTTGACGGGACAGCTAGACTGGGGGAGGCCATCGCTATAGTTGTTCGCTATGTACAAGAGGACTTCAAGCCGACCCAGCGCCTTATACGATTGGAAGTTCTTGCGAAAGCCTTGAAGGGAGACGAGTTGGCCCAGAGACTCATGTCTTGTCTTGCTGTCGGCTACAACTTTGGCGCTAACACCATTATCGGTGGAATGAGGGATGGGGCATCGGTTAATGGAGCTGCATTGCGACAACTGAAGTTTTTCTACACTACCATGATGGACATAGTGTGCTTTTCTCATACAATTGACAAAGTCGGGCCTCATTTTGAATTTAGAATTCTAAATTCGTTTACCCAGTATTGGATAAGTATGTTTGCTCATAGTTACAATGCTCGGCTACTGTGGAAGGAGAGAACGCTCCCATAGTGCCACTAGGTGGTGGAGCAAGTTTGAAGTTCAACAGCAAGTTTTAGAGTTCTTTGGAGACGTGGAGCCCTTTCTTCGTGAAAACGAAGAACTCTCCCCAGTAACTCGCCAGCACCTCCTGGAGATCTTTGACAACGATCAAGATGTACAAGACCTGCGTTTGGAACTCGCAGTACTTATCGATGCAGGAATCCATTACGTAAATGCCACCTACTATCTCGAAGGGGACGGGCCATTGGTATTCACGTGCTACGAACGTCTCTCTGCTGTTGCTCATGCTCAGAATGTTGAGAACTTTCCAAATGCGGCAGCAGTAGCACGTGGAATTGCGAATGGCAATGTTGTGATCTACAACCAGAGCTAATGGGACAAGCGAAAGCCTGCATTCAGCCAGGATTTGATTTCTACCAACATAAATTTAGTGTAAAATTTCGCACTACAGTCCGGGCTTTCAAGGCTGCACGCTTATGTTGTCCCGTGCAAGTGCAACACCTCAATCCAACGGCTGCCTCCTTAGAAGTATTAAGAAACTTTCCGTTTCTCAACGACAACACAATAGCCAATCTGGCGTTAGAACTGCCTGCATATCTTGCCGCAGCTGCTGGCGTGGCTCTGGCAAACGAAGAGGATAAATTTGCATGGTGGGCAGCCCACAGTGAAGCACTACCCTCTTGGGCAGCTCTGGTAAAGAAGCTATTACTCATACAACCAAGCTCTGCATCTGCAGAAAGAGTTTTCAGTCTACTTAACAACGCTTTCAATTCACAGCAAGATCGCGCACTGGAGGATTATTTAGAGGCCTCTGTCATGTTGAGGTACAATAATGCCAAAAGGCAGTAATAACTGAACAATACACAAGCATCTCGGTTAAATGTACTCATTGGCAAGTTAAACGTTGTACATAGTGTAAAAAAACTTTACAAAGTGTTGTTTAAAGCTTTTACTTCAATAAAGCGGTTTATATTGTAAAGCAACTTCTTGAATTATTGAAGCAACTTTTCTCCTTTTTGGGCAACTTTTTGAGCAACTTTTAACCTTTTTTTTGAGCAACTTTTTCGAAATTTTTTAGCACAATCTATAAATGCCTATTAATAACTCGGTTAGAGAGAAGATAGAGGCAAATTAAGTACTTCATGACGTGACGGTAGCCTTAAACCCTCTAAAGCTCTCTAGCGAACATTTATCTTTCAACTAATGCGCATGCCTTCTCTTTATCGCTCGATCACAGCGTCTGCGACCCACATTGTTAGCGGCAAAGGTCAGAACCCATCAAAAATGTTACAGGACGAACATTAATAACAAGAAGCTGCACGCAGCTTGAACTCCGGCGTTAATTTTTTTAACGCGGACGCTCTCGTATACCTGCGTGTTTGGCACATTACAAACGCACAATCAGATGCGAAAGTACGCACATACAGTCGATTCCATCTAACATTTCACACGGGTGAACAAAAGTAGAATACGAGTAAACACGAGTGACTTCAAGTAAGCCAGGGTACCCTAGGATAACAGAAGTAGTTAAAAAATGTTCGGATTCAAATACTATGATGATCTGATCTAAACCTCCATACGCGTCAGAACACGAGTGCATAACGCTTCATAATTTAAATAACAAAAACAATAATAAAATAATAATAATAATTGTTTGTCGTCTCAGGTGTTTCGAGTTATCAGTGCGGTAATCTCTTTTTGCATTCCAGGGCTACTTGTCTTATCCTAGGATACCCTGGGTAAGTTATTTCGGGTTACCTGTGTTATCAGTGCGGTTTCTTCTATTTATTTTCTTGTTACCTGTGTTATCCTAGCTTGGCCCAGTTGTATCGGGTTACCTGTGTTTTCAGTAAGGTACCCTTTATTTGTATTTTCGGGCTGCCTGTGTTCACATCGCTATTAGTATGCACACAGCCAACTCACTGTTAGTACACATGCACAATCAGTGGATTTGAACAACAGAATATTGGCAATTCAACTGTAATGCACTGCAATAAATTCAATCCAAGGACTTATGCACCAGTCAATGTAACCCCCCCCCCCCAAACCCGGGCATAACCGGGGTGAAGGGGGGTATTTACCTCGTATTCACCACCATATTCATCCCCGCTAGGTGGGGAATTCGCTGGCTTTCACCTCTTCGGTTTCTGTACTGGGGACTTAACCGGGAGTTCACCCAGAGCCTACCTGCTGGCCAGTATTACTGAAGACTCTGCGCATAACGAGAATGTTTTCGCGCGCATCTGAATGCAAATGTGATATAACATTTCTCACATGAATTGATTTGGCCCCCTCAGTCTAAACGCACTGTTGATTTGTTGTTCGTGAGGTCTCCCCTTGCAAGTTTGATACTTTTAAAATTTGCCTTTAGTGCTTGGGTCTCTTGGACCTTAATTGACAGTGTTATCGTTGGGCTCTCGTTTATATTATTGTTGTTTGACGTACAGGTTGAATGGCCACAATTGGCGGAGGCATATTGATGGTTTGCAATCAATCCCAGGATTGATTGACAAAAACATGTTGGTGGACGAACAAGAGACGCTAATGAAGAATCTTTTGTTTAACGTCCACCAGCATGGCCGTCCTGACATCACATGCAAACCAAGACTAGCTTTATGTTGTGCTGTTTGTTGTATAGTATATTCCTCTTCTACATCTTCTTCTTCTGTCCTAGGTCATGCTGTTCCAAATGTGTTGTGCATTTTCCCTAGACTCCCATTATTACGTTCAAACCTTCCCTCAAGATTCACTGTAATCAGTTGCTCAGTTCCTGGACTTCCACATCCCTTGGCAGGTAGACCCTACATACTGCTGGACTTCTCTTTTGGAATCTTATGGGTACCTCTGCTTCCGCAATAGTAAATATTCCAGTATCATAACAAAGTTGACATTTATAGTGTTGGAAAAAATCCGACCCCAGTAAACATTCATAAGTCAATCCACGTGCCACAATGATATTCCAGTCACCATCAAATTTACCTAAGCGAAGCCTTGTTTTGGTTTCTCCTAGAACAGTCAAAACATTTCCGTTCGCTGTGGTCAAAGTTCCTGATACCGACTTCAGTTCTGAGCTAACACAACTCTTTCTTCACGTTTCCTCGCTCAATACACTGTGGCCCTGGTGTCCAGTAAAATAGGTGTAACTCGATCATTTACAAGTCCTGTTATTTAAATACAAGAATCTGATTTGACTGAAATCACTTTGCTTTGGTCTGGCTTTGCTTTGGTTTCGTTCACATGTTCAAGGGCGGAAGTTACTGATTTTGAGAGACCTGGCTGACCCTCGCCAGGGTCCCGATGCCTTTCAGGAATTTCCCGCCGCTGGACACTATCGGGCATAGTGCCCGTACCCATGACAGGAATAACATTCAATATTACTACGGCGCGGGGCTCTATCTGGCCTTTCGGAGCTTTTTCGCTCTAGCTCTTGAATTGTTTTGGTCATTCCGCCAGTTCTTTGAGCTCGCGAATTTCAGCCGAGATTTTGTCATCGCTCGAAGCAGCTACTGCATTTACTTTATTTGGTGTACAGTGCGAACTGCATCAGTGAGCGTTTCTGGCTGGCTCATAAATACCCTCATAAAATTCCTTATATTGTCGCTTATTTCAACCCCTTGAATAAATTGGTCTCTTGCAAGTTCTACTTTAAAGCTATACGCTGTATCGAGATATACATTATCAACCAGTTCCATTAAACAATCTGCGAAACTGTCAATATTCTCATTAGGCTTTTGACGTCTAGCTCGGAGTTGAAATTTGTAATCCCCTTTGGATTTGGCCGAATCAAAGCGCTTGTTAAGCCGTGCAGTGAATTCTTCAAACGAAAGTTCTTCGGGTAATCGTAATAATTCCACGGCCCTGTACGCTGGCTGGTCTAACAAAGTAAGCAGATACACTGAGAATCTGAGAGAGTTAAAATAACCCTAAAGGGGGTGTTAAATTAACTCCTCACGGGGGAGTTATTTTCACTAGAGTTATTTTAACTCCGAAAACGAAGTTAATTAAACTCGACCCTGAATTTTTTTGATCAGAGTCAAAAATAGGCTGTGAGATTTAACTCCCTGGGAGAGTTATTTTAACTCTACTCGAGTCAATATAACACTAGTGGTGGAGTTAAATTAACTACCTGCAAAAGTTATATTTTTACTCTCTTTAACTCCTTATTTTGACTGTACCCCAAGTCAATATAACTATATTCTTGGTGTGCAACCCATCCCCAGAGATTTAAGAGACAACAAAGATATGGCTGCCATGTTGGATGACAATAACAAAATAATATATTGGTATTTACTCGAATAAATGCCAGTTTATTCAAAACTAAGCTTTTTTTTTATTCGGGAGGGGGGGGGGGCATTTATTCAATAGTGAGTTGGGGGGGGGTCCAACTTTAGATAGCTTTTGAGCATTTTTCGTAACTTTCAATAGAACATTTAAAACAATCATTCTCAAAAGGGGGGACTGGATGCTTTGGACCCTCCCCTAGATCCGTCACTTGGGGGAGGGGGGGAGGGAGTGGGTGTCTATTCAAGAGGGTGCGTTCATTCAAGTAAGTACAGTATATATTTATTTACAGAAGAACTGATAGTTGTACTGTAACATACACTAAAGCAAAGTAATTATCTTATATACTATTAAGCTTATGTACATGCACAGTGGTATATAATGATATTAACGTGCTGCAAAGAAATCTAATGGCACATTCAGGTGTTACTTGGTGCTGGGGTATGGTTCACAAGTCCATATGATATTGCATGTAGGGCCATATTATCACACTGCATTTCATAGTTGCATAGCTAAATAACCTAATCTTCTCCAATGTCATATCTGGGTGCAATGTATATTGTTGATGTTCTGAGCCCATATGGCTTTGCATTGTGCAGTGGCATAAAGTATGAAAGCTGTGAAGGTTTAACAATTGCTAAATTGGCATTGAATGGTTTCTCAACTTCATAAGCTTGAAAGTGCTCATTCCATCTAGTCGTTTCATAGTTAGCAACAATAAACAGAATGTTCTTCAAGTCGCGATTGATGATGACAATTGCTTTGACCACTGCAAACAAAGGCTCATCATCTTTGATTCCGGTTTGAAGGTAGCACCCAGCTTTGTACTTGGTTCCAGAAATAGTAACCCATCGAGCCCTATAACGAAATAAAAAAAATGTTGTTAGTAATACATACAGTCATCATTGGTTCATACACACATTTGCACATTGCTGCCACTCTTACTGTTACAGAACACATGCCTTCACAGCATATAAAGGCATCAGTAAAATACTTGCTATCTCAAGTTGAAACCTATTTCCCTTGGATATGTTTTTCTCCTGCTAACTAAAAACTCCATTGTCTGGCAGTTCAAGATTGCCAGCATTCTACTGAATTTCTGGTCATCAAAATGTACTTTTCATTTTCACAGACATACTCTGTTATTCTTGTATCCTGCTGAATGTCTGGCTCCTCGAGCTGCAGAAGACCAAAACATGTCAAATCTCCAGCAAAGGTGTCTTTTCCTTTAAAAAGATAAATTTACATTATTTAGTACATTTTAATCAATACATGTACGATTGTAAGTAAACCACAGCTGATACATGCATATCCAAATGCAGTCTTTTTAAACTTTCTGGATGAACTGGCAGGCAACTGTCAGCCAACACTAAAAACCAACAACCTACTGGCTTAAACCTTCCCAATGATTATAGGCATTGGTTAATTGATGTTTGATTCCTATTAATAAGTAGTTATTCCTTATTAATTCTGTAGTATGTGGTCCTCTTTTGTGCTCTACATGTATGTATGTACATTTATAATATAGATACGATAGTACGCGCGCTCTGATTGGCGGGCTGATTGGCTAAAAAGCCATGTTTTATCAGAGTATATAACATGGTTTGCCGTGTTTTATTGTTTTCAACTGGCGGTTTCCTTTCATCGCGCGTGTAAATCTATATTATAAAATAGATAAAGAAGCCTTAAATCCATGTTTTATACTATCATAAAACACTCTGGTCATTTGAGAACACTCGAGAAATGTTGAAAGCACGCGCCTTCGGCATGTGCTTTAATATTTCTCTCATGTTCTCAAATGCCCATCGTGTTTTATGATAGTATAAAACATGACTAAGGCTTCTTTATTTGTTAAGTACATCATTATTATTATGAAACCAAGTTTACCTGGGCCTGTCTGGACACCTTTTTCGATGAATGTCGTCAAACCACTGGACGTCTCTTGAAGTCTGTAGCATAGCCAATGCTGGTGCCTCTTTGCCAAGGTCAGTGACACATTCGTGAAATTACCCATGACATTAGCCAATTGTTTGAAATAGCTGTGCTTTGCCTCATACCTCATACACCATGAGCGTACTAAAGGACCCAGCCTGTAGGATGTATATGGTTGCAATATCATCACTTTAGGACAGTCTTTTGATTGGTGTATTAAATGAAGGTACCATACAAGTCATCTAATCTCTTATGTAAGGTGTAATTTACTTTTTCTGACTATTTGCCACTATTAGCTTAATTTGGGTTTTCAGGAAATCTGCAAACCTTGTTTTATACAATGAGTGCACATTGTACATGTATAGGTTATCTCATGATGGTGCGTGGCATATGGATCATGTAATGCATCTTAGGGATAATTGAGCATCCAGGATATATCTCCACAAAGCGCCTGTGATGCTCATCAATAAGCACTTGGAGGTATGCTGCTTGATTTCTGCTCACAGTTGTTGAGAATATGATATAGGTTATTTCCAGTAGCTTTGCAAACAGAACCCAGTGCTCATCATCATCTGGAACCAATGATCCCAAGATCATTGGAAGAAATCGGGCTAAACACCACATCTGCACAGCTGCAGATAATATAAATAAATGACTGATATACTACTATTATTAATATTAGTTATTGTGCTTCTCAAAAGCTGTCCATGTATGTGTATATGTTGTGGTTTGAATTTTTTTAACCATTTAATTTTTTTTTAACTGGTTCAATTTTTTAACCCTAGCCCTATTAAAATGGGTGAGAACGTGTCCATTTAAGTTAGCATTTGGGTAAGCATTTTAGAAAGTTTTGTGGCCCCGATCAAGAGAAAATGTGAATTTTATATAACAAATTAGTTGTTTACCTGTGAACCCAGCCAGCCCTAAATGGGTGAGACCTTGTCCATTTAGGTTAGCATTTGGGTAAATTGTAGGATCCGTACTTTAGAGGGGGGGGGGGGGGGGGGGGGGGGGGGGGGGGGGGGGGGGGGGGGGGGGGGTTTGTGTGTGATTTTTTTCTCTTTAATTTAACCCCCTGTCAAAAAAAATTGAACTGTAGTACTCAACAAACAATAAATGAAAACATTACTGCCAGGCAGCACACTTTATAATTAAATTGCTAAGGTTAGATTTGATTTCTTATTTTACCGTGCTGCTTCAAACTGTGGTCAGGTGAAGCTAACCTTCTCTCAGTCACAGGGCTTGGTTTGTTGGAATCATTGTAGTAGCCAAAGTCAAATTCTGTAATTCTTCTGCTTAGCTCTTCTAGAGTAAACAATCTTTTGACTTTGATTAGTTGAATGAGTAGCTCCTTTACTTCATACTGAAGCAAACCCTCCAGCACATCATGCATGGCATCCCCTGGAAGGCCTCCAACAACATGATAGTACCTTGAACCATTCAGTGGGGATTGCCTCTTTATGCCATAGCTAAAACTAAAGTAGTCATTCTGTAGTATGCTGGCACATTGGTTGTCATAACTTCCCCGTGTTCTGAGAGCAAACCTTTGTTCATGGAACTTAAAAAAGGATAGTTAGATGTTAATCATGTATACAATGTATGTTGTAGTTTCAAATTTCTATTGGTATGAGATTTCTCATACCAGTTTCAAATTTTCATACTGGTTTCAAATTTTCATACTGGTTTCAAGTTTTCATACTGGTATCAATTTTTCATACTGGTTTCAAATTTTCATACTGGTTTCAAATTTTTATAATTCTAAACTAGTACAATTTTTTCATAGTCCCTTGTGTTTAGTAGGTTGAGGATGGCATTGCAGTAAAGAACATACATGTATCAAGTTCTACCAAAGTATTTGGCAATAAAAATACCTTACATGTACACTGTATCTTGTTTTTGTTGTTGATTTCTTTAGTACTTTGTATTTTGGGTTACATTAAGGTTTGGATTAGTTCATACATGTATGACTATTGAAGGGTTGTTTAGTGACTTAGCCCTAAATTAGTGACTATACTGTAGCTCTAAATGCCTAGGGACTAGCTGCTAAATTTGTGACTACATGAAGCTCTAAACACCCTATATTAATGAGCACCCGTTGTGGACGGTTAGGGTGTTTTTAAATGTAGGGTTATGATTTGTATTAGTTGTCTTGCAGGCCATTGAAGGATTACAGTCTTTGTTATTTAGTGACTAGCTCTAAACACCCAAAATTAGTGAGCACCCGTTGTGGACGGTTAGGGTGTTTTTAAATGTAGGGTTTGGATTTGTATTAATTGTCATGCAAGCCATTGAAGGATTACAGTCTTTGTTATTATTTTTATTAGTGACTCACCCTGAGATCAGGGTTTGGTTTACTGGAAACTTACATTTACTGACCGGTTAGGGTTTTTTATTATTATTGGGTAAGCTATTGTATTTTGGTATTAAAAAATGCAAAATGATTCATGTGTTTATGAGTAATGCAGTAAAAAGTATCAATTACCTTTGGGTTAGGGTGAGGTTATGTGTTGCATTAATAAAATTTGAACTTCTTTTATTTTACTTCAGCTACATGTTTTTCTCTGGGTTCTCCAGTTTTCTTAGCCTGATTTTCAGACAGTACGCTCACTCCCTCCACATTAAATTCCAATTTGATCTGTGGATTAGCCGGCTTGAGACTTTGATCAGCCTCTATGGTCGTTTCAGGTCCTATTAGAAATTAATTCATCTTAACAAAACAGTTTATTACCGTATTGTTGATTTTGGAATAGTTATCTTGGATCCACTTCCATGTTTTTTGTCGTCCGCGGTGTGCAACACGTGTGTGAGTTAGCGATAATGCATCGTAGAGTTTCGACTTTGGAATTACTTCTTTTCTTTCTGGGGTGAATAGTTCGTTGTTTGCATAGGTCCATTTTTTTTCTTTTTACAGTTTTTTCTTCAATTTTAGTAAGTTCCACACAGGGTTCGTTCGGGACTTTCAGAAATTCCTTCGCTTTTTCATAGAATTGATCTTCAAGAAAGAAGTTCAGAGGCAATGTTTTGCTTCTCTTCTGTAGTTTCAATTCTGTTATTGCTTTGTCAAAAGTTTCACGGTCGACACACAACTCTTCTAGATCTTCAACTTCGCCTCAAGTTGCCATATTTACCATCTGTACATCACATCGATCGTTCATCAGATTTCAGAGTTTCAAGTCCAATTTTGTTAGTAGTGCGCATGCACTATGGTGTTCAAATCAACAAGTGCTTCTGTGGCGCATTGCATTAGACGACTGGTTCATCGAGAAGCTGAAGTTAAGCCCGACCGGGCGAGGTTAGTAAGTGGATGGGTGACCGCCAAGGTAAGCGATAAGTAAAGTAAGGTCAGGGGGGACAAGTTAAAAAGGAGATGGAAATAGGAAGGGAGGGGAGAAATAATAGATGGGAGGGGTGGGTTGTCAAAAAAGTATTTTGTAGGGGAGGGGTGGTGGTGATTCTTTTTCTTCTTTTTAAATTCCCCCCAAAAAAAACTAAACCCTCTTTTTTTTATGAATCCCCAAAAAAATTAAATCCCTTTTTAGAATCTTGGATTGAAAAAAAATAAGACCAGTATGAAAAATTGATACCAGTATGAAAAATTGAAACCAGTATGAAAATTTGAAACTGGTATGAGAAATCTCATACCCAAAAAAATTTGGAAACCACAACATACCGTATATATCTCGTAAAATTTAATTACAATTTTGAGACATCACTACAGCATTATATTGTCAATTACATGTAGTTGGGAGAAAATATATTTTGTATTGGCAGAGTCAGGAAAAATTGTAATTTAAGTTTTGTATCACAATATTTAAAATCAGAAGCGGGAATGTGATAATTATCAATACCATGAGTAATATTGACATCTCAAATGCAAACAAAATGAATCATAACACCATATTATTAATTTGCCAGAAGAGAATGGGAAAATAAAGAACAGGAACAAGTAAATAAACTATAATATGCTAAAATCTCTTGCTTGATAAACTACAGTATGATTTAAGAGAGCAAACACGAAGTGAAAAACGTACTATCGGTGATTACTCATGAGTAATGATCGTAACTTGATATAATGCTATATAAAATTCTACTCAAGATCTGTCATCACTGGCCATCTAAGCTGAATTAATTTTAATGGCATCAAAATATCCCAATAAATACTTTTACCTAAATGTAGTTTCTTTTTTATAACCACACTCTCAACAAATTCACCTTGGATACCAATTTTTTTATATTAATCCATTTGCACTTCCTTACTCACAATTGTTTGTATATCATCACTACCCCCCATGCACTCCCTGCATTTTCTATGGGCTTGGGAGCCTTCCTTGAACCCTCCAATGAACTGCGATCCAAGGTTGTCCCCAGAGAAGAAAGCAATTGTCCCTTGAAATGACCGGGGCTCGCCACCAATGTTGAATTCATAACCAGCATCCTGGATAAATAGGATATATAATGCTTCATCAATTTTGAACTAAAATGTAGTCTGTATTAATTTTGAAATATTCCATGTAGGGCATTTAATATACTAGGCATTTTGCAACAAACAGTCAAGTGCTGATATATCACTTCAATAACAATTAATGAATAGCACTTGTGATCCCATGGGAAAGGCTTTACTGGATGGCAAACAAACTTTAAAATGCTATTTTAGAAAGATTGGCAATCAACTGGGGGTGGAATATATAAAATACCCCTACTACATCCTAAACTAATGGTCTTACATGTATGATTGAGAGAGGTTTGGCATCAGCCAACACAGTAGTTGGTGATATTGCAGGTGTGCATAAATGGTGAGACAGGATTTCCGAATTGACAGGATTGGGCGGGCTACCTGTGTTCATAGAGTGCATGACCACAGTTACCCTTAGGCTATAAGCTTGTTAGACTTTGCTGGGGTTTGAAACCTGGCTTGGTCTGGTTATTTTTTCTTTTCTTTTCATTCAAAATCAACATACATTGTAAGAAACGTTGTTACACTTTCTTCTGTTTCATGTTTTGATACAAACCTGCTCAAGTAAATTGAGATCCCGCATAAATGGCTCCAATACCTCATCTGGCCCATATTTCTTCAAATAGGGACTTGGTACAAGGGCAAGTAGTTGTATTGCATTCTGGTGGGAACGGTTCTCTGGTCTTATGTTTCCCAAAGTATAGTAGAATGCCCCTATAAACAAAACAGATTCTTAAAAGAAGTGTATATGTTGTGGTTCAATTTTGTACACTACACCACGAGAGATTTCACTACTGGGAACAAATATTGAAATCAAAGGCTGACCCTACGCTTTACCCGAGTGCTAACCATCACTAATCCTGTGTACACTAGGCCATGTGAGATTTCAGTACTGAGAACAAATTGAAATCAAAGGCTGACCCTACTCTATCCGAACCAGTGCAAAACAAATGAACCAAAGGATAAAATCGAATCACAACATATACACAAACATAACAAAATGATAATTTTCCTCCTGCATGTATTGCTTAAAAACTTGGAAATACTTACCCAATTTATGCTTGTTAGCTTTTGAACCCAAGGGGTTACAAAGCTCAACCTCATCAAAATATAGCAATATCTGCAAGGCTTGAGGGTTTCTTGAGAATAGCAGGTGGTTTGCAAAGTCCTCACCATCACAGTAATCACCAAGGAGATTGTCATCTCTTTTGTGTGGATGTTCAACCTAGCATGTACAAGTAAAACAATTAAACTGTTACAGTATATTTATAGTACAGTTTATACATTTATGTGTAGCTACCAGTTTATCAATTGAATAATATCATGGATATCATAAAAACTGTCAACAAAAGGGATGTTTCTGAGTGTCTTTGTCTGCACACAGTTATTTACTAACCATTGATAATTGCTAGACAGGTACCGGTAGACTGCCAGATTCATGTTTGCTGGTAGCATTGCATGTCTGAGTTATGTAATTAAATATCTTACAACCTTTTATATTGACATGAAATTTGAAAATATGTACATTTGCATCACTGACTGTAGGTGCATGTATTTGCAACACTCATAATACGTTTACCTCATATAGAACTGACTCATTGTTGAGAAGTTGTTCCAGACCCTCGATAAGTGGCACATAATAGGCTTGGTCACTCTTCCTGATAGCCTTCAGTTTGTTCCCTCTTCGAGCTTGTATATGTCTCTGACCTAGCACTATACTTATAGGCTCCTAAAAAAGTTGTGCTCATTTGTTAGGGTATCGGGATAATACCATAAAATCCAGGATGTAATGTATGTTCCCTCTTGGCTATAAGCCACCCCTAACCTCCCCATTGACTGTTGTAAATGAAAAAAACAAACAGATTGTTGATTTTAGCTATAGGGGTGTCGAGTGTAATGCACCAATCATTATTGCAAAGCAATTTTCTGCTTTAGGACCAATTTAGTAATGTCCCTCGGGTGCAGAGGGCATATACATACATATTTTTTTTATTGAAGCTTCCTGAACTGTCAGGGTTTCGTTTAAACTACTCTAATTATAAAAAATCAATACAAATTCAATCTAACAGATACATACAGGGGATATTACATGGTGGCGTGAAGATATGAAGTTTATCTTCAAGTGTTAAAGACAATATTTTACAAGTGAGTGCAGCCAATAAGTGAAATATTTTTTTTAACACAAGAAGATAAACTTCATATCTTCAAACCACCATGTAATATTCTGTTTATTATATGGACAACCCGAAATCTGTTCTCTTCCATGCTTATTTGCAAAGAGGCTTCACATCCAGGACCTGAGTGGCGTATTTTCCATATGTTGCTTGCAGGACTGGGCCTGGTGTTGTGGGCATGAGCAGAGGATTTTCTTTGTATCAAGTACTACATGTATACCTGGGGGTTGGGTCTAAAGCAGACTTTACCAGGCTCAAAATCCAAGGCCCCACTAATCTATGGCCTTTGGGGGGGGGGGGGGGGGGGGGTTGAGAGGGGTACTTTGATTGCTGCATAAACCCTCAGTCCTCACAGTTTAGTTCCCCCTAAGGGAAGAGGAATGTACTGTGAGGGCTTACACAGCCGCAGCCCAGGGTGTATATACCCAAATTTTAAAGTAAAAGTACATGTACCATAGAAAATACATATCCTTACATTCCACAACTGCCAGGCAGCATAATATTAGCTATCATGTACATGTACATGTATCTATTTAAACTAAGCTTACTTTAAGTTTAAGTAAAGTTCAGAAAGCTTTTAAATCACTTACCACAAGTTTAAAATGCTCCCTGTAGTATTGACACTGTGCTAACTCTGTTGCAATACCCCCAAACGGATTATTCACAAAGCTGTCCTCACTAAACAGCTCGCTCAAGCCAGGGATAGTCTTAAAATCGGTTCCAACTTTGTCTAAGCTGGTTGCAACTCCAGCCTTGAGTATGCTGACGATACTTCGTACGATTTCTGTTGAACTGTTTACTACCACGTTCAGACTTTTCTGTGTCAGTTTACCTTCTTCTTTAATTTTCATCAAAGACAGAGCGTTGGCTCGTCTCATGCCTTCCCTTTCACGATCGAGGTCAAGCTGCGGATCGATGTCCATACCCTCTCCATCGCTATCGATATTATTGTCTGCGAAAGCATATCCTGGATGGTAAATCGTAGTTTCTATTTCTTGATCGACATTGTTGTCCCTTTCAGCCTTTAAGACGTCTCCATGACACTTATTGGTGTGATTTCGAAAGGCATTGTAGTTCGTATATGTTCTTGAGCAACTATTAATTCCACAAAATGTATATGAAAGCCTGGATCAGATCGATGACAACGACCCAAATGATTAAGAAGTGTTGCTAAACTTAGCGAACAGAAGCCTACACAAAGATTACAATTATATGGCATTTTGTCTTTTTGAGCCTTACATTTTCCCGCCGTTGGTTCGGAAAAACCAATCGCCTACACAGAGATTTAAAATCGTAAAGCACCTTCCCACAGTGCATTTCGTTCCTTCCCACAGTGCATTTCGTTCCTTCCCACAATGCATTTCGTGCTCCGCTTGTACGCATGCGTGGCGCACGCGCAATAGATAGTTATACTTATAGTGTGAGCGCTCGATCTAGCACGTTCTATACTTTAGCGAGTTTCTTTACATTTTTACAGCCTTTGAATAACGAGCTTTATCAATCTCATCTTCAGTCATTTGTCATCGAATAATGGTGAGTACATTGTCGAAGGATCGAAGTTAGCTATATAGATTATAGCACTAGTTTAGTAGTTATTGCGTTCGACGAAGGAGAACGCATACTAATCTTGCAGTGGACTCCCTGTGGTTCTGTGTGGGCTACCTGTGCTTCCCCAGGCGAAAGAAATCGAGATTCGTGTATGTCCGTCCGTCCGTCCTCTTGTTTGTACTTTTTAGAATAAATTATCTCGGCCGGGGAACTGGTAAATACATGATGCGCGCGCACGATTTTACAGGCATGTGCTCTGCGTTCCGCCATTGGCATTTGGGTTTGGGTTTCGCTCGCTGGTGGTTTTCTTTTGCTAGGTAAGTTGTCTTGTTATTTGATGATGTTTAAAAAGCTTGCAAGTACGATTAGTCAAAGCCTGAGGAAAGTGTATACGATTACTGGAACACTGAAGAAGTTTGATGTCCGAACTTCGAGCGAAACAGGGCCTGCTTTGTCGGCCTGCACCTCGACGACCCCGAAGGCGACGACTGTGCTGAACAATCCAGTAAAAACCCAACTGAGTCGTGGTACTGGGTGGCCATTGTGCCAAATGACCCGTTGCGGTCACTATACAAATGAACCGAGTTGTGATGATCGCACTCGGTGGCCATTGTGCCAAATGACCCATTGTGGTCACTATACAAACCAACTGAGTCGTACTGCTCAGCGGCCATTGTGCCAAATGACCCATTGTGGTCACTATACAAACCAATTGAGTCGTGGTGCTCAGTGGCGAGTGAGCCAAATGAACAACACAATTACACTAGTAAACCAAAACAGTGGGCTGTTCAGTGTTCCACGTAGTACTAGTATACAAGATCAGGCTTTGACAAATGGTTCTGTGAACTTTAAGATAATGCATGATAATTATGTTCAGGCAGTAGGCCATGAATTTGCTGCAGCTGTTAAAAAAACAGTAAATCATAGAAGGAAAAGGGACAGGGAACCATCTCGAATTCCTGTCAAAAGAATTCTGAAAGCATTAAAGAAAAGAAAGTGTAGAAAAAGAATACGCTCTTTTGTAAGACAAAGCTTTCCAGGCACCTCATTTATCAATAATTTGTGTAAAAATTACAAAACCTGGCTCTTGTGGTATGACTCTGATAATTTTTATAGCAAATATGTTTTTTACATGAAGAAACAGAAATGTAGAACAACACAAAAGTGTTCCAGTACTAGACAAATGTATATGCATGTCCTAGATACGAATTATAAAAGAAATGCGTGCAGCTTCCATCAGATTCATGATCTTAATTCATGTTTAAAGGGAGGTATGCATCCTGAGACACCTGTCAATCACAATTCACCATGGGCTCATTTAACTGAGCAGCTTGCACAGATAGGCTTGACACCACATGATGTGGGTGGATCTGGTGATTGTTTCTTCAAGTCAATTTCACACCAGCTCTATGGAACTGCAGAGATGCATCTTGAAATTCGTATGGCTGGAATTGCCCATTTAAATAATCACCCAGAACTATATATTGAGAGCATTTCTAATGATTCCTGGGAAAACTATATTCAACAAATGTCACAACCAGGCACATGGTGTGATAATGTCATTATACAGGCTGTGGCTAATGCAATTGACAGTGTCATTCATATCACAGAGTCTAATATCAGTTCACCTGAAGGTACAGTTATAACTCCTGTTCACCTGGGAAGACACAACATCATATTTATTGGATACATTAATGAAGTGCACTATGTTTCTACAGTCACAGACAAGAACAGTCAAAGTAGAAACAGACTGAAATGCCTAAAAAGAAAGTTAGTAGAAACTAATGACAAGAAACAGGAGAGACTTGACCAGCAGAGAAATAATAGCAAAAAACTAAGATATTCAGAGACATACAGTGAAAGGCAAGACAGACTTGAAAAAATAAAAGACAGTTACAAAAAACAAATGGCTGAAGAAAGTGTTGATAAAAGGCAAGAGAGACTTGCACAAAATAGAGACAGTCATACAAAGCAAAGGTCTGAAGAAAGTGTTGATAAAAGTCAAGAGAGACTTGCACAAAATAGATACAGTCATACAAAGCAAAGGTCTGAAGAAAGTGTTGATAAAAGGCAAGAGAGACTTGCACAAAATAGATACAGTCATACAAAGCAAAGGTCTGAAGAAAGTGTTGATAAAAGGTAAGAGAGACTTGCACAAAATAGAGACAGTCATACAAAACAAAGGTCTGAAGAAAGCGTTGATAAAAGGCAACAGAGACTTGAAAAAATGAGACACAGTCATATAAAACAAAGTTCTGAAGTAACTGCTGAAAAAAGGCAAGAAGTATCTAATGGTCCAATTCATGAACAGAAACAGGTAAAAGAGAACATTGATATGTTTCATAAGTCTAACAAATATTCAGTTTACCAGTGCACTGTGTGTCTTGAAGCATGGCCTTTGAAATCAAGCCCACATAGGGCTAATCAATATCAGTGTTTAAGGTGTACCAGAGATAAAGAACAACCAAAGAAGTTTTCAAAGGAAAATGACATGATTCCATCATTAGTACCATTTCAGCTTCAGGGGTTAACCCAAGTAGAAGAAATGCTAATCGCACGTGCACTTCCTATTATGCGTGTTTATTTAAAGCCTGGAGGACAAAGAGGTTACTCAGGCCACTGTATCAATCTGCCTCAGATGTATCTGTTATAGTTGTAAAGATGAAAGGTAAAGATAACAGCTTTAAAGATGTGACGGTTCGTAGGCAAAATGTTGCAGAGGCACTACAGTGGCTTATAAATAATAATTCACATTACAAGGACATAACTATCAATCAAGATTCTTTGAATTCTTTGCCTGAACATGGTGTACCACATGATCTTCTCTCGGTTGAAACAGAAAGTCTTGTTGAAAGTGATGCTTGTGAGCCTGACTTAGGTCCTCAAAATGAAGATGACATTGTTTATAATCAGGGCACAGAAATGAGTAGTTTCCTACCCATTCCTGAGTGTCAACAGCAAGAAATAGAAGCTGTTCAGCAACAACTATCTCAGCAGACTACCCATACATGTATGTCGTGGCCAACAGTAGAAAATGAACCATTAAATTAGTATCTAACTCCCTTCTTAGCAACATTGGATTTCCCTACATTATTCCCAGATGCTAAGGGTGATCCTACCAATCCATCGCTACGGCGAGATATACCACTTGGAGATAGAGTCAAGCACCTTTTAAAGTTTGGAGAAAACAAAGATGGTAAATGGGTACACCGATTTGCCACTCACCCTAGATTTGCTTACTGGGCTTTGAATATGATCCAAAGGAAACGTATTCTGCAACAAACAGGCATGTTTCTAAAACAGAATCCAGGAGAAGCACATTTGACTACTGAAGAGCTGCGAGAAATGGTAGCTAACAATGACACAGGTGTGTTTATGTCTAAGATATCACGTTACCTAAGTAACATTACTGGCTCAAATTCTTATTGGCACAAAGCTAAAGAAGATTTAAAAGCAATAATAACACATGTTGGAGCTCCAACATTCTTTTTTACATTTTCCTCTGCTGATATGCACTGGCCAGAACTCAGTGATAGCTCAGTTGGAAACAAACGGCAGAATGTTATTAATAATCCTCATATTACTGACTGGTTCTTTACACAGCGCTTAGAAAGCTTTATTAAGCACTGGTTGTATGCTTCACTAGATGCCGAGTGGCATTGGTACAGATTTGAATATCAAGCCAGAGGAAGTATACATTGTCATGGTGTTGCAAAACTCAAGAATGACCCAGGACTATGCAAACTATCACAAACAGCTCTTAAAGGACATTTAGCTCAAATATCCATTGATACAGCTGACCAAGCAGACATTCCAGAAATGAATGAACAGGTAGTTGAAGGAAAAAAGGCTTCTCAAACAATATGTTACTATGTAGACTGGTTATTATCTACATATAATCCAGACCCACCAGAGGATGGTACTTGGGTAAAGCCCTCCATTCATCCTTGTCAAAAACAACACAAGGACATTGTCAAAGCTGAAGACTATCAAAATGATTATGTAGATTTGTTGAATACTGTCCAAAGACACACTCGTTGCAGTACAAACTACTGTCTTAGAAAGAAGCAGAATGAAACAGATCTTACGTGTAGATTCAAGTTTCCATTTGAACCCTGTGTCAGTACAAAACTAGAATTTGAGCCCATTCATACAAATGATGGGAATACACAATACAAGGCAAAGATAATAACAAAGAGGAATGATCCCAGGCTCAATAATCATCAACGCCTCCAACTACAAGGCTGGAGGGCAAACTGTGATATTCAGGTAGTAATTGACTATCATGCATGTGTTGAGTACCTTGCAAAATATGCATCCAAAGGTGAACCAAGGTCACCGGTATTGAAGCATGCATTCAATTCTATTGTTCGTAATTGCAACAACAACAGTAACCTTACAAAAGTCATTAAAAAAGTCATCATGAAGTCACTTGGGCAACGTGACTTTTCTGCACAGGAGACTATGCATCATCTTATGTCACTGAAACTGGTCAGCTCATCATTTAATGTGGTGCCTATTAGTCTAAATGGTTCACGTAGAATTAAAACTAATTCAACAGATGGAAATCCTGTAACAAATGACTCACTGCTTGATGTTTATGCCAAGCGTGAAAGTTATGCTCAAAACATTCCAGATATAATGACTCTAAATTTCATTGAGTTTGTCACAAACTACAAACTTGTCAACAACAAACTGTCAACTCAGACCAAAAATATGGTTCCCAGAGTTTTTCCAGTATATTCTTCTAATGCAAAAGGACCAAATTTTGGGCTTTATTGCAAGTATCAGCTACTTAGATACAAACCTTGGCACACAACACAGGACAATGCTTGGGGTGATCAACCAGGCACTGATGAAATATATACCAACAAATGGAAGGAGTTCCTAGAATCACCATATGCCAAACAGCATGTTCCTGACTGGTATGAAAAACTACAAAGTGTACAAAATCAGTTGGAAAACGAGCCAGATATTGAGCACACTTCACAAGAGCTTCCACAACGTGAAGAGTGGATGCATTTAGCAGATCTTGTACCTGGGTCTTTTATTAACACAAGCAACACACAAGAAACACTTCACCCCGATTACATGTATGATTGGCAAAGTGACAAGCTCAAGTATGCAGATCACCAAGTAGGAGAAATGCCCTCCTGGATAAAAACTAAGAAGGATACATTAGGTCCTATAGTTGTGTTACATCAACAAAATGTTAATGTTAATACCTTCAGTTACATGCAAAGGCATGCATACAATATCATAAAAACACATTCAGAACAAACCTGTCCTAATGATCCATTGTTACTCATTATAGTTGGTGTTGCTGGTACAGGTAAAAGTTACCTAATTAATGCCATTCGAAACCTACTTCAGCGCTCTTGTGCAGTCACTGCCACAACTGGCAAGGCCTCATATAACATAAATGGTTCTACTATCCATTCACTGTTGAAACTTCCTGTTGGCTCAAGAGGTAACAAAGACTTAACTGGACAAGGTCTTATCAGACTACAAAACAACCTGAAAGAGATCAAGTATATCCTTGTTGACGAATACTCTATGCTGGGACAAAAAATGTTTGGCTGGATTGATAGACGCTGCAGACAAGCGACGGGCATAAGTGATGAAGCGTTTGGTGGTATATCTATCATATTAGTTGGTGATCCTGGTCAATTACCTCCAGTAGCTGATAAGCCATTGTACCATTCTAAACCCTCCAGTTCTGTAGGTGAACAAGGTCATTTAGCATATTACATGTTTAGTAGTGTGGTTAAAGTGCCTATAACCCCAAATTTGAAGTATTTTTAATAAATTCTTTACATCCTTCTTATCAATAATTCGAAGAGAAAAAAAGGAAAAAAGTAAGAGTTCGACCTTATTTCTGGGGTCAAACATTGTAAAACAACCCGATTTGGGCACCCTGTCCCAAATGGCCGTCAGCTGGAGTCTGGAAGTAGACTGGGAACGAAACCGGAAAGCAACGTCATAGTAGTGAGAGAAAGCGAACAACCAACAACAAAGACAGTAAAAACAGGGCGAACCGAGCGAATAACTCGATTTGAAATGCCAAACAGATGTGTATTTGGGGGCTGTAGGAATGAGCAAGACTCAAAAAAGGATAGCTCTAACACAAGGTCCCGTTTTTTAAGCGATGATCGGCCAGAAGCAAAGAAGAGAAGACGCCAGTGGTTGAGGTTCGTGCGAACAAAGCGAGCGAAGTGGGAACCGACGAAGAACGTTTGTTTGGTTCACTCCAAGCCGGAAGACTTTATAAGATTTTCTTTAGTCCTTGACTCTACGCCGAGACTGAAGTCAGTTGAATATGGAGTTGTTCCTATTCCATCAGTCCATGCCATCGAAACCGATTTAAGCCATTCTCCGATTTTGGTAAGTGCTTTTGTATTTAGTTTGCATGGCAATACAGATTTGTACAGTAGCCTCCTAGTCCTATAGCAGCCGTTGTGTAGCGCTTCCGTTCACTCCATTCTCCGGAATGGAGTGAAATGGAAGCGCTACAGAACGGCTGCTATAGGAGGCTAGCAATACAGTGGAACCTGCATGTATAAAGAAGTTCCTAGGGAAAGGAAGAAAACTTCATTATGACCGGGTTCCACGTACTGAACATTGTTTTCACCACAAGTGTATTAGACTAAGAGAGTGCATGTTATATTGTATGCCCACATCTCGAGAGTGCATGTTATATTGCATGCCCACATCTCGAATATGCATCAGCTGTGTGGGACCCATACAGACAAGACCAGATCAAATCTATTGAAGCTGTCCAAAGACGCGCTGTGAGATTCATAAAAAATGACCATAGTTGGACCTCCAGTGTCACCAACATGCAGAAAACACTCCAACTAGAAACACTTAAAGATAGAAGGCTTGCTCACCGTTTAAACATATTTTACTTAGCTTTACATAATTTAATTGCATTACCTATTCCTAACTATTTTTGTTACTCAACACGTACAACCAGAAATCATTCAAGCACTACATTCATTCAAGCAACTGCACACCATGATTACTACCTATTTAGCTTCTTCCCTAGGACCATAACAGATTGGAACTCTATCCCCATTAATATAAGATCTCTTAATTATGTAAAATTTACTAGCTCAACTAAATCTCACATCTGTAATAACTTTCCACGTAATAATTAAGTACTGTACTTATATATATTTTTTATTAGCATTGGTGTTTACTTATTATTTTCTTGCATTTTATTACATAACTAACTTAATAATAATTGTTATTTTTGTATTTTAGTGCCAGAAGTTCCAGTTCCACTTGCTGTGAGGCCAGAAATTCCAGTTCCACCTGCTGTAAGGCCCACAAAAACCAAGGCAAAACCCCATTGCTCAGTGTGCGAGAAACCTACTAAATTAAAATTAATTAAATTCTTAATCTCTAAATTATATATTGTTTTTTTTTTATTTATTTGTGGAACTCTGTAAACTAGCTTGTAGCTAAGTATGTCCTCCTCATTAAATAAAGTATTGTGTAAACCTATTAAAGAGCATAAAGGTGTTGTTGATTGTCCAAAGAACAACCCTCGTCCCCTTATAAGTACAGAGTGAACCAGAAATGTCTACCAGCTATCTCAGTGATTTGATATTTTATCAATGGACAATCTAGGTAGCAATATATTATACTGTCAACTTCCATAGGCTAATCACTCCTGTGACCAGCTCAGTGAAATTGATTGCCCTATTTCATTGGCATGACATCAAAACAAATAGATGAAAGCCGCCATTCTTATTTTATTGGGAAAATTAGCCAATTTGAAGGAAGGCAATCTATGGCAGAACAGCTTTATTTTGTATGTCTGTTGTTAAAGACGAGTGTTTTGACCCCCTAAGATGGCAGCTGTGTCTATCATGTGACACCATAATTAAATAGGGCAATTGAATTTGAGGCTTAAAGGGGCTATGTCACGGTACTATGCATGTATGGAGTCAGTGTTCGATTGGTGGGTTAAAACAGTTCAACACCCTCCTTCAATGCTGGATTGAAAGTATGTTCATTATTTTACTTGAATAATGTATATTTACACAATTTATTAGTCATTTTTGAATATTTGCTTTGATTTTTACCATCCCACACGTGCACGAGGTTTGTCAGTTCATGTGAGAATCTCTGATAATGAGTGTGTCCGGCCCAGACATCTAATTTTACTGTTTTCCAATTTACTACTCAAACATTTAAATTTTAATATTACAATCCTATTTTCAAAATTTGTGAAAAATTATAGAAAGGAACACAGGGTGCGATGCAAGTGCTTTCCAATAGCCCAGGGCTAGTAGTTTCGCTTGTCAGGGTAGTGATTCCTGTTTACAGGTTGCCTAAATGGACATATGGACATACATGTATATGGACATACATGTAGGTTAATAGCCCACATTCGATATATGCTTGACTTCTCACACACAAAGGTTCTGGGGCATAATTAAATTCATTATTGTTATTTCATTAATCACTGCACATTATTCCCCAGAGCCTTGTATGTGTATTGAATCATTTGTATGTGACCAGTGAAGCCTATATCAAAAGTGGCCAATGGCACTGAAAGTTTGACTGTTCATTGTTGTTCTCCTTAAAGTTTATATAAGTTATGAAGTACTTTCATCTTCATCTTCTTCAAATCCAGTGAAGGTTTCTTTCCCAGCATTGAATTTTGTCCTGATTGTGTCATATGCACATGCTAGTAGAGGAATTCTATTGTTGCCCAGATAACCGTAGACTAACTGGATGTACTCTCTGTAGAAATCTGTAAATAAAGAAGTTTATATGTTAGTACCAATTGTTTGATACAGTTGAAGCCCTTTGTGAAACTGCCCGTGTAGTTGTAGGTGACCAGCTCCCCTCAGAGACCACTCTTGTGCTCTGTAGTAACCAGCCACTCTCATAATTAAGTGACCACCGCGCGTACCACCACCTTTGGAATTTTTCTTTGTTTTTAAACTCTTGTAAGTAACTACTCCAGAGACATGATCCCAGACTGTGCAATGAGTCAACTAAATATAAATATGCACTAGCATTTTGCAACAATATTCTTATTATATCTGACATTCATGCTGTTACAGTAGAGTAGTACAGTATTGTATACTGTGATATCAGTCGCATTATATATGTATCCCCATGGGTGTGGTGTGTGCAAGCTATCATAAGCGAGCAACTACTCCTGATTCCAGTTCTGACTAGTTATGAGCACCTTTTCCTGATTCCCAGTGTGGTTGCTTACGAGAGCTACTATTTTTAATTAACATGCACGATAGATCAAAATACTCTGATAAACCTTCCACTTTCCTGGTCAGACTAAACATGGAACTGTGTTCATTGATTTCAATTCATACCTTGGTCATTATTGAGCATTATTAATGCTCGCGGACTCGCTCGTTCGAGATACGATACGAAAACCTCGTGAATCAAAACGATATCAAGCTCTTAACATGTAATAATCTCTATATATGATTGTTGCGATTGGAAGGATCACTGGATTCTTTTGGCATCCTGCATTGCTGCAATGCCGGTTTTTTTGGGAGACCACGGCCACGGGAAGCCCATGAAGGGCTATGATAACTTATTTTAATTTTGGACAGTTTAACTCACCAGCTTTTCCTTGCTTCGAGGCCTTCCACTGAACCGATTCTGGAGGTCTCCATCTGTACTCTTGTAACCCATTCTTCATCGGCGAGTGGCTCATCCGCGCCGGCAGATTCTTCTGCTTCAAGCTCATAGTTGATAAAATTTAGCTCGGAATTGTCCGATGAACAACTGTCTTCAGATTCGGAGCCTGACGAAGACATTTTGTCAAAAAGTCCAGCAGAAAATTACAGAACTTACGACGCAAATAAGAAAGAACGAACCAAAAGTACATGAGAGAAGCCTTTATCACGTGACATGGCTCCCTACTATGACGTACCTAGTCCCAGACCCCACCAAGTCGCTAAGATGACGGTAAAAGTTCACGGCTCTCATCTTTGAAAAGCCGTAAAAAAAAAGAGAAATGCTTTAAAACCATTAATTTTTTCGGGAAGTTGCATAGAATACTTCTAAGTTTGATCTGAAAGCGTAACTTTTTTGGGGTTATAGGCACTTTAAACTATCAGTAAACCAGAGAGTTCAAGGTTTAAACCCACAGCAAACTCAGTTTAGAGATTTACTTATGCGGCTACGTACAGGCGATTGTAATGAAGCAGACTGGAAACTTCTCTTGACTCGACAGCCTTCCAAGGCACAAAACCTGACTGAATTTCAAGATGCCACAAGGCTCTACTTTAGCAATGAAGAAGTTGCCAATTTCAACTTTGAACAGTTATTAGCCCTTCACCAGCCAATGGCACGTGTCAATGCACGCCATTCAAGTGATTTAGCTAAGAAAGCTAGCCCTGATGAGATGTCTGGATTAGAGCCTTGCATTTTCCTTGCAAAGGAGGCACAGATTATGCTTACCATGAATTTGTGGACAGATGTTGGACTTTGCAATGGTGCAACTGGAACTCTTATAGACTTTATTTATGCAAACAATCAGCAGCCTCCTGACTTACCTGTAGCTGTTATTGTGAAATTTCATGACTACAAAGGTCCATATATCAGTGATAGTATTCCAGCATGTGTGCCTATATGCCCAATAACGGTTACCTCTCAAACATTAGATGGTTTGCATGAGAGACAACAGCTGCCTTTGAAACTTGCCTGGGCAATAACTATACACAAGAGCCAAGGATTAACGCTTCCAAAGGCATGGATTGACATTGGTCAGACTGAAAGAACTGCAGGAATTTCATATGTAGCCATAAGCAGAGTCAGAACACTTACATCTTGCATTGTTGAACCCATGACTTTTGAACGGCTGACAAGTCTTAAAAAATCTATCAATTTAAAATTCAGACTTGAAGAAGAAATTCGACTTGATGGCCTTGCCAAAAACATTTCATAATATCAACTGCTAATAGTTATTATTTTTATAAGACCAATATGCAACATGACATAAAAATGCTAAAGTGATCAGTTATTGCACTTCAAAACAGTGGAAGTCCTGCATTGTTAGGACTTTTGACATTTTTCCACATTTACACAATGTAGGTACATGTACATCCCATCCTTAACCATGTATACTGTACATATATTTTAGTCAAATTTAGGCACAGGCTTATGTGAGTACTGTATTTATTATGCACCTTTACATAACAGATTGATTGTTCTTCGGTTTGAATAAATGGTAAGTTTTTTGTTTATTCTTTACAGAATTAGGGGCTAAACTGAATAAGTTGCACTGTAAATATGTGATTAGTAAGTAGTCTGCTGACCACTTACTATTCACATATTTACAGTGCAACTTATTCACTTCAGACAAATAATGTATTTTTAACTTTATAGAACAAAGTGGAGATGAAACATACAAATACAAATTATGTCAGCATATATTACTCACTGTATTAAATTGTGCTTAAATTTCTTTATTCAGATACCAAAACTACAGATATCAAGAACTAGACATGCTGTACCCGGAGAACACTATCTATGAGGCTGCTTAACACCACATACAGTACATCTTTGCATCTTGGTTATACAAACCACTAATGGAGCATGATATTATGAACAAATGGATGTTGTTTGCAATCATTAACAGATTAACATTGTATCCAGGGTACACAATACATGTACCTCCCAGTAAGAGGAATTATTCGACAGTATAACAACACATGGATATATCAAGCTGTACTCAGTTAATGAACTTGGATATCAACACAAAATGAAAGAATTACAAAGTACTCTTCATTGCAACTGTGTAATCTACATTGGTAGCTACCAACAATGATCAGAAATTATTTTGAAATGACAGTGAACACTTAGTCAATATTCAGCAGCTAACCTTAATCTCATCTGAACAATGCTGTTGTGGCACTAAGTAACTGGAGAATATATAGTGTACTGTACATTTATACATGTATATTACATGTATTTAATGGTTTATGTTTTACACTGGAGTGCAGTCATCAACATCAATTAGAGATTATTAAATGAGCGGTCATGGAAACGTAATCAATATTCTGCAGCCAGCCTTGCATCATCTCACTTGAGGAATAATCTGAATGGTTTACAGCAACTGGAGTGCAGTTTATACACGGAAATTATATATGGTTTATGTTCTACACTGGAGTGCAATCATCAGCATAAACAACAAATTATCAAATGACCTCCCAGCAGTGAACACATAATTTATTATTACTCCGGCGCTGCTATGGCAGAAGCCGGAGTCTTAAAATGCAGTCTGTGTCTTTTTTTTATTATTACTCCGGCGCTGCTGGGGCAGCGGCCGGAGTCTTAAAATGCAGTCTGTGTCTTTTTTTGTTTTTTTTGTTTTTTTTGTTCTATCAACGACAGAAGTTGATCAGTTCAGACCTTTGCAACTAACAATGTGGATCGGAGACGCTGTGATCGAGCGATAAAGCAGGAGGCATGCGCATTAAACGTTATAGATTTATTTAACACTGTTTACATCACATACTATCATCACCGTTTAATTGCCACTGTGGGAATGTGAAATGAGCAACATGTGAGACTTCGAGGCGCTACAGTTCTTTTTAACTACTTTTTAATCTTCTGATTCTTGTAAAAGAACTGTTATAGACCTAAAAATACACGAACAACGTAATACATTAGATCTGCGCTGTCTGGACAGATATAAAAACGTAAGCGAAATACAATCTCAGCTTAAGTGTTTCTAAACACGTTTAGATATAAAAGGTATCGAATTATAATCTCAGGGTAGATTTCGTCAGGCGCGCTCAGATAACAAAGGTCAAAGCTCTCAGACAAGGCGAGACAAGGAGATATCGATTTCTATGAGTCATTGTCAGAAATCTATTCCCGGCCGTAAAATTAGGCAATACCACCGTAACTGAACTGTCAGGTCAACTACACAGCTTAGAGAGTCTTTCTACTGGATTGAGAGACATTAATATACTGTTACATGTCTGTTAATATGGGGAAAACTGAAGAAACCCTCATTGCATTGAGTTTGATAACTAGCCTGAAATACAGCCGCCTTCTCAGCTCGTTCCAGGGTCCTTGATTTTTCAAATGGCTCAACTCGTCGCGAGCGCGAGTGAACTTGTGAAATTATCGCCATCACGCGGCGTATACAGTCAAGTCTGTTTGTCTCGGAAAGTATTTCTTGTAGTTTATATCTCTTCCCTAATTGCACTGATGAAGGACTCGAAACCCTAAACGTCCCAGCAGCTTGTGTTACAGCTGATAAACGGAGGAAATGGCTCTATAAACAAAATCAAAGCGGACGAGTTTCGTGTTGTTTAGCTTTGTGGCCGAAGTCCATCATTGTCTGTGGTTCGGCGGGGAAGAAGAGTGTTCGTTGGGATTACTTTCAACAAAGTACACTGTATTTCAACTCTGGTAAGTTTGGAGCGATTGAAAAATAAGGATGATTTTCAAAACCGGTGGCTTAAAGTCAACTGCATATGTAATGACATAAATAGACATGGTAGCCGAATCTAGTACTTCGGCGAACGGGAAGCAAAGTGATTGCGTTCATGTGTGGGCTACCTGTGCTTCCCCAGGCGAACCTTATGTATGTTTGTACTTTTTGGAATAAATTATCTCGGCCGGGGAACTGGTAAATACATGATGTGCGCGCACGACTTTACAGGCATGTGCTCTGCGTCTCGCCATTGGCATTGCGTTTGGTTTTCGCTCGCTGGTGGTTTTGTTTTGCTGTGTATGTTGCCTTGTTGTTTTCAAAAAATCAAATGCGATGTTTATAAAGTTTGCAAGTACGATTTATCAAAGCCTGAGGAAAGTGTGTGTTACCTCTGGAGCATTCGAGAAAGTGTGATGTCCAAACTATATATCAAGTCAAACATGGTCTGTTCTGCACCTTGAAGATGAAGTTGAAAATCAACTCGGCCATAATTTGTGCTGAACCCGAGTGCATTCTGTTGGCTCGCTCGCTGTATAGGATTCTGCTTTTCGCTGTACATACAGGTACCAAAACTACAAACAGTAAGATACTATATTAAAATCATGCCTGGCTGAAGAGAAACTAGGTCTGAGTTTTCTAGACACCCTTTGGTTGTGCGAGTTGTGACACTACAATCAGTGACACATGCATGTGTACATCTTGGTTATACAAATTAACACTACATTCAGGCAAAGAGTTCTATAACAACATTTTGATATGCCAAGGAACTTGAATATCAGCACAGTACAAGGTGATGGAAATTCAAAGTACTGAGTTCATTGCTGTGTTCCCAAATCAATTAATCTACACTGAATTTCTAACGGGACCTGAAACAACCATAAGAGGCTGATAAAAGCCAGGACCCGGCTAAGTACCAACATTGATCATAAATTATATTGCAACTAACAATCAGGACACTCAGTATTCTGCAGCCAACCTTGTTCTCACTTTAAAAATAGTTTGAATACTCCGAAGGAACTGGGCACATGCATATAGTTTATGTTCTACACTGGAGTTTACTTAGTATTTTGAATGTTAGGAACTGGAATGCAGTTTATACACATCTGAATAGCCGTAGCTAGCAATAAGGGTTGATTGTGTTCTACACTAATTCCAATTATTGCTTTACACTGTATACCACACAGTACCCTGGATACCAGAGGCTCGAAATCGTCGGTCGAGCGAAACGTGACCAGCTGAAATCGAGCCCCAGGTTTGATTTCAGAACGGAGTCGCGAACATTACAGTATATCCGTACCTGAGCACCTCTGGAACCAGGGTAACCACACAGCAAAATGTGCTACAAATGCTCAAATGAATGACAACCATATAAAACACACATGTACTTATATAGCCACATAAGCATCGTATCCAATGATAATTACACAAAGATAATTACAGTTTTATACCCAGATGCATCCCCATGTATATTAACTTATAAGTCAGGGCATTCAAAATTTGCACATTAGTTAAAAACAAATATTTTTGATCAGGATTATTTACACCCACAGTCTACATGCATTATTGCAGCAATCAGTTTCAGTCTTTTGCCGTTAACACAGAAGCCCAGTCCTTTCTCTTAAAAATAATATGTCGAACGCACTTTGATAATCTAAGATTACTTCTAGTATAACTTATAATATGGGATAAATATAAACATTGAGACAATCAATCATCTATTAGTACTCGGAACCTGTAGTACAACAGAACAGCAGATTGTAAATTGTAGACGTGTGTTACATGAGTAGTGTTTACAGTAAAAGGGCAACTTCTTTAATTTACATACGAGAAAAACATCTCTAATTTACATATGATGAAAAACAAAAATATTAAATTACATACATATACTAGGGGAGCAGAGAGCGGAAAGTCACCGCGACTGATAACTCCCCTACCCCACCCCTAATAAATAATAGGAGTGGAGCGAGTACCACCCCTCCCCTATGACCACGTCCTAGAATGGAATGTAAAGAATGCAGAAAATAAAAATTAAAAATTACGGGAGAAGACAAGGCGCGGGTGATGATTATGTGTATACAAGTAATACAACCCGAGTTAAGGCTGCCCCCAGCCTCTTGTTGAGAATTGTATGGCACTTCTACCCGCTACAATCCGTAGATTCTCCGATACCGGAAGAGAGTTATCACCTCAATTATGAATCGCTAGTGTACTCGTGTTCTGGCTCGTGTGGAGATTTAGAACAGTTCCTCAGCATTTGTATCTTTGCATTTTGGGCTATCTGTGTTATCCTGGAGTATCCTGCCTTATTTGACCTCGATCGTGTTAACTCATGTTCTACTTGTGTTCATTCGTATTCACTCGTTTTCTAACTCGTGTGGAGTTTTAGATCAGATCGACTGTCTGTGCGTACTTTCGCATCTGATTGTGCGTTCGTAATGTGCCAAAGACGCAGGTGTATGAGAGCATCCACGTTGCAAAAGATACGCCGGAGTTCAAGCTGCGTGCAGCTTCTTGTTATTATTAATGTTTCTTGTAAAATTTTTGATCAGTTCTGACCTTTGCCGCTAACAATGTGGGTCGGAGATGCTGTGATCGAGCGATAAAGCAGGAGGCATGCGCATTAGTTGAAAGATAAATGTTCAGTAGAGAGTTTTAGAGGGTTTAAGGCTACCGTCACGTCATGAAGTACTTAAATTGCCTCTATCTTCTCTCTAATCGAGTTATTAATATGGATGAAGTATTGTGGACTCAGGCGAAACTACGGCGCCTTCTAGTCTAGGACCGTATGAGTCATTGATAAAGGCAACAAAGAATTGAAAATATAGCTATCAAAATACAATCCGGGATCAGATGTTCTAGGCAATTGGCAGATAAGAGGTCAAGCAATTAGTCAAAACCAATTAAAGTGAATGACAAGAGATCTGATATGACCAAGCTTTAATCTCATACAAGCGTTCAACGAAGACACTGGGTTAGGGTTCATGCTTCACGAAAAATCTATTCGGGCTTTCGTCTGTGCAAACGGTTACCGTTAAATTGTACTACACAACGCTCTTGCTCTAAGGCATATCTATATTTGTCGTCACATGACTGTTGCAATGGAGATTCAGGTTGTTCAAAGCGGGACAAATTCTGGCGAGATTCACGTAATATCCTGAAGAACTGAACTGGAGACCGTTTTAGGAAATCGAACAAGGTCAGTTGACTCGATCTAAAAGCCATAATTATTGTACTGGATTTGATTTGATAAACCGTATGATCCGAACTGGAAATGACTTAAGAATCCATAATGACCGTAAAGAAACACTGGAATGACTTGAAAGGCTGTTAAGAGTAAATAGAAGTTGGATTTGTCATTGGAAACCGTATAAACTGAACAGGATAAGACTTTGGAAATCGAAACATAGCCTGGAAGGACGCAGACGCATTTTTTTCACTCATAAATTCGAACTGATTCTTTGCATTCATGAGTGAAAAATACCTCTCAGTTTGTCTGTTAATTGCTTTTTGTTCTAATTATCGCTCTATTTAAAATATCTGTGTCTGTGATATGCCTAGTAAATTAATTGCAGCTACCAAGAGTATTTGTTTGCTTGTGCTTTCGTAAGCCCAATTTAAATCTAAAGGTCCTAAACGAATATTACTGGCTTCCTGCCGAGGTCAAATCATATTCGAAGCACCGGGGGAAATTCATGGGTTCGATTTTGTTTTTAATCCGGTAGAAATTATGAAATTTGTTACCCAAAGCACGTGTACTTCTGTCATGAAACAAATAAACAATCAAGAGCATTTAATTTATTCAACAAGCTACTTGTTCGACAAGTCCCGAAGCTACGCTCGGCAAGTCAGCATTTATTCAAGATCGTGAAGTATAATTTGAAATCATGTGGACTTCGGATGTTTTGGTATCTGCTCTTATTTTATGGAACTCGTTACCACTGGAAATGAGGTCTATTGATTCCTCGGGTTGTTTCTCTTAGTTCTTTTAATTATAGTGTTAAAACAAGTATTTTTAATTCAAAGCTTTTGGTATATTATATGTTGCCAAGTATTTATGCCATTATTATTATTATTCAATTTTCTTTTTGGTATAAAATAGGGAATTACTTGTAAAACGATACGTTACTGTATCGGTATTATTGCGTAACATTTTTAGTAAGTTAGTTTTTAATACTTCAGTGTATTATAAAGCGCTATGGGACTTTAGCGCTACATAAATCGATTATTATTATTATATATTAGCTTTCATTTATGAGGCCGTTGATAAACAAACTCATAACGGTTAAGCAAGCTCGTAAGGTTTCCTCAACTGGCAATTTGCTGTTTTTCATTGCCATGTAGTGGCACTCGATCTCTTCAGCAATCAACAGTTTCATAGTTGTTTTGTTTGCACAAGCATAACACAGGTAGCCCGAAAAAACAGAGGGCATATATTGGCACTTATTGTTACTTAAGCCTTAACTTAACTTTAAGCCTTCACCATTTATCTATTTAATATTTTTATATGACTTGTATATTCACTGTATGTGTACTATGTGTTAATATATCTATATGTATATATTTAAAGAAAAAGACTTAGGGAAGAGGTCAAAACAATGGATTTCGAATGGGACCCAATTGTGTCAGGGGAGGTTTTGGGTGGCGGTAATGCCCCAACCCCTTTTTTCGAGGGTGATTTTCTCGCCTTGTAAAATAGGATACCTGATTTTAATGTAGACACGTTCTTCTGTTCCTATAGAAACTAGAAATATAGTTACTTCTTCAATAAGTATTTTATTTAAGAAGATATTTTTGATCAAAAATCTAGATTTTGCCAAAATAGGTGGTGGGTTCCGGGTACAACCCCCCTTCCATCAAAATTGGGTCCCGCCAGAGTACCATTGTTTTGACCTCTTCCCTTAATTAAAATTATTGGAATAAAATATAATAAGTAAGTCTTTCTTTTCTTGTATATTCACTTTGTAACTCTGTAATCATAAGTCTACATACTGTTTTTGTTCTGTTAGATTTCGTAGAAATCAGGCTCTATTGTTCGTAAGTTCTATACATGTATGTAACCAAATCTACTTGCTATCCAACCATTTACGGCAGTCAACTCGAAACTTGAAACTGTGTACTTCTGCAAACAAATATTTTTAATGACTACAATATCAGACTAATCAAAACATTGCTCACCTGCAACGATTCATGGGCGCACACGGGGTCACAGATAGTAACGCAATGGGCTGCTTTTGCAGCTTCACGCGGCATTTACACAGGTAACCCGAAACAACTAAGAAGATAACAGAATTTGTTTTTTAATTGTAAATGTTGGTTAATTAAATGATGAAACGCTAACTAGTGTACTCGTGTTCACTCGTGTGGTATTCTAGATCAGATCCTCATAGTATTTGGATGCAATTTGTTTTGGGCTGGTATCGCACTGATACACAGGTAACCCGAAACAACTAAGACGATAAAACAATTATTATTTTGTATTATAATATTTTTTGTTAATTAAATAATGAACCGCTGTGCACTTTAGATTAGATGAGATTAGATTATCATAATTGCGTTCCCCTGGGATAACACAGATAGCCCGACAATACATAGAGTATAGTAATGTACCACATTGATAACAATAGGACAACACAGGTACCACGGCACACACTGATACCACAGATATCCCGAAACAACTAAGCCGATACCACCATTTTTATTATTTTATTCTGATTCTGATTTTGTGTTAATTAAATCATGAAGCGCTAGTGCACTGATGTTCACTCGTGTCCTGAATCGTGGAGTTATATTTCAGATCCTACTAGTATTTGGATCCTAGTATTTTTGTAATCCTAGCGGGTACCCTGGCTTACGTGGTGTTGCTCGTGTTGATTCGTGTTTAACTTGCGTACACTCGTATTCACTCGTGTTCTACTTGTATTCACACATCTAAACAAATATGTATTATAAATATATAAGTTCTGCTATTATATTTGTCTGTGTTGCGCGTCTTTGAAGAGACAATTAGTTTTCAAGTTAGTTTTCAAGTTCGATTCTCCGCTGATCAATTTAGATCGGTGTGGTGGCTCAATTCAAAGCAAATTTCCCCATATTCAAGAAAACACAGTGGTTCGCAATTATAGGAGCCGTTAGTCCAGCAACAAAAAACAGAGCTGAGCCGTCTGAGCGGAGGATGCGAGGAAGGTTTCAGCTTTTCTCTTCATAGACACGTAACATAGAAAAATTAAATAGCACAATTTATTTATTTGGAATACATCTTTGCATAGCTATTGAATTGATTTAGGCTTTAGTTCCTCTTTAAAGGTGCGTGCAGCTTCTTGTTACTCTGGCGCTGCTATGTGATGCAACTGTGCGTGTATACTTTCGCATCTGATTGTGCAATCCAATATGACTGATTGTGCGTGTGTACTAACAGTGATATGGCTGTGTGCATGCTAATAACGATGTGAACAAAAGAAGCCCGAAAATACAAAGACAGGGTACCTTACTTAAAACACAAGTAACCCGACACAACTAAGCCAAGCTAAAATAACACAGGTAGCCCGGAAATACAAAATAGGGCACCGCACTGATAACACAGGTAACCCGATAAAGCAAACCGCTGTGCACTCGTGTTCACTCATGTCCTGACTCATGTGGAGTTTTAGTACAGATCATCTTAATATTTGGATCCTAGTATTTTTGGGCTACCTGTGTTACCCTAGGGTACCCTGGCTTACTTTAAGTCGCTTATGTTCTACTTTTGTTCACTCGTGTTCTGATTCGTTTTAGATAAGATCAACTGTGTGTGCGTACTTTCGCATCTGATTGTGCGTTGTAATTGGCAAACACGCAGTATCTGAGATAGTTCGCATTACACAAAATACGCCGGAGTTCAAGCTGCGTGCAGCTTCTTGTTGTGTATCATGGAGCCAGCCTTGGTTTCACTTGAACAGGCTTGAAGAATAACCTCAATCCTACGAACTGACAGGCACATTTGTATTGGGTTGATTGTGTTCTACAATAATTCCAATCACAGTATTTTACACTGTACTCCAGACAGCAAAATCATTGTTCGAGAACATTATACTCTGGTGGCAGCCAGGAACTGGGGTGCAGTTTGTCTGTTATATAGCTACATGTACATGTATGTTCTAAGCTGGAGAACAGTTGATGACATTGATTAGAAATCGTTAAAATAATTACTCCTGAGGCCAGCCTATTATAAATGGTCTCACTTGAAGTTACAGACTTGAAAATCTGGAGTGCAGTTTATACACATCCATATTGGGTTGATTTTCTTCTGCACTAACTCCAATCACAATTTATTGTTTTTTTATTATTTACTCTGTACACCACACAGCAAAATCATTGTTCAAGAACACTCCATGAACGAACAAGCATAAACATTTGGTAGCCAAATTAGCATCAAATAAATAAATAATTTAATATTACATATATCTACAGTTTTTTCTGATATGGGCAAAATACAAATTACATGGCTTCCTCACATGTACCGCTATTCCCTTTTTTAGCAATTCAACTGATAACTACATCTAAATACATAATCAGTGTTACAATCTCAAAAAAATATTTCATGTATTTAATTTAACCAAACTGATGGATCTCTTGTATAACTTTTAGTCAAAACATTCAAAACTATTCATATTATTTAAAAACAAACATTGTTGCACAGGATATTTTATACCCACAGTAGGCTGAGTCACTGTTAATATTGACAATATACAATGTAGTCCACATTACTGCAGCGTTCTTCCAATGTCTATTGGGTGTAGATTTCTGTTACCACAGGAAGCCCAATCCTTTCTTATACAAAAAATATTTACACTACCATCCACATCATTGCAGCAATCTTTCAGCCTTTTGTGTTTAATACCACAGTCCTTTCTCTTACAAAATATAAGTCGAACGCACTTTGATAATCTATGATTACTTCTAGTCTAGTACTAGTAGTGTGTCGTTCTGCCATGTGTTCAACTCGCAAAGCCAACAGTCAACACTCGTCGTGGCGTAATATTCTAGCTAAGTTAAGCTTTTAGTAAAGATTAGTTCCCAGAGTCCACTTAGTTTGAGATTAAAGGGATCAGAGGGACGGATTTAGACAAAGTTTTGTAGTTCGTGAAGTCGGAATTTGTCGATTACTTTGAGTTTGACTAATTATATGTAAGCTTTCCAAGTCATCGGTTGTTTCCTCGATCGGCTCATTTTAATCATTTCTTCGTGACTATTAGTAGTATTAAAGCGAGAAGGAGATCTACTTCAACGTTAATAGTCATTCGCTGGCTCGTTTTATTTCACAATTTCTACATGTTCGTAATTCCTTAAGGTTTATTTTAGATGTGGACTTTTGAGGCACAATAGGCAACTTTTATGGTCGCATAATTAATTATGCCACGTGAGACTTCTGTGATGTTCGCCACAGACACAGAATGTCGGTATGCCAGACATGTCACTGATTCAAGTATAAAATATGAAGCATTTTTGCAAGGAACTGCAAATGGCAAAAAAAAAAACTTTGGGCAGTGGACAGAGCATAATAGGGACAAAATTGGAGCATTGCTAAAAAGCATAATGGATTAATGGGCAAATTTTGCAGCATAATCGGCACAAGCCTAGCCATGGCTTGGTATACATATCCACTTAACCCCACGTTGTTGACCTTCAATAAATTATTGTATTGTATTTGCCTTAATAGGAAGATAACTGTAAAGAGTTACTGCTGAAAGGAGGTGTAAGTGAGGCATCGATCAATTTTCTGATTGAGGATGATGTAAGTTTATTTCTTTTTTCCAAATTCAATAATATTGATGGACAGCGCAGTTGGTCTGAAAAGTAAAAACTTCATCTTTTGTTAATTTTGTTTTAGATGTTGGACATTGATTCCCTGGAGTCGGCCTCAGATGAACTGCTAAGGTCAGTTGTTATCAAGGGAGGCCAGGTAATCAAAATAAGGAAAGCCATCACGCAAAAACATACATGTATTCAGACATCCTCATCTCCAACTGTTAAAACTCCAGAAGTTCTGTGCTCAGAAGGACCACCCTTACCATCAATGGGAAAAAGTCATCCAGTAAGTGTATTGCTTCATTTTTAACTTGTGGATGCACGCTAGTGCAGAACACAAGTTATTAGGATTAGCGGGTCCTAGCTAATTTATTCATCTTTTTATGGTGTGTACTTTGGGATTTTCTGTGTACATCGGGACTCTCCGATGTCATTTTGGTATATACTTCATGGTATTATGCAGGGAGACTATATGGAGCAGAACACTACCATGAAGTATATACCTGCATTTTGTTTAGCTCAGCTGAACAGAATGGCGTGAGTGTAGATAGAGATGGCCAGTTTATAAGTAAAGTGTTTTAAAGTCAATCATGAGGAATTCTAAGTTCTGTATTCAGAATTTTCAAATGAGAAAAATGAACTGAAATAACATAATATATTCACATAGGTTCCATCCTAAAACAACGTGTTTTCTTCGATCAATCTTCCATTACACATGTGCAGAATGAGTTATTGGGTTTAGGTGGATACAAATAATTTATTTGTCTTTTTTTTCTGTGACTCGCCGTTGACTTTCCAAATGACCGTCCAAGGTTTCGAAAAGATTTGGTCATGCTGGAGAAGATGTATTGATGGTGCCCATCTAATGCCAGACACTTCAAACCTGGAGAGATATGTTAGTGGGTCCCTATCAATCACTTAGTGTGTCATCTGTCACATGATTTTAAGCACATGCCCATATCTCCCTCATTTCTAATGCCAGACAGTTCAAACTTGGACAGGCATGCAATTGGATCCCCACAAATCACTTAGTGGTGATGACGTAACAATGACATCATATATCTTGAGATTTGAAGTACATGCCCATGTCTCCCTCATTTCTAATGCCAGACAGCTAAAATAAAACAATATTATTACAGTTAAAAAATTGACTACTCTACCTTTGGCCTGGGTCGCACTAGTCATCACCAAGTACAAAATAGGTGTAAACCCCTATTTTCCAAAAAGAAGGAATTTTGGAATCTGCCAAATTCATGGGGGGGGGGGGGGGGGGCAGCGGCAAAGTGCTGCCTAATCGAGATGACTAAATTTTAGAAAAGTAAACAGTGTTATTTTAGTATTTGAGAGATTTGTATTATGAATTTATTTAATTGTAGAAGTTTAACCCAGAGGTGATAATATTTTGGCTACGTTCGATAGCTCTGGATGATTGTTGTTGGTATACATGTATATAATAATTATTGTGATTGGTTTCATTGTCATTTTATTAAAAAAGTTATTTTAAAAATCTTTATACTAAAATGGTATTAATACAATGTACATGTAGGTAGATACATGTACAGCACAGACACCAACATCAAAGCCTCGGAAACCTACCACTGCTTTCCAGGTATCCCCACCTACTTCTGGCAATTTCTATGCGATAGAGTTGCCTAAAGAGGCAACGGTAAGTTCTGTATAAATTTACAATTTATATTTATTTTTACAGTTTTATAATAGTATGATTAATCATTTTTTAAATATATATTTCCTCTCTGGACCAACACAAATGGGTGTTTTAATTTGAAAATACATGTACCTGTAAATGCCTAAACATTAATGTTGCTTTTTTTTGTAGTTATCTCCTAGGGTCCAAGAGGGTCTTCAGAAGAAATGCTTGGTCGATATGGGTAGAAACGAGTTTGTAAGAGATGTGTGCAACGTCATTCGACAGCACACAATGTACCCTACACAAGCCCAGAGAGAACATGTGGCACACATGATTACAAAGAAGTATCCTTTTTTGAAGGATTCTATTGGCAGTGGTTTTGTAAGTATATACAGGGGCACGGTCATGAATAACAGGCATGGGTACTTAGCCACTCAAACTTGGAAATGTCTGATGGACGTTTTCAAGTTGAGTAGGTTTTCTATAGTGAGGAATAAGAATTAATCAATATGTCCATATCACAGCAATCTCACAAGTTAGTGCACCCTATCACAAGTTAGTGCACCCTACAGTGTAGGTCGTAACTTCAGAGTGTTAAGTCTTTCCCCTTACATAAGATGGCCACATGCAGGTATGAATACATAATTTATACACACGGCCAGAAATGAGGTATGATGGAGCTAAAATGTATTTGACTGGTCATCATGACCATCGACTCATCGGCCATTATATTTAGCCCTGCATAGACACCATGGAGTTTCAATAGGAACCAGGTATTTGGGTACCAGTACCCCACATGCAGAGTACATCTACATCTGTAGGCCGGACTGACTCAATATCAAAAATGCAACAGAACCAACCCAGTTGGTTCTGTTTTACAATAGTTTTATTTCTTTGATCTACATACCGTAAAGACCCGTAGATAAGCCACACCCGTAGATAAGCCGCACCCCAAGTTTTGAAGCTTGAATTTAGGAGAATTTTTTTTTAAATACCAAAAAATTATTAGAAAATATTTTGTCCGAGTTCATAAACGCTTGTACTTGATGCCAAACTTCTTCAAAAAAATGAATAATCTTTTGTTGCCGTTCATAAACGCTCGTACTTGAAGCAAAACTTCATCAGATTGTCATAAATACATAATCACAAAGCCTCCCCCACTAACGGCTGGGCGTACTGTCAACACACCGTGTCCGTGACACCACCACATTAAAATTCCATATTACTCAATTTGCATGTTTTGACAAGAAAAGCTGTTTACTCTTTACCACTGTAGCGTAGGCTCTAAACTTTCAAAACAAACTGGAACTCTAAAGTATGAAATGAATTCTCAAGAATAAATGCCATTTAAAATTATTGAGAAACTAGGCTGCATTATTTGTTACTCTGTAATATTAGTGATGCAGCGATTTTCAATCGCAGAGTAAACGTGGCCTGAGTCAGACATGATTTCCTCTCTTATAACTCTTTTAATATGGAGTCGTCCGTCTTTTCTTCTCCCATAAAGGCAGCACTAATTTTCTTTGAAGTAAGAATGGCTACCTGGTCTTGCATAAGCAAAGAAATGACTGAACATTACAGGTTTCGTGACCTTCGAGTTTGGTACAAGTGATTGTTTCCCAAGTGACTTTCCAAACCCGGTGCATTATGCATACTGACACAGTGTCTTCACCCAAAACTAACTATCTTACTGCTTCCTTGTGTGAATCCTTGAATTATTCGAAAGCAAACTTTTCCAAAGCAAATTTAAACATATTTCGGAACAGCAATCCAAAGCTTCTGGTCCGGCTTTGAAAAGTTTACAATATAAATTATGCAAATACATTCAGCGACAGGATTTTAGTGGCAAGTTTTTGATTGGCTAAAAACCAACAATGTCTCAGCTTGCGCGCCCAGCCGTGAGTGGGGAGAGGATCGCGAGCTCACCAAAAACCCCACGGCTGGAAACCAAGCCTAGGTTACAACTTGCCTTGTCATTTCTTGTGTATAATTTAACCTGCAGTCTTTAAATCACTCCAGAATTCTTCCGCTTTTATTCTCCCATTAACTAACAACAATTCCATGGAACTGCTTTCCTTTAATCGCTAGAGCATGAAAGGTTTTCTGGCGAAACTATACTTGCACAAGTAGGTCTGAGGTCCATCATGTTGGATTTTCATTAACTAGTGCCAATCTCCCACATGTAAAATTGCGAAGAATGTCTGGTTGTTTAGATGCATGCTTTGACAAGCACTGCGAATCAGCGTGTTTTGGAAGGAACATGTAAATAAGCTTAATCACATTTAAATATTCATGAAATTCTAATATATTAGGTCTAAGGTAGGTCTTAGAAGAGTTTTTGCTTTAATTCTTTCAAATTGCATGTTTTTTTCAATAAGTATGCTTAAATTGCTATATAAATATATTACACGATTGCATACGATTTTAACCCGATTGTAAGATACGAACCGTCGCATAATAAAAGCTTCATATAGGTTCGTGATATGTAAATATATGTTAATGTTGGGTCTCCTTTCTAGGTGTTCCCGTAGATAAGCTGCACCCCCAATTTGAACGAAAATTTTGGGTGAAAAGGTGCAGCTTATTTACGAGTCTTTATAGTATGTACTCTGCATGTGAGGTACATGTACTAGAACCCAATAACCTACTGAAACTCCATGGTTCCTTAGTACATGTATGACCCTTTTTGGTCACTAATATGTTTTTTTTATATCATGTACATGAAAGTACTGTAGTTAAATACTTATATTTTTAATTGTTGTATCTACAATACACATATTTTTTATACATAGGGATCTTGGGCAAAAGCCATTTAGTTTAGGTTAAAGAACCTAAGGAAGAACAAGACTGCAAAGCGTGCACTGGAGAAAGCTCCTGAGGGCGAGGTTGCAGAAGCCAGCCAACCTACAAAAAAGGCCAAACAAAGTACACGTTACACAGAGTCCCTCCCTCCTTTCCCTGAGGGGGAAACCCCCGATACCTGCAGGGATCATCAGAAAAAGATGTGCAAGGAAATGCAAAAGACATCATGTAAAAATATTGCACTCATCAAGGAGTTGATGTCTGTGACATACTCATTTAGAAGACATGGGATAATGACTGATCCAGTGCCTGTTCAGGACGTTCTAAAAAGCTACCCAGCCCTTCAGCTGCCAACAGAGGTAATATGTGTATCAAGTGTTTTGTTATGTTGTTTTCCAAACTGTCAAATTGAAATAAGAATATCAAACCAATTATGTTTATTTTCAGCATGTGAAGTTCATACCACGAACACTGATGGCCACACACACACTGATGATCTATAACACTTAACATTAATTGTGTTGTTTTTACAGCTGAAGAAAGAACTTGGGCGTATTCTTGGTGATAAGAATGTCTCCCGGGACAGTGCAGACTTATTCCGCACCAAATGGGCTCCAAAGATAGTTGCGCATAGTAGGACTATTACCAGTCAACAGACAAAGAAAATCCTTGCCGATATGGTTGTTGCACTCGAGGACGAGCCTGGAGATAAAGGTAAACATAGTTGGGCGATTCCACAGTATTTGGGACATGGAATTCTTAATTACTGAAAACTTACAAGATAATTGCATTTTTCCTGATTTTGTAATATCGGCACACTATTACAGTATCTTGTCATAAATTATCATTGATTACCTGAAATACAAAATGGTATACATGATGGTTCAAAAGTTTGTTTAAATTCAAGTATCTAATTGTTGGGCATCTTTTGATCTTGTGATTTTCCCCTCCGTGACAGGCAAAATACTGTGGAATGGCCCAGTTATGACTAGACTCGACTCCATGTTTCATTCACAGTAGCCTGAACTCAATTTTCTAAATGTCACTTGCAACTTCCATTTAATCTCTATGCCATATATGTTACAGGCGCCAACTTTTAATCTTAAATCATATGGCTATAGAGCCTTTTCTGTATGTGTGCCAAAGCTATGGAACTCACTGCCTTTTAACATTAAATCTAGTCCTTCAATAGAGCTATTTAAGAAGAGTCTTAAGACAAACCTTTTTAAGAAAGTTTTTTATTGATCAGTTTTCGGATATCGACAAGCTTAATTTGGGATATTTTTATATCTTTTAAATTAGATGTAGCTTTTTAATTAGGTGTAAAGCGCTTTTGGACTTATAGGAAAAAGCGCTATATAAATGTAATTATTATTATTATTATTATATTCTTTCTTGATAGCCATATATCTCTATACACATGAGCACCTTAATTATTTCCTCATTTTCTGTTTTGTATAGGCATTGAGGTTGCTGCTGCTATTACTTTGCTGCCCCAGCTCTTAAAGGAAAAGAGGGCAAAGGAGGAAGTCTTCCTCAAGATAGTCTCGGTGAGTTTTCCTTAACATGAGCAATCCAAGGCAGGGCCCAAAATTGCGACCGATACGGTCGCCAATGTGACCAGATTTTATCTGGCTGAAGTCCGAGATAAAAACAAAAATTCTAGCCGAGTACAGTAAATGGGAAAACTTTTGGCGACCAACTTTATGAAACTGGTGATTACTTTTCAAAGTCGAGGAGCCAAATGGGTCCTTTGAAGTAAAAGTTAATTTCAGGCCCTGCAAGGTTTGATGGGGAAAACAGTACATGTGTTTCAGTACCATATATATTTAATTTAGCATCCTCCTTCCAATAAGCATCCCCCTTTGAATGTGTTTTTGTTAATAATCGCCCCCATACACTGTACCAATAAGTGCCAGGTGTTTAAATAAAGCCCTTGAAAAATGTTTTATCTTGCTTTTATCTGTCTGCCATGTATACAGTATGTATCCCAAAGTATATTTTCCAAAATTATTAAATCAATTAGCATGGCATTTAAGTTTTTAAGGTGTTTTGAATGTGAACATTATGTTAATAATATTCTTTTAAACTTAATTACTGGTACAATCAAACTCTGCTTTACAGACATTTGCTTATTATGGTTACATGTAGACCCATGTAGACATGTAATACAGATGCTTTCTGTTGTCCCTGTGGTGTCCATATTAACAGTGTTTGACTGAATAAAACATTTCATGTACCGTGCTTGAAGATCCATCGGTTGTTCTGCGTGGACTCCAAAGTCACCCATTCCCACTAACCACTGGATAATTGATCTCTTATGACTTGTTCTAGGTCGTGATATCTAGCTCGCATCTAATTGACCTTGAATCTTAACCGCAAAGTTCAGGGCCAATCAGAATACAACAATAATTTGGTGTCACAGCGTGAGTCACCAGCGGCCTTCAGAAGAAAAGCTTTTTATATTGATCATGCACAAAACTAGTTTCCCTATTATCGGATACTGAAGTCCGAACAGCTCTTGCTGAAGTGAAGTATATGTACTTGCTAGAGAATCTCATGTTTTTGCTGGACAGAGCTAGAATCTAATGCATTAAAATATACGAAGCTTTCACTCCTGTTCTGTAATATATTATCTACATGTACATGTAGTTAATTACCTTAGTTTGAAACGTGATATCAAATTTACAAAAAATCGTGCCTTGGAACAAATCATAAGAGATCAGTTCCAGCAGTTAATGGGGATGGGTGACTTTGGAGGCCATGCAGAACTACTGCTGGATCTTAGACATGTTCACAGACAAGAATATAAAAATAATTAACTATATTTCTCAGGATTTGCAAGGGATGGACATGGGTCTCAATTCACTGATCCCATGTGTGATGATTTTAGAAATCAAGAGACTGGGATCTTTAACATGGAAATAACCACAGACATTTCAAAGAACACCTATAAATCAACAGTTTTGAAAGTATAGGGTGAAATCCCGAAAATATATTATAGACTTTTGTATGAGATTTTGCAGTCGTGCTTACCAAGCCTCGTTTTGATGATTTTTTTTTCTTATCTAAAAAAATATCAATAACTATGCAGAGAAATGTAATTTCATTTTCAAGCTTCTACAGTTTACTTACATAAACATTCTCTTTTTGAGGAAAGGGTTATTTCTCCTTCAAACATTTAACATTGACATTATGAAAATTTAGGCTAAGCATGACTGCAAAATCTAATACAAAAGTCAATAAATTCCATTTCAAATGACTGTAGCTATTTCCATGTTAAATATCCCAGTTTCTTGATTTCGAAAATCATCAGGCGTGGGATCAGTGAATACAATACCACAATTAACATATTTAGAATTTATCAAGTGATTCCAGGGAGGAATGCATAATCTGGTTTGAATGTAAAGTACTAAGGTTGATACATGTACGTCTGTTTAATTAGAAATGGGTGTAAATGTACTGTGGGTCATATATAAAGGCAAATATCTGTATATTTGTGTTGCAGAATGATGACGAACAAGGAATTGATACGTTTATCTCAAACAGCAAAGCTCCCAGAATTGTAGGATCTGGAGATGCCCTAAGGCCAGACCTTTTGTACATCTGCATCGAGGGAAAGACAGTGGTTGGGCCTTTAAAGAACCCCTCACTGTTAGATGGGACAATTCTTGTTATGGCATCGTACTATGCATTCAATATAGAATATCCAGCACAAAGGAACATTTTTTTATTTCTTGAAGCTCTCCTTTTAAATAAGGTAGATGCATTGAAAGGTAGAATAAGTTTAATGAAGTTGTATACGTCCATCACCAATTTATAACTTTTGGGCATTTACAATCTTGCAATATAGTTCTGATCTCGAAGGCTGTACAGGCCAGTAATTCCATATTTTGGCATACTGCATGACCTCACATTATGACATCTACTGGTATTATAGGACAGAGGCAAATTTAAGTTTGTTACACTGATCATCATTATTGCTTGTTATTTACTTTGTTCATGTGGTAAGGTTGTGCCTAAAAGCTCAACACAAACTCTCTTATATTAATTTATTTATTTATTTATTTTCTTCAGTTTGTTGTGAATTAGTTTTCTGCTCTTTCAAGGCCTTTTTGGTTTATCCATTATTCAATCAATGATGATTGACACTGAATAGGCATTACTTTTATTTCTTTGGATGCCACACACGGCCTGGGGCCATTGTGGAAGTGAGGCTTATTCGATGGAAAATAAAAATACAGCCAAAGGATATAATTAAGGGAAAACAGCTGATTTTCACTTTGTGTTTTGGTGTCTTCTAGATTTTCCTAGGAAATATTTTAAGTTCTCACCACTTTTTGTGCTTACAGCCACACACAAACGGTATAAATGACTTTGTACACTGCCACTGCAAACAACTCGTTCTCATGGGTGGCCTTTAATTTAGTTTTGTATTCTCAAGAAAGCTAAGCTCAAATATTTTGAAGAGACAAACAGGAATCAGAAAATGAAGCTCTTTTACCTCCAATGTCTGCAATTTTTCTACTATCCTTTTGCTGAATTTTCATTTCTCCTGAGTTGATATTGGTTATTAGCCTTGCTTTCCAGGCCTAAAAAATAGCAATGCAATTATTGAGCACCAAACATTTCATCGTGCTGACAGTGTATGCAACGAACAGATATAAATAATTATGTGCTAGTAAGATTGACCTGCTTGTCAATACTAATGCTATGTATTATTGTCAGTGGGATGTACATAATAATTAGTACCATAAAATTTAGTACCAGTATTAATAACTTGTTACTGTTCAATATGAGTATGTATAGGTTTTATAATACAATTTCAAATATGATTGCAAAGTAGTATGTTATTAGAGTGCAGTCAGTATAACCATGAAAGAAATAACTAAATTTAGTCTAGACTATTATGTATAGTACTATTTTGTCTAACTATATAATAGTCTAGGTCTAGTCAGACTATTTAGTGATACTTAGTTTAGTAATATTTAGTTAGTTACTGACTGCCCCGTATCACTGATATTTTTATAATAATATTAAGAGGTAACCAGACTTTATTTATTTTGTAAAAACACGAATTTCCCAGTGTTTTAAAATTAAATGGAAAGTGAAAACTATACCAGAAATTCTCGTACTGTTATTATATTAATGTTATTTTAACCCCTTGATATGAGTTATTTTAACCCTCAGTAGAAGAGTTAATATAACTATGTCACACAAGGAGTTAAAATAACTCTGAAATCGGAGTTATTCTGTCACTGTTATTTTAACTCTGTTTTCGGAGTTATTTTAACTCCCTAAAATTTTCAGTGTAGGCTCTTCGATCAACTTCTTTAACTTTCACGAGGTTAATGTTCTGAATTATTGGCATGATTAGCTATGGCGGATAGACGTGTTTCTTATGCTCCCAAAACAAACCCAAAATCTTGTACTCAGCAACTGCGTAGGACAGTTTCATTTCCAAACATTGGAACCTTACGAGGGAATCAATAAACTGGTGGGTTACAGACAGAGATCTGCTCGCTTTACTTCCCCTACACTTCAAATCGGAGGTGAGAAAATCCCTAGAATAGCATCAGCTAAAACCTTAGAAGTGCACATAGACGAAGCTCTCAGTTGGTCGAAACATATTGAAGAGATCCCAAATAAGATATCATCTGCTGTTGGAGCCCTTAAACGCGTTAGGCCTTATGTCCCCATGTCCTCCCTGCACACTATGTACAGTTCGTTTATTCAACCCAAATTTGATTATTGTAGCATAGTTTGGGAGGAGCTGGGTACAGAACTCGCTCATAAAATACAAAAAAACTACAAAACCGTGCAGCTAGAATAATCACATACTCCAATTATGACTCAAGCTCTGGCCCCCTCCTTGCAAATTAGGATGGGATAGACTTTCGGTTCGCAGAGGAAAGCTAATAGCGATAGAAATGTTTAAGACACTTAAATAAATTTACAAGAGACCAAACACTATACAATATAAGAGGCTCATCATCTAAATTAAAATTGCCTCTCCCAAAAACCAACTACGGTAAAAAGCGATTCAGCTATAGACGAGCATTTGTTTGGAATAAACTACCGGAAGATGTGCGGAATAGCAAATCGATAAATATTTTTTAAACCAAGTTAAACGAATTACCTCCTTGCTTCTTTGACTTTTTAACCTATGCATTATAGCCATGAGATAATTTTGACATTATAATTACATTATATGTATTAATTGTTTTACGCACGGCTTTTATGTAAAAAAAAAAGAATTCTGCTATTAAAACTACCGTGTTGAAATAAATGATCTATCTATCTATAATGAATTGTGACCACCATGTCTTGAAATTTGTGTCCATCACTTCCTCTAAAGTGGTTAATAACAAGAAAAAAGCTTATGGGATAAATAGCTATCATCTTTTAAGTTCAAATACGACGTCAGATGAATTTTGGTCGATCGTACCGTTAGCTCGCTGGCTGCCATTACTGTAGTGTGAACTTTGAAACTTGATAAATCATCACGCATCGTCAGCCACAAGTGTCATGGTCCACACATGGATATATATGTTTATATCTTCCAGACATTGAAGTGAACCCCGGGTAGGTTAAGAAGAAACTCGCTTGTGGGACTTGCATCGCATTAATCAGAAAGAACGAACTTGTGTGACAAGTGCGAACATTGGTTTTGGTTTCATACCAAATGCTCTGGTCTCAGCAAACCCCACAGGAGGCCTTCACCTCTCAAAACCTTGCATTTTATTGGCTTCATTAGGACTGCACTGACAAAGAATTTCATTGTTTTAGTGTTAGGGATTGTATTGTTTCAGGGTTAGGCATTGTTTGGAGAGCCAATACTGTTCCAGGTTCCGAGGAGGTGAAGACAGCCCCCAGCAAAGACATGTTCTCTGCTTTACTAGCCAGTGACTAGGAATGGATATATTTAACGTGCTGTTTACCTCCCTTTAGTGACTCGTATTTTGTTGAAACTGACTGCCATTCCACTGACCATAAAACGAGCCATACAATTGTCTCGAACTGGCTAATATGAAGCAGTTTTGGGCCGTTTATAAAAACGGTCCTTAACATCATAATATTATATGCTAGGCTAGGTAGCAACTTTAACTTATGATTGCTTTAATGTGTCGTACATGGTTTTCCTTTTTTTTCCATTAAGAGACAGTTCATTATTTATTTCAACCATGCGAAAGGGGGATCATTCAAAGCAGTAAACGCTAGAGGGGGTGGTGCACATGCAATTTATGAAGCAGGTAATATATCGAAGACTTGTTTGATTCTGGATTAATTGTAGATATCCCAATTTTTCTGACGCAGTCCTTACACAAGATTTCCGGAGCCCCTTGCTGGTAACGCGTAAAGTTCTCTGTTTGGTTTCTCATTGTTTAAAATAACCTAACTGAACATGGAAGTCTTCTTTTGGTAATTGTTTTATAGTTCAATAATATACCGGCTTCCCGTGAATGAGCATAGGTACGTATACGTATTTGTGATTGTGTATTGAGATGGATGAGGGGATGTTTAGTTGGGACATTGAGGAGGGTGGGAAAGGGGGTGGGAAGGATAGAATGGAAATGTAACATCAGTTATAGAGGATCAGATATTTTACAACAACTGTGCAGTTTGTCGTTTAATTTTCTGATTGGCCGATTGCCATTGGAAATAAGAAGGCATACCACGGTAGATTACCTGTTCGCTCGCGCACTCACTTTTCTCCCGCAAGTTTCCTTGTCTCATTAGTGAAGTCCACAGCAATTTTGATCACGCTATGACATAAATCGTAGTAAATAAGAGGACACCACGGTAAACTATCATAAATTTGTCAATTTTACGACAACTGCTCAGTTTCTCGTTTTCTGATTGGCTTACTACCATTAGAAATAAGAGGACATACGACGGATTGCGTCGTCGCTTGCGCAAGAATCAATTTCCATCCAAAATTTCCCTCATTTTCAAGGCTCTGCCGCTTGACTATTTCTCGTTTGTTGTTGTATAAAGATTACGCTAATTTACGGTGGTATGGCTTCTTATTGACCACGTTTTTCGTCATCTCGTGGTCAAAATTGTTGTGGATTCACAACAATCAGGGGAGCTGGGGTGGCGCCTTGCCTCTGAACACTGTGGCCCGCTAACGTGTTGAGTTTGTTGGTATCTCGCCCTTGCTCAGAGGGTTTTGCTCCGAGTTCTCCGGTTTTCCCCCGTCCACAAAAGCCAATATGCTCAATTCCAATTCGACCTGTGGTTTAGCCGGGTCCAGACTTTCATCAGCCCCTGCGGTTATTTCGGGCCGGACCCGTTAAAATTTAGTAGTATGCCTCTTTTTGACCACGTAATGAAATATCTTATTTTTAGTGTTATTTATATCATGACGCGCAAGTACATGTAGAACAGTACGTTGCTTTATCCCCTTTTTTGACGGAAATTATAATAAACTTTGAGGAAAGCTTAGAAAGTTATATGACTGTAATTCTCTTTAAAATTCAGTGTCAAATTGTAGCTTGAATGTGTCAAATTAATGTGAAAGTCCGCAATAGACCCAATCAGTGTCGGCTAGGGGAGTTGGGGAGGGGGAGGGGAGAGGTTACATCCAAAACACCAAATTGTGACACAATCATGATGTATAATTACTCCGGCGCTGCTAGGGCAGCGGCCGGAGTCTTAAAATGCAGTCTGTGTCTTGTTTTTTGTTCTGTCCTGTTGCGAGTTTGCATAACTCGTGACATGATCAACCAATCAGATTCCACACCGCTCGGAATACACTCGCGGGTCACTTAACTTATTTACAGAACTTAACACAGTCGAAACAAGATACTAGATGGCACGGGTATCGAATTATGATCAAAGGTTAGATTTCGTCAGGCGCTTAGATAAGAAAGTTCAAAGCTCTCAGACTAGGCGAGACAAGGAGATATCGATTTCGATGAGTCATTGTCAGAAATCTATTCTATCTGCATCGTGGGCAATTTATTATGCAATACAACCTAAACCGCTGTTGACAGTTTGGGTCAGGTCTTGTACAGCTAAGGCATGTTTTACGACAGAATAACCAGAGTCTTTCTACTGGATTGAGAGCTCGAGACATTATACATGTCTGCTAATATGGGGAAAACTAAAAAAAAACGACTTTGACGGCAGAAACCCTCATTTAGCCAAGCGGAATATTTACATGAACCGCTAAGAGTTTTACAAATCTTAGTTAAGCAGATGTTTTCAGTGTATAGCAACTGAAATGCTGTGCTTGTTTTCTGGTTGAAGAAATAAACTAAAGGGGACCTAAAGAGCTAGCTTTGTTCGACGCTGTTTAGTACGGTTAGTCGCACCGCCATAGACTGGAACGAGACTAGTGGAAGGTCATCCGCTCGCATATATAGTGAAAGCCTAATAGAAAACTTATTAATTCGCCAGGTCACGTAAGGTAACTGGAAGTCGGAAGTCAGTCTCGCCTTGCATTCACGCATTTTGTCGTTAGTTCACGTTCGTCGGTACAAATAGATAAAAAAAACAATGATTCCTCTTTCGAACAATGTCCAAAAATACATAGAGTATAGTACCGTACCGGTCACCGTTCTGCATTGATAACAATAGGTCAACACAGGTAACCCGAAAATACAAAGACGGCACGAACTAATACCACAGCTAATCCGGAACAACTAAGCCGATAACACAATTTTATTATCATGATAATTGCGTTCCCCTGGGATAACACAGATAGCCCGACAATACATAGAGTATAGTAATGTACTGCATTGATAACAATAGGACAACACAGGTAACACGTCACACACTGATACCACAGATATCCCGAAACAACTAAGCCAACAACACCATTTTTATTATTTTATTCCGAATATGATTTTGTGTTAATTAAATCATGAAGCGCTAGTGCACTCATATCCACTCGTATTCTGACACGTGGAGTTATATTTCAGATCCTACTAGTATTTAGATCCTAGTATTTTTGGACTACCTGTGTAATCCTAGGTACCCTGGCTTACGTGAAGTTGCTCGTGTTGATTCGTGTTTTACTTGCGTGCAATCGTATTCACTCGTGTTCTACTTGTGTTCACAACATCTAAACAAACATGTATTCTAAATATATAAGTTCTGCTATTATATTTTTCTGTGTTGCGCATCTTTGAAGAGAAAATTAGTTTTCAAGTTCGATTCTCCGCTGATAAATTTAGATTGTGTGGTGGCTCAATTCAAAGCAAATTTCACCATATTGCAGAAAACACAGTCGTTCGCAATTAGGAGCCGTTAGTCCAGCAAAAAAAACAGACTTGAGCCGTCTGAGCGGAAACTGCGAGGAAGGTTTCAGCTTTTCTCTTCATAGACGCGTAACATAGAAAAAATAAATAGCACAATTTATTTATTTCGAATACATCTTTGCATAGATATTGAATTGATTTTCGGCTTTAGTTCCTCTTTAAAGGTGCGTGCAGCTTGTTACTCTGGCGCTGCTACCTGATGCGACTGTGCGTGCATACTTTCGCATCTGATTGTGCAATCCAATTTGACTGATTGTGTGTGTACTAACAGTGATATGGCTGTGTATACTAATAACGATGTGAACACAAGTAGCCCGAAAATACAAAGAGGGTACCTTATATAATTACTTAAAATACAAGTAACCCGACACAGCCCAGAATAACACAGGTAGCCTGGAAATACAAAAATAGGGTACCGCACTGATAACACAGGTAATCCGAGACAACTAAGTAAGATGATAAAACATTATAATTATATATATTTTTTTTTTTTTTTTTTGCTAATTAAATTCGCTGTACACGTCCTGACTCATGTGGAGTTTTAGAACATATCATCTTAGTATTTGGATCCTAGTATTTTTGGGCTACCTAGGGTACCCTGGCTTACTTTAAGTCGCTCGTGTTCTACTTTTGTTCACTCGTATTCTGACTCGTTTTACTGAGATCAACTGTGTGTGCGTACTTTCGCATCTGATTGTGCGTTGTAATTGGCAAACACGCAGTATCTGAGATAGTCCGCGTTACAAAAAATACGCCGGAGTTTATGCTGCGTGCAGCTTCTTGTTAGAATAAATTATCTCGGCCGGGAAAGTGGTAACTACACGATGCTCGACTGCCATGTGAACGTCGACGTATTATAAAGTGTCTTATTTTCCCAATCCAATGCAGTAATGTTTATAAAGTTAGCAAGTACGATATATCAAAGCCTGAGGAAAGTGTGTGCCATCTCTGTAGCATTCGACAAAGTCTGATGTCCAAACTATATCAAGTCAAACATTGTCTGTTTTGTCGGTGCGGTGACGACACTAGCGAAGTTGAACAGAGAACTGAGTCAAATCAACTTGCCATAAATTGTAAACAACCGAGTGAATTCTGTTGGTTTGCTCGCTGTACTGGGTTCTGCTTTTCGCTGTACATACAGATACCGAAACTACAAACAGTAAGATGACCTGGCTGAAGAGAAATCTATGTCTGAGTTTTCTAGATACCCGTAATCGCGACACTGTGTATATCTTGGTTATACAAATTAACGGATTCAAATTAACACTACATTCAGGCAGAGAATTAATCTAAACTGACATTTTTATATGCCAAGGAACTGGAACTGATCAACACAGTACAAGGTGAGGAAAATTTAAAGTACTGACTTCATTGCTGTGTTCAATTAATCTACACTGAATTTCTAACGGACCTGAAACAAGGCTGATCAAAGCGATCAAAGCCAGGATCCGGCTACCAACATTGACCATAAATTAGCAGCCAATCTTGTTCTCACTTGAAAAATACCCGGGAAACATAATGTGAATGATCTGAATCGAAGGAACTGCATGCATGGGCTGTACTTTATACACATGCATATATATATATATATATATAGTTTATGTTCTCGGAACTGGAATTCAGTTTATACACATCTGAATAGCCGTTGCTATAGCTAGCTTGTAATATTTATTTATACGTACTTTATATGAATCCCTTTATATATCCTGTAATATAGTGTGTATTATATATCCTGTAATATAGTGTCCCCAATTAGCTTTACAGATAAATGCTATTGACACTCAAATAAAGTTCATGTATGTATGTACATGTATGTATGTAAATGTATGTAGCTATAGCCTGGGTTGATTTGTGTTCTACACTAACTTCAATTATTGCTTTACACTGTATACCACACAGCAAAATGTGCTACGAATTCTCAAATCAATGCCATAACCATATAAAAGACATATGTATACATATAGCCACATAAGCATCGCATCCAATGATTTAATGTTACACAAAGATAATTACAGTTTTATACCCAGATGCATCCCCTCGTATATTAACATATACGTCAAGACATCAAAATTTTCACATTAGTAAAAAACAAGCACTTTTGATCAGGATTATTTACACTTTTCAGACTGTTGCCAGAGTCCTTTTCTCTTTCAAAACAATATGTTGAACGCACTTTGATAATCTATGATTACTTCTAGTAAATATATAAATATGAAGAGAAAGGGTACAAACTCAGTCTTATTTTCTCTAGCATAATAGAGTTTTACTTGTAAAAAATGCATAAAAGCTAATATTTGCTGAGAAATATGTCCTATCTCATCCAGAATGAAAGTATTACTGATCAGTCCTGGTTACAATATATTAACAACACCCCTCCCCCCGGGTAAATGTGCAGCATTTGGCAGTTGTAGTTCATTATATATCCATTATCACTTATCGCAAGAGCATGAGTAGTGAACCAGTATTATTCTCTGGCTATAATAATAACATTTATTTATGACAAAAACTATGCTAAAACTCCATGGACTACATTTATTCAATGTCTCAGATGTATTTTTAATAGAATTCGATTAATTTTATCTGAACAAAATTTGGCCCATCACAGAACCAGTAAGCTCAGTGGTTAAGTGTCAGTCTGTTGTGCAGGAGGTAGTCAGAGTTCAAATCCAGGTAGGACCTTAAAATAACTGGGAGAACTGGTACTGCATGCCTTTGCTCTGTCACATATGCAAATGGTTCTAAAAGCTTTGTGTCTTCTTGGATCACAATGTTAAATTGTAGGCCAACACTGAGAATGCAACCAAATCTCTGGTAGTGACCACCCTCAAGTGTAGTGGAATTATATAGTTGTATAGATATAGAGAGTAAATAAATTTGTCCCCACTTATAGCAATACCATGCTAAATACATTGACTCACTCTTCTGTTAGTAGTAGTAGTACTAGTTCCCTTGGTGCCACTATATACATTTTATATATTATAAATATACAGGCTAAATCCAGTAGATTACATACTACATAAAACATAATTAATAATAATGGGTAATTAATGCATGTATCGGCAGCTTCCATCAGGGGTGGATCCATGGGAACCTTGTCAGAATTAATTGTTTGTTGCCCATTGGTGAGAGGGGGGGGGGGGGGGTAGGGTGGGAAGCTCACTTTGGTCCATGGATTAGGAACCAAGGGGACCAACCTTGTATGAATTTTTACTATTTGTTGTGCCCTATACCAGGGGGTTTGATTGGGCATTTGGACAAATCCCCAGGGTACCTGACCCCTGGGGGAAGCCACTGATACATGCATAACATTGCTGTGGTAGCTGCCAGTAAATATGCAAAGCTACTGAATACAGTTCAAAACTGAATGCTAAATCACTGGGAGGAAGTTAAAATGAACATTGCATGTGTTATTTTAAAGACTTGTTGTTGAGGTTGTACTTGGCCTCTTGTTGTCATTACGAGACAAGGAGATATAGATCGATGAGTCATTGTCAGAAATCTATTCCCAAAACTGTTGACAGTTTGGGTCAGGTCAACTACACAGCTAAGGCATGCTTTACGACAGAATAACCTAGCTATAGAGAGAGTCTACTGGATTAAGATACTTTTACATGTCTGTTAATATGGGGAAAACGGAAGAATCCTTCATTTAGCTTGATAACCATGTTTGGACTTGGAAGCAGAATTGAGACTACCGGTAGATGTATTTTGTGAGTCCCAAATCGCTAGTTGCCATACAGAGTGGAGAGGAACGGGAAGTGAAATCTCACTCCTCCCTATTTTTTTCCCGACATTTCTCCCTCCTCCCTAGCGAGTTTTAAAATTTATCTCCAGAGCATGTATGTAGATCCCATTTTCTCCCTCCTCCCTGTATGCTAAATTCTTCCTCCCTAGTTTTTCTGGACATTTCACCCTCCTCCCTGTTCTGTTCCTCCACCCTCCATACAAGTCATACAAACATGCATTTTTTTTGCCAACCACATTATATATGCAAATATATAAATGACGTCGTGTTTACAAACAGTAGTATCGCTATATCAAGAACAGCACACAAATTGATATAGCTAGCTCCATCACAGGATGGACAGAATACAACTTATAATATGGTACAAATATAAACATACATTTGAGACAATCGGAACCTGCAGTATAACAGAACAGAAGACTAAATTGTAAATGTGTGTTACTTGAATAAGTAGTGTTTAAATTAAAATGTCAACTTCTTTAATTTACATACGAGAAAAACAAAAATATTAAATTACATATATACTAGGGGAGCAGAGAATGAAAGTCACCGCGCTACCGGCCACTCCTAAAGACTTCTAAATTCAGCTAATAATTCTTCCCTTTGGTTATTACTAAGAGGATTTCAAATGAAAGTGTATTTCATCTTCAATCTCATGTGGCCCGAGTGAAACAAAACAAAACTTCTTGTGCTCTGTGTTGCTAAGTGGTAGATAAAATAGTAGATTTTATTTTATCAGACGCGAATATTTAATCGTGCTTGTGAAATGAAACAATAATTGGATGCACATTATTGTTATGTGATTCTGTGTTATTCTAATTTTGGAACTTGAAATGACCATGTATGTCCCATAGGAGTTCAGTACAGATCTTTATCAAAAGTCATGCACATGTCATAACTTTCATATTCATGTTTTCTTTGGTGTACTTTTTTACTTTTATCAATTTCAGATAATGAGGTAGTTAAGAATCCGAATAAAGATCCAGTGAGTGTTCTCGCCCCCCTTCAGGGATTGTTTGAAAACAATACAATACAAACAATCGCTTTATTTCAGTTATGCTCTTCCCGAGAGCTGTGTATAAAATAGATAAAAATATGAAAACTAGCCATAGGTTATCTACATGTAGTCCAAACCACTACACCACTATATCCGAATAAACTACGCTTTAGGAACTCGGTCTTGGGTTTAGGTGGTCTCAGGTTTGAAATACTCCCTCGAGTATCAGTGGTACTGGTTAAGATGTATTAATGCTTTCAATGAGTTGTTATCATCTGATTTCAATGACATTTTCTATCAGTCCGAATGTGTCCTTTGTGTTTATGTGGAATTTCAGTTTGTCGTTCTAAAATGTTTGATTGGATTCTAATAGTACAATAAACTTGTTATTACCTGCTAATCGGTCGAAGGAGAGCGTATTCTTCACAATATCCTGCCTGAAGCCAAAGTATAATTTCCTAGCTTCTTGTGCGGATCTAAATAATCAGTCATGCTCTTTGATGTTCTCAAAACATTAAAAATCGCACAAGCACTGAGACTTTATTCTTAACTACCTCATTATTTGAAACGATAAAGCTTAAATGAAATAAAGTAAAGTTGATTACAATAAACTATATATCATACTCTGTTAGTAAATATGCAGCAGCACTATTTAAATAATCAACACTGACTGCTGTTTATTCTTGTCAACAAAAGTTAAACTTTTCTTGACAAGAATAAACAGCAGTCAATGTTGAACAAACTATTTCGTCTCCTTCGTAGTGTATGTTATCGCTTGTAATGGCTGTAGAATAAACAGATGTCAAGATAATTAAAATGCCGATGCACCTAGCATTGATATATAGCGTTATTGATTCAGAGAAGCAACTTGGCAAAACCGCACCCAAACTATGCATGCACCAACACTGAAAATGCCTCCTCTGTTTCCATATCGCGACTAATACTGAGTTGACTAATAAAACTACTGTAAGATGTCATGCCCGGCTATAGAGTTGTCATGTAAATCAAAACTGTTTAGGATGATGGAACATTCGTTAACATTTCACAGTGGTAACCTAGGTGTTCTAAGTCGATATACTGAATCGCCGAAGCCTCATCGAGGCTAAGACTTAATTAAACAAGAGACAAACAAAGTACAAGAACAGAGCGCACTCATCTGAATTAATTAGCAAAGATACTAGAAAAAGTATTCCTATATTCTTAATGAATTAGCAAAGATACTGGAGAAACTATTCCTATATTCAGACTGAGGGAGAACAACTGAAATGATCTCAGCACGAGAGTCGCAACGTCTTCTCATCGATCGAGTTATTGACAATTCATTCCCTAACTTTTACATGGTAAACTAAGCACTGAGAAAGTCAGAAAAGAATAGCTTAAACACAATTGGTTTTTAGCTATTGCTTCCAGTTTCACTGCGATTGGTATGCGATCAAGTTAAGTTTCAGATGGAATTCAAGTCAGTCTTGGATGCGTCCTTCATTAATGATATATGAAGCAAGACTACTATTTTCCTATCTTCTTAGCTCCTCTTGTGCTCTAAGTAATCATTCAACATGCATTATAATTTTTTCAACTTGTTTGTGGAGCTTCGTCCTACTCTTTGGTGATGCTTCTTAAAACAACTACTTGGTCTGATTATGCATCATACAGTATACTCCAAACATATAAACAGCACAAATTATTTAACCACTTCGATAATTATATACCTTTTGTTTACGAACTGTTCTTCAGAGATTATGACATTCTTGCCAAATATATATATACCAATGAATGTCGAACAACACCTTGTATTCGGTAAAATATAAAGCTAAAATGTTCGGCAATACACGTATACGACGTTTATGCTGTTTGTGATGTGTCTTCGTAAAGCCGCTCCCTTATGAAATATCTGTCAATCCAAAGGGACGGCCTTTTTATCATTTGACCAATAGGAGTGTTTCGTGTTGATAAATATTGACGTCATTTAGGAATTTGCATATATAATGTGGTTGACAAAAAGCCCGCGTGTTTGTGTGACTTGTATGGCAACCTAGCGATTTAGACCTCACAAAATACACCAAAAGTCCCCATTCTGCTCTAAATCTTAATTATCTTATAAGACTTATAAGTTAAGAGCACATAAACTTCGATGAAAGGGCTTACTTGCAGTTTGGAAGAACAAGAAGAGGAAGATTAAGTACGGTTTGTAGTAATTCTGATAAAATTCACCCAAGCTAAGCGGAAAGTTTTCTTTCATTACCAAACAATTTAGAAGTCTTATGGCCTAAAACTTTCTTGTATGAGTTTGTTCAATGTATACAACTACACATTTTGCTCACAATTTGCTTTATTTGGCATGAATAAGCACCGACCTGTGATATTATGATAAGCAACTGACTGCGTTCACGCTTCGTTTTTGCCAACCACAGACTGCAAAAAATGTGGCGTGACTGGCCTCTGTGACGTCAGCGGAAACATGCTATAGATATATTACTGACTAGAAGTAATCATAGATTATCAAAGTGCGTTCGACATATTTTTTGAAAGAGAAAGCACTGTGGTAACAGTCTGAAAAGCTGAAAAATTTCTGCAATGATGTGGACGGTGTACGTAATCCTGATCAAAAGTGCTTGTTTTTTAACTAATGTGAAAATTTTGATGTCTTGACTGTAATATACAAGGGGATGCATCTGGGTATAAAACTGTAATTATCTTTGTGTAACATTAAATCATTGGATGCGATGCTTATGGGGCTATATGTATACTGTGTGTTTTATATGGTTATGGCATTGATTTGAGAATTAGTAGCACATTTTGCTGTGTGGTATACAGTGTAAAGCAATAATTGAAGTTAGTGTAAAACACAAATCAACTCAGGCTATAGCTACATACATTTACATACATAAATGCATACATTAACTTTATTTGAGTGTCAATAGTATTTAGCTGTAAAGCTAATTGGGGACACTATATTACAGGATATATAAAATACAGCATATTACAGGATATATAAAGGGATTGATATAAAGTACGTATAAATAAATATTACTATTCAGATGTGTATAAACTGAATTCCAGTTCCTAGAACATAAACTATATATGCATGTGTATAAAGTACAGCCCATGCAGTTCCTTCGATTCAGATCATTCACATTATGTTTCCCGGGTATTTTTCAAGTGAGAACAAGCTTAAGGTTGGCTGCAAAATATTGAGCGCCATTGTTAGTTACAGAATAATTTATGGTCAATGTTGGCTTTGATCGCTTTGATCAGCCTTGTTTCAGGTCCGTTAGAAATTCAGTGTAGATTAATTGAACGTCAGCAATGAAGTCAGTACTTTAAATTTCCCTCACCTTGTACTGTGTTGGTATTCCAGTTCCTTGGCATATCAAAGTGTCGGTATAGATTAACTCTCTGTCTGAATATAGTGTTAATTTGAATCCGTTAATTTGTATAACCAAGATGTACACAGTGTCGCAACTCACACAAGATACGGCGATTACGGGTATCTAGAAAACTCAGACCTTGTTTCTCTTCAGCCAGGTCATCTTACTGTTTGTAGTTTCGGTATCTGTATGTAGAGCGAAAAGCAGAATCCAGTACAGCGAGCAAGCCAACAGAATTCACTCGGTTGTTTACAAATTATGGCGAGTTGATTGACTCGGTTCTCTGTTCATCGCTGATGTCGTCACCGCGCCGACAAAACAGTAGTATTTAAAAAGCTTCTTGACAACTCACACTGAAATATTAATATCCATGTATTCAGCCTTCAGGTGTGATTTATAGCATCTTGACCATTTGCAGTTTTGGTATCGGCAAACCGAACAGCACAATTCAATGCAGTGAGCAAGCCAACAGCAATTTGTTTTCGATTGCACATTCACTCGGTCTCGGGTTCAGCATAAATAAATAATTATGGCCGAGTTGAATGTTCAAGGTCCTCCAGATGTACTACACACTTTCCTCAGGCTTTGCTCAATTGTACTTGCGAACCTTTGAAACATCATTGCATTGGATTGTCGGAAAATAAGACAAGTAACTAACCGATCGCGAAACAAAACAGAAGCCATGCTGCCAATGGCCGCTCGCATCGTGTACGTGTAGTTACCAGTTCCCCGGCCGAGATAATTTATTCTAAAAAGTACAAACATACAAGAGGACGGACGGATATACACAAATCTCGATTTCTTTCGCCTGGGGAAGCACAGGTAGCCCACACAGGACCACAGGGAGTCCACCACAGGGAGTCCACTTCGTCGAACGCAATTACTATATGTGGCAAAGTCAATCAAAATATTTCCGGTCGATATAACATTGCCGTAAGCACATTCGATATATTTTGATGAACTAGTTGAACTATTAAAAATCTAACATATTACTTCCTTAGTGGTAAATTTTACACTAAGAAATCATTGGTTAATTGCTTCGAAAGTTAATTCTCGTTTTATCTAGGTTGAATCTGACTGAATTATAATGCCTTTGTTATCCCTCATTTCAATGAGCTATACTTATGCCGACATTTTCTGTTTCAATGCAAGTCAGTTTTGAATGTGTCCTTCAAAGATGGGTTATTTTTGTAAATTCTGAAGCTAAAGTATTATTTTCCTAGCTTCTCGTGCTAGTCGACATACATAACTTTCATTTCTTAGCTTGTTTGTGAAGACTCGTCATGCTGTGTAATCATGCTTATCAAAACAAACTCGCACAAGAACTTAGTCTTTGTTCTTAACTGTTTCATCATTTGCATCGATTAATTACATATACAATAAAGAAAAGAAGAATATAAAAGTATCTTAACCTGCAAAATATGCCATAACAGCGAACTTAAGTAAGTAATGCTCTTTTCTCTGAACTTGAAATATTTTTGTATAAAATGCGGCAACGCCACACAACCATGTATCGGAACCGCAGGAAAATACTAAAAATAATACCCCAGAAAACAACACAGTCGCCGCGGGGTTTGGATCGGTATTAATCACTCCTGCAGCCATAATAACACTTCAAAATTATTATTCAAGCACTCCCTGGTTTTCCTATTATCTGTCCTAAAATAGATTCACATACGCGCAATCGGATTGGCTGTTACCTGTGTTGGTATGATGCTTTAAAAAAAAATAGATTCAATAGTACGCACGCTATTTCCATATGATTTCAAAGAAGTAAGATTGTAATTTTTGAAAAAAAAATTGAACCATTTCTCTTTCCTAAAATAAAGAGATCAAGAAAACGTATGTCGCCAAGAGACTTATGTTCCCACACGTCTTTAGTGTTTACATAGAGCGGTTTTCAGTTGAGTGTAGTAAAACTAAACGCAAATTAATAATAAACTTTATTTAAGTGTTATTTAGCTTTGACAAGCTAATTGGGGACACTGTGCTATCAAAGATAATCTAAAATATCTAATGTACTAACCCGGCCAATTTGCTAAAACTATCAAAGTGTATAGTAAAAAGATTAAAAATAGATATGAATAAAACGGAATCTATATACTTAATTATAAATGCAGATTAAAATATATATATTGTATAACATACATAAGGTATTCCTAAAACAGTCCAGGCATTGCATAATTCATTGATTACCCACAGCCAGCCAATCATAGGAGCGAGTAATCACAAGTAACTCATAAATGGCTTCCCTGTGAGCCAATGACAAACCAAAGCAAAACCCAAACCAATTTGCGTTTGGTTTTACTTTGGATTCTGATTGGTTGGTTTACTTTCTTAGCCAATAGGAGAGCTTAGTAAACGCAAAACCAAAACACTTCCGACACTCAATTGAAATCCGCTCTAACGCTATCACACACGGATATTGTTCTCTATATTCTTCAGTACAAAACTCTAGTACAAAAAAATCAACGACAGATGTCATCGACGTGGCTGTCTCGCAGTTTGATAACTCGCATTTTCAAAGGCTTTTAGTTTACATTTTCAGATGCCTTGATTAGTTTTGTTAGTTTAATCGATCAGAATGAAACACTGATAATTATGTACACTGATCATAAGAATTTAAGGCAGAAGAGGCTAAGGAAATAAGGTATATCTAATTTTGCCGAGTTTTAATAAAACAAAGGACACATGTGACATAGATTGTGTTTGAAACTTGATAATGTGACAAACGATGAAATATTATTCAACGTGCATGACAGACTTTGCAAGACATTGTTGTTGATCAAGTCATGTGACGTTCGCTTTCTTGTGAAGATTTGTCATTCTCTGGGGACTGAGTACATTACATAAACAAATTAAAAGATAATTATTGAAGTGGTTTCATACTTTATGCTGTTTCTTTGTTAATGGATTATACTATACATAAACCGACTGTTAACGCTTGTTGTCACCATTTCAGTTACGAAGTTCTACTTCATTTATTTCTCAACTGACCCGAACAACAGAGGCCACTAAAGAAGGTATGTTTTATTTTGTCAGACTCAAGGAATTTTATCCATAGACTCAAAAGTTCGAACAAATCACGGAATAAATAGTGCCGAAAGAATGTACTCATCGAGACATTTCATGTGAATGGTTACACTTTGGGTTTTCATCCACAGACTCAAAAGTTAACACATCATAAATAAATAGTTCCAAGAGAATGTATACTGACTCATCAACATATCAACTTCAAACTCAATAACGGCACAATTGCTTTAATTAAATAACTCTACCAAAGCCCAATGTTTCGAAAGATCAGCTGTTATATCTATAATCTACACTTTGCATTTGCACATTCTTGGTATTTGCGGGAAGACCTAGAACAATCAAAAGAGAGCACTGGAACGTATTTTCTGTTATTGCACAGGTAGGGGGAGGGAAGGGGGACAAAAACATCAATTTTCTCATGCCTCCCGTTTTATCAAATTACACCCTAGTTCTCTCATTAGGTTTTGCGTCGGATTGTAGCATGATAATCATAATCTATCCAAATTAATAGAAAGAGGTTTTGTATCAGTGCATGCAGGGTTAACTAATTACAACCTCCAGGTGAGGCTGAGGCTTGGTTACCTTTCATGAACTACAAAATGGACTATTGAGTGCCAGGTTTGCCCCTGGCAAACTTTTCAGAAAACAGTTGGACAATTTTTAAGTCTGGGCCAGGAGTCTCATTTATTGCTTTATCCGGCATCAAATTATGTTCAGTGTACTTATTAAATCAGTGTCCAGGATTTATTATCAGCTTGTGCTTGTATAATTATGTACGCTCTCTTAGAAGCTCTCTTTGATTGTTAAGATATTACAGGGTAGCATTCCAGAGTACCTTGAAGAGAAGTTAACTAGTAACAAATTTTAATATTTCTAATAGATCCACTCGTTTTTCTAAGCTAAATCTATACTGTCCTAGGTACAAAAGAGAGACAGAAGGTGGCCGCACCTTTATAGTCAAAGCTACAAAACTATGGAATTCATTACCGGCTTCTTTAAAACAATCTCCCAGCATTCATTAGTCGCAAAGACATAAATAACCAGCATGAAGGCATTGACCATTATAGAGTAGAGTAATTTTTAATAATCTAGTTTTAAGCATTTTATATTAGAGCTATGTTAGCTAAATAGTGTGGTACACATTGTATATTATATATTAGTATTAATATTAGTATTTTTTTGTTCTATACCATTGTAAATTTAGGAGGGCCACAAGTTTATCAGCCTTGGCTGTTATGTGTATTTACCCTCGTAAAATAAAGTGTATTATTATTATTATTAAGATAACTAGCTTGACTGGACATCAGTTTCAGAGCAAAGAAAGAATATTCAGGGTTTTTGAGTACATTATGTATTTACCTATTAATATTATGAGCTTTGTATATGTGTACATTGTAGGTATGATTTGTTTCTTTGACAAAGTATATTTAAGAAATAGAAAACATTTCCCGTGTTTCTATAGAGTTATAGAAACACGAGTGGGAGTTTGGGAGAACGAGAAATGGTAGTGGGAACACGAGCCCGAAGGGCGAGTGTTTCCACAGCTATTTCGAGTTCTCCCAAACTTCCACAAGTGTTTCTATAACTCTATAGAAACAAGGGGGAAATGTTTTCTATTTCCTTTATAAAATAAACGAATAAAAGCACGGAAATGCTCCCTTAATTTGATAACCAAAATGTAAATTCTCACAACTAGCTCAAGCGCGCGCTCAACTGTCTGTGTTTCTATAGAGTTATAGAAACACGACTTACAGCCAATCAGAGCGCGCGTACTATCGAAACTATTTTATAAATAGCTCATATTAAACAAGTGGCAGGTCCATACCATAAGTAATGTAATGGACGTGTCCCCCTGCTTTATGGCCCAATAAGTGTGATGCACATGGGCCATAAAAAGGGAACAAATGTGGATTCTCAAGAGATACTATAAAGAGGTTATTACACGGAAACTTGTGTAATACGGTTGGGTTTTTTACGAGTAGGATAGTTGGGTAGTTTTATTTTGTCGAACCTGAAAGGCGAGAAAAAATAAAATTGACAAGTAAACATTCCCAGCCGTATTACACAACTTTCCGTGTAATAAATTGTTTATTATACGACAGCTAACACGAGCAAAAAAATGTTTGTTTTCGCTTACCTTACAGCTCTGTTTGAAGACAATCTTGAGGGAAGAAACCTCTCAGCCTCAGTTGAAGTCCAATGTCGGGGGCGAGCGCGCACTGAAAATTTTTTTGGGGCGCGCTAAAAGCCGGTTGGCTGTTACTCAAACAGCCCCATTTCGATTGGCTCGCGCGCTTACAAAACCTTTTAAGTGTTGAATAAACCTGTGTAAACCTGTTCGCGACCCATGTAATACGCTCTCATATTTGCACTCGTTTAATCCCGTATTTGCACTCGAAAACGCCAAGTCGTATAATAATTAACAATTATTCACCGAAGTCGAGGTGAATAGTGGTGGATATTTACCGAGCCGCTTTGTTTTAGTATATACCACATACGTGAATAGACAATACCAAATAGTTATTATATTTTCTGTCAAATGGACAAAAACTCGCGCGAGGTGATCGCTGCTTCGCTCGGAGGTGAATATGAAATCATATTCACTGTTTGAGTAGCCAATCAGTTAATCGTTTTCTTTGTTATTCATAGGTTGATCGGCTCGGTTTTCTTTGTTATTCATAGGGCCGTTATTCATATAAATGCAAGGGCTTTATGTACTGTTCAATAAACGAGAGCAGTGTTTTATACAGCCGAGAAAAGTTAAGAAACCTCTGCTAGCAGGGTAAGGGGTCTGGTCGAGACAGTTTGCGAGAGTGCAAAATAGCACACTCAACACTCCTGGATATCGGTAATTCCCCTTTGTTGAGTGAGGACTTTGAGGAAAGCTTAAAATATTGTATGTGACCAGATAACCTCGATGCATGAACTGTCAAACCCTAAAATCCTGACTCGGATCCTGACTCCAAATGCTGACTCAAAAGTCCTTAAAGTCACTCAACCCCTGGCTGTAGTTTGTGTTGATGAGTGAGCTGGTGAGTTTGGTAATTGTGAGTAATGGCCATAGACCAACTCATCCACCCTACATATGTAGTAGGGTCTGAACTAACCTACCCAACCTCCTACCCACCCTACTAGCCTACGTCAGTGTAGCCCTTTACCCACCCTCAGTCAGGAGGGAACGTCTACGCAAAGCTGGCACTAATTGTGTTATGTAAATTTGAATAAATTATTTTTTTAAACATGAATTATTTTGACCAATGCAGGTATAAAACGCAAACTCAATAAAGCCCTTGAGAACTGAATTTAAGAAATCGTATATTTTTATTACTTTTCACAGGTATACTGTATTTAAAAGACAGTTCAGTTATGTATTGTTCTGTTGAACCAGACTTCGAGCTCAACTCGCGGTTTGCCGCCAATGCGCTCTCCGAAATTCTGTATTAAACTGTAAGGTGCATGACGAAGGTTTTCATTCATCTGATAAACGAACCCCTTCTATGACTATGAGTCCTGCATTACAGCTACGGATTTCGGTAGCATTTGGCCTATTTTACTGATTTCAATCACAATATAAATGCTGCTCTGATCGGCGCTTGGCGCCAAAAGCTTTGTGTTGGATGATAATTTCATTCCATTGTCATTCACTCGCCTGGTAATTTCTGACCACTTTTTCGGTCGGGGAGTCTTTTTGAGCGATTTTATTAGCACTTTTTATACAGGATATCCCGTCTTCTTTAAAGTTTTTCAAGCTTTCTTTCCTGATCCTGTGACTCCTGGTCACTTTTGGTCCCGGTTGTATTAGCCTGAGAGGACAGCTACGGTTGTATGAAAGGACGGTGTAGTTCCGTGTCACTCGATCTCAGTGTCAGTTCTTCTGTCCTTCCGCCAATATAAATAATTTTTGCAGCTCTTGTCTTTTTCTTCAAAAACCGTATTAACAGCTAGAGCAATAACAGCAGATTTCTGCTCGTCTGATTTGCGTTCGAAACCAGCTTAATTTCCGACGAATGTGCTGTTTCTTCGAACGACTCGCCACTTGAACTTGAAGGCCAACTTTGGCTAAACTTGTAGCACTGAAGCCGCTTCATTACAGTAATCCTGTACCACTCGAGACCTGTACTCTGATTGCATCTATTATACTGTAGCTCTATTGTTTTTATACTGCACGTTTTAAAGGTTAGGGTGTTTTGTACTGTTGGGAAAGCCAATGCTGTGGCTCGTTTTGAGCGGTACAGGATGGCCCCTTCATCAAGACTTTTCAATATCCTGAAGATTTTGTCTGTTCTGTTTTGTATATACGTACTGCCTAAAGCATATAATCTAAATCCGATATTGCGTACAGGAACAAATCCAAATCCACCAAAGAAAGCAGCAGTGGGCCTTTTTTTCTCACGCAGTTTTAGCCAATCGAAAAAATGTTATCGAAAAAAAACCTCTGAATTTCTAACGAGACCTGAAACAACCATGGGGGTGATCAAAGCCAGGTCCCGGCTAATCCACAGATCGAATTGGAATTTAGCGTTTTTGCGGAGGGAGGTAAACTGGAGAACCTGGAGAAAAATCCTCGGAGCAAGGGCGAGATGCCAACAAACTCAGCTCACATTTGGCGCCGCGTCCGGGAATCGAACCTGGGCCACAGAGGTGAGAGGCGAAGCGCTTAACCACTGCGCCACCCCGGCTCTAATGAGAAGTCATTATACATTTTCGTGCAAAGGCTCTGACGTCACATAACACGATTAGTACCGATTAGACGTTCTCTCCCGACTGAGGGTGAGTAAACGGCTACACGTTGGTTACCACCCTACAAGGTCGTTATCTATGTCTTCAAGAACTCTGCTAAACGCAGAGGTAATTCTTTTTTTTCTGCCCTTCTCTTCGCTCCCGCCACAAGGGCGATCGCTCCTCTACGGGCCAGCACCTTAAACGTTATGTAATAATGGGAACAACATCTTTTTGTAAGTAGCATATTTGTTACATAATGGTATAGTATTTTTTTATTTTGCAACCGGTGTACACTGCAAACCTGACCACAATACATGGAATAGCTTTTTTCCAGTAAAGATTCAAATAAAGAGGTGTTTTTAAGATGTCCTTTGTCCTGTTTCAGTATGTATGACTGATCAACTTTTTAATATTAAAGTTTCATAACTGTAGAACACCTCATAATGCATGGCCTAAAACAGTTTTGTAGAGGAGTCAGCTCAGTAATATATTTGTATACATTGTACAAACACTGTACATAGTTCGTGGTCACTATGTATTACCATTTTGGGTTAGATTAACCAGCTAGGCTGCGGCTAATCTGAGCTCGAAGCAGCAGCTGCTTTTGCAGGCATAAGGGTTGATCCTCAAGCATGTTAAAGGAGCAGTGTCACGATTAGTATTCATGCCCAAAGTTTTGAAAATATGTCAGGCGGACAAGAAATCAAAAGATGTGACAGAAGTAGAAGTCCGTGAGTAATCCGCTTGCATCGGCGTATTTGCACGATATCTCGAGCCGAAATTGCTTTAAAACTATACTTCAGTATTATATGGTTAGGTTTGATGTTATATTTTTTTATAATATAGATACGATAGTACGTGCGCTCTGATTGGCTAAGAAGCCATGTTTTATCAGAGTATATAACATGGTTAGCCGTGTTATATAGTTTTCAACTGGCGGTTTCCTTTCATCGCGCTCGTAAATCTATATTATAAAACAGATAAAGAAGCCTTAAATCCATGTTTTATACTATCATAAAACACTCTGGTCATTTGAGAACACTCTAGAAATGTTGAAAGCACGCGCCTTCGGCTTGTGCTTTAACATTTCTCTCATGTTCTCAAATGCCCATCGTGTTTTATGATAGTTTAATGTTCAAATTTCGTGCATTGTACAAAATCCAAGCATGTGATTGGCTAATGAGCGTGCATTATTGGTGACCACAGCACTCGACCCAGACCCTCTCTTACCTAGGGAAAGGGAGACCTAGTCCTTCGCTTAGTTACGTGTTTGGACGGCTTGGAAAACCTCATCGCATATTAAACAGTGAAAATGCAGACAATTACTAGAAAGGTAACGGCAGGATTGAACTCTGTTGCCTGTGTGACAGAAGATATATATTTTGAGGCGAACATTTCATAATCGCTCGTTGGAAATGGCTGATTTTTGAGTGCTGGAAGTACAGCTTTACAAGTCAACATGTGTCCGAGTGAACAAAGGTTTCTACAACACTCTAGTAGTCTTACTTAAGAAATGGATTGTATTTCCGAGACCTTACTCTGTCAATAAGAGGAGAACATTAAGCGAGAATTCAGTGGAAGGTTCGAAAACCCAGGATATTTTATTTACAAAATGTTTGCATCGGAGCCGATCACATGGCCGGAGGCCGGTTTCGAGTCAAGATTTCAATTCACTCACTGCCACTGGAATCTGCAGGTTAGTTATTTTCGAATGAAAGAAACTATTAAAGAAAGCAGACTATCTAGGAGTTAAGCCGGCTAAATAATTGATATTTGAATACATGGCTCCAAGAGAAACGTTTTCGAGTTAAATGTACAATCATACTATTCGCCTCACATTATGTTTTCAGGCAAACATTTGCATAATCGTTCGTTAGAAATGGCTGATATGCAAGCGCTGGAAGTACAACAACTAACAAGTCAACCGATGTGTCTGAGTAAACAAAAGTTTCTACAACACTCTAGCAGTCCAAACTGAAGAAATGGATTTTATTTCCGGCGAGACCTTACTCTGTCAATAAGAGGAGACAATGAAGCGACAATTCAGTGGAAGGTTCGAAAACCTAGGATATTTTTATTTGGAAAACGTTTGCATCAGAGCCGAGGACATGGAGGCCGGTTTCAAGATTTCAATTCACTGGAATCTGCAGGTTAGTTATTTTCGAATGAAAGAAACTATTAAAGAAAGTAGACTATCTAGGAGTTAAGCCGGCTAAATACTCGATATTTTAATACATCATTACATGGCTCCAAGATAAACTTTTTAGAGTTAAATGTACAAACATGTACTCGCAAGGCGTCAACTAAACTGACCGAACGCCAAAGTAAATTATTCTTTGCAAAGTTATCTACTTCTGTTTTTATTCATTGTCTATTGAAATGACGTTTCTTTGAGGAGATATTTACCGTAAAATGATTTAATTCATGCGAAATATTTGACTTCTTTATGAAATTGTTATTGACAACTGATTTCAATTGAAATTCACGGCTGACAGTGCACTCAGTTTGAATATTAAAAGGGTTAGAGACTTTATGTTTGTACTTTATCGGCAAAATACAGTCACTTGCTGACTGTACGATGAACTCAAAATTTCTTCATACTGCATTCGGCCTTCGGCCTCATCAGTGCAGTATTCATTATTTCTCGTTCATCGTACAGTCAGCGCGTGCCTGTATTTGTCGATAAAGAACTCACAAGCAGTCTCTAACCCTTACATAAAACATGGTTAAGGCTTCTTTATTTGTTAAATAAAGCAGCATTTTATTTATTTCAATCGAAAGGGAAATTTGCAGCGGCGCGTGACATAGCGTGATTTTGCCATTGTCTACAACAACCAATCAGAATCGTGACACTGCTCCTTTAAGGCACAGTTTCAACATGAAAACGAGGCTACAGCTATTTTGTTGAATAGAGTCACTTGAATTTGCTCAAATACTAGAATAATGGTGGTTATAACTAATCTCAGCGTTTTTAATCGTCCTAATATAAAATGACCAACCACGTGATCACAAAAAGTTGAAAATTAAACTAAAAACGGGGTGGTACATTTTATTTTTTAAGTAACGATTTTGTATTTATCTGATTACACTTGTGGTTGACTTTAAAGATCAGTCCGGAATGGTTGACAGATTCAACGAACATAGACGATCAGTTGACAAACCTAACATTAAGTCTAAACCCTCCACTGTTGCAGAACATTTTCTTTCTAACCCTAACCATTCTAAAACTAACATGCAACTCATTCCCTTAGAACTCATGCATTCCTCACGAGACTCGATTCGTAAAGCCAGAGAATCCTACCTTATAGACAAGGCCAAAACACTTGAACCTCATGGCATCAATAGACGTGATGAAACCTAGCTCACTTTCACCTTATTTTCTGTTCATCTATTCACATTGTATTAGTTTTTTGCATTCATTAGTTTATCGTAATTTGTTACCTTCCTTTATTTACCTTATCTACATCACTTTATTATTTCATCATTTTTCACCAGTATCCGTTCCATTGCGTCACTTCCTATTTACATATTGTGAAATCCTATATATTGTGAAATCCTATATATTGTAACCCCCTATTTTAGAACTCTCTAGTTACAACATCTAGTACCTGAAGAAGGCTAGTTTGGCTAGCCGAAATATAGTACGTTTAAAACTATACACGTTGTTTCAGCTTTGCTATAGTCCTTGGACTTCTCGCTTCTATTGACCCTGATAGACTGTTAATTCGAAAATATAGAAAACAGGTCACGTGACCTATTCTTGTAACCATTTTTCGCCATTGATATCCTCTTCAGTGATAAAAAGTCAACAATTCCGGACACAGTCTCATTTCCCATAACAAACTTAACATTTCGAACCGAAAATCTGAAACAAAACAATAACTCCCGCCACCCCATTTTGATTTCTTTGTTTTATCAGCCTTAAGGTCACGTGACCTTCAAAACACAAAAATACCGATCCTTAAATGTTAAGACACACGATTACCGTATTATTCCAAAGTTATAGGGTATTTCATACAAAAATGACAAAAATATCGTCGCTTTCGATATAATATGCTTCACTTGTCACACACAAAGGTTTCAATACCAGTCGCTGGGTTAAGTTAAATTATTTTCTTCTCCGAAAAAGATAATAAATTTAATTCATCCCGGAGCCTCATATTGAAACCTTTGTGCGTGACAAGTGCAGCATATATGGAAAGTGGGCTATTAGATTTATAAAATTTACTACTAAACCTTCACTGCAGTGCTTAAAATTTAGACTTGAGACTCGCATTGATTGCTCTATATTTATCAAGATTGTATTGTATGCTGAAATGTTTGCTTCTTCCAGTCTAGATTAATTTTAAAATCTTCTAATTTTATAGAGACTTAAAATTATTTGGCAGCTGGAAAAATAAACACACAGTAATAACTCTTTTTTTTTCAAGCTTAACCTTCTGAACAGTCACAGGAAACAATTTCCGAAGAGGGTTACAAAATTTGACTAATTTTTGTTCTTCATCATTTATTTGATAGCTCTAAGTGTACAAAACATATTTCACCTTTGGATGCCACGTATAGTTTGCAAAATTGTTCAGCGTTCGCTTAGTTTAACATCACTTGCCCTTTTCTTTTCTTTTTTTATGTATGCAACCTAGTAATTAATTATAAGTAATACCATGACAAGAGGGAAATTAGTGATTAAATTTCCCCGCAAGGCGAGGGAGAGTTTGTTGAAGTCCCGAGGCTGCTTCTGCCGAGGGACTTTTAAAAACTCTCCCGAGGCTTGAGTGGAAATTTAATCACTAATTTCCCGAATTGTCATGGTATATAACTTTGTAATACGGAACAAATCTCTGAGAAGTTTAGTTTTCTCTGCCTAAACTAAAGATGTCGCAGTTGAGTTGCTTTCGAAAACGTTTCAATGCTCGATTGAATGACCTTGGCTTCCCCTGGGGACAAGTGTATTGTTTTTGAGAAGAATAGCAGTAAAACACAATTTAATTATGTGCTTGACTAAATATTTAAAGGGCATGCGTATATGGTTCTAAGTATCCCATATGGAAGAAGCGGGTTTGAGAAATAAGAGAAGAACGTGCAGATTGAAAAATGTGATCCCACATGGATTACGTTGAAGGTTATGATGAAGCCAGGTCAGTTTGGGTTAAAACATTTCACCCGGGAGCGCAGGGCTATTCGTGCCAGAGGGCAGCAAGAGTTGATGCTTTTCACCCTCTCATGCCCAGCCTGTATTGTCTTCTAATTTTCTCTCATTACGATGCAAGGGAAAATTAGAAATATGCATTGTTCTTGCAGGGAAATTTAGAAATTTCCCTGTTGAAGACAATGCATATTTCTAAATTTTCCTTGCATTTGTAATGAGCCGGTGAATTTAGAGATTAGATGTGCGTTAACAAACAAAGGATCCGAGGCGATCATGGTATTATAATTATAAAACTACCAGAGCGGCAGAGGCTGTCATGTCAAATAAAATGATAAATTCGTAAAGTTTATTTTGCTGACCTTTTAGATGTACGAACGTACAACTCCTAGTACTAAATGTAAACTTCTTGCACGGCTACGATGTGGTTCCTAGATATTTATTATAGACTTCATTGCCGGCTCGGACTCGCACTGAACTTCAATCTTACTTTTTTCACATTGTTTTTTTTTGGATCATAGGCCTTCGTTTGATTTCCAGAGTGAAGGCAGCCATCTTGGATGTTCTCTTAGTTACCATGTCAACTAAGGAACCAATAAAAACTGGAGAAAGCGACTGACCAATTACAGGGCTCTGATGGACACTTGGCTGGGAATTCTGTCTACGCATGCACTAATGAAATTGAACTTATCCGCGCGTGTTTCCTGTGTGGTCGTGCCGGGAAATAAAAAAAATATGGTGGCGTGTTTCGTGCGATTTTGTTTCCCTTTTATCCCACCTGCGTTTTTCTCAGTTTCTTCAACACGAATTTTTCCTGAGAATACTTGTAGAGTTTGTTACCGGAGGTGTGAATTCGAACAGAAAATCGAGTTTGAAAAGGCTCAGCTAGAAGAGATGCGTAAAGCGCAAATCAAACCGGCTGAAAGCAAAGCGCCCAGCAAGTTACCGAAATTGGTAATAACCAAGTTTAATGGGACGCACGAGGACTGGTTGCGTTTCTGGAATCAGTTTTAAACTGAGGTCGATTCATCGGAAATAGCACCCGTCAGCAAGTTCTCGTACCTAAAGGAACTTCTAGGGCCGAGAGTGCGGAAAGCCATAGAAGGCTTACCTTTTTCAACGGAAGGCTACAAAAGGGCAAAAACCATCTTGAAATCAACTTATGGAAGGCAAAGTCAAACCGTCAAGGCTTATGTACATAACATACATTCCTTGCCAACCGTTCACGGCTCCCAGCCAGTAAAAAATCATGACTTCTATGCCAAACTGCTGTACAACGTACAGTCTTTGGAAATTCTTAGTAAGCTGCGAGACGTAAATGGAATTGTGCAGATGACTATCGACAAACTCGAGGGCATCAGAGACAACCTTGTCAGTCACGATAAGGAATGGCAGGAATGGGACTTTACGCAACTTGTGCAAGCTTTGAAAGAATGGACAGAGAGAAACCCTATCAAGCAAGTAGAAAAGAGCCAAGAAAACCCGCGAGCACAAACACGCGCTCTAAGTTTTCAAGCTCAGCAACAAGAGAGCAACAACGGGGTGTGTATACTGTGACGACTTAAACCACAAGTCAACCAACTGTCAAAAGGTTGTCACGCTAGCCGACCGGAAAATGATTCTGGGAGAAAAGCGATTGTACTTCAACTGCACAGGCGCTAAGCATAGAGCGGCAGAACGTCGAAGTCGCTCAGCGTGTATGCACTGGCAGCAAAGACATCACACTTCGATATGTGATAAACCAAGCGATCAGATGCTCATAGCGACCGGTGCGGATGGTGGAGCTGTCGTCTATCCGGTTGTAATTGTTGAGATAAACGGCGTCAAGTGTCGAGCTCTGTTAGATACAGGGGCAGGAAGTTCCTACGCTCTTCAACGCTTTTGGATCACCTGGGAGTACGCCCACTTAGGCGAGTATCTCGCAAAATAGAAATGATGATGGTACAACTACGAGTTCACTGCAAATTTACGGGCTGAAAATCAACAGTTTGGACGGCCATTTCAACGTAGAGACTGGAGTTACTAGGGTCGATAGGAGAGAACTGTTAACCCTGAAAAATCCAAGATATCGGGAATGTCTAAGAAATATTCTCATCTGGAAGGAATAGATTTTGCGGACGTGGAAGAGAAATAAATGCTCGCTATAAACATGGGCCTCGGTGCAAGCGAATACGCCCAAATTAAGACCAATAAATCCGCAAGGGTGGGGCGTCGGGGGAGCCGGTGGGAGAATACACAGAATTTGGGTGGACGATCATCTCCCCAGGAGGGGAAGTTATTCTCGCCAAAATGTTCCTTACTCAGACATCAGTGGGGGCCTATGAAGGTCTCTGCAGAATGGATGTTTTGAGGCTGCAAGAGTCTACCACCGGAGATCGAGATAATGTGTACAGTGAGTTTAAGGAGCAATTAGCCAGGAACGCGGACGGCTCGTATGAGACTGGCCTGCCGTGGAAAGGAAACCATCCTCTCTTGCCCAATAACAAGGCATGGAATTTAAGGAGGCTTGACAGTCTTGTGCGGAAGCTGGAAAGGGAAAGTATGAGAGGAGATCAAGTAAAGAGCCCCACAAAGCTGTTGTGAAGGAAACCGCTGAAACAACGAAGTTGAGTATTGTGTACGATGCATCTGCAAGGGCCAGTGAGACGGCCCCTTCACTCAACGAGTGTCTGGAAACAGGGCCATCCTTACAGAACAAGTCGTCGAGTGTTCCAGTAGCCATCGCCGGTGATCTAAAGCATGCTTTCCTCCAAGTACGGATAAAGGAGGAGGACCGTAATGCTTTGCGGTTTCACTGGTACAAAGATTTAGCCACGAAAGAAGTGGAAACCTTGCGGTTCATACGCGCACTTTTTGGATTAGCTCCTTAGCCGTTCCTGCTTGGGGGAGTTATGCAGGAGCACTTACGTGGCTGCGAGAATGCAAACTATGCTGAGGAGATTGAGAGGAGCTTGTACGTGGATGACCTCATAAGCGATGAGGGTTCAATAGATTAGGCTCACCAAGTGAAGAGTGCTGCGGAAACAATATTCGGGTTAGCCGGTTTCGAATTGCACAAGTGGCATTCGAATGGACTGAAGTTGGAGTCTAAAGTAACACCTCCACGCGGGAAGGACGACAGCTTCGCTAAACAGCAGCTGGAAGCACCTGGAGTAGGAGAGTGCGGACTCCTAGGTCTAACCTGGGACAAGAGAAAGGACACCATCGGGGTGACGTTCCCAACCGAGAAAGCGCAAAAGACCAAGCGGAGAATTCTAGGCAAGATCGCCAAGATCTATGACCCCCTTGGCCTAGTGTCACCACTTACACTGGGCGGGAAGTTGATCTATCGGTAAGTTTGTGATCTTAGAGCCGCCTGGGATACTCCATTATCGGGTGACCTGATACGCCGGTGGAGCAGGTGGGAGAACAGCTTGCCACATATATTGTCTACACCAAGGAGTCTACGGCAGTATCGAGAGCCTATCCTATCGTGTCCATTCATCTCCATGGATTCGGGGATGCAAGTGGAAAGGGTATAGAAGCTGTAAGAACTGCCGTCGTAAAGCAGCCATCTGGCACAACGCAAGGCCTGGTGGCAGCAAAATCGCAGTTAGCGAAGAAGGGCCTAACCATCCCACGCCTGGAGCTAGTATCAGGGCATATGGTTACCATCTGGTACATAACGCGAAGGAAGCATTGCAGGGGTTTCCGGTGGAAAACATACACTGTTGGCTGGACAGCAGTGTTGCTCTTTACTGGAGGCTGAGAAGACTAATGAAGCGTCTAATCAAACGATGTCATGGATGCAAACGCTTTCAAGTGATCATGACAGCGTTTGCTAGTCCACCCACAGGAAAGCTACCCAGAGATAGAACAGAGGGAACAACGCCCTTCCAAGTTGCGAGAGTTGATTATGCGGGTCCCATTCAGATACTGGACAAACACAAAGAAGGAAGGGATGGCGTACATTATTTTGTATGCCTGCAGCTTGACTCGAGGGTTGTACCTCGAACTACTACCGAACATAGGAACAGGGGAGTTCCTGAGCAGCCTGAAACGAGTGATCGCCAGGAGGTCGACCTGCAAGATTTATTCAGATAACGCGAAAACCTTTGTGGCTGCGGCAAAGTGGCTTTGACAAGTCACTAGTGACGAGCTACTCAATAATTTCCTGGCGCAGCAGGAAATAAAGTGGCAATTTAATCTCAGTAGAGCACCCTGTTGGGGTAGACAATTTGGCAAAACAGACCTCCTTTCAACCTGTAGAAGTTGTTCTCATCCAAAGTCCAAAGATCGGAATTGTCCAAACGTTGATCAGAGGAAGAGATGGCGTGGTTCGAGCAGCCAAGTTACGAACAGGGAGGTCATACTTTGATAGGGCAGTTCAACACCTTTACTTCATGGAGCTATCCTGCCATACGACCGTGGCGGAACAGATGACCCACCTGAATGCTCATGTCCAGGAGTTCAAGCCAAAGTGGAGAACAGCAACGATTGAGAGAGAACGCATTCGAGAGAACAGCTAACAATATGAACTTTGAGCAATAGGATCTGTATTCCGAGTCAAGCATCAGAATATTTGTGTCATTCTTAACAAATATGGAGAGCGTGTCGGGTAATAATAACTGAACCAGATGTAATCATAGGTCAAATCATTGTAGCGAGTGGCGTGACGAAGAGCGAGTGAGTAATGTGAACACGAACGGAAGCGAGTGTCATGAGCATTATAATTAGTTTAGCAGACGGAAATCAAGTAGTGATAATGGACAATGTGTAGCGATCAGACTATAAAGCGTCTCTGAGCGGAAGAGTTAAGTGTGATAAAGCCAATTAGACATTAAGTAAATATTCAGGGGTGTGCGACGGGAGTGAGGGGAATATCGATTAGTTTGTTATTCAGAGTTTAAGTGAACATTTAGAGAACGAGAGCAGTAGAGCACAAACGGAGAGAAATAAACAGTGAGTAAAATAGTCGAAGAAACAAACAAACCAGTGACTGTGTGGGCTGAGCTGGGTCTCTAACGGCCTATTCCCAACACAAGTGGCACCCCCGACGGGACCGTGAGAAATAGAATGGACATATTTATTATTTAAAAGTTTACAATAAAAACAAGCCCAAACTCGGCTAATATCGGCACTACCTGTTATCACTTACAACTCATTCAATGAACGTAAATTCTCTAATCACTAGAGATTAACTTCTTGACAATATCTAAACAAGTAATCAGCCTTGATTAACTAAATTAAACTGCAAAATATATGCTAAGCAGAATTCCAAAATCTTACTGAGGCGTGCCAGGGAGGCCAGGAAAAAAAAACTTTTTTAAGGAAACCTGGGTTGGGGCCAAGACACGTTCTCCTCTCCCCCAGCGAAAGTGTTTAAACTTGCAGCAGAGCGTCTTTGGAGTACTTAATGGTGCGCTTCTCCACTCTGCGTGCTTGTCCAATCACAGTCAATTGCTCTGCAACCGGGATTGGAAGCTGCTCTGGACTTAATACTGTGCAACCTTAATTCACTAATGTCGTCTACAAATATTCAGATATTTCTTGTCTGATAGTTGCGCATGTATAACTGATGCCATTATTAGATCTAGCGACCAGAAACGTATGCCCTCGCTATATTGATCTTTCTTTTGAGGATAAAAACCGACAGTATGATCGCTAGAACCTAAAATATCCGTTTTCCTCAAGTTTAATATTACATCTATACGAAAAAAGCCTACATAGCCAACAAGGAGGATACATAAAAAGCGAATAACTGCCAGTGACTTGCTATTGCAATAAACGTGCGTTACTTTCTGTACTGTCTCATAAGCCAGCGGCTGTTTCGGCTTCAGCGGCCAAGCGAGAATACGCTTTGCACCCTCCAGTTCAGCTTTCACCAAAGGATAGGCTGTAGAACATTCAGAGGCACCTGCCAACCTGTGCGCCCATGCGATACTGCGAGCTGTAGACGCTATAATCGAGACGCCGAGATCCTTCTCTACTGCCGTGTTGGTAGGCTTCCTGATAAATAGAGACACATGAAGAGGCTCAGATGGAATCAAGGGAACACCCATCCTTAAGGAAACCCAGGAACGCCACCGCGTCCACTCGGTCCGGTACTTGCGTACTGTCGAAGGAGCCTTCACACCGTACTGCAACTGAATGAGATCTGGCAACAACTGCTGAAGGTAAAGGTCATCTAAACCTCGTGCGGACTGTCACGCTTTAGTTTGAAGGATGTCTGAAAGAAACTGACGAATAGACAATTAAGGATAATGAGAACCAAAATAACAGAAACCAGCTTTGCGCCCGAAATTGAGGCACGCACCAAATTGGTGAGGTTTTACACTTGACTGTCATGCACCTAACTGGCGAGGCGTTAATATTACGCTTGACTACCACGCACCTAACAGCTGGCTGTCACAGACCTAACTGGTGAGAGCTGATGTTTTAAGTCTAATACGCTTAACAAACAAATTATTTTCGTGCGCCGTAACACTTGACAGTCAGCGCACAGTTGCAAATACGTAAATTACGCACCAACTGGCAGAGCGCCAAAACGGCTCTCAGCTAGTTCCGCAAATTCGCCACATGCTAATCGCTAAAATCTGTGCGAAGAACTAACGTGTTAAAAGTTGGGCAATCGGTGAATTACAGCCTTCTTGTTCGCATATGTTGCGACCTGCCCGGGACCTTCAATTAGGAGATCCAAAAATTATGGCAACATGAAAATGTCTTTCACGTAAGGCCCTCAACCAATTAATTCGACTTTGCAATAACTTGAATAAATATTTCGCATTTTGTCTAAAATAGCTGTTTTCTTTACTAAAATCTCACAGACTGTGTATATTCTCTATATATCGATGCTGTTGTGATAGAAAGGCGTCATGGACAATAATGCATTAATTAGGTGACGTAAGATAGGGAATCGACCCAGGCTTTTTCTTACACGGTAATGGGGTCAGGAGAGGTCACATTTTCACCATTTCAAACAAGCCTAGAACATAGAGTATCCTCTGTAAGCCAAAAATTGTTTCGCAGAAGTACTCAAAACCTTTCAAAGTTTCATATATATAAAAATTGCAAAAGGGTTGAGGGACACTTTAAACGTACATGCAAATAAGGCCAAAAGTAACCCGAATGCCACTCGGGGATTATGAGGGTACCGCGTGCTCGACAAGCTTGGAATTTGCTAACGGATGGAACAATAAGGCTGATTTAGGGCAAATCCAATTATTTTCTCTGCTCAAGCCCTGCGCAAGAGTATCTACGCCACAACTTCCTGGTGAAGCAAACTTCGAGTTGTATCTTGGAGGATAGATGGACCAGTCGTCCTTGTCAATAAAACGACTCAGGAGATCTTCCTTTTCATTAGACTCGCTCGGAATCCATTGAGCATCTAGCGTATTGCCATTGAGTTAACAGGCATTATAAATGTCTAAGACGATGCGCTGTAATTCATGCTTGGAACTATCAAACAGAAATCATTCTAGCCGCGCTCGGATTATCTGTGATTATTATCTATCCTTGTAAAAGATTTACGTAGGCGAAGCAAACATAATATATAGCCTTCAGTTCGCAATAGGTGTAACTTCGTCCAATATCATCCGCTGTTCACACACCGCTAATCGGAGCGCAATACCCGCCGAACGCTAAATCACTTGCATCGTAAATTATAACTATAAATGAATTAATGGCGGTCGAATAGGATACCCATTGAAACAGTCAATGTTACTATACCAAAACTGGAGCTCCTCTAGCAACGAGAAATCGGACCCACTGCCAGTGCGCAGGATATAACCTGCAATCTAACCGCCAGTACTAGTTCGATTCTTGATATTATTAAAACCAATGTTCCGGATCTTTTTGTTAATACTTCAACTTTTGAGTCCGCCATACAATTGTGACCTTTCTGTCATTTTAGGTAAACTAAGTAATTTTGCCTTCACTTCGTATCAAAACACTCAACCAGTTCAGGAGAACTCCTGTTTATTTTGGATTTGTCGCCAGCGCCCCTCGTGCAGTGAGGGCTTGACTGGTGAGAAAATTGTTCGTATTGCGAACTATTCATTGCAAGTGTTTGGTTAATTCCAATTGCTTCGAAATGTCGTCTAAAATGTACATATCTTTAGATGTTGATGTTCTCCATCTGCCATGTTTCTGAATAATGCGATCATCTACACCAGAGTTTGCAGCTAGTGTGGCCCCACCTGATCTAAGCGAATGTGTACTATACGCAGAGGTATCGTCCACTATTGAAGCCAAATTGGCCTTCAGTCCTTCTCTAAAAGTAGAGTAGCTAATATGACGATCAGTATCAACTAAACGATGAGTAGATTTATGCTTAGTTAAAGGTCTGAAAATAAACTTCTTATTATCCGAAGATATATCAAAGCTAGATAAATACAATTTAAGTAATTTGACCGGTGAAGATGGAGATGGCGAATCGATGATGGGAATTATATTCCCTTCCCTCAATTGATCATTCTTGCTCTTTTCTATCTCAATTGTCATATAACTTGGGTAAAACTTGATATTGTTTCTTCTAATGCAGATAAGATCGTCCGCACGTAAAAGGGCGGAAAAAGCAAGTGAATACTTGCACATATTCCTGAGATCTAATAAATTATAAAGGTTTGCATTTGAAATCATTTTCTTAAAATGATCTAAGCTCAGGGGTTCTTTCCTCTTAACTTTCCTAGTACCTAGTATTCGTTTCGCCCCTTCTCTCTGTAGGCGAGGTTATACCAGCGATATCAGCCCATTTGATTGCGTAGAAAGCGGAATCTAGAGAATGATGAGATTCGGTTGATTCAATTAAATGCTGTAAATACAATGATACATGAATTGCTTGAGCTGGGAAATAACGGAGGCTCGGATGATCTTTGGTAAACTTCTTCCATCTCCTCAAACTTCTAAGGTATGCAGTAACGGTACCCGAAGCTCTGGATTCTAGGACTGTGTCTTCCTGCTAGAGATTGTAACTCCTCATCACTAGACTTTGAGAGCCCTTGCCAGAAGCCCTCTTCAAATATATCTGTAAGTGAAAACAAGACAGAACTGAGGATATTGAACATTTTAAACTTGTTTTATTATAACAGTTATTTATGAATGATAATTAAATTGAACAAATATTAAACGCCTGTTATTTTCATTCTTAATTACATAACATATTACAGTCACTGAGCTCTTGTTTGTGCTTACCAGAGAGTACAATAGACTCACGGTTGAACAAGCTCGTATCTCAATTACAATAGACTCTCAGTTAAACAAACTCATGTCTTGAGTACAATAGACTCTTCGTGATTTAATATACTGGTAACAATGTTCATTGTTTCTGTAAATTTCTAAGACCGATATTCTATTCAGTCAATAATACAAAATTAACGCTATACCAGAGTACCATTAGACTCTCAACTATCTGTCAATATCGAGTCATTCATGTGAATAAGGTCACGTTCAGAATATTTCACTGACTGCACATATTACATACTCCTAGAACACTAGTGCAGAAACCTTTCATGCAAGTGCGTGGTTTCACCGTGAATGAAATTATGAGTGCAATCATCCGAAAACTATTATTTTGTCTGCCAAACAAAGTGTTTTTAGCTTTGCCCCGAACAATAATACTATCATTGTTATCGAGAAACTTCCAGTCGCGAATTGATCCATCCCAGTGGACACCATCTGGGCAAAGTTTTAACCACAACGCTGCTGATTTCCAAAAGGGAACTATTAATGTCCCATTAATGTGCCTTTCGAAGTACAAGTTATTAAATGGCTCAAAACTTTGGAAATGAGAACTGGCGGTGGAAATAGCCAGTTGTTCTCCAAACCCCAATCTTCTGCGAACGCATCTACACCTTCTGTGCCAGGTTGAAAAAAATATCTAGAATTAAATCGTGGAACTTTGTTATTATAACAACAGGTAAAACGATCTATAGTGTGAGGCCCCCAAAGTGAATCTAATTCAGCAAAGACATTATCTTTAATCATATAGTCGTCAAAATCAATAATCTTACTTAACACATCTGCTTCGCAATTGAATTCTCTCGGAGTCCACTTGATTTCAAGTGCTACTCAGGTGCCGTCAAAATAAACAGACTAGGGATTAAAAACATTTTCTAGCCAGTATTTCATAAAAAAAATTCTAGGGACAATTTTTCAAATCCGAAAGTTTTAGGCTAACTTACTCTCCCGCCCGGGGGGGGGGGGGACTCCCATATAAAAGGGGTAGGGATGCTCGTCGGACATTTTCGATTTGACCCCTAAGAGGTACTAAAATGGGCGTGGCTCAAGCTTATTTTGACCCCTAAAAGATAATAAAAATGTAAATTGATAACAGCTTTTTTGTTCAATTGACACCCGACCCCTAAAAGGTACCCTTTACATAGACTAATGTCTGTGTTTGATGGTGGATACCCTAAGTGGTACCAAACTCCTGATTTTGACCTCTAAAAGGTACGACGAGCATCTATGTACCCCTCACATAAGGGAGTCCCCCCCCGGGCTCTCCCGAAAAGCTTTTTAACCGAAAACTTCGTTGGGTGCCCTTGCTATGTCTTTTGACGTATTCTAGAAAGCTATTAGGTGTTCGGATTTTCTAGGTGGAAATCGCGTCAACCGAAAATACTATGGCAAAATATTCCCGGCCTACGAATTTGTTAGTAGTCTAGAACATAACAAGAATTTTCTAGCCCAAGTAACTTCATGTTGCGAAGGTTTGTGGAGGTACGAATTTTTTAGGGATTCTTTTTTCCTGTTCTGACTCTATTGATCAGACGAATTGGGAAGTACGAATATTTTAGGGAAAACCTTTTAGTCTCCCTTTTCTTCTATAATTTTGTAGGGATTGCAAACAAATTTTCTAGCCAGTATTTCAGAAAACAATTTTCTAGGGACAATTTTTTCAAATCCGAAAGTTTTAGGCTAACTTACTCTCCCGAACAGCTTTTTAACTGAAAATTTGGTTGGGTGCCCTTGAAAGTTGTGTAATACGGCTGGGTATTTTTACGAGTCAGTTATATTTTTTCGAGCCTGAAAGGTGAGAAAAAAAAAATTGACGAGTAAAAATTCCCAGTCATATTACACAACTTTCCGTGTAATAAATTGTTTATTATACGACAGCTAACACGAACAAAAAAGGTTTGTTTTCGCTTACCTTACTGCTCTGTTTGACAAGCAATCTCGAGAGAAGAAACCTCAGCCTTTATAGTTGAAGTCAAATGTCGGGGGCGGGCGCGCATTGAAAAAGTTTTTTCCGCGCTAAAAGCTGATTGGCTGTTACTCAAACAGCCCCATTTCAAAACTTTTTAAAGTCGCAGTGTCACGGTACTGCGCATGTGTGAAAATCTGATGGTTTTAGAATTACGTTCCGGCCCGGAACGAAGTTCTCAGAGGGGTGAAATATCGATTTTTAAATCGACTTCATCAGTGTTCTTTTTGAACTCATCCTTGCCTCCTTTGGTCATTTATGGAAATGTAAGATGTGCTTAAATAAGTTTTAGTTATTTGTTTATTCAAAATTAATCGTTGAGACTGCAACACAACTAAAACAAAAAAGCATAAGTGATGCTTACCGGCGGGGAAAACGGCCACTCAGTACTCTGAATACAGCAGCCGAAAAACGCAAGAACGCAACTTTTTGGCATTCCAACCAGAAGCGAAGAGGGTTTGGATGTCCAGTAGAGTTCACGAAACACATGGCAACTTTTCAAGTCGTATTATAATGATATGGCAGTTTTCAACAGCGATACGAAGAAATATATATCTACGGCTTAGAAACGAGGCTGAAATTATATGAAATGACCCGAGTGCAAAGACTGTACGAAAAGTTAGATAAAACCTTTATTTGCTGGCAAAAAAACCTCATGAACTCAAACACGATAGCCTTGTGAGCAATCGACATACATATGAAGCTATAGAAGTTATGATCGACTACGTGAGAGTCTGCAAACATCGATCTGCTATGAAACCGCTTGTCAGTATTCGCACTTCGTGACAAGCGAATTTTTCTACTTTCGACACACGGTCGCTAAACTGTAGGAAATCTCCAAGAATAAATTCCTAATGTCCAAACTAACGAGGAAAACTGAAAGAGGAAATCCTTGTGAGCAATCGACATACATATGAAGCTATATAAGTTATCATCGACTACATGAGAGTCAAACATCGAACTGCTATGAAACCGCTTGTGACAGTTTTACGCACTTTGATGACAAGCGAACTGTTCAACTTTCGACACACGGTCGCTAAATTGTACGAAATCTCCAAGAATAAATCCCTAATGTCCAAACTAACGGGGAAAACTGAAAGAGGAAATCCTTGTGACCAAACAACATACATATGTAGCTCCAGAAGTGATTATTGAATACATGAGAACCCATAGAGCAAACTGATAATAATGATCTAACGTGCTATTAGTTTCACGGACATTTGTGACTACGTACTAAACTCGCGCTACAGCATAGCTTGAAATACTGTACGAAAACTCCCGTTTAAAAATTTCCTGATGCCGAAAGAACCATAGAATCTTAAACAAGATATCTTTCTGACCAATCGACATAAATATTAAGCTGTGAAAGTAAGTTTCCAGTCCATAACACCCGATAGTGCAAACTAGTAAACAGCCACTCGTAGTCCGAAAGTACTGAACTTTTTAGCGCAAATGTATGTGTTACGTTTCCAAACTTTAAGACAAGAAATCGTCCATAGAATGTTCTATATTTTTTACAGCAGAGAACTGTGTTATTAGTTATGTAGAAATAAAACAATGGTGCCATTTGGAGAATTATTTCATGTCAAAAATGCACAACGAAGAAATATATATCTACGGACGCGAGCAGCTTGTTTCACTTTGATCAAATTCGGACTGTTTCCGACTGGAAACAGCAAAAAATACAAGCAAGTAATGAAATATAGATACCATTCTTTACTCAATGCTGTTTACCTTGGATGTAGGAAGAATAAAATCCTTGTAAATCTCGCCATATACTGTGTATAACTACAATCTGTGAATACAGCTAACCCCCGAACAGTCTGGCGTTTCCTGCAAATTATTTTGATTGATTCTCATTGGATGTTACACAATGCAGCTGTCAATTCAATGTCTGGAGACTGTGACATGCGCAGTACCGTGACACTGCTCCTTTAAGTGTTGAATAAACCTGTGCAAACCTGTTCACGACCCGTGTAATACGGTGTCATATTTGCACTCGTTTTAGCCCGTATTTGCACTCGAAAACGCCAAGTCGTATAATAAAGAGCGGTATTTCATGGCTAGATCAAGGCCAATCAAAATGCAGGAAATTTTGCGCCCTTTCTTTATCAGCCAATAGGAATTCTCCATTTTGAATACATAATTAGTTTGCAGACGCGCGTGGCCGCCACTCGAAATTTGTGTTTTCCGGCGAGAAAATTCGCAGTCTGTCAATTTCACTCGAAATTCATATTATTTTCATATTATTCGCCTATTATTATTATTATTATTATTATAGAGCTCCATCTAATAACAAGGGGACGCATTAATTTAGTAAAGCAAAAACAAGCGCTACGTAAGCCAAAAGGCAACAAGCTGAATGTGAAATATCTAATCACGTTTATTAAAAGGTCCAAGAAAATATTTCTGGTGCTCGGCACAAGTATCCAAGCCTTTGAAGTTTATAGGATGACATTTTTAAAGGTGCTGCATGGCAGAGAACCTTAACACTGCCGGATTCTTGAATAATAATCTAAACCGTTACAATATACCTTCAGCTAGTCTCTTTGTGTCCGCGCTTGTGTAGCTTGACCATTGTGTAATTTGGCCATACTCACACTTGGATTGAGCGAGGAACACATACCTGGCATGCTTGTGTTTTACGAGCCAAGTAACCACGTAGCCATCTCTACACCATACACATGCAGGTATGTAATATATGTAGCCAGTAGCTACGACTACCAAGTTTTAGTGGCCGGATATTCTAAAGTTGTACCAAATCCGTTATTCGTCGTCTGTAGCAGATATGATGCTATAGTTCGTCCGAGAGGTATTTGTTCACCATGGCCCAACCAAACTCGCTCTCAGTTATACGCCAGCTTATGGCCTTAACCCGATTGAGGCGAGCACGGAGCTTTCGTCCACTGCACGATTGGCTTTGTCGTACTACCTCGCTTTCAGAAACGTAGAAGTATCCTGCAATTTCGCCAGTAGTTGAAGGCAATGGTGGAGCTGCTGCTGGTTTCCTTTTCGTTTGCAGACAAACATTTCGCGTTTTACCTTGAGCACCGCTTTCTCCACGTGTGAAATATTTTCTTCAGAGAACGTTTGCGCAAAAGAACTTGGCTTATCGTCGATACCTCTAGACAAAGTAGAAGTACTCCATTGCTACATCGATAGCGGACTGAGTAGCTGTGTGCAAGACGTCAGCTTGAGGAGCCTGCCTCCCCATCTTCTTTAAAACTAAAACTAGGTAAACTTGTTTCGCCTTTGTAGCTCGCGTTCAGTGCAGTTAGCCGTTCACAGTGTAGCGAAAATTATCAAGACCTCGGTTTCTGTTATCAGCCTCATCCTTCGGCTTCGGCAGATAACACAGAGTTATGTCTTCTGTCTTGGTAATTTTCGCTATCACGCGAAAACAGAATTCAATAATTACTATCTGTTTGGGCTACCTGTGGCGCGACTAGTGAAACGCGAACAAAAACGTCACACCTGTGCGATTTCACGCCGAAAACAAAGGTAAGCGAAAGGCCTAATTTTAGGTACGATTGAGAAATGGTTCGCGAAAAACAACAAAACTGCCTGTTGAAGTTGAGCCTTCGATTGGCTCTTTCGGCCAGCGGATCACATAAGCGCTCTTGAGCACACAGCGGTCAAACGTCTGCGCATGCGTCAAAAGTCTTGCAACAACATTTCCAAAACAAATTCAGTCTCGTACCAGAAACCTTGAGAACTTTTTTGGTAAATTACGAAAAAATTTGGTAAACTCACAGTTTGAAGTTTGTTCAATTTCTCGTCGACTGTGAAATAAAAAACTTAACTTTTGGGGGTAGAAGTTCACTGTAATATGTTTTAAGGTAAATTTTGCGCGGGAAATTCGCGCGGCCGCCCACCAGACTGACCGTAATACGCACGCGCAGACATTTGACCGCTGTCCCTGTGGAATGACACGTGTTTAGGACTGGGTACCAATGGTCGCTCAGTTGTGTGGTTGAGTTGTGGAAATGCTTCGAAATTTAGTCTTCCTCTCCGTTATTTCCACACCGAATACTCGTTTCCTTTACACACAGGTAAGTCTGTGCTGTTTTATGCCATAGTGTAAAGCGTTTGGCTTTCAATTTTACGTTTAGTTTTGAGGCGCCGAGCTAGGTTGCGAGTCGACTTGCAGCTCGCGTACGGCGGAAATTATTCGCCTTACTACTGAACTAAATATTCTAATGACTGACCTCCCCTTTTCAGAAATCAGAAGAATGGTTTCCCTGTCCAGCAGTGAGTCCGTAGGCTGTCGTGTACATGTGGTTTGTTGTCGACAATTCGATGCCAATATCGCCTGGACGTGCGGGATTCAAAGGTGAGAAAGAAACTTTCTTCCCTACTCTACCCCCTATAAAGAAATTAATTTTAGAGAAAAAACCATTTTTATCTTTATTCCCTCAGACAATATGATAAAAATCGCAGTCACCCCAAGAAAATCACTTGAAAATTGTGAAACTCCCAAGAAAACTAGATAAAATAACTTATATTTTTTAATTGTCCCTTTTCCCTACTGGACGTTATCAGAAATCTTAGAGCATTTTCTAGTGACATTGTGTGACATTGCCGTGGTGACTTCATATTATTGTCATTTGCATGTTTCAACATTCAAGTTTTGTAAATTTAGTGTGACAAAATCTGTCTTTTGTGGAGGTGGTGTGGTGCAGTGGTTAAGTGCTTCGCCTCTCACCTCTAGGGCCCAGGTTTGATTCCTGGATGTGGCACCATATGTAAGTTGAGTTCCTTGCTCTAAGTGTTTTTCTCCAGGATCTCCGGTTTTCTTCCCCCGCAAAAACCAGCATGCTAAATTCCCATTCAATCTGTGGATTAGCCGGGTCCTGACTTTGATCAGCTCCCATGATTGTTTTAGGTCTCGTCAGAAATTATTATTTTTTAGATACAATGTTACTCAAGTTTTTTTCAAATTGACAAATGTTTCAATAATTATTATTGTTTGAGTGTTTAAAGAAGGGATATCCTGTATAAAAAGTGCTAATAAAAGCACTTAAAAAGACTCCCCAACCGAAAAAGTGGTCAGAAATCACCAGACGAGTGAATAACAATGGCATGAAATTATCATCCAACACAAAGCTTTTGGTACCAAGCGCTAATCAGAGCAGCATTTGTATTGTGACTGAAATCAGTAAAATAGGCCAAATGCTACCAAAATCCATAGCTGTAAAGTAGGACACATAGAAGGAGTCTGTTTATCAGATGAATGAAAACCTTCATCATGCACCTTATTGTTTAATACAGAATTTCGGAGAGCGCATTGGCGGTTCAACAGAACAGAACAAAACATAACTGAACTGTCTTTTAAATACAGTTTACATGTACATGTGAAAAGTAATAAAGTAAAATGATTTCTTAAATTCAGTTTTCAAGGGCTTTATTGAGTTTGGGTTTTATACCTGCATTGGTCAAAATAATTCATGTTAAAAAAATAATTTATTCAAATTTACATAACACGAGTAGTGGAAGCTTTGCGTAGACGTTCCCTCCTGACTGAGGGTGGGTAAAGGGCTACACTGATGTACAGTGTAGGGTGGGTAGGTGATTGGGTAGGTTAGTTCAGACCCTACTACGTATGTAGGGTGGGTGGGTTGGCCTTTGACCACAATTAACAAACTCACCAGCTCACTCGTCAACACAAACTACAGCCAGGGGTTGAGTGACTTTAAGGACTTTTGAGTCAGCATTTGGAGTCAGGATCCGAGTCAGGATTTTAGGGTTAATTAAGTTAGAATAGAATAGATAGTTCATGCATTGAGGTTATCTGGTCACATACAATACACAAAAGTGAAACAGGGACTGATTGGCAAAAAGGCTATTAATGATCTATTGCATAAATTTGAAAGGCTCCAGTTTAACTTTTTAAGCTTTCCTCAAAGTTCTCACTCAACAAAGGGGAATTACCAACATCCGGGAGTGTTGAGTGTGCTATTTTGCCCTTTTGCAAGCTGTCTGGACCAGACTCCTTACCCTGCTAGCAGAAGTTTCTTAACTTTTCTTGGCTTGATATACATGCATTTCCCCAGGCTCTTCCTTGTTTAACTTTTGTTACGGACTTGTTTAAATACGATTTGAGATTTAAGTAGTTTTGCACTTTTCCACCTAGTTAAATGGCTCGGTCATAATGACCATAACATTTCCCCCACCATTTTCTGTTTTTAGATTTTAAAGGCACTGTTAACCCCAAATGATAAACGTTTTCATGGTAAAAGACAAAAATAAGTACTCAGATTACAATGTAGCAGAGTATCCTGTCCAGGTACTGGAGAAAATTGCTGCTCTTTAAATTCACCACAAAGCTTCTCAACTTTGCTGGCAAATGATATAAACATCTACTAAACAGAACATTCTGGAGTCCTTTTTATTTAATGTTGATCCGTTTTCAAAGGTAATGAGGTCCGAGCCTTGAATTCCGTGACTCAGAAGTGTGACATTTTCCGCGAACTGATTTGAATAATCAATGACTCTGCAGTGTTTGTTTTGTTTTGAGATTGCACCAAATATTCTCTACAGATAAAATTCTCTTTTAGAAATCGATCGAGAGATGCTAACAGAACAAACGTTTTGAAAGTTTTTACTTCATTTAATGTTAAGCGTGAGATCGCACGAACCACATCAAACTTTTGCAGTGTATTAGTGAGCGGAGTCCAAGAAGTTAAAGGTTTTATTTAAGTTGGCAGCAGTCGATCATTGTCGCAAAATTTTATTTCATCTCCCTCAGCTGAGTGGCGAAGCATTGGGCAAAAAATAAATTAATCATTGCTCAGTTATTAGACTTTGTGTTACGACCGCGGCTTTCGACCACGGTAAGTTAATTAGCCGCGACTTTACAGCAGTAAAACCTCGGTCATACCGTGGTCGTACCGTGGTCAATGGATGCAGTTTGACTGCGTCCCTATGTGTCAATAATTTTAGGCGGTACTGTAGAGTGTTATTTTTGTAGTTCTTTGTTTTTTAAGGGAGAATTCAGAACATGATCAAGAGTCACTTATGCCCTTTTTGTACACAGCCTGTTGATTAATTGACAGCATTGATAATGATAATTTGCCATGTTTCTGTTTCACTGGGTAACACTGACTCTGAATCCTGACTCGAAATCCTGGCTTGAATCCTGAATCAAAATGCTGACTGGAGTTTACCTCACATTTGACTCTATGCACTGCATTGCTAAACTCATTTTATGAAAAATAGAAATCTTGTAAGGACAATGAAATGAGCAACAACAGTGTAAACAATGAAAATCTTTTATCCAGTCTAACTGTCATACATTTGTATGTCTGAGTAACTTATTTTGAAAATGCTCAAAATGATTTGAAACAACAATATTGTTACAAAAATAGACCAGTACCCACCAGTGAAGAAAACAATGTGCAATAATACCACAGGCTCACTTTCCCCCTACTTTTCCTCGTTTCGAAGGCTGCTACATTGTACTTGACCATTTCTCATTCCTTGTTATAAGAAAATAATTTACCATAGTACATTGTATGTCCTCTTTACCACTTTGTCATGTTATGGTCAAATTACTATGCATTCAGTTAGCTACATCTAAGAGATAAATACAGAGAACCGAGCCACTGTTTCTAGTTTTAAGTACAATGTATACATATTTATGTGAAATGTTTTGCGAAAAACAAGGAAACTATACATAAAACTTAGCTAAGCCTTTCACAGGTTGAAGGTTTCTTAATTAATTGTAATTCACTGTGAGTTTACTAAGTGATAAAATTATTTACTAAAATAGTTCCAAAGCCTTTGTTCTTTTGGCCAGCGGAGCACAACGTTTTGACTATAATTATTATAATTATTATCTGTAAGGTAGCACTCGAATTGATAAGTACATTTTGTAAACTAGTAAGTAAGGAAGTAAGTAAGTGACTTTATTTAAGTGTTACGTAACCGTATTTAGCTAATTTGCACCTAATTGGGGACACTAGTCCTATAATAATAATTGATTGTATTTGTAAGAAAAGCTCAATTTTTACATGAAAATGAATAAAGGAAAGCTGAAGCCAGAGGCTTGTATATGGCAAAGGGTCAGGCTGCTATTATGTATAAATATAGATAATTAAAGAGTATTAAAATATGGACACGCAGTTTAAGTGTTAGAGTGGTACAATGTAGCTAAATACAAAAATACTTTAGTTATTTTACATGTACGTCCTTATCTGAGAAGATGTGGAGGTCTAATCATTTACTGTATTATGTAAAGGCAGCACCTTCTACTGAGTAAGAGATAAATACCGAGAACCAAGACATTAAGCCATATACATGTACATCCCGAGGGCCAAGGTATTTATCTACGGCTCGAGGGATGTATATGACTTAATGCCGAAGTTCATGGTATTTATCTGACTTATTTCATGATCGGCAAGGTTCTCGCCAAAGGCAAGGTTCTCGCATAATTTTCAAAGATAAAGGTGAGAACCTGCTCTACCCACAGGAAACCAAAGCTCTAATTGTGTGTATTTATAAAAGCTTTGTATGGGAACTACTAAATGGAGAAAATTGCGAATTTTACCACTATTGATACATGTAGGGAGCAATTACAGAATGCAGGGCCATTTTTGAAGCTCCATATATTTTTCTCGGTGGCTCGGTAGTCGATGATCTTAATCCATCCACCGGTGGCTCGGAAGTTGCATTTACTTACATGTACATGTACATGTATGAATATGCCAAGTATCTGCCTCTTTAAAGAACGAAGCATCTCCATATGAATATTCAATGTATTTTGGGGTCTATTTTTAGTGGCTCGGTAGTTGCATTCACTTATGAATATGCAATGAAGTGATGTGTATATGTTCAGTGGCTTGGTGGCTCGTAAGTCACTGCCAAGCCACCGAGCCAGTGGCTCTTCAGGACATATTGAGAAATGGCCCTGTTTTCTGTAATTTAGCCACATGTACACTGTAGGTCAAAATCAACTGAAATAAACATACATGTATGTACATTTGCTGCATCTGTTGTCCTTTGCCGTTTATTAGCGATTTGGGCTTCTTTTCCTTTTGGATCTCCTCTCCCCAATAAATGACAAAGGACAACAGATGCAGCAAATGTACGTTTATTTCAGTTGATTTTGACCTATCAATAGTGGAACAATTCGTGATGTTCAGTGGCTTGGTGGCTCGTAAGTCACTGCCAAGCCACCGAGCCAGTGGCTCTTCAGGACATAATATTGAGAAATGGCCCTGTTTTCTGTAATTTAGCCACATGTACACTGTAGGTCAAAATCAACTGAAATAAACATACACTGTACATGTATGTACATTTGCTGCATCTGTTGTCCTTTGCCGTTTATTAGCGATTTGGGCTTCTTTTCCTTTTTGGATCTCCTCTCCCCAATAAATGACAAAGGACAACAGATGCAGCAAATGTACGTTTATTTCAGTTGATTTTGACCTATCAATAGTGGAATAATTCGTGATTTTCCCCGTTTAGTAGTTCCCATAGTGATACAAAGCCTTTATATTATATACTGACAAATACACACAATTAGAGCTTGGGTTGCCTGTGCTCTACCCCCATTTTTAGCTTTACTCCCTCAGAAAATATGATCAAAATCGCAGTCACCCCCAGAAAATCACTTGAAAATAGTGAAACCCCCAAGAAAACTACAGTAGATTAAATAAATTATTTATATTTGTCCTTTTCCCTACTGGACATCCTCGGAAATGTTGGAGCATTTTCTTGTGACATTGCCATGGTGACTTCAACTCTTAATATTTTTGTCATTTGCATGTTTGGACATTCATGTTTTGTAAATTTAGTGTGACAAGCTTTCAAAATGCAAAATCTGTCTTTCAGGGAGCCAGGGTAGTGCAGTGGTTTGATTCCCTGATGTGGCACCATACATGTATATGTGAGTAGAATTCCTTGCTCCAAGTGTTTTTCTCCATCCTCCCCTCACAATACAATACAATAACCTTTATTTCAACTTGAATTGAAGAGTAGAAAATACATATGCTAAATTAAGATAATTACATAATTTTTATTTGATTAAATAATAAAAAGTATGTTACATAATAAATGTATGTACAGTCGAAGCTCTATGAGCGACCGCTCTCGTAAGCGACCAGCTCCGATAACGACCAAGATTTTGAATTCCCATTTGAATTGTCACTCAAACTCTGTAATGAAAAGCTCTCGTAAGCGACCAAGTCTCAGAAGCGACCAGCTCCGTTAGCGGCCAATTTTGGAGATCACCAAACGTGATTTTCCTTTGTTTTTAAGCTCTCGTAAGCGACCAGTCTGAAATGCGTCTTCAAAACATCAGTCAACACCTGATAAAACTTACATTCCGCGGCATTTACTAGCAAGAGTAATCCTTTTGACATGAGAATACACTACAATTAGCGTCCTATTTTATAACTAGTGGCACGTGTAGCGGATATCAAGTGTCCTGTCGGCAGTAACAAGAAACAATAAAGAAATAAAAACGATAAAATAATATACATGTACATGTACAAATGTACCTTTAATGGTCACTACAGTTAACTATTTTCTTTAATGTAAAAAGCTGTCGTAAGCGACCAACATCTATTGTTTGCATGCATGGTCGCCAATGAGATCGCATTCTCGTAAGCGACCAGCTCCATTAACGACCAAAAATTTTGATTCCCGAGGTGGTTGCTTACGAGAGCTTCGACTGTATAAGCTAAATATAACCTACTATATGTATAATCATTTACAAAAAATATTATATTGAATTATTTACAAAACGAGCAGCAGTCAGTAGTGAAATCAAGTTTAACAATGGCAGATTTAAAGGCTTTGACAGTGGATGATGATTTAATGAGGTCAGAGAGGGAGTTTCAGAGTTTACTTCCATTATAAGAAAATGAGTGCAGACTATGAGTATCTAGTGGTTCTAGCACTAGGAATTTTAAGGGAGTGAAGACCACATAAGTTAATTGTACAAGTGCTCTGAGTGATAAGGTCACTGATGTTCAATCCATGTACATGTAGTTGGGAGCCATGCCATGTATAGATTAAGTCTAGAGCCTGAACTTGGGATAACAACTTGTTTATTCGATTCCAATATGGCGGACCCAACAACTACAACACAGGGGCCCCAATACATATATTGGTGCAGGCGACCGCTGACCAACATGACCAACAGATTTATAAACTAGAGTTAAGATGTCATAAATTTTCTAGCCCAAACTAATTCTGAAAAAAGTGTCTCAAACTCATTAATTATTCATTATGAGGTAACCAGCCATCCCGAGGTCTCAATTGGTACCATGTGGTGTACTTTGAAACCCTGTCAAAGTACTCTCTTCAGTACTTTGAAATATTTCAAAGTGAGACCTTAGACTGGAAATGATTTCCAGTCCTACCTGATTAATTAAACATCAGCATCTGTAATAATGATACAAACACTGATGTTTCATTAAACAGTTCAGTATCCAACATAGGGAGGTCTCACAACTGATCACTGACTTTCCCTACCAGTGGCAAGTTGACAAAGAAAAACGCATCTGGCTTGAAGCATACAGACTGTCTCATCAATGTGGGATCTTTTTTCTGTACACTGCGCATGTCCGTGGCGTACCTTGAAATGCAATTGAGTCCTCATTGTCAGCCTTTAAACAGTACGTCCAGGTATTAAATCAGTCCCATTTCTAATGCAGGGATGGCATAATTTTGAGATGGGTGTAAAAAGAAAAATACCCCCTGTATATCCTCATTCGCTTATAAACAATTGCAGCACTTAAACGTAGGCATCAGCTTTTTGGCATTATTGTAACTCATTCCTACACATGAACAATGTTGCCACTGTTTGCACATACATGTAGTGCATAAAATCATTGTTCCTCCTTTATTTGACTTCTTCGTAGCTGGGCAAATGTTGCATCTGTCCTTCTTTATAACACTTGTTCCTGCAACCAGCTTAATTGCCTTCTTAGCAACTGGTGTTAACGAAGCCATTAACACTTGAAAGGGTAGACCTGGAAAATTACAGAGTAAAGTAAATTGGTGAATTAATTAATCACTCATTATGTAGTGGTAGTTGTTCATTGTTAAATCTGATCAACGTTACTTTGAAACAGGTGTATACATTTGCAAGTCACACAAAAGGCTGAACATAGGGCGTTTATTTATAGTCACACAATTGATAAGATCATATAGATCAGATTATGTTCAAAACAATTCATAAAAAAAAAAAAGACAATTATTTTGCTTCTTACTGAATGAAAGAAAAGCTAAATATTTAAGTAAAATATTAATGAATGACATACAGGCTCAAAATTGCAACCAATGCATTCATTCATTTCATTTTATTTGCATTCTCAAATTATATGTCTCGAATACAACCAAAAATTATACTACTTGTGTTTGTGACAACTTATCCAGCAGGCACAAAAAATTGCAATTACTTTATACTCTCTCTAAGGCCGTAGGAAATTACCATGGCCTCCAGATCTTTGTTGTGTTTCATCTGCTAGTGCAGCACTTGTTGTGCTTGCAGTATTACTTGCATTGCCTGTAAATTATCAGCAAAATTAAATGAACAGTGATTATTAATGCCTGTGATGATTTATAATTTTACATCCCACCAATGTACATGTATATAGTTTTAAAGTTTGATGTCGATATTGTGTAGTTCCAGGAAGCATTCTTTTAAAGTAAGTAATATTAATAATAATATCGTTGTCTGCATCTCATACATTTTATATTTCAGAAAATAACCTAATTAATTTTAAGCATAAACCAATTATGGACATGCAGTGCTTTGAAGTAATTAGATCAAATAATTAAAAGTAATTACCATGGCTTCTGGATCTTTGTTGCATTTCATCTACTAGTTTAGCACTAGTCGCAGCATTACCAGTTGCATTGCCTGTAAATTAGCATAAATTAACAAAAAGTGAGTTTTATAAAAAGTGATATGAACATGTCTTGACAATGCAATAATTTATTATAATAATATCGAGGTTTCTGTTTACTTATAGTGCCCTAACCCTAATATTTTTATTTCTGTCTATAAATCCTATAAATTAAGCCTTCAGAGTCTGCCCGGACTTTTAGTTTGATGAACCTTTATCGCATTGTAAAGAATGCATCGTGTTGGTTTTGGTACACACGATTGGCTCATTACGTCATTGACTATTAATGAGTTTTAGAACACAATTAAACAACAAGCGTCTGGAGATAGTCCAGATAGTCTAACCAACCATGCATGGGAAAAATGTGTCTAGTTTTCAGTCTGTGCCTAGTTCCCATAAAAAGCGAAAAATATGGGAGAAGAAAGTATATTTCAAGGGCCAGAATATTTGATGTAGTTTGGCTAGATGTCGCGATTGAGTGAGTAATTTTTTGCTGGAGTGTATTAAAAAATCCTCAGCTCTGCATGTGAGCCCTCCTCCCTTTCGGAAATTTTTGCATTTGATGGGGGGGGGGGGGGGGGGGTGATGGATATTTTCTGGAACGACACAATGCAACCCAGCTCTTTTCACAACCAAGCAACAGAACACTAATTTGAATCACCGGTCTTAGACTGCATATTAGACTGTCTAGTACATTTTCTGTGACATAATTAAGTGCTGTATCATGTATGGTAATAGATGTTTGGCTGATCTTGCATCACTCGACTTTAATCTCAAATTTATTTGAAAAATATATGAACAAATGAGGGGTTGTATATATATATATATACATGTACATGTGTATAGATAGATAATATATACTGATTTCAAATAGACTTTAAGTAATAGATAAATAATGAGTAGCCATGCTTTATCTGAATCTGAATTACAAACTCAAGCCGAATTCTTTATCTGGCTTATCAAACGTCTAGAAGAAAAAAGTCATGTTTTCAGTTATTTTGGAGATACGACTTATTTTGGCCTAGAAAATTGAAGCAAAAATTTAAGTAAATCAGGACGTTGTTTTTGCCATGCATTATTAATAACAATATATATAATTAAATGGGGTTATAGACATTTGAACTTGGAGCAGCTGGCACATCATTCAAGGAAACTTTTTGTGGCCAACATTAAACATGTAATATTTGTATATAGGCCAATTAATTAAAATTACCACTGGGCAATACATTTACATTGTACTGGGAGATATACAGTGCATGGTTGGACTCATATGATGCAAATATAGAAGATATTTAGATTAATAATTAACACACCTTGTGATTCCTGAATTTTGTGTTGATCAAGCTCCTTTATCTTTTTCTCTAATTCTTCAACCCTTTCTTTTAAACTGTCTATTTCCACTTCTCGCTCTTGTCTTTCAAATGCATCCAACATCTCATTATCTTCTTTTTCTCTTTCCTCCTTTTCGTTCCTCGATTTCTTCAATTCCTGCTCTTTTACATTGATGGCAATCTTCTGTCCTGTTAAGTAGTATATAAACTAGCGGTTCTGGCGCAGCTTGAACGTTTTATTATTGCAATCCTTGCTCGATAACTCCAGAACCGCAGCGAATTGTTCTACTTCAGCATTCGAACAATTCGCTGCGGTTCAGGAGTCATCGAACAAGGATTGCAATAATACAACGTTCAAGCTGCGCCAGAACCCGCTAGTTTATATACTACTATAAATTATACATTAAAGGAACGTAATCATAAGGTATTATATCAGGGCTAAGCATACATTAACATTTATTCGAACATTTGGTTTATAACGAATTTATTACATTCTAACACCCTATTAGAGGAGTGTTGCTACTAGGTATTATAACATATACTATCATAATCATTATTTACTACTATAGTACATAGTCCACCTCAACGCACTTGAAGCTCTATTAGAGGAAGGATAATACAATATATAATGGCCGATCATACACTAACATTCGTCCAAGTGCCTGGCATTAAGGGCTATTTACGAGGGTGGAAGATGGACATTCCAGATAGCAATCCTCTAGGAGCGGACCCAGCCGCTTTCCTATCCGGCGTGCGAAAGCAGACTATCGAAAAGACCGATGAAGAGCTACAAGACTTAAATAACATTAAGGTTCAGCTAGCTTTGAATATAACTCTCCGTCTCGATAAACCCGAGGGCCCGGTATATGAGATAGCCACATTTCGTAGTTCACAAAAGTTCTGGCCAACAGTTCCGATACCCGCGGAGTAATAGTAGAAGAACATGCTCAGATTTATAACTACATCGAGAAGTGGATCAGTAGAGGATCGAACTGGGTCATAGATAAAGTCAACATTCTATGGGTGAACATTGCTAAATATCAACCACTACGCGGAGGTTCATACTTACCACTACCTAAAGAAATCGCGAATAAGAAAGCCGTAATCAATGTGAAAAACTCCGACAACCGCTGTTTTCGTTGGACGATGCGTGCCGCGAAGTTTCCAGTTGCGAAAGATCCACAGAGGACATCGAAATACCCAGAAGACGATGGTTTTGGATTCGATGGGGTGGAAGAATCGTCAACGCCAATCTCACAAATACCACGCTTCGAGAAGCAGAACGAAATCTCTATCAATGTATATGGTTGGGATTTTAAGGATAAGTGTTTGATTGTGCACCACATCTCGAAGGAGACTTTCTCGAAGCGCGTTAACACCTTGCTTATAGAGTGCCCAGAGAGCGGTATACAACATTATTGCTTTATCAAGAACTTCAACCGCCTTCTATTCGATCAGACAAAATATGAACATAGGAAGCACTTCTGCGAACGGTGCCTACATGGATATTCCAATGAAGCTCTTCTTGCGAAGCACATCCCAGAATGTAACGGAATTAACGATCGAGCCATTCGAATCGAAATGCCCACCGATGAGAATAACAAAGTCTCATTTCAGAACGTTCACAAGCAGCTCAAAGTTCCCTACGTTATCTACGCAGATCTTGAGGCCTTAACTACTAAGATAGAAGGACAAGATCCCACGAAGAACACATTTAAAACAGAAGAACATATTCCATGTGGATTTTGTTACGTAGTCGTACGTTCTGATGGTCATAGCGAACCATATGTATTATATCGAGGTAAGGATACTATCGAGTGCTTTCTACGATGTGTACAAGAAGAAGAAGCGAAGATAAAAGCTCAAGTTGCCAAACCACTACATATGCCACCAAAAAGCATGAGAGATTATAATAGAGCAATTCTTTGTCATATCTGCCAGAAACCTCTTGGTAAAGATAGAGTACGCGACCATTGCCACATCACAGGAGAGTTTCGAGGTGCCGCACACAAAGCATGTAATCTCAAATTACGTATCTTTCCTACTATCCCAGTCGTATTCCACAATTTGCGTGGCTACGATTCTCACCTATTGATGCAATCCATATCTAAGACGTCAGGTAAGATCTCTTGTATTCCAAACAATATGGAGAAATACATTTCATTCTCACTCGGCAACCTACGGTTCATCGACAGCGCGCAATTCCTACTTTCATCCCTCAATAAATTGGTAGCGAGTTCATCACCAGATACGTTCCTACAAACTATGAAATGTACATCGAGCCAAGAGAAAACCAAGTTGCTGCTACGCAAAGGAGTTTATCCGTATGAGTACATGGATTCTTGGGATAGATTTACAGAGAATTCTCTTCCACCAAAAGACGCATTCTATAGTAAACTAACTCTAGAGGACATCTCCGACAAGGACTACGAACACGCACTAAAAGTTTGGGAGGCATTCAGTTGTAAAACGTTAGGAGACTACCACGACCTTTACCTACGAACGGATGTACTTCTTCTAGCAGATGTGTTCGAGAACTTCCGCGCGACATGTATGCAAAACTATGGATTGGATCCAGCTCATTATTATACGAGTCCAGGACTTTCGTGGGATGCGTTGTTAAAGAAGACCGGAGTAGAACTTGAATTATTAACCGACTATGACATGCATCTATTCGTCGAGAAAGGTCTACGTGGCGGAATATCTATGGTATCTCATCGTTATGCTAAAGCGAACAACCCCAACGTACCCGACTTCGATCCAGATAAGCCAAATAGCCATATAATATACCTCGACGCCAACAATCTATATGGTTGGGCCATGAGCCAATATCTACCAACGGGAGGATTTGAGTGGTGTACACCAACGGAAGAACGAATTACCCAACACGAAATCGATTCCGATGTAGGATACATTCTCGAAGTCGATCTTGAGTATCCTCGAAAGCTCCACGACTTACACAACGACTATCCACTAGCTCCCGAGAGAATGCAAGTAAATAAAGGTCAGTTATCAGATTATCAAATCGATCTATTTGAGAAACTATACGAAGGCAACGGATCTTTGAAAGTGGAAAAGCTCGTACCTAACCTATACGACAAAGAACGATATGTGCTCCACTACCGCAATCTACAACTGTATCTATCTCTCGGAATGCGTTTAACGAAGATTCACAGAGCACGATTCAACCAATCGCCATGGATGGAGCCATACATAAGAATGAATACAGAACTACGAAAACAAGCGAATAGCCCCTTCGAGCAGGATCTCTACAAACTAATGAACAATAGCGTATTTGGTAAGACAATGGAAAATCTACGAAAACGCGTAGATGTCAAACTAGTGCGATCTTCAGAAGGAATCAAACTACAACGTCTCTTGAATAAGCCTAGTTATGCCCGATCCACGATCTTCGATAACGATCTAGCTGCTGTGCACAATTACAAAAGTAAGTTACTACTGAACCGTCCAGTATATGTCGGAATGTCGATTCTAGATCTCTCGAAACATCTGATGTACGACTTCTACTACAACGATCTCAAGCAGCAGTATGGGCAACGTTGTAATCTACTATATACTGACACTGATAGTCTATTACTTAACATTGAAACAGAAGACATCTATACAGACATTACCACCAATAAGCATCTATACGATACTAGCAACTACAGCAAGGATCATCCTCTGTATGACATATCCAACAAGAAAGTACTTGGTAAAATGAAAGATGAATGTGGAGGTATTCCCATTGCTGAATACGTTGGACTACGATCGAAGCTATACTCGATCTTGAAAGTAGGTGGTGACGAGATTAGGAAAGCTAAAGGTACCAAGAAGGCAGTCGTTAAACATCGTATTCGCCACGAACAATACAAAGAGTGTTTACAAGATAAGAAAGTATTTCGCCATGGAATGCATATGCTTCGAAGTGAAGGTCATAGGATGTATGGTATGCATATGAATAAGATCTCTCTCTCACCATTCGACTCTAAACGTTGGATTTCAGCGAACGGAATCAATACATTAGCCTATGGACACAAAAACTTAGACATGGACGACTTTATTCGTGACTTGCTTCTATCTTAGAATACCTTTTGGTGGTAGTTCAGTATTTTGTGGGACGACTTGTAGCTCTTCACGCACGAACCCTCGCTTTGGTGCATCTTTTTCCAAATAGTACAGAACCGGTTGGTTTGAAGATATCACACTACGCGAAATAACGTACGTTTGTAAACTCCACACAGGATCAGTTGCTCGTTTAGCTCCACCTTCCAATTCTCCAGGCGCATAGAGATATCGAACTAAAACGTCGAATGGTAGTCGCTTTTCACTCAATCCAACAGTTCGAGAATACGTAGGAGTTTTGATGTTTACTTGTTGTGCCTCTATAGAATTTGAAGGTTCCTTACCTGTTAGTCGAGTAACTTCATTGTTCATAGCCTTGATAACATCAGGAAGCCTCAATACCCATTCTCTACTACGCGCATCCGATCCTTCAGATGTAAGTACCATCTCTTTTGCATATTGATATCCAAATAATCTTTCGGCTAATGTTCTATTTGCTCGTTCGACAAAACTTTGTGCTCTATGATGACCAGCTTCACCTCGTTGAACTTTCGTACCATGTAGTTCTAATGTTTCAGACATACGTCCCATGAATTCTCTACCAGGATCAACTTGCAATGTTTTTGGCCATTCTAGTGGACTACGTTTGTAGATCCGATCGAATGCTGCAGACACTTCACCACTATCTTTCGATGCTAAGGGTTCAGCCTCTTTATATCTAGAAGCTACATCGATTACCACCAAAGCATACTTATATAGTTTCCTTCCACGTCCAGGTCGATCGTGAGGTAGAAATATCAAATCAGCTTGATGAACTTCATTAGGTTTCGATACGGTCCAATGTGGCCGTGGAATATAGCGTGGTGGTGATAGATATATTTGCCACACGGCTTGTTTCTCTAACCAACCCTTAGCTACATCTTCCGATACCTTTGCAGCCGCCGATAACTTACTAATTGCAGCATAACCTTTCCAATAGCCCATAGGACCATAGAAGGTATTCGCAAGTTTAGCATCCATTATATGTCTATGTATTCTAACCTTCAACAAGTAGAAAAAAAAGAATAAGAACTTATCTAACCAACTAGTTCTTATTCTTTTTTTTTTCTCGTCAATCGTAAAAATTCTCGTTTTTTAAAAGGCATATCGACTAATAGCGTATCCAGTGACTAGCATTCCACCACCAACATAGATCAACTCACCAGTTTTCTGTGCGTTAGATGGTCGATAGTAGTCAGAGTAACGAGGTTCTTTCATTGATTCGAGTCGTTTCAGTGTCTGACGTAACTTATCGGATTGTATGAAAGCTCGGTTACTATAGAGTTGATTATTATGAGAATCGTGTTCAGCAACTTCCTGTTTATGCGCCCAATCGGACAATTTTTGACGTCTTTCGATATAAGCCTCCCTATCTTTATCGAATTTTTCCATTGCCGTATCATGTCTCTTTCGTTCTATATTAGCAGTTTCATCTTTCCCACCAAACATCCTAGCAAGCACTCCACCACCAGTGAATGCCGTTGCATTCAAAATTGCTCCGAAAATAGACATTCCAATAGCCGCCACTGCCATTATGGTACGATCTTTTGTTTCTCGAGATATCGTTTTGCATATATGCTACCGGCTATTACTGCAGTCCACTTCACGTAATTTGTGATAGAAATAGAAGGATCACTAAGCATAGATTCCTTGGCAACCTTTTTTACGATCCAACCAATACCAGCAGCTATTCCAGTTATCATAGCAGCATCGGTCGCTGTTTTCATCAATTCCTTATCCATCCTAATATATATAGTATATCTCTAGTCTCTAATTGTTACTCCATATCTGGTACCGTAGTCTTTACAGGACTCGCGGGTCGTATCGTACTAACGTTCTTAGAAGTGTCATCTCTATATCTTCTGTATTGATAGTATACGCCAACTAATGCAGCACCCGTACCAATAACTGCGATAGTAGTATTGATAGACACATTTTTCATCCAACTTTCATCTACGTTGATTTCTTTAGATAATTCGCTTTCACGCGAAATCTCTCTCCTTTGAGCCTCTCTAGCAAGTTTATTACTTAGTGCTAATGCTTTCCCAGCAGCAACCCTCTTTGGATCTTTTACTCTAGTTGGTGTTGTCTTTGGTGGATTCGCAGTTATCTGATCCGTCTGTTCCTCCATCTCGATTCGATATAGTAGTTACTTACGAATGTTTAATAGGTGTACTAGGAACGACTATGTGATCAGCTACATTGAACAAGACACTATCTAGAGCTACAAATAGAACTGCTTTAAGTGCTAGTAGACCAGCCGCAGTGTATATCTCATTGCGGACTAGTTGGTCTTCTTGTAGATCCTTAACCAGTGCTTGTTGGTCATCTAGTGGAACTACGTATGCTACTGCGCAAGTAGCTAGACGTAGTGCACCATTTACTAAGCAGCATCCTGTTATTCGATAGCATGCGCCAAACAATGCAGCGCCCAACCATTTACTAAGCAGCATCCCGTTATTTGATAGCATGTGCCAAACAATACAGCGCCCATACCAATAACTGCTATAGTCCAACTTTCCATCTACATTGATTTCTTTAGGTAATTCACTTTCACATGTAATCTCTCTCTTTTGAGTCTCCGCAGTTATATGATCCGTCTGTCCGTCCATCTTGCTTCGATATAGTAGGTATATGTGGAGGTTCAACAGGTGTGTGACACTAAAGATTCTTTAATGATGAATATGCCTCAAGTACTACGGTTCTTTCTGGGGTATCCACTTCATATTCGTCGACTTCGTCATCCTCCTCATTCCCTGGCATGACTATGTGATCAGCTACATTGAACAAGACACTAGCTAGAGCTACAAATCGACCGTGTTTAAGCGCTAATCGACCAGCCGCCATAGATATCTGATGGCGGGCTAATTGGTTTTCTTGTAGATCCTTAAACAGTGCTTGTTGGTTGTCTAGTGTAGCTACGCATGAGACTGCGCGAGTAACTTGACGTAGTACACCATCTACTAAGTGTACTGTTATTTGATTTGCTACTACGGCCTGGTATCTACTATGTAAACGTTTTACGTCCTTCTCAGATAGTTTAGTTATATCCGTTAGGGAGAAATTCTGTCCTAGACATTCTTTCGTTTTACCTAATACAGCTAAGGTCTTAAGTTCTTCCCGCCATTCTTCGATATCCTCCAATTCGGTTGAAAATTCCAATTTTGGTGGTGGACCTGTTAAATCCTCACCTTCCAGTTCTTTAATGTATTCATCCATGATAATATATTATAGGTGCGGGTATCTCTAACACTACTGCAAAAGGATGTCGCAAACAGAAACATATGCGAGCAAACTTATGAGATCGAAGTATCGTTCGTAATTCGTTACATTCTTGTGAGCCTCCGTAATCGTCAAATATCTTTTTACCATCTATAACCGATGCAGTATGAAATGCTACTACGATAGCTACGTTCTCACGAAATGGTTTACATATACTCGTTAATTGTTGGGATAGTACCCAAATAGATAGTCCTATATGTCGAGCAGAGAACGCTAAATCTACTAGTTTGTCAGTTCTTCGTTTTACATCTTTTGATGCGGCACAATCATCTAGAATCAATAATGTGTTGGTACCTGACCAAAAGGTTGCACAAATATTTAATGTGGTATCGATAGCATCCTGAGATGGTGATATGACATAAAAATGCGTATCTCGATTAGCAAATCCATGATATGTCTTGTTGTGGGCATACGTAGGACAAATCAGTACTATGTAATCGAACTTACCACGAAATGGTCCACGAAGTTGTTCTATGAGAAACGCAGTCTTTCCACAATTCGTTGGACCTACTATGAGTGAGTTGAATGGGATGTGTTCTACCAAGGAATCCATCAGTATGTAATACTATCTAAAGATCTGTTCAATATCTTGAGCTGAGCATCCGCAAGGACATAGATATGCATGTTTACGTTTCCACTTCCTTTTAAGGTTCTGTGTATACGAATATCGATATCTTTTCCACCACCAGTTTGTGCCAAGCCATCACCATGAACGGTGGAATCTTTCGCTGTACGACAATCGACTAGGATGGCAAATCTGTTATTGTAAAATTTGGTAGGAGTCATGGAAGTATTGGATGTACCAAACCATCCTTTCGTGGACTCCCAAAAATCTGGTGTTAACATACCTCCTGGAAAGAATCTATTTGGAACTCCATTTACGTCTATCTCTATCTTTGAAATATCAGGATTTACGAATGCTTCACTATCTCGTGAACCGGCGGTGTGAGGATCTACGAATAGAAGAAGTAATCCAGCAAATGATCGTCGTGGAACATTGACGTTCTGAGATATCAAAGTTTCTACTGCCTTGGCGATAGTTACCGTCTTAAAGTGAACTGCGTGATCGTATAGGAATGCAGTACCATTTTCATATGCGCGAAATGCTTTCCTAGCTAGCGTTTCATTCTTGATTGCTTCGTATTCTAACTGGATGTTGGTAAGCTTGTACGTACCTATCTTTGTCGAATCTGATCCAACGATTATATCGATAGAGTGGGCTAGAGTTAATTCGAATGAAATGGTGTCTTCTAATGCATGTGGATATAGAACTCCATGTTGTGTAAGAATATCAACGTCTAACGGAATTCTATATTTCGAACCATGTGCAGCTAACAATGCATTCTCACCAACATCTGAAGTACCTGCATCACCAGCCTTGGATCGTAGCTTATTTGTGTTATCTGATTGGATACCTTGTTGTACTCTCGATTCTCTCTCTTGTGTAGATAGATAGATATCGGAATATGTTTGTAATAGATCCGATCGAGCAATGTCTTCTACTATTTCAGCCCCCATCTTACAAACTCGATGTATAACTAAGCAACGTCCAACATTTGCAACGACTCGATTATTAGCATGTCCACCAGACAATACGATATCACCCAATAATGCTAAACTACCAGGTACTAATACGATATCTTCTCCTAGTGTTGGTATTTCCACATATAGAGTCTCACCTGGATTGGCAGATGATGGAGTGAAAGTTTTTCTATATAAGGTTCGTTGAGCTTTGAGTGCGAGTTGCGCTCTTAGTGCTTCCTTAGGAATTAACTTCGACGATATCATGTTGAATATACTATGATATATAGTTATGTTCAATATGGAAGATAGGGTCGACGTTGATGTGAGACCTGAGGATAGTACCGACAGATACGAAGAACAACAACGAGATGAAGAAAACCGACGAGAACTAGATGAAGAAGACCAACAACGAGACGCAAATGAGAGATACGTGGCTTACTTATTGAGTGACAATCAAGATGAAGCTGGAGGTAGTGAGACAATTACCATGGATAATTTGCATGACTACGCTATAGAAGGTGACCCACTTCGAGGATTCACATTCGAACAAACAATTCCAGATTCGGCAAAAGAAATGCTGGTTGGCATAGTAAAAGGGCAATATCCGGATGCCGGTATTCGGCATAATATAAAAATATCCTTAGTAGATGGAAACATTACCGTTCGCGAACTTGGAAGCAAAGAACCCTTTAAACGTCTATTCGTCGGTAATGATGATGATAGGAAATTACGCGTGAAGATGAGGAAAACTCTCAAAGATGCTTTAGGTCCAAATAATGAAGAGGCTGCTAATGAAGTAATATTTGCAGAACGACAACTCACCGATCGGAGAGCAAATAACGAATCTATTCTTGAGGACTCCGAATCGACCGACGCTCAGAAAGAAATAGCTAAGAAAGAGTTAATATCCCTCTATAAGGCAAGAGAATTACTTGAACGTCAAGAAGAAGCTATGCTAGAACGTATATCGCTACGTGAAAGGGTTAAATACATTTTCAGAAAGTATGGAATGACTGTTCTTGCGGTGACAACTGCTATTGGTGTTATCGTTAGCGTAATAGTTTCCCAGTTATCGAAAAACGTACCGAAACCAGTAAAAGATGGCATCGACAAAGTGGCAGATACGGTAAAGAAGGGATTAAGAACGGTAGGTGATTTGTTAAAGGAAATGGGAAATAAACTTGGACAGATACTACCTGGAATGATTGGATCAATTGCGAATTTCATATTTACTATGGCCGGTAAAGCTCTAGGAGTATTAGCAGAGAACGTTTGGTTATTCATAGTAGCTATAGTGGTGATCGCAATAGAGCAATACAAACGACGTTAACGAAATAACGCCCATGCAATTCCAGCTCCTGCAATAGATACTATCGCTAGATTGATCCCATGGTGTGGAGTAGGATTCTGTAAGGTACTATGTGAAACTCGTTGTGGAACTTGTTGTGGTAATTGTTGTGGAACTTGATGTGGTAATTGTTTCTTTTGTTTCTTCCCTTTCATATCTGGTGGGGGCTTGGTTTCGAGAACATCTGTATTAATATCGTTTTTCCCTAACACCATACCTTCTGTGGCGTTCGGGATTGGATTTTTATAACCATCCTTCTTGCTGAGGTAGTACTCAAGATTGCTTGGTAGTAATCGTACCCCTATGGCTATTGCTAGGTCTAATCTCTTATGTGTGTGTAGTATAGCTGTAAGATAGTTCTTATAGCTTACCACTAAACCGCTTTCGAGAATAGCGTCTTCGACTAATCTCTTAAATTTTTCTTTGACATTGAAACTATCTATGATGGATTGGTTAAGATCATTCTGAGCAGCTAGAATGCAATATCCAAAAGCTTCGACGGATCGATTCAATCTACCTAATCCAGCATTAGTTAAACCCTTTCCGATTGGTGGCGTAAACCAATTGTATTGTTTTCCTTCATGTTCATCGTTCCGAATGAATGCCACAAGATCACCCTGATCCTTCTTACCTCCTTTGTCTGCAAATAAATTATTGTGATTTGGCCAATTATCTGCTTCTTTATCGTAACCTCTGATTACGTGGACGTTTTTGAAACCGTCATCGTACAAAAGGAATACATCTCCTAATCCGTCATTCCTACCTCCGTGCCATCGGAAATCCGGTGTTCGAGATATACCAAATTCGATGCATAATTTCTCAAGAGCTGATTTGCTATAGAGGTTATCCATTTGCTTGAAAGTAGAGTCACCAGGTAGAGGAACCCCATGAGCACCACCAAGTTCATGTAGAATTCTTCGTATTGTGAAATAAACGTGAAATCGTAGTAGTCCTTGAACAATAGGAGGATACGTTTTGAAAGTAGGATCAAACAATGACACTCCACATCCAGAAGTCGCACACCACGTTGCGAAATTCAATTGTTGGGGCCAATATTTAAAATCTGGACCCGATAACCAATGGTGGGACTCCTTTGCTGTCATATGCTTTACGACAGTCTCTTTGAATATGTTCGGAACGCCTGCTTCGAACTTTTTCTTAGGTGTGACATATATCCATAGATTAGTTAAATCTATATCTTGTGCTTTTTCAGTAGGTGGGACCGCCGTAATAGGATATTTCACACTTTTATCTAGTGTTAACGTATGTGGAAAACCCTTATGCACATCCCACAATGCGTTATCGATGCGTTTTTGAATGGTGGTAGGTAGCTTATAGACATCGTCGCCATAAACCACGTAACCATTATTCCCATCTCGAAACCAAATACTAGTTGAATATTTGCCAGGGCCGTCTATATCCGTTGATACATAGAACTGGTGAAAATCTGCATGTGGGTATCTTTTCTTGAACTTCGCTAATAGATCGGCATTCAATGATGCGACCTTCTTATCTTCCTCCGCTATTCTCTCTCTATCTCTACTAGCTATTCTCTCAGCCTTTGACCGTAAATTAGCATTCCGTGTTGGGGTCTCATCATCTCTCTCGTCGTCTCCACCCTCATAATGATAGCTGAAATTACCTCCGTGCCTCCTCATGTTAAAGCTAATTATGTATGTAGTTCATACCTTTAACATATAATGGTTATATTAAATGTCACCACCACATCGTCTGACCATACGGTCTACTTCGATAACCCCATTCTTATCAATAATATTTCGCTAGTTGAGGTCATTATTAGTCATAATTGGTGGAACCTAGCTGAGAAAGGGGGCTTTAAGTGGATTACCCTCAATAGTTTGACGTTTCCATACGAAATTAAGGCGGGACATTATAAGATAGAAAATTTGATAACCTACTTAGATCCCGCAGTTGAGGCTGGTTACTTGGAATTCATAGACTATCCATTTAGGAAATATTGGCTTATGAAGGTCAAGAAACCAATCCAATTCACTAAGAATGTCTGCGATTTGTTTGGTATCGAAGTAAATGGAGATGTGACAGATTATGTGACTATCAATAAAGGAAAATACGTCCTGGTGCCAAAAGATATTAATCACATATCTATCTACTGTGATGTGGTGGATTCAGATTTCTCACTTCTTGATGGGAAGCCATCTAAAATCCTATATACTTTAAATCCTACATCCCACACTTTTTCTGAAACAACTTACTTTCCACCAACCCTCATACCCATTCGAGCCCTAGGAACGATACGGAACTACATTCGCCTCACAGTTTGCAATGAGAAAGGCAATCTCATAGACTTCAACAAGCAGCCTATACGTTTCGTATTGAAGCTTGAGTAAATCATACGTATATACAATGGATGGTGATTCGATTCAACCGTTTCCAACAGCACCAGGTATCTATCCATCGGGAGCTATAAAGGAACTTAGCGATATAAATGGATCGAGTTTTAGACTGCAAAAAATCTGTGATACGCTTGCTGAGCTAGAACAACAAGCAAAGCACTACGAAGTTGTTCGCAAAAAGTATGCTCGAGCGCGTGGTATCGTTCATGGGATTGCTGTGGCCACAGGTAGCCTGAGTGGCGTTTTATCAGCTTCTGCGTTAGGTTCGTCATTTACGGGGATTGGGATACCTGTGGGTATTTCCTTAGGATCAGTGGGTTTCCTGTGTGCCGCCATATCGGCTTCGATGGCTGTTGTTAGTAAGAAACTTGGCGTTCACGTCTCGAAGCATGAAAAGACTGTTATGTTAGCAAAAGCTAAGGCGAATTCCGTGGAAGTCAAAGTCTCAAAAGCTCTATCCGATTGTAACATTTCAGAAGCCGAGTTCGGAAGCGTTATTGATGAGAAAAGGAAATATGAGACGCTTAAACTAGAAATACGGCAAAAAAACAGGCAAGAAGGTGGATTAAAAAACGTAGAAGAACTTCGATCCGAAATCCGAAAGGAGATGAGAGCAAAACTTGGCGGTCTAATGGGGTAAGAATAAATATCTCCTTCGAAAGAAACCGGCATGGATTTCATTTTAACTTTGATAAAAACAACTGCTCTTAATTCGTATAAATTACCGTGTTGTTGTGGTTCATATGCTAATTTCGAGACAATTTCGGTCGTTCTCACGAATTAGCCGTTTTGGTTAAATAGGAAATGAGTCGTTAAACTTTTGTTATTCGAGGTAATTAAACTTTATCACTATTTAGACCGTGTCTCGTATAGATGGGCTCAAAGTGGGAATTGTAAGCAATCAACTCATTGATAAAACGCACGATCGAACCCTTACGTATACCACACCATTTAACAACGTCAATAAGAGACATACGAGATCCCGAACGATGTAATACCTCGTAACTCGCTCCAACGACTTTAGTTCTAAGCATGGAACTGGTACCTACATGTATATTGTTTTCTATTGCCTTATGAACAATCTCATAAACTATTTGTTGGACATTCTTAGGTACTCCTTGGGGGTCGAGCTTAGCAAAAGTCGTTGCAATGTGAGGAGCTATTCGATCGGTATTTAAATCTATATCGATATTATCGTCATCATGTAGAGAACGTATAAAGACCTCTCCACGACATATGCTTTTATTGTTTAGTTGCATAAAACGAGCGACCTCTCCTTTAGATCTAATGAACCCACATTGTATACATGCTTGATAAAGTATAGCAGCTAAAATAGTTCGTTTCGCATAGCTACGTTTGATACAAACTTTCTGTACTTGAATGAATGTATCGGCTACGATTACTAATACATTTATGGGAAACGAGAGGGTGTAATTTTGTTTATAAATAGTATCGTATGCCTGTAGTTCTCGCATAATCGTTTGTAGTTGCAATTCTTTGTTATCGCTTTGCTTTGGGATTGTGCGGTCTAGATCATGTTGATGCTGAAAGCTATCAGGCCCTACTATGTGTAACCTAGTAGTAAGATTGGTAGTTGTTTCTTCACATGATTCAACCTCGGAAACAAGACCACAAGTGGGACATATGAATTCCATTCCTTGTAGTTCCATCGGACATAAACATTCGGAACATGATTCGCCGGTGCTAATATGCGACAATGGTTCAATATGCGACAATGGTTTGATATGTAGGCTTGCACAAATTTCTGGACCAAGTAATCTGATAATGTCATCCATACTAGTTGTATACTATATGCCTGTCAATTGTCCAATTGTTCGTTTGTTTAAAAAAAAAAAGAAAAAAATGAAGAGAGGTCGCATAACAATTTCTCTTAATTTTTTTTTTTTTTTTGTATCGTGATTTCTACTTATCCTCCGATCCTACCACATTTAGATCTTTCTCACTGATGGAGAGGTCATCCAATGCATTATCGAGGTCGTGAATGTCCACCACATTTCGATCTTTTTCCGATTCCACTACATTTAGATCTTTCTCCGATTCTACTACATTTGAACACGTGATATTCGCTGACTCGTTAGCTCGCTTCTTATCAAGGTTCTTCTTATTGCGAATGGTACGGCGTTGAGGTGCACCACATTTTGCACAAAGTTCGTGATTAGTACGACAGCCTAGACCACACGTCAAACATGGAACGAATATAGCACATCCTCTTCCTATCTGGAAGTTATGTTGAGAGCAATACTCTGACACCTTCGAACACTTCCTTATACATTTCGTGGTCTTTCCTCGCATCAACCAATCACAAGTTCTCGTCTCAATCATCGTGTAATATACCTATATATGTTATATGTCTAATTGGTATCTTAGTTGTGACGTCTACGTTGAGGTTCTTCAATCGCACGCGGTTGTCTAATCTGTGTGGTATTAATACGTACTAAGATAACAACATACGTTAATATCGTGAAGTAGAGAATGTACGTTAGTACCATGGGTGGATATACTGTAAACTAATCATTCCTTTAATAGGTGTTAAAATGTAAAAATACAATGAAAAAATAGTACAACAAAACTGCTTTAATCCGGAAAAAGGCGGTAGAAACCGATTATTTAATATACAATTATAAATACAATAAATAGTACAACAAAACTGCTTTAATCCGGAAAAAAGCGGTAGAAACCAATCATTTAATATAACGTAAAATACGATAAATGAACTATATAGTAGTATCGTAAATGGCGTGTTTTGGGACACGTTGCATTGTTTTTGTTGTTTTTTTATCTAATGGACCCCGAACGAAGTGAGGATGTCCGTTAGATGAAAAAACAACAAAAACAATGCAACGTGTCCCAGAACCGCCACTTACTATACTACTTACAAACACGCTAGGTAAGCTCAAAGGATTTTCTTCACAAGTAAACATTGCAGTGTCAAGCACTACACAATGCTTCCAAAACTGTAGGAAAACTCCCGTTTAAAAATTCTCTGATGTCCAAATAATCACAGCAGCTCACACAGGATAGTCTTCTGAGCAATCTACATTCATTTGAAGCTATCAAAATTATTTTGGAGTCCATAAAAACCGATAGATCGAACTAGTTAGGTTATAAACAGACTTCCGTTGCAAGTAAACATTCTATGGTCGAGCCGACTACACAATGCTTCCAAAACTGTAGGCAAACTCCCGTTTAAAAATTCCCTGATGTCCAAATAATCACAGCAGCTCACACAGGATAGTCTTCTGAGCAATCTACATTCATTTGAAGCTTTCAAAATAGTTTTGGAGTCCATAAAAACCGATAGATCGAACTAGTTAGGTTATAAACAGACTTCCGTTGCAAATAAACATTCTATGGTCGAGCGCGCTACAGTATGCTTCCAAAACTGTAGGCAAACTCCCGTTTAATAATTCCCTGACGCCCAAATAACCACAGCAGCTCACACAGGATAGTCTTATGAGCAATCGAAATTCGTTTGAAGGCATCGAAATTGTTTTGGAGTTGAAAACCGATAGATCGAACTAGTACAAACAAGCTTGTTATTAATTCACAGACTGCGTTACGAGTAAACAGCGCGCTACACTATGCTTGCAAAAGTGTACGAAATACACCGTTCAAGCATTCCATGATTCCAAATTAACTACAGCAGCTCACACAGGATAGCCATGTGAACGATCGACATTCATTTGAAGTGATAAAAATTGTTTTCAAGTGCATGACATCCGATAAATCGAACTAGTGCAAACATACCGTTAGTTCACGCCACGATGACTTCGTGTTTTTTTCGACATTTTCTAGCTCATTTTCGCAAATCAAACAAAAAAAGGCTATAGAACTAATAAATATATACATCTAAAATACTGTACGAAGTTTGGAGGACTGATGGCCCACACAAGCTGTTAAATTGGACCAGATTATACCACGCTCGCATTGATGGCGGATAAGTTGAGTTTCCCGTGGCCCACGGAAAACTCAACTACTCGTCTCTGCTGCGCATGCGTATAAACCGATGACCATGCCCCTTTAATAACCCCTCCCCCAAGTCAATCTTGATTCTCTTCGCCTACAAAATCTTGATTTACCATCACAATGAGGGGGGAGGGGGTGGTGGTGTGCATCCCGGCATAAATATTGTCCAAAAGTCTGTTCAGTCGTAACAACATTGTCCCACATCTTTTTTGGTCAGGGTTGTAGCTCTACTCGGAAGGGGGTCAATGAGTATATTACAATTGCATTTAAATCTTATCTCTGTTGATCTATCCTTTATTGTGAAACCAAGAACAGATGCAAATGCATTCATGTGGGGGTTTCGCTGCTTTAATAGTACAGTACTACATACTACATTTAATAGTACTACATTTACATTTAATAGTACAGTACTACATTTGGCTGCTATACACTGTCTCCACGGGGGTTCGCACATGACATTAAAATAGCATAGTAAAGTAAAGCTCTTTCGTTCCACTCCATGCACACACTTTCAAGACCGAAGTTTATCATGTCTTCCTTTGACGTTTTTTCTAAGAAGTGAAGGATTTTTCCCGAGCACAAACCGCTCATTTCTCCTTCTAGCTTTGTAAGCGTCAAGCTCACCATGTCTGGTCCAAAAGCGATGACTCTACCAAGGGGTGCTAATTCTTCACCCAGCTCTTTTGTTACAGTTTTTGATGAATATTGAATGGTGATGGAAACTTTTGAGCCAGTTGTTTCCTGAGCTACTTGCGATACTTGTTTTTTTGTTTAGACTTGATGGGCGTAGAATTTCCCAATGGTTTGAATTGAGCTTGCAAAGGGAATACTTTCTTTACGAGGGAACAGTACAAAGATATGTAGAGGGTTCAGCCACATATGATTACGGATCTTTATTAATATTTCTGACCGGGGAGAAGCACAGGCTCTTTGGTTGCAATTGCGATGCCTAGGGTGATTCTGTTGCCATTCTTTTCACCTGAACATATACATGTTTCTCGAAATTCAGTACAAAGTGTTTCAGTTGAGTTTATAAGGCAATCTAGTCGACTCAGCTGCTTGTAGCACTTTTGGGAAACACAAACATCTGACTCTTCATACTTCGTTAGATACACATTTACCGCTTGCCGAATCAGTTCTACTAAGTTAAGATAACTTCTCCCAAATACATTGATCCGCACTTCCTTTACAACGAGAGTTTTGCATCAATTACTAACTTTTACTACCACAAATACTACTTACTGTCACTGATGCATTACGAAATACAAACGTTTAACATTTTAACACTCTTTACAGAAGTTAGTGGCATGGGAGAAGGACAAGAGAGTCCAAAGAGGGCGTTTTTGTGGTAACAAGAGAGGAAGGGCCGTGCACAGCCATTGCAATGCCTGGTGAGGTGACTGGCATAAGAGAAGATCACCTAAGAACTCTACCAGACTGCGACGGCATAAACCTTACTATACTGAGTCAAACTGAGGTAAGTTCAGCTCGCTAACAACAACTTTAATAATAACAACAATAATTATAACAACAGTGGCATTCCCAACAGTTTTGAAATGGGTGCAAAAGTGTTCGATTTATAAGGAAACATATATAAGAAAACATGTTTTTAACGGCTTCAAAAACACTTTAAGAATGCGATAAAAAAGGCGCACATCTAAAGGGAATGACATAGAGAAAATTATTTTCAGTTTATTATCTGCGCAGTTCTGGCTCGGTTGCAAAAGTTGGGGGCTGACCCCCATTCAAACCAACACTTGTCAATTTGACCCCCCACGCCGATGTGCAACGTATGAAAATGACCTCCACCCCTAGATGAAATTAGGGTTTTTTGGTCGCTCCAGAAGGAAATAAATGAAAAATGACTCCCCAGTATAACTTCAATATTATCAAGGAATTTGATTGAGGAAACCTGGCCAATGTTTTGAGAATCAATACAAACCATAGCATAAGCATAAATGTCAATACTTTTCTATGTTCTATATAATTCCAGTTATGTTTTTGTCACAGCATATTTGTAAGTATATCGGCATTGGTTGTTGAAAGCTTTCACATTGTTCTTATGTGAATGATAAACATGTGATTTATATTTTTGTGTTTTTACACTTCATAGCTATCGTTGGAGATCCAAAGTATGGTGTGCGGGTGCCTGAAAAGGATAGAGAAACTTTCAGCTTCAGAAGCTGCGCTGGCCCTTAATATCCTTGACAACCTTGTTACTAAGGAGATTCCAACATAACAGGGCTGAATGGAAAACAGAAGCTAGAACCACTAATCTTGAGTGCTATTAGAAGTATGAAGCCATTATTATATAGGAGGTAAAATAATTAAGTATTACATTCCTACAGCCTGCTATATAGCAGCCATGTTTTTTCACTCTAATGTCTGCTTAACTGAGCCACTAATTAGTTTCCAATATGCAAAGTGCTGACACAAGCGCCATGTCTAGTTTTCATCCAATCAGAGCCTTTTTCATTAGAGACACCCCAAGATATGTATAGCTTCGTTAAAACCAACTTTATAATAATTATTGTATGAAATGAATTATCAGTGCACAATGATATTAACTGGTATAATCCATTTGTAAGATGTGTATAGATTCATTCCTTTCATGTGTATAAATGCATTCCTTTCATTCTTATTAACAGCGCATACAAGGAGAATGTAGAAACAGAATGAAAAGCAATATGAGGAAACAAGGGACGGGAAGAAGGGAATTAGGCAAAACATTGCTGACAAATGTCGTAATGCTGGCCAGAAGTCTATACCAGTAACGGCCACAACGAAATCATCTTAAGCTGAATCCATAAACCATATTATTTTAATTTGTACGATAGCAGATATGACAGTTGCGTATTCGAATAGCAGTTTCAGCTGTATTGATCCACACGCCTCACTTCAATGTAATGAAGTACAATTTAAACTGTACCTAAATATTAGTTGTGCTTGTTTAATAGGGTATTGGTGTCATGCAAGAATGATGGTTTGAATTATTCATTACATCGAAGTGATGCATTTACTTTATTTATTTATCACATTTGGATACAAGGTCACGGGAGAAGAAACAACAGGACTCGAAGTCCCTTACAAGGTTTGCCTCCATGTGAGCACCACTAATGAGTCAACGATGGTGGAAAATGTAGCAAAAAATATATGTGAAAGATAATATACACAAATAGTGAAAGAATGAATGAAAACGATTAGGGCTAAATAATTAAGCTACAGTAGAACCCCACTAACTCAAACTCGGTTAACTCTTAACTCCCCGCTATATCGAACTGAAACTCATTTCCCCTGGTTTTGTCCCTGTTTATAGTCATTTACTATCGGCTAACTCGAACCAGGATTACTCGAACTCCCCGCTAACTCGAACTAATTTTAATTTCCCTTGCCTAAAATTTGCCACGCTAACTCTATTTCTAGAACACCATTCGGGAAGCTTCAGTGTCAGAACATAGCTGATTTACTTCTTGGAATATTGGATCTTTATTGATACAGCAATGCAAGTCCATTTTTATCAAAATAGTTCAAAATAACTAGTGAATTTATGAACCCTCGCTGGTTTCTCTTGGGGTTCTACTGTATATACAATCTATTAAATTAATCTATTAGAGCGTAAAACCTAGAACAGTTAATTATGTATAACTTCTAGTGATAAGAGGGGAAAATGCAAGCACTTACCGAAGCATATAAGAGCAGCAGATGAAACTGCTATTCATTAATTGACGCAACTGTTATAATATCTCCTATTCAAGAATCTTGTATGCCTGCTTGTCAAAGTTTGAGATATAATGACTCCATATATGTATATATATATATATAGTTGAAATAAATTCATATCGACTAATGCAATCTAATAATTCATTGAAATACCATATGCAATATTGCTTACATAAGGTACATACCCACTTCTTTATAATTTATATATATATATGAAATGGATAAAATGTGTTAGAAATTGAAGTTTGTTGGATATCCCATGTAGCAGGATTGCTATATATACCCCTTGATTATAAGCTAGGTATATATATATAGCAGGATAAGTCCCAGGTGAGATGCCAGTTGTGATGGCGAAAGCAAAGGAATCAACGTGTTTCTGTCAAGGTAAGCCGAAGTAGGCTCGTATTTGATCGCAAAGCATACACATGGGCCGCCGTGAAATAAAAAGCTGGGTAAAAACTGAAAAACAAGGATTGATAACTTGATTGTAGTCATTTACGTAAATCCGGTTTGACGTAACTTATAGATTGGAAACTCCAAACTGGTAAATAAACACCTGGGCAAATTACTAAGCCAGATATTACTGAATAAAAGCAATTAGTGAGATTGTGAAAAATCTAATTAGTTGGTTTCTATTAGGCAAAACCTAACAGAAGAGAGCAATGAAATAAGAGAATATGTAATTAGTATAGGATTATCAGTTTACCCAGTTTACTGCAATCCACTCTAAAATGTAAACACAAACCATTTAGGCATTCTGTTATCAAATCATTGATCACGGACACAAAACCAGCTCTTTAACACCGTGTCCGCAATACTAATCGGTATAGTCAGACATTGTTTTGGGTAGTTTGGGAGTCCATAACTTCCGCTCGGACAGTAAATAAGGAAATACCCCCACCTGCCCAGCCCACATTAAATCTCAATATCTAATTAAACTTTGGCTTGCTTGATCTGTTTCGTAAATTATGGATCCTTACTTTTGTACGTACCTAACATTTGCGTTAACGAAGAAGCATGCAAACAAGCAAACGAACAAGCACGCAACCAAACAAATAATAAGTTATAAATATGTCTCCAAAAACTAATTCACATATCTTAAATTTACAGAAAAATTTAGCCTGAAACAAGATCACACCTGACAAGACATCATACAGGGTCTGATAGAAATGAGACATTGGACGGTTATGCAAGCATTAGCATTAAATCACGTACCACAGAATGACGCATTAAAAAATAAGGCTTCTGGGAGATTACCATCATAACTAATGTTCTTGCATATGGAGAGGGGATTTAATGGTGGTACGCAAGCCCTCCAAGGAATCAGATGAAGAAGCACAATACTTCCTTCCTTGTGCTCACTGCTATGGCTTCTTCAAGGCGGACGCGGTTTGGAGACATCGCAAAACGTACAATGTAGAGGGAAGGAGCAAAAACCTCATCAGAAAATAAAACAGGAAGCAAGAATGCTCCTGCCCTCTCACGGAACAGGATAGGATGAAAATCTCAACAAATTCGTTCTGTCAGAAATGAAGAACAATGAAATATCTTTCATCGCCAGCTGCGACAAGCTCATTGTAGTGCCATTCTGGAAAAAGTTGGATGCAAGAGATCAACGTATGTCAGTCAAGGCATGCATGCAGCTGGCGAGGCTGATCAAGAAGCTCAACGAAAAGGACGCATCGGCAACCTTACGGGATTACATCGATGCTACCCGATTTGACCAGGTAGTTGATACTGTCAAAGTTGTCTGCCAATTGCACCCAGGAATCACGTTTGCAGGTGGCGACCCCATCATTGTCCCTCAAACTTGGCCACAGTATAAAGCGGTGTGGCCAGTTGGGGAAACCAATGGCCTTCAGAGAAAAATGACGAGAAGATTAAGGACGCCAAGAGGTTCCTGGAGTTGTTTGAAAGCGAGTGGGCATTCAAGATATCCTAAGGGAGGGGTGAGAATACACAAATCACAGGCGATGTATGTACTTTGGCAAGCAATTCAGCTTCCTTTTACGGAGAGCTAAGTTCAAAGAAAAGAGAAAAGAATGTGAGTTTCAGGGCTTGTGGATTGAAATTACAAGTGACAGCAAACTTACTTTAAGCATTGAAAAAACTAATTATTTATTATTTCAACCTCGACAAAAACAAACATAATTTATATCCTCCTTTAAAAATAGCCAATAAACCTATCAAAATAGTATCAAATATATAGGTTTTTACATTGACGCCCACCTTACTTGGTCAGAACATATTGAATATTTAAATGATAAACTAAGTAAAAATATTAATGTTCTCATTAAGTGTAAAACAATATTTATAGTCATTTTCTCTACTGTTCCAATAAACGCGAGAACTCATCGAAGAATAAACCACAAGATGAATTGGGGGGGCGGTAGATGAAAATTAGCCGTAAACTTTGAGAGCCTCTCACACGGACATCCATAAACTCAAAGTTTCAATTTCAACTTCATCAACGGTACCTGGTTAAAGCCATGCTTCAGTCACTGCTAGTATGACGATATCATTATCAACAACAAAATCTTTCACAGTCATTACCTTACTCTTAAGAGATCTCGCGTTAAGTAGGCAAAATTGAATATTACAAGTCTTAGAATGCTCATGTAAACAACTAGAAGTGACAAATAATCTAGAAGGCAAAGTCAAACAAACTTGGCCATGCTTCGTCAGCTTCATCAAGGGCAGTCATGTGCTGTAATGAGAGGCAAGTAGTGTACCCCTAAAATGTACTTGAAATTGAACAGACTGCAAATAATTCGACTCATACATGCCATTCACAGTCAGTCATCACCACTACCCATGTAAAAACTGAGGCGGGATCCCACCTGTCCCACCCGGGATCCCGGGTGGGAATGGCGGGATCCCCGGTGGGATTGATGGGATCCCGCCAATCCCACCTGGGATCCTTAAAAATCCCACCTGGGATCCCGCCTATCAGGTGGGATATATGTACTCCCACCCGGGATCCCGGGTAGGAATGGCGGGATCCCAGGTGGGATGGCAGGATCCCATCAATCCCACCGGGGATCCTTAGACAATCTCACCTGGGATCCCGCCTATCAGGTGGGATATATGTACTCCCACCTGGGATCCTGGGAGGGAATGGCGGGATCCCAGGTGGGATGGCGGGATCCTGCCAATCCCACCTGGGATCCTCAGACAATCTCACCTGGGATCCCGCCTATCAGGTGGGATATATGTACTCCCACTCGGGATCCTGGGTGGAAATGGCGGGATCCTTAGACAATCTCACCTGGGATCCCACCTATCAGGTGGGATCTATGTACTCCCACCCAGGATCCCAGGTGGGAATGGCAGGATCCCAGGTGGGAAAGTGGAATCCCAGCCGGGATCCTTAGATGATCCCACCTATCAGGCGGGATCTATGTACTGCCATATGCACTTATATAGGATCCTGTGTGGGAATATAGTGGGACCTATGTACTCCCACCTGGGATCCCAAGTGGGATCTCAGGTGGGAAAGTAAAATTATGCGTTTTAAGATGATCCCACCTGCATGAGATCCTGCCTATATGCATGACATTAAAATTTGCTGACACACAACCTTTTAGACGATCTTGACTAAGAACCTATGAAAACTACAAACTCAATAATGGTGAAGGTGGACGTGATTTTATTAATTAATAACTTACAAGCAATTCTAAAAGCAATATATATAAGAGCCAAAAATATGTGGAACAACAGATACAATCTGACCACATCTTCTAAAATTTCAAGAGTCTTAAAGCTATATAAATTTGATACATATATGTACATGCAGTACTTGAACATCTATAAAATATTATTACTTGTCCTTTAATTTCACTAAAAAATACCATGTTGTAAATGATATATTATGTCACTTGATACTTATGATGTGGCACATGGTAATTAAGAGAAAAGGGATCTTATGGCATGACATAATTTTTGAAAAAAGCACATGCATCTTCGATCTACACAAAACAGTAAGATATTTTGCCTTGCAGCAGCAATTCCAGTGGTTATAATTATCAATTTAACACACTTTAACTCTCTCCAAATGAAAGATGTAAAATCAATAAGTACAATAGTACTTTACATTAGCCTTTAAAAAAAATCATCTTTCTACACCATGCTTGTTACCTAACTTCTCAAATGTGTACCAATAATTCAAATAAATCAGTGAAATATGCCATAAGGTCCCTTTTGCTTGGCTGCATGCCCAGATTGATTAATCATGTTCTACCATGTTAGAAAATCTGCTAACATATATACCGCCAAAGTTGCCAAAGGTTCCAATTGCTATACACTTCTTCTTGATATTAGACAATGGCACGCAAGCCAAATAAGTTGATCTCTTGGTAAGCAAAATATGTTGTGCAAGAACATTACAATTATCATATTTCTCTAAGGGCTTACAAGATGCTGCAACATCTGATGTTATAGCATGTCCAGTTAGAACCAGTTTATTGATGACTGTTAAATGACAGCTCCCTAACTCTAAAAACTTTGAAATCTCTCCAAACTGAGTTTGTCCACTGATATCATTATACTCAACAGTATATGAATTCTTCACCTTACTTTTCTGTAAGCTTGAACAATTAAATATAGCACAATTGATAGAAGCTCGTGAGAAAATGTTCACCCTTTCTCCTTCCTTGTTCTTAGGCAAACCATTACAACAAAGGAACCTGTTAATTGCCAAGAGCTCTTCCTTTGTCAGCATTTCTCTCTTGACAGCACCAAGTACACATGTATGACAGTCATTTGCAGCAGTCTTAGGGGCACATCTATGAAAAAAGTGTATTAATTAGTGTACAGGGTCTGGTTAGGATTGAATATTACCAGTGGGGTACTCATCAATATACTGCCTTTCATGGAATGCACATGTTAAATATGTTTTACTATATATTTAACTGTGTATAAGCCACATCCCAACTTCAGGAAGAAATAAGGAGCCTAAGACGAAACGGAATTGAAAATACCCATGGCTTGTATGAGGTCAAATATGCAGTCATGTACATGGTCAAATACTGTCTCCCTTTCTGTCAATATTAGATTTGTGCTAAATGATATCATGAATATTAAATAGAGCTTATTACACAGAATGTTGTGTGATATAGCTGGAAAATTTTGTATTTTTCAAAAAAGGTTTTTTTCCTAAATTCAAGCTTCAAAACTTGGGGTGCGGCTTATCTTCGTGTGCAGCTTATACATGGGTGGTTACGGTACTTACACTGATCTTTCTCTAGACAGATGTTTTGCAAGCTTCATCACCTTTTCTGAATTTGTGGAATTATCCATTTTAGCAAGGGTTAATATTATTGACTTAGTTTTCAATATTCATTGTCTGTTTGTCAGGAAAGGAAAACTTGTATTACTTGACTGGAGGACAAGATGGTCAATGTTTTCCGACTCACTCTAAAATATATTAATTCTCTGTTGAAACAGTCACAGGTTTTTATTTCACAATATTATTAGTACATGAAATCTAGATGTTATGCACATCCATCCATATAATTATATTGTAAAACGTTTAGTACTACATGTAGATAAAGAATGAGTTGACAATCTTTATGGGATTTACAAACTCAGGCTGAAAGCGCGAGTATGTAAATCCCATAAAGATTGGACGAGAATTCTTTATTGTAACAAGATGCCCGTTGGGCATTATACTCGGGCTTTCAGTTAGGGAGAAGGCAAAATTTTCTAAAACAATTCATGTAAAGAATTGATGACTTTGTGAAAACATTAAAAATGGCACTTTAAGACAGGAAATCGTCAATACAATGTTCTAATAATTTTTGTACAGCAGAGAATTGTGTTATTAAACATGTAGTAGAAATAAAAAAATGGTGCCATTTGAAGAATTATTCTTAATGTCAAAAGAGCATAACGAATAAATACAACCTTAACTTGGGCCACTTTTAATTAATACATGGAGTTCTAGCATATTTTTGTGTCATACATGGTTTGTGCTAGGGGAGCAGGATAATTGATTCACTACTCATGCTTGTGATAATTTACATTGCAATCACATATGGGAGCTTCTAATTACAAAGTTTTACTGATAATTAAATTGAGGCTTCATGAGGGTTGTCACTGAAGGGACTGGTCAGAAATTAGCATGGGGAGGAGGTTGAGATTTTTTTGAATCCCCAAAAATGGAGGGTCATAAATCATGGGAACTGAAAAAAGGGGTGATAATAGGGGAGAAAGGGTCAAAAGATTTCATACTCATTGTCCAGGGAGGGTTACCGTATATATTGTTTAGACTTTTTGATTGCATTCTCAACCCCCCCCCCCCCCCCCCCTTGGATTTCCCCTGCAAATTTTTGACTAGTCCCTAATGTTAATAAAATATTGTGTGCATTGACTTCATGCATGTACACCACTTGGGAAATAACATTAGAGTAACACTAACTAGTATACACAGAGAAGTGTGTGGCCCTCCTACCCTGCGAGCAGGTTTCTCATCTCTTTGCCTTTCCTCCAAGTAGCATGGAACCTCTCAAGACCTGTATGCTGATTGCACCCATAATACTATACTTCTATGGTTTTTGTACTGCACTTTCTAATGGGTTAGGGTGTTTTCTATTGCTGCGTAGGCCAATACTATCGCTTGTTTCGAGAAGTTCCACCTGGCCCCTTTCCTGCCGCCAAGAGGAAACGATTACATGCGCAAAGGTATCTCGATTGCCATTGGCCGAGAAAAACGAGACGGTAAACATTACAGATTCAATGTAGATTTCAGATTATCCATTTCCTATTGTTAACGGCAAGGGAAGGCGAAGTGGAGAAAATCAAATGCATTTCCTTCTTCGAGGGTATAAATCAAAGCTTTCTTTAGGATAAATTAAGGTAGATTTATTGAACGGTTTATATTTCAAGGTCTTCTGTGCAGCAGCAAAATGAGAAAACAAAGCCGGAGTTTGAAGCCCGTTCGTATCAATCGTCGGCAAACAAAAAACTGCGTGACGACATAATATAATACTGTGGGCAGAGCCATAATTTATACTCTCCACTTCTTGTTTTATGACAGTTCGGTTTCTAGTTACGGCTTTCCACGACAAATCCTGCTAATCTTTCGACAGATCCAATTCAATTTTAATACGGTATTCTCGGATCCAGTTCTGTTTATGGGTATAATTCGTGGTCAATTCTATCTTCTGAGTTCTGTTATTCTTTTGACGATTTTAACTTTTTTTTTGGTCTCTATAACGTCACATACAGTTCAACTTATGGACGATTTCATTTCCAGTTCGAATTACTGTCACCATTACACTTAATATAATTCTAAAAGTAGGGAACAAGTAAGATTTGTGTGCGTATATAATTATAAACACAAATATTTCAACCTCACCAGTTCTGATTTCCGTTCGCGTTCAAAGACAAGGGTCAATCACTATTCACTTCCAGGTTTTGTGACTCTTGAGTTGAAGTCTTTGTAAAGCTCGGCATTGGTTGACTGGTTTAGTCAAGACTTCCCAGTTGTATAATCTCAAGAGTATTTCAGGAGAGTAATTGGCGGGGTAAACACACAGCCAACATTGCAAACAATCAAAATCCCTCGTTGACCTCCTCACAGTGTGTGATCGTATTATGAAGAGCATTTCAACAATATCAACACCGCAATCCTATGGCATTTAGATGCAGCAGTTCAGGCATTTTCTTTCCGTGTCCGTGGATTATTGGACCAAAACCATCGAAACCAAACCATCACTCCTCCTCCGGCCGGCCAGACTGCATGTAGCTGACTGTACCGTGTACGATTGGATCGCCACATCCCTTTCGTAAATGTAAGAATTTTCCATTGAAAGCCCCTAAAAGTCCTGTCAGCCCTAGAATAACTGAACATCTTGGTATTTCATTCGAAGAAACCTTTGGTTTCAGCAAAATAATGGTTAAGAATGGCCACGAATCTTCGCTCCGTTGCTGACTTGGCACACTATATATAAGTATAAACCCAAGACAGACCACAACCAAGATCGGGCGGGTGTCGAATCTGATTGGTTGATCCTGTCACGTGTTGGGATCGAACAATAGGCTCCTGTGTAATCTGATTGGTTGCTGGCGCATTTCAGCGACACAAAAAATAATAATAATAATAATAATAATAATAATAATAAACGGCTTGCATTTTCTGACTCGTGCCGGCCAAAGGCCCGGCCCGAGTAATTATCAAACGTCTAGATGTAGAGAGTCATGTTTTTAGCTATTTTGGCCAAAACAATTGAAGCCAAAGCTTATTTAAATCAGGACGAAATCTCTAGTAGAATTAAAGACACTGATGTTTTATTCATTTCCTTTGTTTTTGCTTCATGCATTATTAATGAGTTTGATAACATAAAATAAAATACCTGCTTAGAAATATGCTGGGTGCCATGGATCAAGGTAGTAAGGAAACCATTAAGGGCCTCAAAGCCAAAGCAGGAGTACACCCAAAGTGGTCCAAAGTGCCTCACAAAGTACACAAGATGGCGAAGAAGATGTAGATTATGAGTCTGACTTTTTTTACCTAGAAATTTCAAATAGGAGCATACTGCCGTATGGACACTACATAAACATTGTTTCAAAATCAGTGCTGAATGTGTGCCTAGATGACTACAGATGCATTTATACAGGGTTAGCCTCGTTCTTAAGTTAAACATAGCACAACAAGAATGTGCAAAACGTGAAAATACAACAATACGCAGAGTTGTGAACAGCCCACCTTCTCGCTGGTATTTATGAATGTTTAACTTAATAATGAGGCTAACCTGTATACATGCATCTGTAGTCATCGCATTCAGTAGTAATTTACAAATACTATTACAATATAGCTCACCATAAAGTTCTAGCATCAATTTACAGAAATTGTCCAGCAGTTCCTCAGCTTGCAGAAGTTGTCCTGGAGATATGCTGTCACTCACAAGAATTGAAATGCCTGTCACAAACATTGCATAATGAATAAAGTACATCTCTGGAAGGACACCTTTCAGTACTGGCAACGAGTACTGAACAAGCCAGTTCCTGTATTCTGTAGCTGAAAAAATATATATACATGTACGTAAGAAAACTGATCAAATCTACATGTATGTCAATACCATCACATCTTGGTTATAAGACTTGGGCCATCATAATCGGGGGGGGGGGGGGCTTATTACTGGAATGGCTTATAACCAGTTGTGCTTATTCATGTACTTCTTAATTACCTTTCCAAGTTCCCCGTTCTGAAAGACTTCGTGGACAGCGTGTGATTATACCAGGAACCTTGATCGACAGCAACCTCTTATTTATCAATGCCACCTATAAATAAAAGCATCATGACCGTAAATACATGTATATCTCAATCACACATAAATTTAGCACAATCAAAACAGTGTATTTGGGTATACATCAATGTTGTTCACTCTTGCATTTGGCAAAACACTTTCACAAAATTAAAAAATGTACCTTTGCTGCATTGTTTTCTGCATTCAGCCAGAAGTTTAACATGGCCTTCGTGACTCCAAGACACACTGCATGCATCCAGTCCACAACAAATCCCTTCACCAAGTCAAATGGTTAGAACAGCAAGAACACTGAAGCACCTTTTATACCATTAACCTGGGACATGTATAAAAACAGAGATATATTGAGACAAATTTAAATACCCATTATGATACAGTATGTCTCTCTCTCTGAGGTCAATAATTATTACTGTTGTTTTCCTACTACAAAATGCAGATGAACCTCTCTGTGCAACCACCTCTCTTAACCACACCATTTATATAACAATACTTACTGGTTTGTTTGTTTCAAGCACTTTGTTGACTGAGGCAACAACTGTCTGATGTGTACGGAGAACCATGTTAGATGTGTATGGCCAAATTCTGTGTAGTCCACTGGTACCTGCAAGCTTTCCCTTATCTTCACAGACTGAACATCCATGTTCTCCATTAAACTGTTTCATATTTGCCATGAGAGCCTTTGCAGGGAGATCAGCTGATGCAAGTAGAAGAGTTGCCTTTACTTGTTGTTTGCCAGAAGGCATGTCAACTGTAAGACCTGATTTCCAAAGCCACAAATGAAAGAAGACCATATATATTTTAAAACATATTTTATAATCTTTATGGCTTCTATATACATGTATTCAGAATGAAAACATGACATATATTCAGAATGAAAACAGGACTTTTTATGCTCTGTATGGTTTATAGGTATCATGCATCAGGCATTATATGTATCGAGTATGCCCAATCATGTGACAGTTATATGAATATTTAGCAAATCTCCTCTGATTTGCCATTAGTCCACAACAGCTTTTGACCGTCTGATGACATAAATCGTGGTAAATAAGAGTGCACACCATGGAAAACCAGAGGAAATTTGTTTTTACAACAATATTAGAAAGCGTACAATGAAGTTTTGTTACAAAACATGACAGCTTTGAAAGAGCCATCATTGTCTATAACTTTCTCTCGCATCAGCACCATTGTCTGGACTCTTATTTACCAATCAGATTCTGAGATTACCGTCTGATAACCCCCACCCCTATAAAAAACACGGCATTTGATGCAAATCCAAGGGAAACTGCTTTCAGTTTGGGTTATCTGGCTTTAAAGTTATCAGCATTCTACTGCTTCTGTGTCTACATGTAGATAAACTTGCCATTAATATAAAGGTCACTGATACTTTCAATAATGGGTCTACAGAATGTTTGCATGTTTGGTTTCTTCTTTGAACACCACAGACCAGCAAGGAACATGTACTTTCTGGAACACCTGTAACGTAAATAGAATGACCATGATTGCATTTGCTATCGTATTAATTTTGTAAATACTTGAGGCACTTTGACACAACAGAGTTTACAAATAAGAAAACAAGCATATATAATGCTGAAATAAAATAATATTGCTATGATTAAAATAACATCTCATAGAGCCCACATGTTTTTACAGGGTGAATCAGTAATTAGTTCAAACACCAGCATCGAATTTCAGTGCACGTGCTTTTGAGGTCTCTTGTACAAACATTTATCCAGCACTGACATTTCTATGTTTTTTCACAACTGGAGTCACTCTGACTTACATCTCCCACAGCAACAGTACTTGGTAGTCACTATTACTGATATGACTAGGAATCTTATTTAAGGTAATGCTTCTTTTTATCAAAAAAGTGAATTATGTCCTACTCAATTCTCAAACTCACTGAAATACTGTCACAGCTGTGAGTGTGCTTATCTGAGTCCTGCGGAGGGTCTTGTGTAAGACAATCTATTTTTAACTATTAGAAGCTAGAAGACAACATTTTATTATTTCAAACTGACCTTAGTTTTGGGGGTAATTCATTAATTACCAGGAAGATAGGCCAAAAGTTTTGCCTGTTTGATGATTTAAAGGGTGCCACACCATCCGTATTGAACGAAAAAGAGATGTTCAATGGATTGTCCTTACTGAGGAATCCACCACTTTGAAAGAGCTTTCGATACTCCAGTCCACTGTAAACATCACGTATGTTCTCGTCGTTTAGAAAATCATGATCAAACCGATGCCCTAGAAGCCTTACAAACTCTTTATCTGTGAATTAAATAAAAATTTAAATAACATTAGCATCAATGCCATTTTCAAGATATTAGCCACTTATTAGAAATAATTATTGCTCTCGATTTCTATTGCGTAGCTACATGTATATCTAGCATGTTTTCACAAAAGGAGCCTTTGAACCTAACACCCCCTTTTGTGAAAACATGCTAGATCTTGTGTGCCTTTAAGCTTTAAAAGCCAGTAACTCGTGTTTTTGCCGTTTTCTTGAAAGGGCAAATGACAGTTGAAGTATTTTCTGGCCTTTCTATCCCATAATTGACTTGACTTAGCTCCATCCCATAATTTCTTTATTTGAGACCTAGAGGTTATGCTTAGGTTAGAAAAAGGCCATTTTCTGGTATTGTTACTCAAAATACAGGAAACTTCCATCCAGTAAACGCAATCTACATTAAGAGAACGTTGTATTGCCGTATAGTGCATCGAAATCCATCAAAAGCTCGAGAAATGGCGCCACTTTGAAGATTTTAGGGTACACAAGTAACTTTGAGAGATTCAGGTTAGCTTACAAAAACCACATTTTCGGGTTTTCTACACCAAATACGGCAAAACTGGCACGCTAGTCTTAAAGTACTGGAAGAGACCGTTGTTTTGACGTGTAGTACATCGAAATCCATCAAAAGCTCGAGAAATGGCGCCACTTTGAAGATTTTAGGGTACACAAGTAACTTTGAGAGATTCAGGTTAGCTTACAAAAACCACATTTTCGGGTTTTCTACACCAAATACGGCAAAACTGGCACGCTAGTCTTAAAGTACTGGAAGAGACCGTTGTTTTGACGTGTAGTACATCGAAATCCATCAAAAGTTCGAGAAATGGCGCCACTTTGAAGATTTTAGGGTACACAAGTAACTTTGAGAGATTCAGGTTAGCTTACAAAAACCACATTTTCGGGTTTTCTACACCAAATACGGCAAAACTGGCACGCTAGTCTTAAAGTACTGGAAGAGACCGTTGTTTTGACGTGTAGTACATCGAAATCCATCAAAAGCTCGAGAAATGGCGCCACTTTGAAGATTTTAGGGTACACAAGTAACTTTGAGAGATTCAGGTTAGCTTACAAAAACCACATTTTCGGGTTTTCTACACCAAATACGGCAAAACTGGCACGCTAGTCTTAAAGTACTGGAAGAGACCGTTGTTTTGACGTGTAGTACATCGAAATCCATCAAAAGCTCGAGAAATGGCTCCACTTTGAAATTTGTAAGGTACACAAGATCTAGCATGTTTTCACAAAAGGAGCCTTTGAACCTAACACCCCCTTTTGTGAAAACATGCTAGATCTTGTGTGCCTTTAAGCTTTAAAAGCCAGTAACTCGTGTTTTTGCCGTTTTCTTGAAAGGGCAAATGACAGTTGAAGTATTTTCTGGCCTTTCTATCCCATAATTGACTTGACTTAGCTCCATCCCATAATTTCTTTATTTGAGACCTAGAGGTTATGCTTAGGTTAGAAAAAGGCCATTTTCTGGTATTGTTACTCAAAATACAGGAAACTTCCATCCAGTAAACGCAATCTACATTAAGAGAACGTTGTATTGCCGTATAGTGCATCGAAATCCATCAAAAGCTCGAGAAATGGCGCCACTTTGAAGATTTTAGGGTACACAAGTAACTTTGAGAGATTCAGGTTAGCTTACAAAAACCACATTTTCGGGTTTTCTACACCAAATACGGCAAAACTGGCACGCTAGTCTTAAAGTACTGGAAGAGACCGTTGTTTTGACGTGTAGTACATCGAAATCCATCAAAAGCTCGAGAAATGGCGCCACTTTGAAGATTTTAGGGTACACAAGTAACTTTGAGAGATTCAGGTTAGCTTACAAAAACCACATTTTCGGGTTTTCTACACCAAATACGGCAAAACTGGCACGCTAGTCTTAAAGTACTGGAAGAGACCGTTGTTTTGACGTGTAGTACATCGAAATCCATCAAAAGTTCGAGAAATGGCGCCACTTTGAAGATTTTAGGGTACACAAGTAACTTTGAGAGATTCAGGTTAGCTTACAAAAACCACATTTTCGGGTTTTCTACACCAAATACGGCAAAACTGGCACGCTAGTCTTAAAGTACTGGAAGAGACCGTTGTTTTGACGTGTAGTACATCGAAATCCATCAAAAGCTCGAGAAATGGCGCCACTTTGAAGATTTTAGGGTACACAAGTAACTTTGAGAGATTCAGGTTAGCTTACAAAAACCACATTTTCGGGTTTTCTACACCAAATACGGCAAAACTGGCACGCTAGTCTTAAAGTACTGGAAGAGACCGTTGTTTTGACGTGTAGTACATCGAAATCCATCAAAAGCTCGAGAAATGGCTCCACTTTGAAATTTGTAAGGTACACAAGATCTAGCATGTTTTCACAAAAGGAGCCTTTGAACCTAACACCCCCTTTTGTGAAAACATGCTAGATCTTGTGTGCCTTTAAGCTTTAAAAGCCAGTAACTCGTGTTTTTGCCGTTTTCTTGAAAGGGCAAATGACAGTTGAAGTATTTTCTGGCCTTTCTATCCCATAATTGACTTGACTTAGCTCCATCCCATAATTTCTTTATTTGAGACCTAGAGGTTATGCTTAGGTTAGAAAAAGGCCATTTTCTGGTATTGTTACTCAAAATACAGGAAACTTCCATCCAGTAAACGCAATCTACATTAAGAGAACGTTGTATTGCCGTATAGTGCATCGAAATCCATCAAAAGCTCGAGAAATGGCGCCACTTTGAAGATTTTAGGGTACACAAGTAACTTTGAGAGATTCAGGTTAGCTTACAAAAACCACATTTTCGGGTTTTCTACACCAAATACGGCAAAACTGGCACGCTAGTCTTAAAGTACTGGAAGAGACCGTTGTTTTGACGTGTAGTACATCGAAATCCATCAAAAGTTCGAGAAATGGCGCCACTTTGAAGATTTTAGGGTACACAAGTAACTTTGAGAGATTCAGGTTAGCTTACAAAAACCACATTTTCGGGTTTTCTACACCAAATACGGCAAAACTGGCACGCTAGTCTTAAAGTACTGGAAGAGACCTTTGTTTTGACGTGTAGTACATCGAAATCCATCAAAAGTTCGAGAAATGGCGCCACTTTGAAGATTTTAGGGTACACAAGTAACTTTGAGAGATTCAGGTTAGCTTACAAAAACCACATTTTCGGGTTTTCTACACCAAATACGGCAAAACTGGCACCCTAGTCTTAAAGTACTGGAAGAGACCGTTGTTTTGACGTGTAGTACATCGAAATCCATCAAAAGTTCGAGAAATGGCGCCACTTTGAAGATTTTAGGGTACACAAGTAACTTTGAGAGATTCAGGTTAGCTTACAAAAACCACATTTTCGGGTTTTCTACACCAAATACGGCAAAACTGGCACGCTAGTCTTAAAGTACTGGAAGAGACCGTTGTTTTGACGTGTAGTACATCGAAATCCATCAAAAGCTCGAGAAATGGCTCCACTTTGAAATTTGTAAGGTACACAAGATCTAGCATGTTTTCACAAAAGGAGCCTTTGAACCTAACACCCCCTTTTGTGAAAACATGCTAGATCTTGTGTGCCTTTAAGCTTTAAAAGCCAGTAACTCGTGTTTTTGCCGTTTTCTTGAAAGGGCAAATGACAGTTGAAGTATTTTCTGGCCTTTCTATCCCATAATTGACTTGACTTAGCTCCATCCCATAATTTCTTTATTTGAGACCTAGAGGTTATGCTTAGGTTAGAAAAAGGCCATTTTCTGGTATTGTTACTCAAAATACAGGAAACTTCCATCCAGTAAACGCAATCTACATTAAGAGAACGTTGTATTGCCGTATAGTGCATCGAAATCCATCAAAAGCTCGAGAAATGGCGCCACTTTGAAGATTTTAGGGTACACAAGTAACTTTGAGAGATTCAGGTTAGCTTACAAAAACCACATTTTCGGGTTTTCTACACCAAATACGGCAAAACTGGCACGCTAGTCTTAAAGTACTGGAAGAGACCGTTGTTTTGACGTGTAGTACATCGAAATCCATCAAAAGCTCGAGAAATGGCGCCACTTTGAAGATTTTAGGGTACACAAGTAACTTTGAGAGATTCAGGTTAGCTTACAAAAACCACATTTTCGGGTTTTCTACACCAAATACGGCAAAACTGGCACGCTAGTCTTAAAGTACTGGAAGAGACCGTTGTTTTGACGTGTAGTACATCGAAATCCATCAAAAGTTCGAGAAATGGCGCCACTTTGAAGATTTTAGGGTACACAAGTAACTTTGAGAGATTCAGGTTAGCTTACAAAAACCACATTTTCGGGTTTTCTACACCAAATACGGCAAAACTGGCACCCTAGTCTTAAAGTACTGGAAGAGACCGTTGTTTTGACGTGTAGTACATCGAAATCCATCAAAAGTTCGAGAAATGGCGCCACTTTGAAGATTTTAGGGTACACAAGTAACTTTGAGAGATTCAGGTTAGCTTACAAAAACCACATTTTCGGGTTTTCTACACCAAATACGGCAAAACTGGCACGCTAGTCTTAAAGTACTGGAAGAGACCTTTGTTTTGACGTGTAGTACATCGAAATCCATCAAAAGTTCGAGAAATGGCGCCACTTTGAAGATTTTAGGGTACACAAGTAACTTTGAGAGATTCAGGTTAGCTTACAAAAACCACATTTTCGGGTTTTCTACACCAAATACGGCAAAACTGGCACGCTAGTCTTAAAGTACTGGAAGAGACCGTTGTTTTGACGTGTAGTACATCGAAATCCATCAAAAGCTCGAGAAATGGCGCCACTTTGAAGATTTTAGGGTACACAAGTAACTTTGAGAGATTCAGGTTAGCTTACAAAAACCACATTTTCGGGTTTTCTACACCAAATACGGCAAAACTGGCACGCTAGTCTTAAAGTACTGGAAGAGACCGTTGTTTTGACGTGTAGTACATCGAAATCCATCAAAAGCTCGAGAAATGGCTCCACTTTGAAATTTGTAAGGTACACAAGATCTAGCATGTTTTCACAAAAGGAGCCTTTGAACCTAACACCCCCTTTTGTGAAAACATGCTAGATCTTGTGTGCCTTTAAGCTTTAAAAGCCAGTAACTCGTGTTTTTGCCGTTTTCTTGAAAGGGCAAATGACAGTTGAAGTATTTTCTGGCCTTTCTATCCCATAATTGACTTGACTTAGCTCCATCCCATAATTTCTTTATTTGAGACCTAGAGGTTATGCTTAGGTTAGAAAAAGGCCATTTTCTGGTATTGTTACTCAAAATACAGGAAACTTCCATCCAGTAAACGCAATCTACATTAAGAGAACGTTGTATTGCCGTATAGTGCATCGAAATCCATCAAAAGCTCGAGAAATGGCGCCACTTTGAAGATTTTAGGGTACACAAGTAACTTTGAGAGATTCAGGTTAGCTTACAAAAACCACATTTTCGGGTTTTCTACACCAAATACGGCAAAACTGGCACGCTAGTCTTAAAGTACTGGAAGAGACCGTTGTTTTGACGTGTAGTACATCGAAATCCATCAAAAGCTCGAGAAATGGCGCCACTTTGAAGATTTTAGGGTACACAAGTAACTTTGAGAGATTCAGGTTAGCTTACAAAAACCACATTTTCGGGTTTTCTACACCAAATACGGCAAAACTGGCACGCTAGTCTTAAAGTACTGGAAGAGACCGTTGTTTTGACGTGTAGTACATCGAAATCCATCAAAAGTTCGAGAAATGGCGCCACTTTGAAGATTTTAGGGTACACAAGTAACTTTGAGAGATTCAGGTTAGCTTACAAAAACCACATTTTCGGGTTTTCTACACCAAATACGGCAAAACTGGCACCCTAGTCTTAAAGTACTGGAAGAGACCGTTGTTTTGACGTGTAGTACATCGAAATCCATCAAAAGTTCGAGAAATGGCGCCACTTTGAAGATTTTAGGGTACACAAGTAACTTTGAGAGATTCAGGTTAGCTTACAAAAACCACATTTTCGGGTTTTCTACACCAAATACGGCAAAACTGGCACGCTAGTCTTAAAGTACTGGAAGAGACCTTTGTTTTGACGTGTAGTACATCGAAATCCATCAAAAGTTCGAGAAATGGCGCCACTTTGAAGATTTTAGGGTACACAAGTAACTTTGAGAGATTCAGGTTAGCTTACAAAAACCACATTTTCGGGTTTTCTACACCAAATACGGCAAAACTGGCACGCTAGTCTTAAAGTACTGGAAGAGACCGTTGTTTTGACGTGTAGTACATCGAAATCCATCAAAAGCTCGAGAAATGGCTCCACTTTGAAATTTGTAAGGTACACAAGATCTAGCATGTTTTCACAAAAGGAGCCTTTGAACCTAACACCCCCTTTTGTGAAAACATGCTAGATCTTGTGTGCCTTTAAGCTTTAAAAGCCAGTAACTCGTGTTTTTGCCGTTTTCTTGAAAGGGCAAATGACAGTTGAAGTATTTTCTGGCCTTTCTATCCCATAATTGACTTGACTTAGCTCCATCCCATAATTTCTTTATTTGAGACCTAGAGGTTATGCTTAGGTTAGAAAAAGGCCATTTTCTGGTATTGTTACTCAAAATACAGGAAACTTCCATCCAGTAAACGCAATCTACATTAAGAGAACGTTGTATTGCCGTATAGTGCATCGAAATCCATCAAAAGCTCGAGAAATGGCGCCACTTTGAAGATTTTAGGGTACACAAGTAACTTTGAGAGATTCAGGTTAGCTTACAAAAACCACATTTTCGGGTTTTCTACACCAAATACGGCAAAACTGGCACGCTAGTCTTAAAGTACTGGAAGAGACCGTTGTTTTGACGTGTAGTACATCGAAATCCATCAAAAGCTCGAGAAATGGCGCCACTTTGAAGATTTTAGGGTACACAAGTAACTTTGAGAGATTCAGGTTAGCTTACAAAAACCACATTTTCGGGTTTTCTACACCAAATACGGCAAAACTGGCACGCTAGTCTTAAAGTACTGGAAGAGACCGTTGTTTTGACGTGTAGTACATCGAAATCCATCAAAAGTTCGAGAAATGGCGCCACTTTGAAGATTTTAGGGTACACAAGTAACTTTGAGAGATTCAGGTTAGCTTACAAAAACCACATTTTCGGGTTTTCTACACCAAATACGGCAAAACTGGCACCCTAGTCTTAAAGTACTGGAAGAGACCGTTGTTTTGACGTGTAGTACATCGAAATCCATCAAAAGTTCGAGAAATGGCGCCACTTTGAAGATTTTAGGGTACACAAGTAACTTTGAGAGATTCAGGTTAGCTTACAAAAACCACATTTTCGGGTTTTCTACACCAAATACGGCAAAACTGGCACGCTAGTCTTAAAGTACTGGAAGAGACCTTTGTTTTGACGTGTAGTACATCGAAATCCATCAAAAGTTCGAGAAATGGCGCCACTTTGAAGATTTTAGGGTACACAAGTAACTTTGAGAGATTCAGGTTAGCTTACAAAAACCACATTTTCGGGTTTTCTACACCAAATACGGCAAAACTGGCACGCTAGTCTTAAAGTACTGGAAGAGACCGTTGTTTTGACGTGTAGTACATCGAAATCCATCAAAAGCTCGAGAAATGGCGCCACTTTGAAGATTTTAGGGTACACAAGTAACTTTGAGAGATTCAGGTTAGCTTACAAAAACCACATTTTCGGGTTTTCTACACCAAATACGGCAAAACTGGCACGCTAGTCTTAAAGTACTGGAAGAGACCGTTGTTTTGACGTGTAGTACATCGAAATCCATCAAAAGCTCGAGAAATGGCGCCACTTTGAAGATTTTAGGGTACACAAGTAACTTTGAGAGATTCAGGTTAGCTTACAAAAACCACATTTTCGGGTTTTCTACACCAAATACGGCAAAACTGGCACGCTAGTCTTAAAGTACTGGAAGAGACCGTTGTTTTGACGTGTAGTACATCGAAATCCATCAAAAGCTCGAGAAATGGCTCCACTTTGAAATTTGTAAGGTACACAAGATCTAGCATGTTTTCACAAAAGGAGCCTTTGAACCTAACACCCCCTTTTGTGAAAACATGCTAGATCTTGTGTGCCTTTAAGCTTTAAAAGCCAGTAACTCGTGTTTTTGCCGTTTTCTTGAAAGGGCAAATGACAGTTGAAGTATTTTCTGGCCTTTCTATCCCATAATTGACTTGACTTAGCTCCATCCCATAATTTCTTTATTTGAGACCTAGAGGTTATGCTTAGGTTAGAAAAAGGCCATTTTCTGGTATTGTTACTCAAAATACAGGAAACTTCCATCCAGTAAACGCAATCTACATTAAGAGAACGTTGTATTGCCGTATAGTGCATCGAAATCCATCAAAAGCTCGAGAAATGGCGCCACTTTGAAGATTTTAGGGTACACAAGTAACTTTGAGAGATTCAGGTTAGCTTACAAAAACCACATTTTCGGGTTTTCTACACCAAATACGGCAAAACTGGCACGCTAGTCTTAAAGTACTGGAAGAGACCGTTGTTTTGACGTGTAGTACATCGAAATCCATCAAAAGCTCGAGAAATGGCGCCACTTTGAAGATTTTAGGGTACACAAGTAACTTTGAGAGATTCAGGTTAGCTTACAAAAACCACATTTTCGGGTTTTCTACACCAAATACGGCAAAACTGGCACGCTAGTCTTAAAGTACTGGAAGAGACCGTTGTTTTGACGTGTAGTACATCGAAATCCATCAAAAGTTCGAGAAATGGCGCCACTTTGAAGATTTTAGGGTACACAAGTAACTTTGAGAGATTCAGGTTAGCTTACAAAAACCACATTTTCGGGTTTTCTACACCAAATACGGCAAAACTGGCACCCTAGTCTTAAAGTACTGGAAGAGACCGTTGTTTTGACGTGTAGTACATCGAAATCCATCAAAAGTTCGAGAAATGGCGCCACTTTGAAGATTTTAGGGTACACAAGTAACTTTGAGAGATTCAGGTTAGCTTACAAAAACCACATTTTCGGGTTTTCTACACCAAATACGGCAAAACTGGCACGCTAGTCTTAAAGTACTGGAAGAGACCTTTGTTTTGACGTGTAGTACATCGAAATCCATCAAAAGTTCGAGAAATGGCGCCACTTTGAAGATTTTAGGGTACACAAGTAACTTTGAGAGATTCAGGTTAGCTTACAAAAACCACATTTTCGGGTTTTCTACACCAAATACGGCAAAACTGGCACGCTAGTCTTAAAGTACTGGAAGAGACCGTTGTTTTGACGTGTAGTACATCGAAATCCATCAAAAGCTCGAGAAATGGCGCCACTTTGAAGATTTTAGGGTACACAAGTAACTTTGAGAGATTCAGGTTAGCTTACAAAAACCACATTTTCGGGTTTTCTACACCAAATACGGCAAAACTGGCACGCTAGTCTTAAAGTACTGGAAGAGACCGTTGTTTTGACGTGTAGTACATCGAAATCCATCAAAAGCTCGAGAAATGGCTCCACTTTGAAATTTGTAAGGTACACAAGATCTAGCATGTTTTCACAAAAGGAGCCTTTGAACCTAACACCCCCTTTTGTGAAAACATGCTAGATCTTGTGTGCCTTTAAGCTTTAAAAGCCAGTAACTCGTGTTTTTGCCGTTTTCTTGAAAGGGCAAATGACAGTTGAAGTATTTTCTGGCCTTTCTATCCCATAATTGACTTGACTTAGCTCCATCCCATAATTTCTTTATTTGAGACCTAGAGGTTATGCTTAGGTTAGAAAAAGGCCATTTTCTGGTATTGTTACTCAAAATACAGGAAACTTCCATCCAGTAAACGCAATCTACATTAAGAGAACGTTGTATTGCCGTATAGTGCATCGAAATCCATCAAAAGCTCGAGAAATGGCGCCACTTTGAAGATTTTAGGGTACACAAGTAACTTTGAGAGATTCAGGTTAGCTTACAAAAACCACATTTTCGGGTTTTCTACACCAAATACGGCAAAACTGGCACGCTAGTCTTAAAGTACTGGAAGAGACCGTTGTTTTGACGTGTAGTACATCGAAATCCATCAAAAGCTCGAGAAATGGCGCCACTTTGAAGATTTTAGGGTACACAAGTAACTTTGAGAGATTCAGGTTAGCTTACAAAAACCACATTTTCGGGTTTTCTACACCAAATACGGCAAAACTGGCACGCTAGTCTTAAAGTACTGGAAGAGACCGTTGTTTTGACGTGTAGTACATCGAAATCCATCAAAAGTTCGAGAAATGGCGCCACTTTGAAGATTTTAGGGTACACAAGTAACTTTGAGAGATTCAGGTTAGCTTACAAAAACCACATTTTCGGGTTTTCTACACCAAATACGGCAAAACTGGCACCCTAGTCTTAAAGTACTGGAAGAGACCGTTGTTTTGACGTGTAGTACATCGAAATCCATCAAAAGTTCGAGAAATGGCGCCACTTTGAAGATTTTAGGGTACACAAGTAACTTTGAGAGATTCAGGTTAGCTTACAAAAACCACATTTTCGGGTTTTCTACACCAAATACGGCAAAACTGGCACGCTAGTCTTAAAGTACTGGAAGAGACCTTTGTTTTGACGTGTAGTACATCGAAATCCATCAAAAGTTCGAGAAATGGCGCCACTTTGAAGATTTTAGGGTACACAAGTAACTTTGAGAGATTCAGGTTAGCTTACAAAAACCACATTTTCGGGTTTTCTACACCAAATACGGCAAAACTGGCACGCTAGTCTTAAAGTACTGGAAGAGACCGTTGTTTTGACGTGTAGTACATCGAAATCCATCAAAAGCTCGAGAAATGGCGCCACTTTGAAGATTTTAGGGTACACAAGTAACTTTGAGAGATTCAGGTTAGCTTGCAAAAACCACATTTTCGGGTTTTCTACACCAAATACGGCAAAACTGGCACGCTAGTCTTAAAGTACTGGAAGAGACCGTTGTTTTGACGTGTAGTACATCGAAATCCATCAAAAGCTCGAGAAATGGCTCCACTTTGAAATTTGTAAGGTACACAAGATCTAGCATGTTTTCACAAAAGGAGCCTTTGAACCTAACACCCCCTTTTGTGAAAACATGCTAGATATATATATATATTTGTATTGTCTGATATTTAATTTGATGTTATAACATTCTATAAAAAAGCCAGAAAACCTGGTGGACGAACACTATTTGGACTCATGATTAATTTTGTCCAACATAACATGACAGCACACAAAAATGCACTGTAAGATTATTCTGCATGTGATAAAGGGGAACTGAACCCTAAAATCAATCCAACATCTATACAAAGATGTACTTGAAAGACATAAGTTTATATATTTTATTTTTCTGTGTTGCACATCTATGAAGAGAAAATTAGTCTTCAAATAATTAGATTTTCTGCTGAAAAATCTGATATAGTGTGGAGGCTCAATTCAGTGCAAATTTCCCCATATTGTATGTCAGTGCAAAGAAAGCACAATGGTCTGCAATTACATGTAGAGGCTGTCAGTCCGGCTTTCCAATGCCAGGGAGAGCATGGCAAAACTATTTTTTTCTCCCATACCTGGTGATGTCACAAACTATAAGATTTGAGCTGTCTGTACATATATATTTACATGTAGCAATGTTGTGAGGGAGGTTTTCATATTTTCTATTCATAGATGCACAACATAGCAAAATAAAATAGCAAAACCTTTTATCGTTATGATCTTTGATTTTGAGACTTTTTTCACTGTTCTTAATATAACTTGAACTGCTCTCTTAGCCAATCAAAATCTAGACTTTTTATTGTGCATGAAAACGAGATTCCAACAAACCTGGTCCAGACTGCCATTTTGCTTTCCGCGCGGCTCACCGAATTTACTAACAAAGGGCAAAACGAATCCAGCAAAACATTTAACCTCTGGATCCCAGGGTAATACAATTAATGGGCTATTGCACTTAATATGCGTCCCCCTCCCTGTTGAGGACCAAGGAATTATGCGGGGTCACCAGATAATTTTTCAAGGAATTCTTTGGGGATACCATATAAATTTAGAGGAATTCTTTGGGGGCACATATCAAATTTAGAGGAATTCTTTGGGGATAAAGTGAATATTTGGACAATTCTTCAGGGGTTGAAGTCAATTCTTCAGGGTAACAATACTTTCCACCATGGAATTCTTCAGGTGTTTTTAATTTCAGAGGAATTCTTTAGGGTACAACTCAAAATATGGTCCTCAACAGGGGGGTACGCATATTAAGTGCAATAGCCCAATGGCGTTAGGTCTATCAAAACTTACCTCTAAATAATTGACATAGATGACAGTGCAGATCAAGCTCCAAGAAGTATTCAACGTTCTTCTTTGCATTCACACATTTACGTTTAGAATATTCTGTGTCATTCTTTCGTATTCTTCCAAGACAGTTCCCACAGTAAGCGTGTGTCTTGGGGGTAGGCTCTCCAAAACGATCAGCAAAATACTTCTTAAGCAAGTATGCGGATAATACAAACTTGTGGCCATTTGGAAGTAGAGCACATAGCACTTTGACTAAATCGATAAGAGCTGTACCAGCAAGCTTGTGCTTCAAAGTAAAAAGCATCACCACAATCATTGCTCCAAGGTTTGAAACAGCAGCCCCTTCATAGAGTGGAACGTGATCATCAGTCATTGATTCATCGATCTCCGCATCAGATCGTTTACCATTCTCACTCTCAGCCTCAGAACACGTGCTGTCGCTGTCTTCGTATATCTCGCCTTCTTCACTATCGTCGTTTATCTCACCTCCTTCGCTGTCACAGGCTTCAGATTCTTCATCTGTGACTGTGTATTCATCGCTTATCGTAGTGGTGAGAATCGATAAAAGTTCAGTAACTGAATTCCCATCGTATTGAATATCATGTCTTGAATTTGAAATCGAGGGATTAGGATCCAAAGGCGAAAGAAGATCTACGTCGATATCGGCATTCAGCACATCTGAAGCTGAAGGCAAACAACAATCAATCAATGTTCCTTTGCTTACACGTCTCCAGGCTGTTGTACGAGGTATCTTTGCATTTTTGCAAACAACCCATACCTTGCGCTTTTTTGTCGACATTTTAAAACACTTGGGCAAGTTGCAGGCAAGTTGCGGGCAAGTTGATTACGAAATCGAGGCTAGGTCATGGAAACGAGACAACGAGTTATCTGATTGGTTAATAAGTATATTGAGGTTTCTGATTGGCTTACATTTAATGCGCGTCCTTTTGGATTTGTCACAGTCACACACTGTTAGATCGCTACGATACATTCAATTTCTTCAAATCTTGTGAACTTGTTCTACATTAGTTTTCTTCAACATGAGGCCAAACCAGAGGAAGAGATCGGCCCCAACATGGCTAAAAGAAACGCCATATGTCAAGGTTAAGTTTACCTCGGATGACTTCTGTTCTAAAATAACAGAAGCGTGCATATGGAAGCTGAAACTTTCCGAGAATGGAGTTCCGCTGGAAGGGTCGCTCGATGACTACAACTTTCGTTTAGACCAAAAAGTTTGGTGCTACTGAGAAAGGCTTTACGAATTAGACGAAACCTACTACGAAGCACACATCGTGGAAATGTGGAACCAAACAGCTGGCACTCAAAGTCGAGAAGACGAAGGTCAGTATTTCCCACCTTGGCTTAATTATTAGGCTCGTGCAAGTTTGAATTACTGTATATAGGCTCGTGCAAGTTTGAATTCAGACGTTTGAGTTCGTTTGTTCTGGTCCATTTTTGTTTTGTTCTGTGAGTTGTGGCAATTAAAGAGTTGTATAGTCCCGGTTCGACGAAACGCAACGGTTTGATCGTAATACAGCGGAAGATGAAATTATTTCACACCTCGTTCGAACATTTGCATTTTGTTCTCATATGATTTGACTTTGTTTTGAATGTGATTTGAGTAATATGTTTTTGTTTTTCAGGAACAGAGTCCGAGTCCGACCTGATTAGGCCGTCCTCCTCAAAGCTGTCGAAAAAAGCAAAAACGACTCGGAAGCTCTCTTCAAACAAGGGTAGCGACGATTTGGTACGTATGCGTATATTTAACCTGAGTATCAGGCTCTCAAGAGTGAAGGCATAGAGAAGAGAGCCTGATACAGATCATATAGAGAAAGGCTTTCCGCCTCCAAAGCTTACGTCATCGAGCCGAATTGCGGTCGTTTCGCCTACGAGTCGTTTCGCCTACGGTCAGTTCGCCTACGTATTTAAGGTCGATTCGCCTACGTATTAGGTCTTTGTATAGATAACTATTAAATACAAAACTAAGGAATAACATATTTTTTCCAACTTCTTTATTATAGTTTTAAAATATTTACAAGCATTTATATGTTGCTATATTTATATTTTGCTAAGTCACTGTGTACATGCTGGTCCATTGAGGCGTGAGCAGAACTTCAGAAGTTGAGCAGCGTTTTTTTCTCGAGTTTCATACATTTCCCACTGCCCGAACAGCTTGGCTTGCAGCTGCCGGTATTTTTTCCTTTGGATACGTTTCAGTTTATGATCTGAAACCAGCCTGATGTGGACCGCGGTCAGTCTTGCCTCACGGTCGAGAAGCTCGATCATTGAATAAAGGGGTAGTCTGCATCGGCCACCAGCACGTCTGTTGAGTGCGTTGTGCCACCCTTCTATGTCGTTGTTGGTGCGAATCGGCTGCTTATAGACACTCCAGTCCTTGGGGGAGAAGATGCTACTGTCAATCCATTGGCGCTTTACATACTTTAAGAGGTCGCGGAGCGGTTCACTCTGTGCCTGTAGGCTGAGCCGCACGAACATCGGCGAAATCTCGTGATGTGGAAGAAATGGGAGGGCCATCAGTTTACGAATGTATTGGTATACAGCGTTGTCGTCAGTGTAGGCAACCTGTAGGCCAAGTTCTTGTACCTATTGACTTCGCCATGTTGTTATGTTCTCTCCTTTCATGAATTTATGATGTCAGATAACTAACCTTCCTCCACAGTGCCTGAGTCCAGTGGAAAACGCAGCCCTGAAGCTGCACTGCTGGCAGAACAGACCTTAGGGCTTTCCACAGGGCCGTCTCGAAATCTAAGGTGACCCGCTGGACTGAGGGTTGGACGGGTAGCAGATGGATGAGCTTCTTCAAGACCTAAGGCGAGACAAAAGGGAAAAACATTCATAATCGATCACTGTTATGTCATTGTTTTCCATTTTTTGACTCACTATTATTTTTATGTGTGAAGCCACGTTTCCCTTCTTGTAGTCCTTCTCCTTCTTGTTTGACATCAATACAAATGCCAGCGGCACGTGTTTTGCGTAGTCTCCGGAACGCACAAATGCATTTACAGTCAGCAGCTGCTTGAAAGGGTGGCGCACCAACTTAAAGGTGCCGTCCACGTACCAGGACTTGGCACTGGCAAGGGTGGTGAGCTGCTCCTCTCTCGCGAAGATAAGGTGCCGTCTGTCCTTCACTCGCACGTCAGACTGGAAGAAGCCAGGGGGGATACAGTCTTCATCGAGCTCGAAGTCGAGATCCTTGGCATGTTCAGGGCGGAGTTTCTGGCGAAGGCGGTTAGCTGCTCGAGCCATGTGCACAGGCTTGGAAAGTGCAGGGCAGGGAGCATCATTCAATTCTTCTAGCAGGACCTACAATAAAAAATGAAAGGAAAATTGTTAGTTTTAGTGGAGGTTCTTCAGTCGATTCATTTCAGTAGCTGTTACACATATAAGTTATTGTAAGTTTTTCTTCTTAAAGGAGCTGTGTCAAAGCTTTGCGCATGTCTGTTTGATTGGTAGGAACATAAAGGCATGTCCCTCATGACACAGCTCCGTTAAACTATAACTACCTCCTCGACAATTGCTGAAGCCGGTTTAAACTTTTCCTCCATTGCCTTTGCCCTCACTGCTGTTATGATCTTGGCCACTTTAAATGCCCCAGCCTCCACTGGGTGGTTGTGCATGGACTTCCCTGACTGGAACGTACCGTCCCTCTGTTTCACAGAACCCTTGCATACATTCCCTTTGGGGCGGACTGTGCACTACCAGTAGGTTGCATAGGACCGCTTCGACTGGATGTTGTATGTGAAACCAAGGCTGTCGATAAGCTTGGTTCCCCTCCGCTTCGTTCCCTCCTCAACTAGCTGGTAGGTAACAGGGTCGAGCTGGTCCACAACAACATCACCGACGATCGGCTCCTCGATGGATGATTCTACAACTGGAGTCGGAGGCTCGGGACGTGGAAAAGGGGGTGTGTCATCTGAAATGATATAAATATTTTCATAATTAATCAATAATTTCATAGCTATGATGAATAATTTCATAGCCTTGAATCCATAGCCTTGATATTTCTTTGATGAGCAAATTCTGAAAAACTTACCCAAAGAACTCTCTGGAAATAAAACATATGAGGAAGGCGGCTCCAATGTTGGTGGTGAGGATGGGGCAGCTGGAGAAATAAAGAGAAAAGGAGAAAAAGTTTATACATATACATCCATACATATACCGTATTTTCAGTGATTGTTTTATTGCGCAGTACTTTGTTGTAGTCTAGAACTGAGATAAGTTGTAAAGTGAATATTTATCACGTAGTTCGGCTTCGGCGTCATAGTTATGGGGTATGTTGTAGTCTAGAACTGAGATAAGTTGTAAAGTGAAAATTTATCACAATTCCGAGTCATAACACAGTTTGTTGGTAAACAATAACATATCTTGTTCGCCTTTATTTTAGACTTTAATGGAACAGAACACAAAACAAACAATAATTATTTATTATCCTTTTAGGTCGATTCTATTACTTCCTCTTTGGGGATACCTAGAGATGCAGCTCTCACTGAGGATGCTATACAGGTACAATTATATGATTATATATAATCTACTTGTATTATACAGTATGTATAATTAAGCCTCCTGTCTGGTAACCTGCACTTTCCCTTTTTCCACCTATTTTCCATGAAGAAGCAGTCTGTTCTATAGCGATACTTTGGCCACGTCATCCATTGTCATTAGTGTGCCAGCCAAAGATCCATTGGTTCCTGACACAAAGTAGCTCTGTGCCACAAGAGTTAATTTTGAGCCCTCATTATGACATTTTGTATGGAAAGTAAATATTAGATTATTTCTGCAAATAAAGATTTCTGAACATTGTTTTCCTCCTGTATATATAAGCCCACCTGGTTGAACAAGCCCAGGGCTTACATGTATAATAATTTCAAATAATATCCATATTTCCCCCATATTTCTGTATAGGTCCATATATGGCCCACATATACCTCTATGTTCCCCTATTTCCCCCACCTAATATGATAAGACAAACTTTTGGGCTCACATATGGCCCATATATATCAGCTCTGCTGCTCCATATTAATTCCGTATATGGCCCACATTAAACCCATATTAAAATGTTGGTGTTGGTATATAGTGGCTTATTTTTCTAAAATTATACTTCCCCAAAACATATTTACAGGATATGGTACATGGCATCATGACAATCATAAATAGACGACTTGACAAGATGGAGAAGATGATTGGTACCATTCAACTCGACCAGGCCAAAATTTTAAGGGCAATTGCAAAGAAAAAGGTATGTATACACATGTATATACTATTAAGATTACATGTAGGTATTTCCACATCACTATTATTCAGTTGTCTTGCTTATGAAAGCTGAGAGAATGGTACAATAGGTGCATTTCCTAGTGCACTGATCTGGTTAGGCAAATGCAGGGAACTGAAGTAGGCCTCATTCAAGTCTGGAAATTCCCAGACTTGAACAAGTACTACACAGGTACATGTTGAGAGCTTACTCACCTGCACGGGCTCAATCGAACAGCTATAGTTCACATGTCAACAACTAGTTTAAACCTAGTGTTTGGCACTCACAACAAAGCTTAAATCAAATATTTCCCAAAAAGTTTTGAATAAAACACAAAGCAAAGTCGATAGTTCCCCGACACATGGCCGCTACTTGACCGCTACTTTTCTGACACTTTGACGATACTTGTATTAGTATGTATTTACGCATTTCATAGAATTCAGGGACATAACAACAATCTCCATATCAGTAGTAGCATCACACATCTCGATCGTTGCTTGATTATCTCGAATCTATTGTTATCACGAACAGAAAGCCTTTCCCCTTATTGACAGTTTTACAGTAATCTGCAATATTCTGAGGGTGATCAAGAAACTGTCTCGCTATCTCTAACAACAGAAAACCTGCCAGATCTATATTGCTGTTTTTGGGCAATCATATGCAGCGATGTGACAAGTCACTAAAACAATACTCAAATGAAAAGACTAAATGCCTAAGAACAATGCTTCTCCAAGAGTTTGATGAAACAGTTTCAGAGACGTGTTTTTCATGACTGCTGTGTTAATTGTCATTTGAACAGACACACACACAGTTGAACTGCCCAAAAGATCTAGAAATGTGACAGGATTTTCAGAACAACTTATTAATACTATTGTAAATGATGCTAATCATATATTTGATGTTAATTATATCATAGACAATTTTCCAGTATTCAAGATGCAGCATGGCAAATTAATTTTGCTAATTTTTTCAGAAGTATTTGAGGATATATTAATTGAGAATGATCCCAACACAGAAGCATATTATAAAACAGTGTATCCAGACTATGATCTGACGTATGGAGGAGTGTTTGAGCAGGATACAAGTGACAGCGAAAATGAGTTATCAGAAACATCTTCTTTATAAAGTTTGTTTGTATAATAAATTATTATTTGCAATTACGTGTTACAAATAATATAGTTATGTCACCATTTTTATAGTTCTGAAAATGTATCCCTGGAGGAACAAGTGTAAATATTATACATTTGTGTGGGAATATTTATATGCTTAATGATCAACATCTTAGTCATTAATATTTTCTTGTAGTAATAATTCCAAATTTCTGTCAACCCATATCATGTGACTTCTACAAATTATTGTACATTGCAATATTATTGTTGCAAGGACTAACCATTTCTAACACTTCTTGTGTTTGACATCATCACTTTGATACTCTACATTCCTCCATTTATTTGTCAAAATCACAATTCCATTGTAAGGGCTCAACACTAATGTTTTGATGTGTTAGTATAATGGCCAGTGCTATAATTAGCCTGCATTAGGTCAGGTGTTCTAAGGAAATGAAATGCTTGCAACAGCCCTACATGTATTGTTCTTTTGTGAATTCAGTGACCAAAACCTTTTGGCTAAATTCCGATTGGCTTAAATCATCAGTGATATGCTGTGGTGTTGTCAACACTTTTGTGTAAATACAAATGTAGATAGTCTGTGTGACTGAGTGTGGTCTCTCATGGTACAAAACGCGAGCATGTGAGACTACATTACAGTCTAGACAACTGTCTATAGACAACAAAGATATTTGACTGGTTTTCATGGTATTTTGATTGGTTCATTTGGACAAGTTGTCAAAGCTGTGAGATGGGACATTTATGTAATTAAGAACAATATAGGGCTGTTGCAGGCACTTTTTATTTCTCTCACCCAAATCCCTTAGAATGCCTGGCTATGCAGGCTACTACATGTGCCTTGTCTGTTCTAATATCACCAGACCATGTTTTTTCCTGTATATAATAAACTGAACTACATGTACATGTATTCAGTTCTTACTAGTGCACTTAAAGTGCCTTGGTTTTGCGTGAATACTTTATGTTCTATGCTTGTTTGAAATTGTGTAAATGTGACCTTTCCTGACCCATGACCATGCAAGTAAAAGCCAGCATGGGTTGATACCTGTATAGACGTCATCTTGACGTCATAATTATAATTAATTCGCCTTTGCAATCATTTGAAGAAATACTTAACATGGTGACTAAAATGACTTTTTTCTTTACTAACAACTCGCAAACTGCGTATATTTTCTATATATCAATGTAACTTGTTGTCATAGAAAGGCACCACGGAGAATAAAATAATGCATTAATAAGATGACATCTAACCATAAATCGACCCAGGCTTTTACTTACACTGTCATAGGTCAGGAAGGTCACATTTACACAATTTAAAACAAGCGTATACGTAGAACATAAAGTATTCACTCAAAACCAAAACTTTCTTCACAGAAGTACTCAAAACTTTTTGGAGGTTCATAAGCTATCAAAATTGCAAAAGGGCGATAGGCACTTTAAAGAGGCACCCTCAACCATGATCCCTAGCTAGTCTCTGTTATTGACAGTGTACATCCTCTTGATTAGCCTATATGCTATTAGGATGTCCCATACTCATTGTAATTTAAGTAATGGTCCAGATAAGAACTGTAGTGGAATCCATTGTTCTGCGGCAATGAGCCTCCCCCACATACGATTTTGCTTGAATTTGCCTTAAGTGCTTTAGGAGGTATCTACAGTCCAAACTACATCTCGAAAATAAAGTATTTTTTATGCTATTGGCTCTTTTTTCTGTGAAAACGCAGAGAAGCCACCATCCAGCCAATCGGATATAGAGAAAACAAAGGATTTTTCAATCGCAAATTTGAGAACTTTCCCCACATACGATATTCTTCGAAATTAAACTATAGTTAGTTTGATCAAAAATAAATTCAAACCGCAAAAAAATATCGAATGAAAATGCATTATTTCGATGGGTTTCTATTGAATTTATAAGTATCAACCAATGAAATTACGAGAAAGAATAATAGAAAATTAACACCTTTTAACATTCCTTGCCGTAGACACTACAGTTCTTATCTGGACCATTACTTAATAAGTATGTCTTTACTTGTAGTTGTATTTTCTTCGATATTTTTTATATTTTAAATAGTATTAGTAATATGCAGTGAGTCAAATAAACTTGAACATCTGCAATTTCATTATGCTGCCATTGTTCTGTTCAAAAATCTTGAATCTATATATTCTGTGAAGGAGAACATGGCATACCAGTGTGTGAAGGATCACAGTTGATAGTGGTTCTTTATGGTATGGAAATAAATTATAACTCTGATTTTTCAGGAAACTATTAGAATTTAAAACTGAACAATTTAGACATCAATAGTTTTTACTCAGAACTTACACTAGCAACAGTGGTTAGTGGAAATACGAAATATATTAGCCAAAAACCAAACTGTACTAGTGTTTGGCTATCAGGCTACCATTATTCTTGAGCATTGGTTACATGTAATTAATTTAAACCATTATAATTTTATTTATACAAGTAGTATGAAGAGAGTACTTACTATAACTTCCTACATCGTACATGCCACTTTATAGGGCCATGATGAGAGAGAAACCCAAGTGCTAGGGTTAAACATGAAGGAGTATGTTTGTCTCAGCTACAAGGATTACCCCAGCACTTGCATCAACTTACCTTGGAGGTAGGATGATCTATAGCACTATAGGGTTAACTTTTTTCAGTAAACAGTAAAGGATAATGACTGCATGCCTTCCATGGTTTAGAACAAAATATTGCTGACTGGGGAGAAATTAAAGAAAGGTCACCAAAGACTTTCCTTTAATCCCAAACGACAGTGAATTAAGCTATCAATTACAAATTAAGATTGTTAAGTCTTCAGCATGTACCCCTTGTTTTTTGTAAGTACATGACATTGAATCATGTAGAGTATGAAGTAGAGGCATGTACAAATGTAAATTAACAGTAAATGTAATATTAATCCACCTGGTAGGGTGACCCCAGTGCTAGGGTTTACTCTCCCATCATGTAAAATGAGGAGCAGATGAGAACCCATTTTTTTTACCAGACAGCTGTCAGCGCAGGGTAACACCCCCATTTTTGACCATCTATTTCCATTCTGGGGGGCCTAGGGACAATTTTAATACAGCAAACAAACTGATAGCATAAGACAAAACATACAGTACATTTGTTTCTAGAATATGCCATTTAGCTTCAGAGATATTTAATAACATTTTTTTATATATTGAGTTTTTTTCTCCAGAGGGGATGGCTTGCAGGAGCCCCCACCCCCTACCCAAAAATGGGTCTGCCTTGAGGGCATGTGTTTTGACCTGCGCCCTTAGCATAACTTTAATACATTGTATGCACTATTTTGCTCTCATTCATAACTTCTTAGTCAGTAAGGGCCACATTTTGCTCAAATTACACATGCATGGTCAAAAGTGACTAGGTGAACTTTAGTCATGCTTAAATTAAGGGTTATATAAGACAGGGTTGTCATCAGAAGGCCTCTTCCCATGGAACTGCCTTCCCCCATCAACGTATGTATGTTGCAGGTAAAATTAGTTTTCAGGTATAATTCAATTCAACCTAGGTACTAGGTAAAATCCAATTCAACCAAGGTAAAATTGTCAAATGGAATTAACCTAGGTTTCTTGGCGATTCACTTACTATTTGTTACCTTAAAATATTTTATAGTCAATGTGCACACCAGACAAGGGGGCCATACTGGGGGCCCCCGAGTCGGAACCAACCACCACCTGTGCATGCCCGAACATATTTTGTCACTTGTATTTTATGTTTAATGGGATGCTAGGTTTGTGTTATCAATTTCTGCGCAGTTTTAGTGACATTCCAAGCTATTAAAAGGTTGTACTGCACACATGCAAATTTGAACTAGACTGTAAGGGACTGGGCACTAGTAGCACCATCATACACATGTAGTAAATTAATATGGTGCTTCACATCAATCACCTCGATCAGTGGCACAGTGGTTAAGGCTCTGACCAACAGATCCAATGGTTGCTGGTTCAAGTACCAGCAAGGACAGTGAAGGTAAAATAAATATAGTAATTGTATAGCACAATGTAGCACTAATGTACTGTAAGAACACAGCTAAGGAGAGGGGTAGGGGAAGGAGGTGATAAGGGTGTAGGAAAATAGTGGGGGCGGGTGAATTTATTTTTAGTACACAAGAAATTACCGAGGGTTGAATCAGATTTTACCTGAAAATGATTATAGCTTACAACGTGTACTGAGCTATCACTTTGAGGAACCACTGAAGGTTTGTAACTTTAAATAACCAGCTGAACAGAGAACTTTATTCAAACCAATTTTGCAGATATACTTGAATGCTGATATAATTGTCATCTTTAAACGCTCCTATTTATTGAATTTGCTATCAATCAAACTGTGCATTGACCTCGATATCTCATACGTGGGATTGGCCAGTCATTTTTCCCATTCATGCTTTTAATTTCCTGGATCTCTGTTCAGCTGAAACGTTCTATCCTTACAAAACGTTGAAAATGTTGGACGTTGGACGAGTCGGACGTGTTTTCGGACCGCTCTGTAATTTGTCGGTTTCTACCACTTCGTCTTGTCCTTTATCCTTTATTTTCGGATTTATATATCTAATCATGAGTGAATTAAATTTGGAAGCCATTGTAAAGCTTCAAGTTCATGAGCTGCGATGTGAATTATCTAACTTGGGACTCGACAGTAAAGGAGCGAAGGCTGATTTGTTGGTGCAATTGTTGTCCGCCATGATCGATGGAAACATCAATGATAGAAGCCAAGTTCAAGATATAAATCCTAACTGTTCTCCTGAAAATCTGGATGCCTCTGTGTCTGTTTTGGCAGTTGCTGCGGATACGGGTAAGGCTACAACTAGCGATCTTACTTCCAGCGGACGAGAGAATCCAGAGACAGGACTAGAGAGCGCCACAGAAGACAACGGAGTTGTTAGCCTTGATTCTTCTCAAGCGGACGAGAGTAGACAAGATCTAGGGGCTCTTAATCAGGACTTTTCTCCTGGGGTTGTTGCTGATTCTTTTGAGCTGGAAGTCGTTGCCAAAATTCATGAAATTGAAGAAAAACTATCAAGTGAATTGGCCAGTCTCAGATCTGAAATCCGACTTGGAACTTCAAATTTCCCGCCTAAATTAACAATGGCCACTGAAGCTGAACGACTTCGAATGGCAAATACTGATCTGGAACGTAAGCTTCGGTTTATGGAATCCAAATACAAAGATCTTAAACAAGAATTACAAATCCAGAGCGAGGAAAAGAAGAGCCTTTTGACTGCCCTGAGACTTATTTCCAACGATGCTTCAAAGGTAACTAGTAATTCTAACGACATTCGTTGTGACACCTCTAAGAATAATCTTGATAGATCGAATTCAAGTGAAATACCGACTGACCAAGTGCCTTCCGTCGAACAGCGCGTAATCTCAAATTCGAAGAAAATAAAGCCGGGGAAATCACGTAAAAAAAAGGGTGCAGGAATCAGAAAAGGAACCAGGAAACAGGGTACAAATGACGTAAGGCACTCAAGCCCACGAATGGTCGCGGAGCGTATTGTGGATCTTGGTAATAACATTGTTGCTGATTCTCCTGGTACTAAGGTAACCATTTCCAGTTTACTCTGTCGGTCTGATGACTGTTCTCTAGACGCGAAAGTAACTGCAGTAAACAAGATACTGAACACATTCGCGAATCAGAATGAGTGGAAATTTATCACTCATTCAAATATTACTAGTGCCCACTTAAACCCTAGCGGTTTGCATCTTAATTCTCTAATTTTTCTAAGTACATACGCGATAATTGACCGGTTATTATTTTGCCGTGTGAAACTGCTGCAACCTCTGATGTTAACTTACAAAACGAGTTTTCTAGGGAATCGTTTTCATTTCTTCCCACAACGCGCGGCTTTAAGCTAGCCTCGTTAAATATAACAAGCTTACCGAAACATATTGACGAACTTAGAGTTTTGCTTGCCGACAACCCCATTGATGTCCTAGCAATCAATGAGACAAGGCTTGATTCTACTGTTAACGATAGCGAAGTGCATATTCCCGGATACGAAATTGTCCGTCGCGACCGAAGTATTAATGGTAGATTTGGTGGGGGTGTTTGTTTCTATATTCGATGTAGTATAAATTATTCACCACGCCTCGACCTATGTATCGAAATTCGAAAACCACGATCCAAGCCTTTTCTCATTGTGACCTGGTACCGGCCACCAGATTCGACTGTTGATAAGTTTAGTTTTTTTGAGACGCTTGTTGGCAGGCTTGATGCAGAGGGCGTAGAATTTTATTTAATGGGAGACGTGAACTGCAATTTAGCTGCGCCTCAACTAGATCATAATTCAAGTTTGCTGACCAGTATAATAGCTCTCTATAGCTTACATCAACTCATAAATGAACCAACTCGCATTTCTAACACATCGTCAAATTTGATTGATTTAATATTCACAAACAGTCCTGATAGGATAGTTTGCTCTGGTGTCTCTCATATCGGCATTAGCGGATCATAGCCTTGTATATGCATTTCGCAAACTTTCAATTGGATTATTCACTAAGGGTCACTGTACAGTGACTTATAGGAAATTTAAATATTTTAATTCTACTAGTTTTCGCAACGATATTTGTTTACAGAATTGGGACAGTATAAATATGTACGACAACCCGAACGGTATGTGGCATGCTTGGAAAAACATATTCTCTAGTGTAGTTGACAAGCACGCCCCTATACGTACAAAACGTGTTCGGGCTTTTAAATCGCCTTGGATCACGCCGCAATTAAAACAACGTATGCACGAAAGGGATATTTTGAAACTAAAAGCGACGCGCTCTAATGATCCTAGCGATTGGTCTGCTTTTAAGAAATGTCGCAACTCTGTTAACAATGAAATTAAGCAAACTAAGGAAATACATTGCAAAAATGCTTTTCATGAAAATGAAGGGAACTCACGCAAGACTTGGGGCATTATTAATGAGCTTACTGCGAGAAAATCAAAGAGCTCTCAAATAAAAGAAATTAAACAAAACGGCACCTCCATTAGTAACGCACAAGAGCTGTCTCAGGCCTTTAATGACCATTTTGCTAGCGTAGGACCCAAACTCGCGAATGATATACCATGCGATGGAAATAGCCGTTCACACTTAGACTATCTTAGTAGTTTGGGACCTAATCATTTGAGTTTTGAACTGGAACCAACGAATTGCTCCAAAGTTCTCTCTTTATTAACTAAACTAGGTGAATCTAAAGCGACTGGCTTAGATAAAATATCCGCTAGACTTCTTCGTGAATGTGCTGACCTGATCGCTAACTCTCTCTGCCTGATTTTTAATCGTTCCATTGTCACAGGTATTTTCCCTGAAGAATGGAAGTGCTCAAAAGTTAATACCCTTATTCAAACAGGGTGAGCGCGCTGATTTGAATAACTATCGCCCCATTTCAATTATTCCTGTTATCGCGAACGTTTTCGAAAGGTTAATTTACGATCAGGTATTTGCTTTTCTAACGGAAAATAACTTATTCTCGAGCCATCAATCAGGGTTCCGATGCCTTCATTCTACAGTTACTGCATTACTTGAAGCCACTGAAAATTGGGCATACGATATTGATCACGGCAATGTGAACGCCGTTGTTTTCTTAGATCTCAAGAAAGCATTCGATACGGTGGATCACGATATTCTGTTATCGAAATTAAACGAATACCGCATCAGGGGCGCCTCGAATAATTGGTTTAAGTCTTACTTCAATAGCCGCAATAAAAAATGTTTTGTTAATGGTTGTTTCTCACAAAACCGTTCATTATCCTGCGGTATTCCACAGGGAACAATTTTGGGGACGCTATTGTTCCTGCTTTACATTAATGACTTACCAAATTGCCTCTCTCATTCCCAGCCTCGAATGTATGCTGACGACACTCACTTAACTTTCCCAAGTAATAATATTGATGCCATAGATCGTAATCTGAATCAGGACCTTGTTAACGTTAATGAATGGCTTATCGCGAATAAGCTCACTCTCAATAAATCGAAGACAGAATTCATGTTAATTGGATCAAGACAAAACTTAAGTACCTTTAATAACCCTCCGTCACTAACAATTGATGGGGCTCCCATAAAACAGGTATAGAATACAAAAACCCTCGGTGTTCATATCGATGAGAATCTGTCCTGGAAAAATACACATTGATAAGTTGTGTAAGAAAATTGCCTCTGGCATCGGTGCCCTCAAGCGCATTGCACCATTTGTCCCCCGCAAAACACTGCAGTCTATTTTCAATTCACTGGTGCAACCACATTTTGATTACTTTAGTGTTGTGTGGGGAAGTTGCAATAGAACCCTTGCTAACAAACTCCAAAAATTACAAAACCGTGCGGCTCGGGTTTTAACCTTTTCCAGCTATGATGCTAATTATGATTATCTCTTTGAAATACTTGGCTGAAAATAACTTGAAACTGAACGCCAAATTCATAAAGCTGTTATGGTCTATAAATCGCTTAATGGACTCGCCCCTGACTACCTTCGTTCGAAATTTGTTGACCGCAGCAGCGTTACGAATTATTCTCTAAGAGACACTGAGAGCAAACTTGCTATTCCTCTGCCCCGCACCAACTTTCTCAAAAATAGCTTTGGCTATAGTGGTGCGGTCCTATGGAATAGCCTTCCGATTGAGTTGCGGCAAGCCAGAACTCTAAGTAGATTTCGCTCTGGTTGCAGCAGTTTATTTTCTTATCTTAGCTTAACTTAATTATAAATTAGCACACGGCACTCATGGAAAGCAGGTTTTTATTTGAGCTAATTTTAAATGTAATTTTATATTGTAAACATTTTACAATACCCTGATGAGCGTACCGTGTATAAAGAAAGATTACTTACTTACTTACTTACTTACTAACCTACCTTAATATTATTGTACTCTCTTTCATTAAAAATTATAGCTTCTTTTTATGGTTAGTAAACCATTGATTCAAACTTCTGTAGTTCAGTTTCTTCAAGTAATTTCTTTCAAAATGTGGAAAAGATGAGTATTGCCTGTTAGAATAAATGTTGAAAACCTTGCCACGAGAGTGGAGTTCTTCAACAACTTTCTTGAAGTCATGTTCAGAACTTCTAGATTTATGAAATCCACTGGGGGCTCTAATCCCAAGTTCTTCATCAACTGAAATCAACAGATCCTCAACAGACCTGACTGCTCTACTGCTTCGTTTTGCTGCAGGCTCCTTCAGGTTAACACCTAGATTCTGGAAGAGCTATTTCGTTAAGTTATTGATATGCTCTAGCCTCAAGTCCAAGGAGATGTTATTTCCTTTTCCTCCCTTAGTATTGACGGTTCTGTTCCATGTAAGTAAGTGGCTTTGCCTTGGGGTCAAACAAGCATAGACGTTGGCCAGTAAATGCAGTGCTGCAAGTGCATACTTGTTGTGACCTTCAACCTTGAAGATAAGGAGCATGAACTTCCAACAAAGTATTATTCTCTCACCATCACCTTCCTTAACTGCATTATCAAAATTTCTGAACAACATCCCAAGGAATAACCGAAGACAAGCATAGTTATATATGCCATCTTCATCTACATGTACCTTGGCTGATTCTGCTTCTTCATCAACTTTGTCTCCTTGCTTGCTTTCAATTTCTGCATTGTGCTTTTTACACACATGGTTATGCCTTGCTTTAGCATATTTAAAAAGGTGCCCACACACTCGGCAAGGGAGATCTGGCTTTGCTGCAGCAGTATTAGTATCCAATAGTCCTGCACGTAGCTTCTCTTGACAAATCTGCTCTTCATTGGTCACAACCCTTGTAAGGATTTTTTTGCTTTCCTCATGCAACCACTTTCTCTTATCAGATTTCGTAGCCATCTGGATAGAGACTGGTACAACATCATCCTCGATGGTGCTCATCTTAAAGTGGGCCATTGTGGATGCCACAATGAAAGCATCTGTTTCATTGTTTACAAATTCCTTGCAGGTGTTGAAGTTGTCAAGGACATTTGTTTTCTTGGCATTCATGTTGTTTGTGATGTTCATATTTGCACACATTGTCCCGATGTCTTTGCCAGATGTCTCGCTGTACAAAATGTCATAAATTATCTGTTGACCAAATGAAACATCATTTTTATATGTACAGCAACTTCCCATTTACTTGCTTTCGATTAGCTAATTTTCATTGTCAATAAGACGACAGACAATAATACTCAAAGACATGCAAAGCATGCACAACCACAAAGTTTGTGAGAAAAGCCAAAGTTACCTAGACATTTTCTATTTTCTGTTGTTGCAAACATATATCTTTTTGTTAAAATTAATGGTGGTTGGATATTTTCAATCGCCCTGCTGGTTCATCAGAACACTGCATGACATATAATATCTATACTGAGGTTTTTCTTTGTATTTTAGAAAGCAATTATTTTTAGCAGGGTTTACCAACCCATACTTTAAGATTTTTAGAAATCAGTGCTTTTCAGTAGGATTCATGGACTGATAATATTATTTCTAACTTCACTGTCCAAGCACAGTTGCTATTATATTGTACATAGCATACCTTAGCTAATAGCTATATGACCCTTGTGAATATTTACTAGGGATATATGCCATTCTAAATGTGAAATAAAGACAGTTATCTATCGGATCTGCAGTTTTATTTTCGAGTAGAGTAGTGAATTTTAAAATATTAGTGCTAGTGTTCATTTTCTACATCGTGAAGGACGCTGAAATTTATAACGAAACATGTGATTTCCACTCGTTTTTTTTCAATCACTGGGATACCGATGCTGGCCTAGAACAACAGGATTCAAGCCATTTACTGCTATATTTCATGCCATTACTTTTAACAATCTGTTAAGTTTTATTTGTATTTTACTTACAATGTCAGTTCAAATATTTTACCACATCAGGCCATGTGCATAGGAGCACCAGCTAATCCATAATCGTTTTGTAAAATTTGAGAAATTACTGTACATCCAAAGTCCTAGAAAACTCAACATCTTGCCTGATTTCCATTGAAGAAACCTTTGGTTTCAGCAAAATTGTACTTGTGTGGCGTTCATCGTGTTGAATCATAATATATAAATATATGGGTAAAAATATATCCTGAGCCTGTTGGAAGGCTTTCCCATGAATGAAGTTAAAGTGCCTATGAAGTGAAAAAATGGATCCCGTTTTTATTTTATTTTATTAAATTCTAGGTTTCTCTTAGTCATTTTGTGCAAATCAAAATCAATATGGAGAGTGCAAACATATTTTTTGTATCGAAGTCAGGCGGAATTGCCAAAATCTGGTGACAATTTTTATGCCGTTAAAGATATGGTATGCGTGACGTCACAATATGTACTCATTTATATTCGTCCCCATAAATACTACAAATAAGTGCATTTTTGGCCAGTTTTCAATTTAAATATGTAATACTTTGAGAAACCTTGAAGATAGCCAACTTTTTTAATAGAATCCTTGCAGTTGGCTTTGTGAATATAAATGCGCAAACCTAGTGATGTCACGCATGTGATTAGCATACTTTAACGGCATAAAAATTGTCGCCAGATTTCACCTGACTTCGTTACGAAATATAATTATGTTTGTGCTCTCCAAATTGATTTTTAATTGCACAAAATGGTTAAGGGAAGTCTATAATTTAATAAAATAAAATATAAACGGCATAATTTTATTTCATTTCATAGGTACTTTAAATAAAACATTAAGCTGTTTACATCTGAGAAATTTCCACCGCCACGGACTTCTGCCATCTTGTTTTTAGTGTGTTAAGTTTTGTTTAACAGAGGCCAAAAACAATATGGAGGGAACCAAAACAATCTGGAGATAAAAAGTTACCAAAATGACTCTAAGACTTAACAGGTCTTAGCCAATCAAATAATTTTGTTTTAAGCCAACTTTGACCACAGTAACATTACCGTAAACAACCAATCGCTCTAGAGCTTTATGGTAAGTATTACCATGAGCGGTAATGCTACCAGTTAAAGCGCGCCAAATGTTTTTCACATCGTGTAAATGATGAGCCAGAACATTCATGAAACTTAAACAGGACCACTAATAAGTTCATTATTCTGGGACTTAATTTTTTCAATTTGGTGTTCAAATGAAGTTTTGTGAATTTCGCATTCATTCAGAAGCGGTTGTGATATTTGACATTTTAACATCGTATGACAAGCCGACGACACACATTAAACAAACATGCCAGGGCACCGGTGTTGCATGTTGACATAAACTCTTCAATAATTAGTGTTGTTATGTGCTCTGCAGTGTGCTAAAAAACGTTTACAAGCCATGTAGATCACCACGTTTCTTTCCACCACTACAGCAATTCTCACAGCATGAAATGACAACTTTACGCTTCTTTATTGAAACGGTTGCATAATAGGAATTTTATTAGCAGTACAATAATAATAATAATAATACAAATATTTACAGAGGGTGCCACAATCACCCGAAGGTGTTTTTCATGAGGGCCCTCTACGCTAAGTAAACATAATATTAAAAACAAGTATACTTTAAAAAAACACTGAAAAACTATAATAGAAACTACTTTAAGAATGCTAAAAACCATAAAGAAGATTTACTAATGAAATATAACTATGCATAAAAATTCCAAAAACCAAGTTTAAATTGAGCTATGTGTTAGCTTGAGTAATTATAGAAGGTAAATTATTCCAATCTTTAATAAAATGGTAGCCAGTTCTCTGTTTTCCCCATTTAGTACGTGATGCAGGAAGTTTATACATGTTCCTATTTCTGGTGTTATAACAATGTACATCAGTGCCAAACCTATTATTAAACGTAAAGTCAACAGAGTCTTTTAAAGACTTGAAGACAAAGGTACATCGATGAAAATGTCTTCTAAACTCTAATGGCTTCCAGCTTAAAAGCTTTAAGGCCATTGAACTCGAGTCATCTCTCCGCAAGTTAAGGATCTCTTTAGCAGCTTTATTGTGAAGTACTTGGAGGGAACTCATTAAAGTATCATTTGCTTTATCTCCCCAAACATTTAACCAGCCCTTTATACGAGAGAGGTCATCATTAAGCTTCTGTTGTAATTCACTTTCCGTGGGTGCTGTGCAATAAACTGCTGTGTCGTCAGCAAACAAAGACGCCTTTGTATGTCTCAGGCAATCAGGAAGGTCGTTTATGTAGACCAAAAAGGGGTATTGGTCCCAACACAGAACCCTGGGGCACTCCAACAGTAACCAATCGCTGAGTTGAAGAGACTTCTCCAATAGTAGTACAATAACTATTAAATAGTCATGCTTTATTAAGGGAGCTCAGAGAAACTGAAATAATGCACGTGGAGAGGAGGTGGGGGTTAAATTGTTTATTTTATATCCGATGAGTAGTTTACGTACAAAATGTAATGAAGAGAACAATTTTCTTAACTATTTTTGGCCGAGATTGTCTATGGAATATACAATTTCAAATAACATACTGGAATGCTTATGGTGGTTTTGAAGATAGCTTGCTGTCTTATTTGTACTTAAAATCGTTGTACCCAGCAATAAGGATATTTTATGTCATATCCATATATTCATTGCATAATAGGAATGTTATTAGTGGTAAAATAACTGAAATAGTCATGCTTTATTAAGAGAGCTCAGAGAAACTGAAATACTGCACGTTTGTACCCAGTATGGGCTTGCTGTGTTTCTGCTTTTTTCGGGAGGCCTGTGGTTTAAAAAGCTTGCATTGAATTGTGGGACGACACTTTGTAGCAGTGAAACTTAATTTGGCCAAAACAAGATTATAACATCGATAAACCACGGTAAACTTCAATGAAAAATGGTGTTTGTCTTTGTTTTAAACGGTAAACCACGGTAAACCAGTCTTATAAATAAAGGAAATACATTATATCTTTATAATTGTGGTTTACCGTTACTTTCTGGGGGGGGATCACTGTTTCTCACTTGTTAACCAAAGCTGTACATATAGATTTTCAATTCGGAGCGATGTAGATGTGTAATCGCTGACAAACAGGCTTCTCGCTGGCTTCCAAGCAATGATGATTTCTTTAATTAACTCTCTTTTAAGATTTATTGAAACTGCCGAAACACAGCAGAATTCTGCATCGTATGATGCATCTGAATTTATATTTCGTAGGTTGGATGCCTACGAAAGAAGTCTATCAACTTTAAATCTAGGGTGGCTGAGTCTCTCGGTTGGAATTCGAGCATGGCCATGGCATCTGGATCTTCGGCCCCTGAAGTTGTAGAACAACTGACTTACATATTAAAGTGCCTATCACCCTTTTGCAATTTTGATAGCTTATGAACCTCCGAAAGGTTTTGAGTACTTCTGTGAAGAAAGTTTTGGTTTAAAGTGAATACTTTATGTTCTACGGTTGTTTGAAATCGCGTAAATGTGACCTTTCCTGACCCATGACCGTGTGATTTTGTTGTTCGTATTTTTGTCCGTAATGGAACGCCATACAAAACAGGCAGCTACTTTTAACCTGACAGCCGGCGGATACTGACACCCCTGCCTAATCCTATAAAATATTGAAAGATCCCTTTTAGCCAATATCTATACATCAATCATCAATACAATGTACATGTATGTAACATAGCTAATAGAGATGGTTTGATCTATTGTCATTCAAAATTAGTACGAGATAAAATAGCCTGTTTTGTGGTTGTTAATAATAACTGATTGACACTTGTGGAAACCCATAGGAATGTGGAGATTTAGGCCATGTTCAGGGTACATTATTGTATATAAAAAAAAAAGAATAAACTCAGGCATCACCAGGTGACTGTTTAATAAATGAACTGCAAAATGGGCCATTGAAACCTTGTGATATAATTAAGATACATATAATTTATGCAGTCAACCAGTAACTTAGCTAGTCCAACAATTGCCAGGTAATAAAGTTTAGTTGCACAATTATCCAGTTTGCAAGGAAATTATGTATTTTTTATGTATTTGCAGATTGTCACTGACATGCTTAGAAAGTCAGACTCAGTTGCAGATTGGGGAACATTTGCATCAAATGATGTTGTATCAGGCAATTAAAATGCTTTACGTGATACAATGGACAACTATGATGCAGTTAAATAATTATTTAACATTGAAACAGATGCAGTCCTTGTTTCCGCAAGTTTGCAGCACTTTGGAATGAAAACCACAGAATCAGTGCCTACCAAGAATTGCTTTCCTCCAGATTTGAAGACTTCAAACAAAGAAAGAAAGCGTCAGTGGCTACACCAACAAATCAGCAACATGTTGGACAGATTTGTTATGGACAGTGTTTCAGGTATTGAACAGATTCGTGAAGAGATGCATGATTTGAATTCCTATACACAACTCCCATGTCGTCACAAGGGATGCCCAAAGGTATACAGATATGCAAAGTGTCGTGTCAATCACGAACAAAACGTTCACAATCTTGAAATTGTAAAGCCAGAGTTTCCTAACATTGTCACGGAAGTTAAGGTCAAGCCAGATGATGACCATGTATACAACTATGGCTGTCTTCACCTTAGCTTAGGACTTCTTCTGCGGAATGCTGACGACTCTGTGAAAGAGGGAGATGCAGAGAGGCTCATGCTAGTCTGGAAGTTCCTTACGCTCCTGTACCGGTGTCGAGGGAGCTATAGGTATGCCCTGGCAGGGCTCAGGCTGTCAGCATCAAAGCTGTCCTTACTGACACCAAGACAGGCCCATCGCCTGACATGGAATAGGTTTGCTTCTACACAAGAGGGGCAAGGAAATTGTATTTCCAGAGATTTAAGACTGGAGAAAATTAACCAGGTGTCAGAGCAGGCCATTAGAGCACTTGGAGCCCCTAATGTCTCAAATGAGAGCATCCAATCAGCTACTCAGTCAACTGGTCCACTGGAGATGATACTAGAGCAATCCAACAAAGACCTTGGATTGCATAAGCGTCACACCCATTACACCAACAAAACCAAGCAGGATGTGTTCTCTTCTGTTCTTAACCAAGTACACAATAAGGCCAAGATGTTCAGTAGTGTTCCTGGGCGAAGGTAGGTGGCATTTCCTTGTGTACAACGGAACATATATCAAGCCATGTACAAGAAAAAGCTTCACCGCTGGATCAAACAACATAAGACCCGATGGCACAGGCTGAACCAACATTACTACAAAGTTAAGTGAGATTGCTTTGTTAAAGTATCAGATGTACATGTAATTAGCTAACCAAGTGGATTTCGTATGAGTGGGCAAGTTATGGCAATGACTTACAGCATGGTTATTGTGAGACATGACATTACACTTAGATGGCTTGGTTGTCTGTTTTATCCAATAAAATTACAGAGTTATAGTGCAGATAGCCTAAGGGACATGCTATTGTTTGTCCCACTCATATGACATCCACTGTATATAATATTAATACATGTACATGTAACTATGTGTATATACAACAAATGTATTATCCACACATGTAGCTAATAATGTTTATAGACAAGCATGTGCTACATGTAATCTTCCCTGATAGCAGATGTCTCTCTCAGTCTTGGTAAAATGGAAGGCCTTTCATTTTAACAAGATATCTGCTTGTAGGGAACATGTAATCAAGATTTGTTGAAAACGAACACAAAGAACAGTGTTTTGTAAGAAGGCTTAGTCGAAAATTTACAGCTGTACAATTTAGCCCACAATTCTTGTAACAGTAAGAGTAAGAGTACTAGTCTCTTCATTGACAGTACATAGCTTGGCATAAACTCTAAAAGTTTTGATTCCAAGATTCCACTAATTTTCCAGGATTTGATAAACATCATTTTTTGCTAACACATGATTATTGGTGCTATGTTTCAATAACAGTTTTGGCAGAAATGATTTGCTATTGTGATACATTAATACATGTACTAGCAACTTATTCATCAACTGTCATTTTTGTGGAAGCAGGGTTTTCAAAACGAGCCAGTGGCCGCTGGTGCACCGGTGGTTGCTTCGAAGTTTACCTGTTATTTTCTCATTTTCTCCTGTTATTTTATCATTTACTTCAGCCTGATCTTTCCATTTACACATGTACAATGTACTACTCTGTAAAATCTAGAACATCAAAGTCAAATCTATCAACTTCAAACTCTTCTCCTTCTTCTTCATAATTAGCATTCATATACAAAATATCTTCATCTTGAAACTGCTCAGTGTCCAAAGACGATACAAGTTCCAGCTCTCCAATGTCACCAAAGACCTCACTGAAAACCAAAAGGATTTGTTTGGCGACATCCATGCGAAAAACTGCAAAGTTTTCCATTAAATAAGTTACACAGAAAACGAATTCACACTTGTCAACCAGCTCAGTAATAAGATCACTATCAATACTTTCAGATAGAAGCTCAGAACCAAAAATTGATGAATCCTTAACTGAAGACTGCTTGATGTCCATTAGCACCTCCCTAAGAAGTTCTCTGTCATGGTCATCGACTGATCTTGAAATGTTTGAAGAACTGACTTGTGGCACACAATGTGGGGAATGCATCCAAGTCTTACAACATGGTAACATACATTTACACTTGACAGTGCATACATCACAGCACTCACGCATGTTAGTAACTTTTTAAATTTTCCCTTTGAAATGTTTCACAACTGTCTCTCTTCTGCATTTTCCATCTTCATTTTTCACATAATTCCTCATAGCAACATCACAATGTGCTAGGTGGTATGATTTGTAATACATTATTGCTATGCTCTTTCTACCATCCCTTCCTGCACGGCCAAGTTCTTGTACATATTGTTCTAGCTCGCTAGGAATACCAAAGTGGCAGACTCTTTCCACATTTGGTATGTTGATGCCCATGCCAAGTGCACTTGTAGCAATGACAACTCTAGTTGATCCATCAGCTACCACAAAGGACTGCAGGACTTTATCTTGTAAAGTTTTCGGAGTCTTGCTATGGAACATAGCATAAAGAGATTCTTGAGTACTTGTTCCAACTTCTTCATCAAACAAGGAGTAAATCTCTCCACAAATACCGATTGAACAACAGTAAATGATTGTTTTTCCTGTTTTAGTTTTCTGAGTTTTCAGTTCCTCCAATAACCAAGAAAATGTGGTTTCAAATTCTTCATTGGAAGTTACCTTGCATACTGTAAGCTTGATATTGGGTTTATCTGGGCTTTTAGTAATTACCAAAGCATTTCTCATATACAAAGATATCATGATCTTTTTCATTGTCTTGCTGGATGCTGTAGCAGTCAAACAGAGGATTGGAGCTTTAGAAAAACCCCTGACATTACCAATCTTGCTGTAGGCAGCACGAAATGGAGTCTCTTGAGATGTAGAACTAAAACCCCTGAAAATATTACACAAGATAGCCAAATAATAATGTGTTATATTCAAGACTAGTATAGGTAGGGCAAGAGAGATTGGGAATCATGTCAAGTTTACAACTCCAATTTTAAACAACTAGTATGATTAAAATAATTTTAATCATACTTTCCATATCCCATCAATATTTTGGGATTTTGTCATTCTAAAATATTTCATTTCAGAGTAATTCTCAATAGGAAAGTTTCTATTGGAGTCATAAACTTGACATGATCCTCAATATCTCTTGCCCTAGCTTGCCTTTAATACCATCTATGCACTTCAGGAATGCATGTATTAATAGGTAATTCATTTTCCATTGTTTTCATACAATATTTCATACAAACAGTCTAAAAACCTAACCTGATTTTTTTTTTTTACCATTTTCGACCAAAAGTTATTCATAGAATGACTCTACATACACCTGCACTATAATGGAGAATTTGGCACAGTTTTAATTGATCTTTCGACATGCGGGGTATAACGTATTCTATAATTGTACCTTTCAGTTTCAATGGAGTCTTTCTTACGCAGGAATAACATTCGCCAAAAAAAATCCAACAACAATGTAAGCGTTCTTCTCATTTAACTACACAGTGGGACTCATCTATGACAATGCCAAGCAGTCTCTCACCCAGTGTTTGAACAAGTTGTCTGCGCACAAGGTCAACGAGACTTTCAGGACTTACAAAGGCTACGTCGACATCCAACTGCAAACTTTGGATTTTTGAATCCAGCTTGCATGCTGTTAGCCCCAACTTTTCACAGGATGCCACTTGGTCCGCCATTAAGGAATTCAGAGGTGAAACGACCAGCACAACAGGATGAGGAGAGAAACTACCACTACCAGAAGCTGACAACACGGCAGCAGTGCGGACAGCCAGTTGGTAAATCAAAGATTTACCGTAACCCGTCGGCAGGCAAGCTTTTTTCTGAAGCGGAGTAATTTCTGATATTTGAGAATTCTTAAGCTTGGAATCCGAACATGTTAATGCACTTTCAAACGAGCTAGACACTGGTGCAGCTGCAGCCATCTTGATAACACAGTGGGCTCAATATTAGACCAGTAAAATGCAACTTGGATCATGCGTACAGCTATTTCCGGTAAAACATGTTTTCGAAACTAGTTTGACTCGTCCATGACTGTGGACGGCGGTAAATCGAAGAAAGCGTCGGATGTCGGCAGAGGTCTCTCCCTCGCCATCCAGTTTACCAAGACAGAGAGAGACCTCTTCTAGCAGGGAAAAATTATTGTGACAAGATAACAAAAAAAAAAAATCACTGATAGCTGGCATGGGATGCATTTAAAGTAAGCATACAGATCAGATTACCAATCCAATCAGGAGGCACCAGTAGATTCTTTAACACAGGGTATTACTAATTACATGTAGTACATGCAGGTAAGTGATACTGGTCCTGCAAAAATGTTTCCCTGGCATTCTTGACGCTGAATAAATATAAAAGACATGCAGAAATCATCTGCACATTTTCCTACAAAAATAACCTGAGATTTCACCTGCCAATTTACCTCTCCATCTTTTTATAGTTCCCTTTGCCAATTTTACTCTATAACCAAGACTACTAAATATCCATCCTTATATTGTCCATTTCTCATCATACAATAAGGAGAAAAAGTTGGCCTTTAATACAGCTCCTCACTCCCATGAGAAGCATTAGATAAGAAAATTAAAAAAGAAATGAATTGCAAGACTGTGTGCAAAGTTTATGAAGGGTTTTCAACATGTCCAATAAAACCAAACAAAATTAAGTAAAAGTACTGGTAATTGATGCACCTACATGTAGCTATTATTAGTCAGTGTCAAACTCCATGTGCAAACTAAGGGCATTGTCCAAAAAGGGCAATTTGGTAGTGCAACTGATTTGTATGGCCACTTTAAGATATTTGAAGTTGAAATTTACATAGATTGTGACTACCGGTATACCTTATTATATAAAAAAAAAAAATTATGAAAAAAAATTAGGATAGTTTTGTACATTTTCCTATACTGTCTGTCTCCTCATTGTTCTAGGTTTACAAGATTAAGCTCTGCTGGAGAACCAGGTCAAATGTGAGTTACATGTATTAACATCCATAGCCATATCTAATGTCATTATTCCCTACAGATTTGCTTTGGATCCCTTTCATTCTTCAGACTCAGAAAAAAACATTATGGGTTTAGAACAAACTTCATGACAGGGAAACCCCACTGTAGAGTTCTCTCTCAATAAATAATTATTTTAGAAGCCTTTAGGCAAACCACAAACGTGACCTGACATTTGTATCTTTGAAACACTCACATCATTAAAGGAGCTCATTCAACCAAGATGCATTGCGAGTCACTGTTTTCATATGGGAAACTACTTGAAATCGAACAGCTGCCAATCAGAAAATGTGATTTCGGGTTGTTTATAAATAGAGTTTACGGTTTCAACTGAATGGACGAGATCGGCGGGGAGATCGGTTGCCTTTATACTTGAAGAAATGCAATAGCATGAGCAGAATTACTACGGTTCTCCGATCAAACTTCCTCGACGTGATGCTAGCAATCGATCTCATGCTCGATCTAGGAAACCAACTTCTGGACCAAGTTCCAGCAATGCAGATCGTGTGGCAAGGAAATTAATCAATTCAACGATGGCGTTATACATTTAGAGTTCTTTCCTTTCTAGGCTTGTGCATGCAAGAACATGTGTAGTCGAAAGAAAGGAGCTAGAATGGAAGGTTGTCCCTGTCAAAATGCTGGTTTGAAATGTTGAAGTAATGTTTGCCACATTCTATTTGTCAGTTCAAGGTCCATGCATTCACCACAGCCACATTTTGACTCGCCAATGCAATATGCAAATTTGAAGAATCGAATCTGTATGTTATTCTTTGTTAGCCTGAATTTCAGCCGGTTTGCGTCATTTTAAAAGCCCCTTGACTTCCGTTAATTGTACATTGGATATGCTGGGTAATAAAATATCGATCAATCAGTTTTCTGAGTGCCCAGCGGCACTTGAATAGTTCATTTATCAGCAAAGAAATATTTATAAAAAGATTTTCACTTTACAGCCGCTGAATGCAGATATCAACACAACATTTCACTTTTACTTACTTTAATTGTCTCAGCGTTGTCCATGTACATTGAGCGAAAACCAAGACTATAAGAGTAAGAGAGAAACTGGGAGATTTGTAATCTTGCATGTACCGCGCATGTACTGTACCATGTACCGCATACTCAAGTCTTCAGTCAAAGCAATTTGCTTTAAATGGTGTACATGTCCGATGATGATTAGCAAAATGCTCAGCTCTTCTGACCTTTAAATTTCATGCCATTTAGGTCAAGCGCTCTAGTAATAATTTTACTGACCAAAGGCGACTCTAGAGTACGTTAAATACTTCCTCTGGCAGATGAAAATTCGGAAATATATGACTGAACACAAAATCAAATAAATAAGGGACATTTTTCCCTATAAATAATCAACTGGTATGCCCCTGTGAGACCGATGGAATAGGATTTGTTTCAAGAAGCTCTCCAGAGCCATTATCAGGGGCCCCGAAAATTCAAACTCCCAACGTCCCACACTCTAGACCGTGCTCTGCCGTTTTCAGTTTTAACCTTACGGAAATGAGTTATTTTAACCGTATGTTTAATGTTTTTATATATGAAATTCCTAGTTTCTTATTCATCCCCTGCAGCATGGCTTTCATGTAAAACAGTTTCATATTTTAGTGTTATCTATGTATGTAATTTAACTGATGATTTTCCATGTATAAATAGAGATGTATGTAACCACTTGATTACTTGCTTGTTTTTAGTTCAGATGTTACCAGTAAGTGAGATCTTGACTGGCTAGAAGAGAAGTAATGGTTTTCATCAAAGTTGCTTTTCAAGATTTTCAAATTGTTACTTTAATATTTGCTTTTATTTCCACACAGCCATGATTTTGTTTGACAATCAACTACAATGTAACTCAACTTTGTAAACCTGCAAAATGATGAGAAATAGAAATAAAGGGGGGAAAGCGTAAATGTATACTCAACGGTTTTGATGCAGCATACTGTACATTGTAATTAGATCAGTGCAACAAGTGAGTAAGTGACTTCTGATCACATTCTTAATTCCCCTTCAAATTCTTTCTTTCCTAAGGTAGAATTTAGAAGGTGATCTGGAGTGGCTGACATCCAGTTTGCACACAGCCCTTCAGTTCATCATTCTACATTATGCATCAACAAATCTAAATTTACTTGGACCTCCAGGTGCTCTTAATGACGAAACAAGGGAAATAATTGAGGTGAAGCGAACAGTATCTTCGTTATTGCTAAGTGTCCATATGCCTGGATCTCTTGTAGGAAAGTACCATTTAATGACAACAGTTCTTTGAGCTAAATCTACAGTTAGAACCCTTGCATACCATACCTCATTGTTTACACCCTTCACTTTCAAGTCATCATTGACTATGGGGACAATAGGAACCAGGATTTTGCTTGGTACGTCAGGCTTGTCAAAGTCAATTGGAAGATGATATTGGGGATTTTGAAGATTCTCTGAATCTGGAAACAAAATACACTTCCTCTTCAAGTTGCCAAATGGCTGAACACTGTCATGATTGTACTGATGGGGAATAAGCTTGTTTGTACCAGTCCACTCATGTATAGCAACATCTCTTGTTCTTCCATGTGATAAATCCAGGAATATAATACAAACAGTCCACAAACATAAAGTATTTGTCATCTAGTGGACCAACTTGAAAGAATTGTGTGATTTCCACAAACCATTCTTCCTGATTCAGTATATCATCTCCTCCTGCAGCAATTATACACTTATCTCCAACTTTATATTTGGTGATAGAACCAAAGTCACCTTGTTTAACGACTGCTTTAGGGCAGTGCAATACGTTTGGGATTTGCACATGGATGTTTGGGTAAAGATGCTGGAGGTATCTAGTCAAATCATGTTGTTGGCTCTTGGTGATGCCTTACCCAGGGAGACTCCATTTAGAAGAACATGCTCTGTGTTTGGGAGACCTTGCAGATCCTTTATAAGGGCTATAGCTCCATTCATTGAAGATTCATGTAGGAAAAATGGAAACCCATCATGAAGTTTCCCCATATCAAAACAATACCTTGGTTCTTCTGCCATGTACAGAGAAAGTGGCCCATTTTTCCTTTCATAGGCTTCTATGAATTGTCGCAAACATTCTCTGTCAGTAAAGGTCTTTTCCAGACCTTTAGAATTGTGATTCTGTTGCTTATGCACTCTGATCCCTCTTTCAAACAATTCACAGGTGTAGTTGTTTTCTGGACTGGAATGTCGTCTGATGTCATCTGCAATGTGAGTGGAGTACTCAAGATTTTCAGTGCAGAACGGTAGTCCATAGTACTGTTCCCCTTTAATCGCATGGGACCAGAGAAGGTCTTCTACGCGTTTGATGTTTACTTCTTTCCATCCTGTATACTGCAGCTGCTTGCAGTGCTTGCATGAAGATATCATATACTTTGGAAGGAATAAGCAAAGCCAGCACCTCTCGGACAACTTGACTAAATCTGGAAAATATATATTGTTAAAGTTACTTTTAGGTTCTTGATGTGCAAGTTCTGAAATTGAAGTTCATAAGTGCTCTAATTAAAGTTCACCAATCAAGTTAAAGGGGCCGTCTCACCCACAGTGCTTAGCGCGCTCACATAGCATTGCGGCCATTTTCGATGCCATCGAAATCCAGACTTTTATGGCAGTGATTTTAATCTTCTCTACATCTCTGCCATCCTTCTAGCTATCGTCAAAAAAATCATACTAGGTTGAACCTTTTTTATTGCTCTTCCTATTGAGCCTCTTATTTAAGTGTTTTAAATTATTTGGTCATGCAAATTTTAGTTTTATTTCAGGTGGCCGTAGTTCTCTGATGGTGCCAGTCTCGTTCGTCCTCAACGAAAGGAAACAATTGTCCGTTTGTGTCCACGATTTCCACCTACAACATGGAGAAGCTATTCTGACCATTAATATTGATATGTAAAGATATATTAGCGCTTAGTTCGAGTATTTACTATCTTTGAGCCACTTGGGTTTTTGAACACCGTGGCTGGCTTACGTGACCACAATGTGTAACAAAACTCCACTTGAAGAACAGTTTTCCTAAAATTATTTTCAGGGCTTTCGCGTTTAACTTGTGGAAACAGGTCTCTCACTGGTTTCAAAGGGCGGAATTCGGGCTTTTAGACAGTGCAGTGATTTTGCCGAGATTTTCGCATTCACCGGGTTGATCATTTGAAGTTTATACTCGCAAGAAATTTGACAAACAAAGCCGTCGAGCTGCATGATAATAATGTCCTATTCAAGCTAGCTGTTATTCATTCATTGTTCTCTCTTGAACTGATTCTCTGGCACCAGCAATGAGATTTACTGCTAGCAGATGATCTCTCTCTCTCTCTCTGCAGGGAAAAATAAAACCGAGGGGAGAAACCTCTCTTTAAATAATTATTATTCTCTGTTTATAGTACTGATGACAGGGTTTGGAAGCGACGGGTGAGCGGTAAATATTATAGTGAACAAAATATTATAGGCAACGAAACTCCGCTTGGTCGACCCGAAAGGAATTGAGCAATTTTCTAAAATCATTTTGAGAGCTTCGGCATTTAACTTGTGGAAACAGGTCTCTCTCTGGTTTCGAAGGGCTTTCACGCCGTGATTTCGCCGAGATGATCGATCAAAGTTTATGACTCGCACAAAATTTGACAACAGAGCCGCCGTGATAATAATTTCCCATTGAAACGATCGAGCTGTAATTTGTTTTCGTTCACTATTCTCTCTTGAACTGGTTCTCTGCTACTGCCAGCAACGAGATTGCCTGCTAGGAGATCTCTTTCTCTCTCTCTGTCTGCAAGTAAAAATAAAACCGAGGAGAGAAACCCCAGAGAAACCTCTCGCTTTCATAAATATTAGTATTACCCGGAGAGAGTGTTCTCTGTTTATAGCAGCGACGGGTGAGCGGTAAATGTTATAGTACAGCCAAGTACTGCTGTATAACACTTTGTTGGCTTCACATTCAACTTGTAAGGTACTGTTAGTTTCATCAAGGTCATAAATTATCATGTCACCAACATAAAGAATATGCTTAGTTCATGAGCTTCCTACCGTGAATAAGGATCAAAGTCCCGGATATAAACAATAACAAAAGCACGCTAAGCACTGTGGGTGAGACGGCCCCTTTAATGTTATCCTTGGGACTTGAGTTTTCCTTATATTTTGATGATTTAGTTTTGAGTTCATAAGTGTTCTGATCAACTTAAATGTGCAAACGTTTATTGCCGCTTATTGCCAATAAAAGCAATCTAACTTTTAAACATGAAATTTTTCATTAAAATAAATTTTGGCATGCCATAACCACCACCTTGGATTGTGATTTATAATCAAGAGCTTTTAGTGATACCTTGCAGTCAAAACACAATGGTATTGGGTTAACACTGACATACATACATACATACATTTTATTGAAGCTCCCAAAATTGGCTTTTCAGGTACATGTACAATATATATGATCCTAACTACACTGTAATAGCGTAATATAAATAATTAAATAACTAACTAACTAGACTAATATTAATACAACAGACTATAATAATTAATTTTAAAGTAATAGATAAAGAATGAGTGGACGATCTTATGGGATTACAAACTCGAGCTGAAAGTGTAAATCCCATAAAGATTTTATGCAAATTCTTTATTGCACTTAACAAACGTCTAGATGTAGAAAGTCATATTTTCAGTTATTTTGCTGATACCACTTATTTTGGCCGAGAAAATCAAAGCCAAAGTTTATGTAAATCAGGACGAAATCTGTATCAGATTTAAAGGTCACTTATTGGTTGGTGTTTTTGCTTCATGAATTATTAATGAGTGTGATAAATATTAATAAAAATTACATTGCAATATACATTTGTGTACATTACATAACAAGATTTGACTAATCATTAAAGAGCATTTATGGATCTGAAAGTAATATGTCCAATAAGTGGCACTGAAAACTGTAGGAGACTCAACTCTAGACTTAAGATCATTACTGAGAGAACTTCCATAGTTTTGTTCCATGGTAAGGGGTTGAAATACTGCTGTCCAGTAGACAGAACACAGCTAGGAATGTTTAATAAAATATTGATTACAGGTCTAGTGATTCTATCATGAACCTACATGAACACACTTATCAGCTAGGTAATGTGGGACAAGCTTGTGGATACACTTATAAACCTTTGTGGCATCATTTAAATACAATCTACTTTGTATAGATCTGTAACAGGTAACCAGTTCATGATCAGAGACATTATACCTTAATAAATGTGGTCAAACTTTTTTTCCAGTAAATGTTAAATTCCTTTTCGCCCCAGCTTAATTATTTTATTCTTGATCATTTAAGCTCTTTCCCGTTGTTTACAGTTCATTCCATCTATTTCCAGTGAGAAACGCCGTCCTCTTGTCGATGTTTCCACAGGGGTCCGGTCAATTTAATAATTTGTTCTCAGAGGTCAGTTCGCTCGTTTTTGTTGTTCTGTCATTTGTTCCCGCTTCAATATAATTCTTAATTTGGCCTCGTAGTTTGTTCATGTCATTTCCAGTTCGATAAGTTGTTTTTCCAATCCGGAAAGCAGTTTACTCAGTTCTGTATATTCGATTCATGTCCGTATATAAAGCCATATTTCATTAGACGGTTCTGATCGGTTTCGGTACGTTGTATTTACTCAGTTCAGTTTTCTCCAATTCGTTTCCATAAGTGGCTCCATTAGGCGTTCCGGTTCGGTTTCCAGTTCTGTTTCTTCTATCCAGATCCATGCACGCTCAGTTCAGTATACTCGGTTGACTTATCTCAGCGCTAAATTCGATAGAACCTGTTGTGCTACTCGTGAAGAGCAGGGGGTTGTTCCCGGCCGGTACAACAGCCTGCCATCCTTTCAAGAATGCACTTGACACCATTCTCTGGCAGAGGACTTCAGTGAGTTTTTCTCAACCAAGATACAAAAACTGAGAGACAATCTGCATATGTCAAGTTTGGCGTCTATGGACATGTCTGTAGCTATAAATTCCACTCCATGTCAATGCTCATTTAGTGAATTTGCTGAGGTATCTGAAAGCTATATCCGTGAAGTTGTGGAACACTCGAAACCCAAATCCTGCATTCTGGATCCAGTACCAACCCATCTTTTAAAACAATCTGCTGATGTTCTAATTTCTCCACTTACCAATATTATTAACACATCACTGAGTTCTGGTGTGTTTCCTACGTCCCTCAAGAAAGGGGTCATACATCCATCTATCAAGAAGCAAACCCTAGATCACAATGAGTTCCCAAGTTACCGTCCTATCACGAACGTTGCGTTCCTTTCCAAGACTCTTGAACGAGTAGTTGCTACACAGACTATGAACTACCTTGTTGCCAACGATCTTTTAGCTAAGCTGCAATCCGCGTATAGGCGCTTTCATAGTACTGAAACAGCCCTGTTACGAGTGTTTAATGACATCTTATATGCAATTGATAGACACCAAGAAATGGTTCTGGTACTTTTGGACTTGTCGTCAGCTTTCGACACTATTGACCATACTCTAATGTTTGAAAGACTCCGGTACCGGTATGGTATGAATGGAACCGTGTTGAAATGGTTTCACTCATACCTTACTGACCGAACTCAGGTGGTTATGGTAAGAGATACTACTTCGTCTGACAGACAGCTGTTATATGGTGTCCCTCAATGTTCCGTGCTTGGACCTCTTTTGTTCTCACTTTTCTTTGCACCACTAGAAGATGTGATCTCTGCCCATGGCCTGAATTGCATGATGTATGCAGACGACACACAACTTTATGTGTCTATCAATCCCTGTTCTGATCGTTCAGTTGTGTTGTCCAGGCTCGAACTATGTATCAAAGATATTCTAATTTGGTGCACTTCCAATGGTCTTGCGTGCAACCCTAACAAAACTGATGTTGTCCATCTCACGTCTCGTTATGCCAAACGATGTAATCTGATCTCGGGAATCACTATTGATGATGTTGTCATTGCCCTAAAGCTGGCTGCACGCGACCTCGGTGTTACTGTTGATTCCCATCTCCAACTGACGAAGCACGTAAACAATATTTGCAAGTCTGCGTATTTGGCTATTAGGAATATTGGAAGGATTCGAAAGCACTTGGCCCAGGATGATTGTGAAAGATTAGTTCATGCCTTCATTACATCTAAACTTGACTCATGTAATAGCATTTTGTATGGTTTACCGGCATGTGAACTTGATAAACTACAGCGTGTGCAGAATACGGCTGCGAGACTTGTAACTCGAGCTGGGAAGTTTGACCATATTTCCCCTATCTTATATAAACTTCACTGGCTGCCAGTTAGAATCACTTTTAAAATAATTTTAATTACTTTTAAGGCTCTCCATGGCCAAGCTCCCAAATATATAAGCGAATTGCTCAGACCTTACATACCTTCTCGTTCACTCAGATCGAGTTCACATAATTTACTGTCAGTTCCTCGTTGTAATACTGTAACCTATGGCGACAGATCATTTTATGTCGCTGCAGCTAAACTGTGGAACTCTCTTCCGGATTATATTCGAAGTATTGATTCATTAATTAGGTTTAAATCAAGTTTGAAGACCTTTCTTTTTAGATGCTTTTAGCTAGTTACTTGATACTTTTATATATTCATGTAATTTTTATTTCTATTAGGTATAATATGTAAGAGCATCGAGACTCTGTAGGATGCTCCTAATACGTTATTATTATTATTATTATTATTATATCTGTAAACGCCATAAACATTGATTTTAAACACACACAAAAAGTCACTCCACTGATCAGCTTCTACATTGTCTTCTTTTTTTGGGGGGGGGGGGGGGGAATGATTAAAGTTATGCAAATAATTGTACGGTATGTTCAATGTGTTAAGATAACAAAAAATACCAAATTTGATTTCAGAAAATGATGGACATGATCACGAGAAAGCATGCTACTGAAGGTAAATTCTACACTACTAAGGCCATAATTATGGTGTCCATGCAGTGTAATATACCCTGGATTTACATGTATTCATCCCAAAGAGGACATGATCAGGCCTGTGCATATTATATAGCTCCTGGCAAATTTGCCATCAAAAATATGACTATTTTCTTTCATAATAACCCTCTTCCATCCCTACCAGTGTACCTCTGATACACTTCAATGAGTATGAATTTATCCACTGGAATTATAACTACAGTACAATTGTATATGTAGCACCAGTCACTTGGTGCAAAATGTGCCTGAAATTATTTTTTCCAGATACAAATGTAGAGTAACATTTTGGAATATTACATTAATGTACATCAGCTTAGTTTAATTAAATCTGGGTAAGGAGACAGACACAGTTAATCTTAAGGAACTGTCAAAGCAGCAAATTATCAAGCTCAGTAATACATCAGTTGAAGCACAATATTTGAATTTGCACTACAATAAATTCAACCGCATCATTAATGACATGGTGACTAAAAAGTACAAGAATGAAGTAAGTATGAGATGACAAATATAAATGCAGTGAATATGTATATCGTACAGATAATTAAAATAATAAATATTATTTATGCCACCTATTTTGAGATTTGATGTTAGTACCTGCAACGGCCTCAAATCCAGAGGAGAGTCATTGACTGATCACGGAATTGTCTAGTCTAGTTTACTTTTGTATGTTTCTATTTAATTCAACCAAAGTTGATGTTTATGCAATCCCCCTGATAATTTGCCGTGGCTTAAATTAACAGTTGAAAATAGAATTGTTCAATAAGAATTTGATACAATTCCACGAGTCATCTCCCACGGATCTGATGACCACAGCATGCATTGGTACATTAAATTTCAAAATAGGTGATACAAATACATAAATTAAGATAAACACTGAAGGGGGATTATGCCTCTATCTACTCAGTATGCCACACCACACATACACTTTTATAAGCTAGCTTTTTAGTGCACCCCTAAATTTGGGCTGATCAACAGGAACTGGGTTTGCCAAAAAAAAACTCCAGGAAAAAAGACAACTTATAAGCCATACCCCAAACTCAGGAAGAGTAATCTTTTGTTCAAGTTCACAAATGCTTCTACTTAATTGAAGTATAACTTTTTGTTGGCTATTTGTAAGTGTCCAAGTATAAAGTGTAATGTACTGATCAATGTGAACCATCAAAAATCTCCCTTGAGTAACTGGCGGGGCATTTGAACATTTGAAGTTTGCGTTGTTCAAATTCCCTTTCCCTTGGCCAAAAATGTTGTTCAAATCACGAAAGGGAATGTTGATGTTTCAATTTGATTGGTACATAACTTGGACATTGTGTAAATCCAGAAAATATCCATCGACCAATTATTGGCATTAACAACACTAGGAACCATTCAAGGAGTTAACAGAGGAGATCACAAGCAAATGGACAGCTAGTTTTCTTTGGAAAACGAAGGAGAGGATCGCTTGAGTAATCTTGCAACGCCTACGGTCTACGGAACTCGTGTTGTGACTCGTGTTCTGTGACATTAATGTGCTATTTCTGTTGGTTGTATGACATTGCAAAACATTTTTTTAAAAATACTCATGTATAAGCCGTACCCCAAACTTCGAGGCAATTTTTTATTGCTTTCCAAATCTGAAAGGTCAAAAAAGGTGCGGCTCATACGCGAGGAATTTATCTAAATCGTCAACTCCGACGTTTAATAGAGCGTCTCTAGTCCAGCTAACATTTTATTGCCTGTTTAATATAATATATGGCTTATGTACATTTCCCTTGAAGAACATGATAACTTCTGCAAGTACATGTACAAGAACTAGATTCACCTAGTGGCATATTATTGGTGTCATTGGTACAGTTGATGTTCTAATGAAAGTACTGCAAAAGACTATGAAAATCTATACTCTAGATTTTCTTTTGACAAGAACTAACATGTATGACAATCATCATTTACTATTTCATCAATTAATTGCAGTGGCAGGGAAGTTCTGGGTTAACTTTATGTTCTGGCACAACGGCAGGGGAGGCTGTTGCTGAGAGCGTTTAATAGAGCGTCTCTAGTCCAGCTAACATTTTATTGCCTGTTTAATATAATATATGGCTTATGTACATTTCCCTTGAAGAACATGATAACTTCTGCAAGTACATGTACAAGAACTAGATTCACCTAGTGGCATATTATTGGTGTCATTGGTACAGTTGATGTTCTAATGAAAGTACTGCAAAAGACTATGAAAATCTATACTCTAGATTTTCTTTTGACAAGAACTAACATGTATGACAATCATCATTTACTATTTCATCAATTAATTGCAGTGGCAGGGAAGTTCTGGGTTAACTTTATGTTCTGGCACAACGGCAGGGGAGGCTGTTGCTGAGAAAATCCTTAATGAGAAGGATGTTAAAGATCTATACTGTAGAATGACAGTATCTGGAAATGGGTTTTGCACATTTGACAGGGACAAGTTCCTTATCAGATGACCGCAAACCCTGGACCAATTATTTTTTTGATAAATTCTAAGACAATTAATGCCTCTCAATCATGTTAAAGTGCCTAAAACCGTTTTTGGAATTTTTATAGCTACGAACCTTCAAAATATTGTGAGTACTTATGTGAAGAACGTTTTGGTTTTTGAATACTTTATGTTCTGTGCTTGTTTGAAATAATGTAAATTCCTGACCCATGATAGTGTAAGTAACAGCCCGGGTTGATTACAGGGTAAGACATCATATATTTAATTAGACTTTGCAATTAATTGAAGAAATAATGAAAATGTTAACTAATATGACATTTTTTTACTAACAACTTACAAACTGTGTATATTTCCAATACATCAATGTTGTTGTGAGGTACCATGGACATCTACCCAGTCATTGACTCAGGCTTGTACTTATATGGTGTCATGATCAGTCAGGAAAGTGTAGAATATGTGACCTTTCTCTGTAAGCTAAAACTTTCTTCACATAAGTACTCAAAATGTTTCGAAGGTTCATAGCTATAAAACTTGCAAGAAGGCTTATAGGCACTTTAAGGCCTGGTTCATTTAACATATAATATTGTTTCTCACATGAACAACAGTTGAAACAATATAATCACACCATAACACTAATATCCACTTCAGTGTTTCTTTGCAGCTGCATGTTTATAGAAACGTCAAGATCTCTAGGTTTTGAAACCTCTTTTGGTCCCCACTAGTACTATTGGCATCCAATGGCCAAGCGAATGGTAATATAACAATATGGCAATCTTAGAGTTTTGCCCGATTGTTCTCATGCAACCTTTTCCTTTGGGGTACCCAAATGCAGAATCAATGCATTATAATTAATTTTCACTGACAATGAATCCATCCTTATATTATTTCATGTCATCAATAAAATGCACATGCATGGACATCAACAAGTGTTTGTCTGCAAGCTGGTACTGGTCTATTTGAAATATAACGTCATTTTCAAAACCAGAAACCTTCCAGGAATCCACAATGATCTAGCTGGTACCATGCCTCATTTACAGATTCAGCACTTCAGACAACTGACCCCAGCTTATCTTGACCCCATTCCCACGATAATACCAACTCATCTACATTGTACTTACGAACAATTGACCTCTATAGTTCACAAACTCTTTTCATTTAGTTTACAACAGTCTTTCATTCATACATACAAAAGGGCATGGAGTCTGAAAATGCAGCCCTGGCTTATTTGTTTCTTCGTCAAAAATGATGCTCCATCCACTGGTGAAACATATTTCAACCTTGGGTTACTATCACAAGATTGCAAGTTTTCCTGATCCATCTAAATCATTCTCTGACCCATGACTAAATAAGAAAAAGACTGGGTCGATTCCTGAATTTTAGATGAGAATCCAGCATGTTATATTATTTTCATTCTCCATTAATTGTTCTAACCTAACCAAGGATTTGCTTAATGTCAAAATATAAATTGAATTATGTTCAAACTGATATGTTTTGAAGTTAGATTTCAGGGTTCCTTGAGGAAAAGGAAACAGTGGATGCAGACTACACTGATGATAAAGAGGAGCTACCTTGTTATCTGTCCAGAAAAAAGTCCATACCAGCAGTCCTAGTGGTTCAGTTCCACATCTAACTATAAGTCACCAGAACATGTATGGCCAGATGATTTGACATCAAACATGTCATCAAATGAATCGTTAGACACGTCCTCTGATAGGACTTCAGGCATGTTATCCCACAAGTCATTACACAAGTCATACCAAAAATCATCACACAACTCAGCATACAAGTCGTCCCACAATTTATGCCAAAAGTGATCAGAAAATTCATGCACAAAGCAAAATAGTGATGCAATGATGTCTGCAGGTGTTGTAAGCAGGAGAAAGGATTATCCATGTTCTTCCTTACATCAGTACCAATGCTCTTGTATGAAAGTTCCCCCTTGGTAGTCGCTATCCTACTTCCCAGCTATGTAGTGGCAGGCTCCAGTATCCACGAGTAGCAATGCAGCTGTGCAGGGTATGGGAAACCAGGGTATTGGATATCATCCTAATACTCCCAGATTTGATCCAAGGGTCTATAAAAGTACCCCGGCAAAGGTGTGGAATGCATTGGCGTACAGCAACACGACTAAATGGCAACCAAGGAATGAAGCCAGGAAAGCAAGCCAGGAAAGCAAGCCAGGAAAGCAGCCCAAGAAACAAGGCAAAGAGACGATGTGGACTATGTTGAAGTAGAACCTGATATTTTCATGAAGAAGCAAGGTACTATTTTATTTTACTTGCTTTCATTGTTGCCATTAACTTCTAACTTAGAATACTGGTGAAAAATAATTGAGACTTTTTTTACTCCAAACTCCCGGCCTTAAAGACCATGCGTCCGAGCCCATGAATCATTGCGCCAATGTTTTGATTAGGTTGTTTATCAACGCCCGCATAAATTAAAGGGATGCTCTCAATAGCCCACCGCCGAGATATGCTCCACTTGTCACACACAAAGTTTCAATACGAGGCCTCGTGCATAATGCTCAGTGATTCGTGAAAGGAGAAAATAATTAATTTAATTTAGCACGTACATACATGAAAATTAGATACGAAACTTAACCGTTGCCGCAGAGATCGCACATGCATAGTGTAAGGAGAGAACTGTCAAGTGTTGCCTTTTTAAAAATAATCATAAAGTCCCAACAAAAAGGCCTACCATCTAAATTTTTGATATTGTTAGTTAAAAAGAGTATGCATTGTAATCCAGTGTAACCGAACTTGGGATGTTAAAGCCAACACAATAACTAGCCACAAGCCTTCCTCTTTTTCAATGTTTTTTTTTTTATAATTACTAATAAGAGTCTAAAATAATACATTTATTTCGCCAGACTATACGATGGACTATACTAACAAACGTAACAAATACACGGCTAAACTACAAATATGCTAGGCAGAGAATATTAAATAAAATAATAGTGTTCTTACAAACCAAACAGTGTTCTTCGCCCCTCTTTCTCTCTCCGGTCTACTTTTCTCAAGTTCAAGTTCAAGTTCAAGTTTTATTTCACACTATTTTTCTTTTTGAATTACAATAAGGGAAATATGATTAACTAAACGTATATATATAATAGATAAGGTAAATTAAAGTATGAGATGGGAGTGACAGTGCACAGTGGACAAAGTAGCCTGGAGGCTTTCGAGTTATTCACTGTTTTAATTAAATTTAGGCTTATATGTTATAGTATGGTAATAGCTGATATTAGTGAGTAGAAATAATGTTGTACAATGGCGAGTTGAACCTAAGTTTGGTTAAAAAAAGAAAAAAAGAAATATCACACACAAATATAGAAAAAAACAAGACAAAAAAGAGAGAAAGAGAGGAAATACGATAAAGGAGAAATTTATATGGAAATAGCTTATATGATGTGTTATTGTTTTTAAAGATTAGGATTAGGAGGGACTCTGGAGCTTGAGAAGGTAGGATTTATATAGTTTCTTGAATTGTTTCGTGTTTGTTGTTTGCTTAAGCTCATAGGGGACGGATTCCCATATTTTACAGGCTGTATATTTAAATGTAAATTTTCCCATGTTTGTTCTTACATTTTGGCAATAAAGATTATTTTTGGCAGCATATCTTGTGTTGTAATTGTGTATCTTGGTAACTGGAGTTAGGAAGTCATGGAACACAGGTGGCGTATCAGATGGATTACGAAGAAGCTTATGTGCAAATGTACAAATTTTTAGTTTAAGTATGTTTTCAAATTTGAGAATGTTAAGAATTTTAAAATATGGATTAGCTGATTCTTTGTTATTGGCCAAAAAAATGCTACGGACACATTTATTTTGTTTAGTGTATATTTTTTCTAAATTAGTGGTATATGTGTTTCCCCAGCTCATTGACCCATAGTTCAGATAGGGATATATGAGGGTGTAGTAAAGTTGCGTCAACATGTTTAAGGCTAAGTAATGGCGTAGTTTGTATAGTATTCCTAAATTTTTGGCTATTTTACTATTTACATGTGCTATTTGGCTTTTCCAGTTAAGATGTTCATCTATGTAAATCCCTAGATATTTAATGTTGTTTTTTCTTTCTATATTATGTAAGTTTATTTTAATTGTTTTCTTTTGCGGGGAAGTGATTATCATATAATTAGTTTTTTTCATGTTTACAGAGAGTTTATTAGCAGTACAATAGTCAAAAACTTTGCTCAATTCAGTATTCATTGTTCTTTCAAGCTCTTTGGTGTCTTTACAAGTATAAAATATATTTGCATCATCGGCAAAAATGCGAAAGGATAACTTTGTTGAAGAGTTAGATATGTCGTTTAGGTATAAAAGAAATAGTAAAGGGCCAAGTGTTGATCCCTGAGGTATTCCACAGATAATGTTACGTTGGGCTGAGATGGTGTTTTCAATTTTCACATATTGCATTCTGTTTGTTAAGTAGCTCTGAAACCATTCTAGGGGTTTGCCACGTATTCCATATTTGGATAGTTTCTTAAGTAAGATATCATGGTTCACGGTATCAAAAGCTTTTGAAAAGTCTAGGAAGAGGCCACATGTAATCATATTTTTGTCAATAGATGTTTTAAGATGGTCTGTTATTTCTAATATAGCTTGCTCAGTAGAATAATCCTTTCTGAATCCAAATTGATATTTGAAGAGTATATTATGTTTTTCTAAAAATGAATAAAGCTGGTTATAAACAATTTTTTCTAGTATCTTGCTGAAGGGTGATAAAATTGCAATTGGCCTGTAGTTATTTAAATCAGTTGCGAGGCCAGTTTTGTAGACTGGGGTCACTCTAGATATTTTAAGTATATCAGGAACTACACCCAAAGAAATAGATTGGTTATAGATGAAAGTAAATGGGATAGAAAGTGTTCCACATGCAATCTTAATTAGTTTATTGGGGATGTCTAGCGATGATTTTTTTCCTTTTAATTCAGAAAAAAGTTGAGTTACATAGTCCTCAGTTACAGGAGTTAAGTAAAAACTATTTGCTGGAGTGTTTTTTATATATATTATTGGATCTTGGTTATTAGGATTTTCAATTAAGCTGGCTAGACTTGGGCCTACGTCTATGAAGTGTTGATTAAATTGTTCTGCTATTTCAGCTTGTTGAGTATAGGTTTTATTATTACGTATTATCTTTGTTGGATGAATGTTTGAATTTGATTTTGATTTACGTTTGATTAATGTACTTATTAGTTTCCAGGTTTCTTTAATATTGTCTTTGTAAAGATGAAAATGCTGGTTGTAGTAATCATATTTGGCTTTGCTTTTTAAATGATTGAGGATGTTTGAGTACTTTTTATAGCTGTTCACTTTTGATGGTTCCTTAGTTAGAAAGTGAGTGCGATACATTTTCTGTTTAATTTTAATGGATGTTAGCAGGCCTTTTGAGATCCATGGTTTGGCGAGTTGTTTCATTTTATTAAGTGAGGCTTGTTTGAGGGGTGCATGCCTGTTTACGACTTGTTTAATTGCATCTATACAGTTTGAAGTTATTTCGTGAATGTCCTGCGAGTGATTATAGATATTAGTCCAGTCAATTGATTGAATATCAGCTAAATATTCATCTTTCTGGAATTTACTGTAGTCCCTGAAATACACCTTTTCTCTTTTTCTGTGTGCTGAATAATTATGACAGATGCAAAATACTGGTAAGTGGTCAGATATATCAACCAAGGCAATTCCAGATATAGTGTTGTGTATAGGTGTGTTAGTATATATGTGATCAATTAGGGTAGATGAGTGATCAGTGAGTCTGGTAGGTTTGGTTATGAGTGGTAAGAAGCTATTACAGTGTAACATGTCTAAGTATTCCTCAGTTTTTGGGTGGTCATTATATTTCAAAAAATCAATATTAATATCTCCTGTGATATATACCTGATGTTTTTTCTCATTTAGATGTTTAATTATATTTTCTAGTTGTGATATAAAGTCTGAAACATTTGCTGTGGGATGTCTGTATATGCATCCAATAATTGTGTTAGATTTATTGTTGCCAGAAATAATTTCAGCCCAACAGGACTCCACTAATGGCATTGTGAATTTCAAATCAGGTCTATGAATAGTCTGTAAGTCTTCAGTAATATAAAGTCCTGCACCACCTGCAGCAGTCTCCGAATCAGTGTGGAAAAAATTATAGTGAGGCAAGTCAATATTTTCTATGGTTTTACTATTTAGCTTAGTTTCTGATATGGCTAAAACATCAGGTTTATTATCTAAGGAATATAAGAGGTCATTTAACATAGTAAGATTTTTTGGTAAACTACGTACATTGCAATGATATAGGGTAAATGTTTTCTTTTGAATTGATGAGGTCGGATTAATTAATTTATTCACTTCCATGATTGAATAATAATTAGAACTTGGTGAAAGCAACATTAAATCAGAGTCCAATTTGTCGAATTTATCTGGGTTCGGTAGTATATTGTAAAGATCAGTATCTATTCTAGAACATATATCATTATAGTCCCATACTCCTATTGCCGATCTGAATTCAGAATCAGATAAATTATAGAATGGCAAATACGACAAAAAACTAACGTGCTTTTCGGTCATTGTCGTCGTGTTGAAATTTGTAGTGATCTCTCTGTCAACAGTAGCGGCGCCGTTTGTTCCTTTTTCTTTTCCAGTTTCTCTTTCAACGACTCGTTCAATCTGTCTTCTCTTTGTCTTCTAGCTTTAAGCTGATCAGCTACCTCTCGTGCTCCGCTTTCCATACACAACATTTCCTTTCCTCCTTATCCTATATTCGAATCGTTTAACCCTTGAGCTCGATAACGGTTTGCATATCAGGTTACACTCTAGTGCCCACTGGTGAGTTCAGCAGTGATTGGATTCAGTAAAGATTTCTACTCTTTCTCAGTCCTGAAGCTTTCTTCAAACGTTGTATATTCTGCAGCGTTTTTTTGTTTTTGGGCGCATTTATACGGGTCTGGATTTTGAATACATTAACATTTCTAAGGCTAAGACTAAATAAACATTATGTAACAGGAGTGCAAAAATGCTGTAACAATAGAACGGCTATATATAATTACTATACTTAACAAATACGTGCAACTATGGATTGTGCGGGTTATGCAATTCTGTCACATCCAGTCAGCAGAATATGCTTGTTCAACATCTCAGCAATGACTGCTCATTTTTTGGTTACTAGTGAATTATTTTTGTATTTTATATATTTGCGAATTATCATAAATAAATGAATGAATGAACGATTAGATTCATGTTCCCTTTTGTAACAGTGCATGTTCCCTTTTGTAACCTGTGTTCGCCTTTGTAACCTGGTCAAGTTACAAAAAGGACCAACTGTTCCCTAATGTAACTTGACCTAAGTTACAAAAGGGAACACATTTCACTTGGTGTTCCCTTTTGTAACCTAGCTAGGTTACAGTTATAGAGATCCTGAATCCTGATCCTTGACAGTTATAGAGATCCTGAATGGACTGATGATGACACCGACGAGACCGATGACACCGACGAGACGGATGAGACCTACAACGCGAGCGACGAGGACGATACGGGCGTTGCTAGCAATGCAAGCGATGTGAGTGATGAGAAAGATGCAGCAGGTGCGAGTGACGAGGAAGACGTAGGAGATACAAGCATCGGGGAAAACGCAGGTGATGCAAGTGCCAAGGGCGAAGAAGAAGATGATGATAGAGACGCGTATAGTGAGTTAGAAGAGGAATTGCAGCAAGAGGAAGGCACAAACAGCAATGCGACAACAGAGAAGATACTTGAAGAATTCAAGACCTGGTTACAAGGTATTGATGGCGGCCGTAGAGAGCCCAAGACAGCCAGGCAGTATGTCTCACAAATCCTAGCCATTATAAATGCTGTTGATCCAAAGCATGCCAGTGTTTCTTTAGTGCTTAATGTCAAAGGTCTCTGCGATAAATAGATATCGCCGCTAGAGAAGAATAGAAAACCAGAGACCTGGTCATATATTGGTTGTCTGTCCGTTTTTTTTAATCGTTGACAAACCGAATTAAATCGTCAATGTCAAGATGACGCTCGAAAAGTCAAGGAGCAGGTTATGGAGTGGATGAGTTCCTATAATGGACCTATTCCAGAACGAAGATGGGAGAAGCAGATGGATGATCTTGAAAAACTGATAACGCAAAAGGACATTCAAGCCTTCGACAAATCGGATCATACCCGGAGTGCAGTTACAACACTTGGCCAATGTGTTGATCGTGCAAAGGCCAACTTACCGACTACACTGACAGAGTACTGTCAAGTTCGAGATTATCTTGTTACAAGCATTTGTATCAACAATGTTTGTCGCGCTGGTACATTATCAAGTATGACACCCGGCGAACTGAAGAAAGTACAAATGGAGGACAAACAAATTGTTGTCACCTTTGGTTTTTTGTAAACCTCTCTATAACTGGGCGTTAGCTTTCGTGTCATCCATGTGCAGCAAGTTGTCAGGGGCACGTTAACAAGACCAGGATACGATATTCTTGAGCTGATCTGCTAAGCCGATGTCATTATCTATGATTTCTGCCCAGATTAACTCATACTGGCAAAAATGCACAGGAAACAGCAAAGATCGTGTAAGTGCAACCGCGTTTAGGAAGGCCGCCGTCACTGAGGTCCACGATAAGCACGGCCACCTTAAGAACGACTTGGCAGATTTGATGAGCCACAATCCTAAAACAGCAAAACGTTCTACCTGATCAGGCAGAAGCAGAAAAACGACGCTAAGACCTCAGAATCCTTGCAGAAGATATTCCAAGGAGAAACAAAGCAAGGCCTCGAGGAGACTAATGAAACGCCACCAGATGCGGAGCTTGAAACAGTACAAACAGTGAAGGCAAGACGCCATGTTTGGAATGAAGAGGAAGAATACGCAGTTCGCGAGCTTTTTAGGAAGAATATAGAGGACAACAGCATCTCCATAGAGGAAACAAGGTTAAAAATAGAAGAGCATTCTCTTCTGAGAAGAGCTTTCTGAAGCCAAAACCGAACCAGACTCTGTGAGTTACTCGCAACATGATGGCCGCCTCAACAGGTAAGACGCACTTCGCGATCTTTAATGTTTATCTATAACTAACTCAATCTATTTAGTTAGATTTCTCGGATTTGAAACAACTTTATATTATATAGTTTTATAGTTATCATTTCGATCGTAACAATTTTGCATGAAATAGTGAACATTTATTGGTTCGTAAATATGTGTGCATGTTGCTCTTTGTGTTCCCTGCGTGTGAATTCATGCTGCCCATCGAGTATCAACAATCTTTCTCTTTACATACACTCATTCTAAAACATAACTAATTCATTGTTGTTATGATTATTAGGTGGGGCTAGTGACTTATCATGCTTCCCTGTGCTCACCTTTAGTGAAGTAGAGGCACATGCAAAGAAAGAGTCAGGATGTGACAGCACTTCGAAGGCTTATAAGTTCTTTGCCGAGCCTGGATACTTGCACGATATTTAAAGTGCCCCTACGATCATATTTTGACATATCAATTTTTCCTCATATTCGTAAAGTAGAGTGGCTATATTATTACCAGTTCAAACCGTTTTTCGATACGACGACGGGAGGTCTTATTTTTTGAACTCCGAATCTTGAATTTTACATCCGTTATTACGCGAGGAATGCCTGGTCATTTTTTAGCGTACGTGACGTCATACACTTAAGGGTACTGTTCCGGATAAAATTAAGTAGCGCCTCGAATATTCGTCGTATTTAGATAAATTATACCTCATTTAAAGCTTATAAAATTGGCTACAACGATATACCTAAGGTTTGTAATTTTGATAAAAGTGCGATTTTTAAATAAACTTCTTTTCCGAACAAGCGAGTTGGTTTCCAAGAGCTCCAACTCCACGGCAATTTAACGAATTTAAGATCTGTTTGCTTTTCTGGACTCCCACAGACCTTCTTTACTAAACTGTGTCGGCGATTGTGGAAATTCGAAGCCGTTCTGAAGATATTTTGGTCTTCGTGAAACTGCTAACGTGCAATCCAAGTATAGATGCGGGAATCGCTCTCAGCGCCTCTCTTTTAAAAATAAAAATAAAATCGCCGACAGAGTTTTTTAGCTGATATAAATTGCGAACAATCTGTGAAAATTTGAATTAATTCGCACAAATTCGCGTCGAGTTGGAGCTTTTTTCCAACTATGTTTAGAACGAAAATAGAAAGTCAAGAAAACGCTCTGAAAAGTTTTAGCCGGCTGATTCTTTCAACCAGTGACTGGGAAATGTCACAGTCAACACTTCCCACAACAACACGTAGTAGTAGTAGTAGTTTATTTATCCACGTAGTCACTAATGAGCATAAGCTCGTTTACAATGTGTACGTGCTTATTTACAATTAGATAATACTAGTAATATTAATAACAACACTATAATGATATCAATAACAGTACAAATCCAATTAACGTCTGTAAAGTTTCAGTCCTTTGTCTGAAAGGACACTCCTTTTGCCACAACTGCATGACAGAGGCATTGGACACGAAGCCTGGGTATTGTCCATATGACAGACAATTTAATGGCTTTTCAACTTCCTCAGGAAACCATGCACTCAGTCATGTAATTGAGGAAATGAAAGTCAAGTATCCAACGGCAACACACAACAATAGTAGTGGCTGTATATGGCAAGGCCTGTTGAAATAGTTGGATTCTCACAAGACAGTTTGATATGCAGATCATAAAGTGCAAGAATTCAGAATGTTGTGCCACAACATACCGCTTCAAAGGAAATGAGCATGCTGATAAGTGCCCATTTCGTAGAAGACGTTGTGAAAAGTGCAATGCCAAAATTCACATGAATTCGTGGCAGGAACACAAGGAGAGCATGAGTCCACGAAACAACATATCTTGCCCAAAGTGCAAAACACATGTATTAAACTATTTTTTCGCATGTATAAACCATAACTGTTAGTATATCAGGGTTCAAACATATTATTAGACAATAATTATTATTGATTATTATTATTGATATTGTACGTGCAACACTAGACTAATTATAAATGTTAATCGAATTGGATGGGGGCATGCAGGCAACGACTGAGCCGGATCAGTTACCATTTCCTCACTATAGTTCTTCTGTTCTCCAATTTGTTCCTAATTTTATACATAATAATTTACGATAAATGACTGCAGCAGGGGTTCTCCCTTCATGTCAGCAGACATGAATTACTACCAAATTATATTGTGTATTGTGTTCTATTGTATTGTGTATTTCGTTCTATTGTTCTGTATTGTGTTAATTGAAAACAGTAAATATTAACAAAGAATGTATGGATGTTTCAGCTGTGTTTCAGCAAGAGTTTCACACAGCCATATATGCTTTGTAAAATTTTACGTTTTTAATTAATGCTGAGGCCTCAACTTATTCAACCATCACTCTCAAACTGTAAACAAAATACGTCAGTAAATATTCCCCTATATAAGGTATACAGGATAGCATTTTAGTCTGGGGCATGTTATATAAATCCTATCAATGTTTTCAGAAAATGGGGTATGTTTTTACTGCATTTAGTTTAGAATAGGGTTGCAACAGGATATGAAGGGCCCCGCAGCACACTGCCACCCAAATTTCTCTAGAGTAACTCCACAGGTCCACTGTAGATGTATATAAGTGAGCAACGTATCATTCAGCCTCATATTATACAACAGGCAACCAAACGTTAACATTGTTTTATAAATTGGGCCATTGCATTACATTTTTGTTCTCCCTGGTTGAGAATATAAGAAATATTGGGTGTCACAGCTACGTTCAAAGACCCTGGATTTCTTGGGGATTTCTTGTTAAACTGGCAAACCTTGGGGGTTGGATAGTAAAAAAGCATTTTCATGGGGTATTTTAGTGTTTTCTAGGGCAACCTATACTCATTTCAGTTGGATTTTCTGAGGGGTATTTCATAACTCCAATGAAATTTGTAACAATCTTGGGGGTATTTTCCATTTCACCTCCTCAACAAGGAGGAGGGGATTACGAAAATTTAATGCTATGGCCCATTAGCTGGTCTAGCTTATACTTTTTAAAATATTTCAAGGAATGACCTATAATATATAATCCATTGAACCCCAAAAAGATGCTTTCCAATTTGACAATGTTGTGCGAAGCTAAATGAATCCAGATAACATCTAGAAACTGTCTGACACATTTCTATGAAAGTAAAAGCTTCCTTCCGACCTATTGTGACTTTATGTTATGAATAATATTAAAACATCAGTGTACCGACACTGTACATGACTGTATACAGCTATTTGGGAGATAGGGAATAGGACATTAGGGCATATGTTGGCATAGGTGGAATGCAGAATGGGACACAAATAAATACAGAGGTCTATGGCTTGTTTACATGCCACAAGAATGAAAGTGTAACATTTTAAACAGATTTGCATTTTTGATTCATTTTTCTCAATCCTGTTCAGCGTTATGGTCTGTACTGAACACCTTTAAGTGTGATATTCCCTACGTCCCAAACAATGTTAATTGAAATACGGTAGCTGTATTATAAAAGTGATCAACTTAGTCACCGAAAGCCCTTCTAGCCAAGCATACTCTGTAAAAGGAGGGGAAAGAATGTGCCAGCTTATCTAGCTCTAACACCCAAAATAATGTTCTTTTTGTGTTTGTTGATCCATGTGTACATGGATGACATGTCCAAATATCTTGGATGGTCTCTTTCAAAGTCAACAAAATGGTTATACTGCCTGAAATCATGCCTGCTGTAAACATCTACAAAGTTAAGGGAAAATAAGCCATCTTGTAACAAAGCACAATAATAATTGTAGACATCATCTTTATTTTTTGCCTGTTTCTTGCTTGGTTCTTCTTTTGAGAAATCTGGACTTTCTGGGGGTGGATTATGGGTTGCCTCATATTTTCTCCTGCTCAATCCATTATATTTAAATAATAGATTGCAACCTTGAAATCTACAGGGATACCGGCCATCAGGGGGTGGATTTTCACGATCATTTATGTCCTCTTTTTCTTGGGTGACAGCAATTTCATTAAAGAGGTCACAAACAGAATCTTCCAAAATTAATTCATCGACAATGAGAGCTGCTGCCTTGTGTAAGTAATGAAGTTTGGACTCTTTGCTCTGCTATATCCTCTGGTAATGGACACTTTGTTGACTCACCAGACCGGTCGTCGAAACCTAGTATTTTCATAGCTGCAGCTACAAGTCTCGACCTCACACCAAGAACAAAATAAAATACGATCGGCTCTGTATGCTTCTTGGGGGTTAGCCTTTACATTTCTTCTGTTTATTAGTGTACGGTCTGAATATAGAGTACAGCAATCAGCCTCAGATTTCCCACTGAAATACCGTTTGAATATTTGCTGTGTATGAAAAGAAATAAAACTGAATCAGTATATTTCTTCATATAAAACCAGGACTCGACACTAACAGTTAGGTATTCGGATTTTGGGAGTGGCAACTGCAGCGAGGTTGTGGACCCCCTAAGGTTGTAGTTAGTAACGTTAATTTTCCTTTTAAATAGATCTACAAGGCAACTTGGTGTCATATCATTTAGTATCTTAAGCATTTATTTTGCTTTGGCTTTTCTCCTCTGGATTTCCCAAGTTTCCCAACCTAAGGCAGCTAGCACCTCTTGGTGGGGGACATCATTATTCATGTGCATTATAAGACACGCAGATCTATTCTGTAGTTTTTGGAGTCTTTTCGATAGACCCTGGCCCAGGGTATCCCACACCTCACTTCAGTAGCTGAAGTGGGGCAGAACTAACGCATTATAAATAACGTTCTCAAACTCATTAATAATTCATAACGTTGACAACCAATCGGGTCATACCATTTTGGTCATGTGCATGAATCTTGATACCCAATGAAACACCAGATCAAAGTCTTAAGGGTTTTGAAATTAGATCAAACATGGTGATCAAACACTTGCATTTTAATTAGCAATATCATGCATTATTTATCCTTATTTACAATATGTTGAAAAAGCAATTCTGAAATACGCCTTTACGGAAATGATAAACTTTCTCATTGCTAGCACCTCTCTAACCCTGCTAGCAGAGGTTATTTTCTCTTACCCTCTCTCCAGCTCCACTAACGAGGGAGAAAGGAACCTCTGCCACGATCCGAACGGTTCTTTAGATCTTGCCGGCTCCAAGTTTTTGGAGGTAAGTCACATGACAAACCGGTTTAAAAACCGGTTTTTCGAGGTCAACGTCACACACGCATGACTTGTTGGTACTTTAAAACACTGCCCAGTCTAGAGTTTGCAGTTTCAAGATGGCATCTGTCTTTGGAGTTAGCGTGAGCGAGTTCGAAGTAGCGTTAAAAGCAGCTGTGTCAAACCTCAAGGAAAGCAACATCACCCTCGAAGAAATAAATTAATTTTATTTTCTCCACTTCGCCTTTTCTTGCCGTTAACAACAGGAAATGGACAATTTGAAATGCACAATGTTTACCGTCTCGTTTTTCTCGGCCAATGGAAATCCAGATACGCGGCGCATGCTCAACAGTAAACCGTTCGGATCGTGTCAGAGGTTCCTTTCTCCCTCGTTAGTGGAGCTGGAGAGAGGGTAAGAGAAAGGAACCTCTGCTAGCAGGGTTCACCTCTCTTAAACTGACTACTCAGTTCTTTCTCTGAGACTAGTTGCTGTACTAGTAGACGTTTGTGCTAACACTGCAGATACCTTAGCTACATTCTCTACGCTAGGCATTTCATACTTGAATAAGGCCTCAGAACTGTGGCCTGTTCTTTCCCTTATTAATTTCTGTTCTACACCAGCATTGAAGAGAGAAGATGCGCAAGTTATACGTAGGCAATGAGCAGTTTTACGCTTTAGGCCTGCCGCCTTACACATCTCAGGCAAAATATTATTCAGAGAGTTTATGCCCAATGGAGATTTCTCAAAACCAAGCTTGGATTTGGACGGCCTAAAGTAAAATGCACTTATACTTTTACCGATACTTTGAACTAAACCAATAAAAAACTGGTATATTTCTACAACACACCGTTCGTGCTTTTCCCCTACCGAATTATGGCAAACGTGTTTGACAACTCTAGGCACATATTTTAGATCATTTAGGCCTCCATGAAACGTTTTGCATTCATTTTGCTCGAACTTTATGAAGTTCGGCCCTATTTCAAAATTAGTGAGCACAAGGCCTCTATGCTCGCCTCCTCTCAATCCGTTTACCATTATAATAGTAAACAGTAGTAGTATAGTCGGAGTCAGTTAAATACCACTTTTTCTTGTACAAGAAAACTCAAAAGGTTGTGAATGTTATGGACGCCTTGTTTTCTTGCACAAGGGGCGTCATAAAGCGAATTCAGAAATCCACTTCATGACGCCCCTTATGCAAGAAAAAAGGCGTCCATAACATTCACAACCTTTTAAGTTTATCTTGCACAAGAAAACGTTGTATTTAACTGACTCCGACTATACTACTAGGGGTAACTAAGGGTCATTCAAAGTGTCACTAGACATTCTTGTACGTAAAATCCAACTTGATAATCCTATTAGAGATATGATTACATATAGTTATATCGATCTCTTCCACTATGGATTATATATCGTGCCTCCCTCTAGAAATTCTGACTAAGATCGTAGAGCATGCAGATCCTTGGTCATTCGCAAGTATCTCAAGGACATCGAAACACCTAAACGGTGCTGCATCTCTTGCGCGCTACAAAAACGTAGACCAAGTGTTCCGTAAACTAGCACTATGCTTTGGTTTGAGGTCTACTCATAGTGACGACGATCGAGACGAATTGGCTCGAACTTTCGGTATTTCCGCAAGCTCCATCGATGATAGCTTTTCTCTTCTCTACGCCAGCGAATATGGTGATCTTAATGCTGTTAAGTGGCTCATCAAGCACTTACGTTTCGATATGATGGATAGACACGCCAATCACGTTCTACGCGCTGCCCTTGAGTATGGTCATCTTGGTATCGCTAAGCGGCTCATTAAGCACTTCCAGTTCACCAAAGAGGATAAAGCCGTCAGTTTTGCTATATTAGGTGCCAGTAGGAATGGTCATCTTAATAACGTTAAGTGGCTCATGCGACGTTTTCAGATAACCCTAGAGTATGAATGCATTGATCTTGCTATAGAATACGCCTGTAACAATGGTCATCTTGATACCGCTAAATGGTTCGTTAAGTGGCAGTACTCCCAGCTCACAGAGGACGAAAGGGTTGTACTACGCAACTACATGGATGCTCATTCTGCCACGTAGGAAGCCAAAGTGTCACTAGACATTCGCGCACCTAAAAAATCCAAACTTGAAGTATATGTTAAAGGAATGATTACTATACTGTATATTGCCACCGAATGGTATTAGTATATATTCTTTATTCCACGATATTATCATTCGTTGTAATCTTAGTACGCATTAACACCATACAGATCAAACATGTCGAAGAAGAACTCAAATGTAGACGCCGTAATAACTTGTGATTGGTTGATGAGAGGGAAGGACACGAAATGCACAAAGAAGATTTCGAAGACAACAAAGTTCTGTTCCCAGCATAACTATCAAATCTCAAAAGGCTGTGCCCCATATGTACCATGCTCGAAGTGCGGTAAAGGATGTCGTACTGATTACGAGCTTTGCTCAGGATGTGACCGTCTTACCATCAAGGTGAAGTCTTCCGGTGTCTATATAAGACGCGCTAAGAAGTCCAGCAAGACGCTAGAGGGTCCAAGAAAGGAGGAGCCAAACATGGTGGAACCGGAGGTAGCATTGCCCGCTGAATCAAGAGTGCTGGAACCAGTGGAAGGTCTCGGAGAGTCTCTCAACCATGCACTCAACGAGGTGTTGGCTGCCTTGAGGAACGAGAAGAACGCTTAGGAATAGCCACGAAAAAAGAAAAAAGGAAGAATGAAGAAGGTCGTTGCGGGGCCCTCTTCATTCTTCTTTTTTTTTCTTTTTTTCTATTGAACGTACGACATCTATAGTTGTATCATGGATGAGCTAATCAGATTGTTTGGTCCTGGAATTTGTAGAAGCCTGAATATCAAACCACAAGTGGAACATATTAACGCCAGTGAAACATGTCCTGATTGTCTCTGCCCCTTTGAAATACAAGGAACGGAATTCGTATGTCCCACCTGTGGTCTTGTTTCCGAGGTCGAACCATGTGAAGAAACTAAGATCGATATTATTACTACTCGACTGCGTATAGTAGGTCCGGACGGGTTTAAGTATCAAAGTGATCTAGATCGCGCAAAACCAAAGCAAAGCGATGATGACATAGAACTGAAACGACGAACGCTACTACAAGAACTACGAGCATACAACACTATTTACGAACAAAGTTATGATCTATCGTTCCCTATGAACGCGTTAGGAATCGTAGCCGACGCATTCACCCAAGTAATGAAAGTTTGTCTCAAGCGTAGCGATGCTAAGAAAAATATTTTAGCTGCTCTACTCTACCATGCATGCATACAATGTGGATTCGTCCGATCTAAAAGTGAGGTTGCTCGCTTCATGCAACTAAGAAACGAAGGCATCCATAGTGGAGAGGTCTTCATACGTTCTCTGTGTGACGACAATAAGATTGATGTAGACTTGGATGCTGAGCGCATAGTTCCTCACATTGCAACGACTTTCCTACAACTAGATCTTGTAGGAGTACCTAGGGACGTTCAACAAATAGTCCACGAGGTCGTTACTACAGCAATGGAAAACAATATAGGCCCAAAATCAATGCTTAAGACGAAAGTCGTTGGAGCAAGTTACGAGGTGCTACGTCGCTCCGGATCGTCTATGTCTTTTAAGGATGTCGTTAAGCGATGTGACATATTTGGAAATGCGGTCAAGCGTTTTGTCAAGGAGTTGTCTTCTTACCATTCCCACTTCGAACCAATCTACGCTAGACATGGGCTAACTAGCAGTAGGACTTGGCAAAGTGAAAGTGAGAGCCACGTTCGTTCCTTTCATAGGAAACGTTGATTCTTACATTCCAAGTTTTTCTCGCATTTCCTTTTGCACTTCTTGCTTGAGTTCGGCTCGAACCCGATCCGTGCTTTTTTCACCTATGGAAGCCTTGCGACGAATTTCAGATCTCATGATCTCATACTTATTCGCTTCGTTCAGGATGAGACTGTATTCAGAGTCGGATATGTTTTCATCACGTAGTGCCTTCGATACTAGATCACGAATCGTATTGATTTTCGCTTTTGCTAACATAGTTGTCTTTTCATGCTTAGAAACCTTCATTCCTAACTTCTTAGCTCCAAGGGTTGTAGATGCTGAAATTAATCCACATAGTCCACCAATAACTCCAAGTGGTAGACCAATCACTATTCCAACCCCAGTCAACGCTGCACCCAATCCAGATCCAGATAAGATCACAGATAGAACTATTCCTTGAGAACGTGCATATTTCTTGCGCACACCTTCGTAGTGCCTTTCTTGAACTTCTATGTCCGAAAGCGTGTCTCGGATCGTTTGCAGTCTAAAGTTCTTTCCAGTGTCACTAGCGATCTGTGGATAGATACTTGGTGCTGAGGGAAACGGTTGAATTGAATCGCCTTCCATCGTACGTTATACATATAGCTTACTCAAGCTTCAACACGTATCGTAGAGGTCGATCACGGAAGTCCATGATGTTGCTTTTGTCATCGCGAACAGTCAGTCGAAGGCTGTTCCGCATTGTTCCTAGAGCTTGGACTTTCGTTGATTCCATCAAATGATAGGTCCTTCTGTTAAACCAGGTGCCTTCTACGTTAAGGCTAGCTAGTACAGTCGTGCGCTTTCCCTCAAGGAGTGAGAATTTGGGATCCACCGCATCACAGTGGATATATATTGTTTGGATATATTCCATTATCAGGTCGTATTCTCTCACTTTTAATGTTACGTTTCCATCCTCGTCTTCATTTCCTTTGATACCCAATATTTCACAGAGATTTTTACTGAACTTGATTGGTTTCTTCACATCTAGGGTCCAATATTTTTTACTGGATATGTCTATAAATTTAATGATGTCAGCATCGACTGCAGGTGCTAAGCGATCCATTAAGGTAGTTATCTTATAATTCCCTAGATTGATTGTGTATGGGAACCCCACACCCTTGACTTCCCACTGAAACGTGGCCTTCTCTTTTAGATTCAACCAACTGTTCTCAATGGTGGTTTCAAGTAGCGAAATATTATTGATAATAATTGGGTCGTCGAAGTAGACCGTATGGTCGGCCAAGGTTGTGGTGACAGTAAGGATCGTCATTATATGTTGAAGGTATAACTATATGTATGTATAGCTTCAACACGATGCCACCAAAGAAGTATCAGTTCGAGGATAGACTCCACCATTCAGGATTCATTCCGTGGCCTAAGGAACAACAAAAATTCGCTCTCACAGCACAACAAAAATCTGACGTTCTCACTGAGTTCAACAAGGAGGTAGCACCACGCAACGCAAAAGCTTTCGCTACCTTTCGGAAGAAGTATCCCCATGCCGACTACTCGAAATTCTATGCTGAGACAAATGCCAATGATATACAGGATGAGTCGACCTATAGAACTAGGATTACCTTCAAAGACAGAAGTGAGGAATGGTTCGTCGACGAGCTCCACATTCCAACAGATGTGCAGACCAGGTTAGATAAGGCATTAGATGTGGGGGGTTTCCCATCTACGTTGATCCTAGATAGGAGTGCGAAGTATCCTATTACAGCAGTTCCTTCTACTGGACCGGCCCAAGATATCGATCTCACTAATCTATGGATATATGGCACACCAAAGGATAGGTTCAAAGCAGGCGTTCCAAATATATTCAAGGAGACCGTCGTAAAGCATATGACAGCAAATGAGTCCTACCATTGGTTACATGGTCCGGATTTCAAATACTGGCCTCAACAATTGAATTTCGCAACGTGGTGTGCGACTTCTGGATGTGGAGTGTCATTGTTTGATCCTATTTTCAAAACGTATCCACCAGTCGTTCAGGGGTTCCTACGATTCCATGTTTATTTCACGATACGAAGAATTCTACGTGAACTTGGTGGTACTCATGGAGTTCCTTTACCTGGTAACTCTAATTTCAAGCAAATGGATAACCCCTATAACAAATCAGCTCTTGAGAAATTGTGCATCGAATTTGGTATATCTCGAACACCAGATTTCCCACCAGATTTCCGATGGCACGGAGGTAGGAATAATGGACTAGGAGATATATTCCTTTTGTACCCGGGTTGGAGAGGATACGTAAACGTCCATGGAGCCCGAAGCTATGACAAAGGTGCAACCACATGGCCTCAGAAAAATAATTTATTTGCAGACCAAGGAGGTAAGGAGGATCAGGGTGATCTTGTGGCCTTCATTAGGAACGATGAACATGAAGGAAAGCAATACAATTGGTTTACACCACCAATCGGAAAGGGTTTGACAGATGTTGGATTAGGTAGATTGGATAGATCTGTCGAGGCTTTTGGACATTGCATTCTTGGTGCTCAAGCCGACTTGAACGGATCCATCATAGATAGCCATAACGTCCAAGAAAAGTTTAAGAGCTTAGTCGAAGATGCTATTCTCGAAAACGACTTAGTGGTGAGCTACAAAAACTATCTTACTGCTATAACGAGGACACATAAGAGGCTCGATCTAGCAATAGCTCCAGGTGTGCGATTATTGCCAAGTGATCTAGTGTACTATCTTAGTGAGAAAGATGGCTATAAGAATCCAATCCCGAAAGCTACGAAAGATATGGTGCTAGGCCCTAACGACATCAATGCAGAAGGCAAAGGACGCACACCTCTTCCTATGAAAGGACCACCAGATAAGAAATTGGTGTCACCTCTCGAGACGCACAAGAAACAAGATCCTGTACTAAAGGCTGTCACGCACAAGAAACAAGATCCCGTACGAAAGGCTGTCTCACAACATGAGATTAATCTCGCAGTGACATCCATTGCCGCAGCTGGAATCGCCTGGATGTTGTTTCGTTATCGTCGTTTGTATTGCTCTATAGTGATCACCACTATTGCTACGATGAATAACCAAACGTTCTGTGCTAGTACTCCCAGAGCTTTACCAGCCATAGTAAATATGAAACTCGCAATCGATCCAATCATTCCAGGTAGGATCTGTCCAAGTTTCTTTCCCATTTCTTTCAACAACCCCCCAGTCGTTTGCAATCCCTTCTTTACTGCATCTGCTGCTTTATCAATACCAGTCTTTATTGGTTTCGGTACGGATTTCGACAACAGGGAAACTATCGTACTAACAATAGCGCCAATAGAAGTTACCACTGCAAGAACGGTCATTCCATGCTTTCTGAAAATGTATTTGATCCTTTCACGTAGCGACATACGTTCTAGTATGGCTTCTTCTTGACGTTCGAGTAATTCTATTTCGTTATGGATGTGTACTTTCTCTTCCTTAGCCGCTTCCTTCTGGTCCTCAGTTGACGTTGAGTCTAGAAGTATACTATCTTCTACTTTGAGATGTTCGGCGGCCTTTTCTTGACCTTGGATGACTTGTTCTTCTCTTTCTGCATCCGTAGGGCCTAGGGCAAATTTGAGATCCTTACCCATACTTTGATATCTTTCACCCTTCACTGTGGTCAAAGGTATGGGCTTCTCTTTACTTCCAAGTACGTGAAGATAGATTCTACCCAGTTTCTTATTGGCCTCCCATATTCCAGTTATCTCAAGGACTCCTCCACGAGTCCCTACATCCGCATAGTGTTCCCATACAGTATCAAATAGCATTTGTTTCAGTTCATCCGATGTGCCTGCTTTGAAGACTACGCGGCGATCGCTAAATTTCGGATGTTTGATTCTATCCTCATCCTCCGCAACGAGTTCGTCGAAGTAATCGTTATCTTCTTTAGAAAACGAGGTTTCCCGATTCTTTGGTCGAGCACCTTCCTTGGAGAAGTCGCGTCTAGTTTTCAGGTTTAATGATTCACTCGGATCCACATTCGTAGAGTCTGACGCCAATTTCCGTGCTTCTTCATTGACAGTATCATCGTTGTCGTAGTCTCTTCCTCTTTCAGCTTCATCAGTTCTTTCATCATACCTACCCTCAGAGGCCATGTTAAACATATCTACATATATAGTTATATTCAACATGATCTCGTTAACATTGGATCCCACACAAGTACGAAGAGAGCCTCATGCACTCAAGGCTCCACGAGACTTGTATAGGAAAACTTTCACTCGATCATCTGCCAATCCAGGTGAGACTCTATACGTAGAAGTTCCAAAGCTAGCAGAAGATGTAGTACTAGTACCTGGTAGCTTAGCGCTATTGGGCGACATCGTACTATCTGGTGGACATGTGAATAACAGAGTCGTTTCGAACGTTGGACGCTGTTTGGTCATGCGTAGAATCTGTAGGATGGGAGCTGAAACAGTAGAAGACCTTGTCAGGCCAGACCTCCTACAAACATACTCCGATGTATACCTATCTACGCAGGAGAGAGAGTCTAGAATACAACAAGGCATTCAATCAGAGAACTTGAATAAGCTACGATCGAAAGCTGGTGACGCAAGTACTTCATCTGCTGCAGACAACGCGCTCCTAACTGCATGTGGTTCTAAGTATAGGATTCCCTTAGATGTTGACATTCTGACACAACATGGAGTTCTATATCCACATGCCTTAGAAAGTACCATTACGTTCGAGTTAACTCTAGCGTCTGCCAACGAGGTTGTAATTGGATCGGATACGACGAAGATAGGTACGTACCAACTTACCAACCTCCAACTAGAATACGAAGCAATCAGGAACGAAACGCTGGCTAGTAGTGCACTTCACAAATATGAAATAGGTACTGCATTCCTATACAACTACGCTGTTCACTTCAAAACAGTAGATATCGCTAAAACGTCCGATACTTTGATATCTCAAAACATCAATGTTCCACGACGATCCTTTGCTGGACTGCTTCTACTATTCATAGATCCACCTACCATTGGCACGCGAGATAGTGAAGCATTCTCGAATCCAGATATCTTAAAGGTAGAAGTAGATGTCAATGGGATTCCCAACAGACTCTTTCCAAGCGGCATGCTTCCCCTAGATTTCTGGGAGGCTGCAAGAAGCTGGTTTGGCACACCCAATACTTCTATGACTCCAAAGAAGTTCTTTGAAAATAGATTCTCTATTCTAATCGATTGTCGCACAGCAAAAGATTCCACCGTTCATGGTGATGGCTTGGCACAAACCGGCAGTGGAAAGGACATCGACATTCGCATACATAGAACTGCAAAGGGAAGTGGAAATGTGAAAATGCACATCTATGTCCTTGCGGATGCTCAGGTCACGATATTGAACAGATCTCTGCAGAGTATATTATACTGATGGATTCTCTCGTAGAGCACATACCTTTCAACGCACTCATAGTCGGTCCGACGAATTGTGGGAAGACTGCGTTTCTCATAGAACAACTTCGTGGATCGTTTCGTGGTAAGTTCGATTACATAGTACTGATTTGTCCTACGTATGCCCACAACAAAACTTATCGTGGATTTGCAAATCGAGATCCTCGTTTCTTCGTCATGTCACCACCGCAGGATGCCATCGATGCTACTTTGAGTATTTGCACAACATTTTGGTCAGGTACCAATACTCTATTGATTCTCGATGATTGCGCCGCATCGAAGGACGTCAAGAAACGAACTGACAAGCTAGTGGACTTAGCCTTTTCTGCACGACATATAGGGATTTCCGTTTGGGTGCTGTCCCAACAACTAACGAGCATATGTAAACCCTTCCGTGAGAACGTAGCTATCGTAGTAGCATTCCATACAGCATCGGCCGTAGATGGTAAAAGGATATTTGAGGATTATGGAGGCTCGCAAGAATGTAAAGAGTTACGAATGATACTTGGATCCCATAAGTTCGCTCGCATGTGCTTCTGTCTCCGCCATCCTTTCGAGGTAGTGTTAGAGCTCCCAGCACCTACAACATATTATCATGGATAAAGAAGTACTCGAGATATTCGGTGAGGATGTAACAGGCCCACCACCAACCAACCTAGACGTTACGTCGGACAATCGCGAATCACTTTCGATCTTAGCCGCAACAGGCGTAACGAAAGAATACTTAGGTAAGAACTTTTCTCTAGGAGACATCTCTAGACTTCCTGAGAAAGAAATAGACAAGTTGTATAGGAGGTATCAGGCCGTCCTAGCTCAGCAAGTAACGAAAGGCTTAGTCGACGGCGTGACGCGTCTAGCTACCCGCCTAGTTGCCTACCTAGTACCAATAGATTCTCAAGAAGCCCTAATCAAGGACCTACAAGAAGACCCTCTAGTCCGCAACGAAATCAGTGCTGCGACTGGCCTACTATCGCTCAAAGCAGGTCGCCTTGTAGCTCTAGCTAGCGTCCTATTCCACATATCTGGTCACGTAGTCATTCCTGGAACAACTGTTGAACCTCCACATATACCTACTATATTGAATCAAGATGGAGGATCAGATAACTGCGAATCCTCCAACGACTGTACCAACTAAGGTAAAAAACCCAAAGCGCGTCGCAGCCGGAAAGGCACTAGCATTAAGCAACAAGCTCGCTAGAGAATCTCAGAAGAGAGAGTTGACGCGCGAAAGCGAATCATGCAAAGAAGTCGACGTAGAGAAAGGTCGGATCGAAAACCTGACTATCCTCGCAGTCATCGGTACTGGCGCTACATTGTTTGGCACGTACTTTGCGTACAAGAAGTATGTAGAGGGTAATAAGCGTGTTGCCACCGTTAGAACGACACAACCTGCAGCTCCGGCAAAGCCAACGGCACTAGACATGGAGTAACACTTAAAGACTCGAGATCATAGTAGTATATATCTAGATGGAGAAGGAATTGACGAAGACGGCAACCGATGCAGTCAAAATCGTTGGACTCGCTGCTGGTATTGGGTGGATCGTAAAAAAGACTACCAAGGAATCTATGCTTAGTGATCCTTCTTCTTCCCTAGCGAATTACGCAAAGTGGACTGCCGTGATACTTGGTAGCTTATACGCAAAGGAATATCTTGAGAAACAACTTGAGAAAGAAAAAGAAAAGACCAAATAATAATGGCACTAGCAGCAATTGGTATGTCGATTTTCGGCGCTGTTTTGAATGCGACGGCATTTACTGGTGGTGGCATACTAGCTAGAATGTTTGGAAAGGACGATGCTGTAGATAAGGAACGAGAGAGACACGATAGGGCCACCGAAAAACTAGAACGTGAAATGAAAGCGTATAGAATCAAACGTCAAAGCTTATATGACTATGCACAAGAGCAGGAAGGTCTTGAACGCAAAGCACACAACGATCAAAGAGATACCAACGAAGCCTTAGTGCGATCCGATAAGTTACGTAAGGCGCTTAAACGTCTCAAAGAGATGAAAGAACCCCGCTTATCTGACTACTACAAACCCTCAAACAATCAGAAGACTGGCGAGTTGCTCTACGTTGGTGGTGGAATGCTAGGCGTTGGATACACTATTAGTAAATGGATATAGATACTACTACTAAGCTACTAGTAAGCTACTTAAGCTACTACTAAGCTACTAGTAAGTTGCCCTAAGCTACTAGTAAGTTACCCTAAGCTACTAGTAAGTTACCCTAAGCTACTAGTAAGTTACCCTAAGCTACTAGTAAGTTACCCTAAGCTACTAGTAAGTTACCCTAAGCTACTAGTAAGTTACCCTAAGCTACTAGTAAGTTACTAAAAAAAGAAAAAAGGAAGAATGAAGAGGGTCACGCAACGACTTTCTTCATTCTTCCTTTTTTTTTTTTTTCATCTGTTGAAGGTTAGAATGTATAGATGTATGATGGATTCTAAACTTGCGAATATCTTCTATGGTCCTATGGGCTATTGGAAAGGTCACTCTGCAATTGGCAAGCTATCGGTAGCAGCGAAAGCATCAGAAGACGTGGCTAGGAGTTGGTTGGAAAAGCAATCTATGTGGCAAATATATCTACCACCACCAAAACACATTCCACGACCACATTGGACTGTATCGAAACCAAATGAAGTCCACCAAGCTGATTTGATATTTCTACCACACGATCGGCCTGGACGTGGAAGGAAACTATATAAGTATGCATTAGTGGTAATCGATGTAGCTTCTCGATACAAAGAAGCCGAACCTTTGGCATCTAAAGATAGTGGTGAAGTTTCTGCGGCATTCGAACGAATCTATAAACGTAGTCCACTAGAATGGCCAAAGACTTTGCAAGTAGATCCTGGTAGAGAATTCATGGGACGCATGTCTGAAACGCTAGAACTACATGGTACGAAAGTTCAACGAGGTGAGGCTGGTAATCATAGAGCGCAAAGTTTTGTTGAAAGAGCAAATAGGACTCTAGCTGAGAGATTATTTGGCTATCAATATGCACAAGAGATGGTGCTTACTTCGGAAGGATCAGATGAGCGTAGTAGAGAATGGGTAATTCGTTTACCAATGGTTATCAAAGCCATGAACAGTGAGGTGACTCGGTTGACTGGTAAAGAGCCTTCGAATTCTGTAGTGGCGCAACAAGTAGATCTGAAGACTCCTACGTATTCGCGCACCGTTGGATTGAGAGAAGAGCGTCTACCATTCGACGTTCTAGTTCGATATCTTTATGCACCAGGAGAATTGGAAGGAGGTGAAAAACGTAGAGCTACTGATCCTGTGTGGAGTTTGCAGATATACACCATTTCGCGAAGTGTAGTATCTTCGGGCCAGCCTGTGCTTTACTACCTTGCGAAGGAGAAGGACGCACCCAAACGTGGATTCGTTCGTGAAGAGCTACAAGTCGTTCCTAGGGATACAGAACTACCACCAAAAGGAATTCTGTTTGTACCTAGACGCTAAACAGCGTACTCTATTGGCTCGGTGTGGATTCCATCGGGAAGAACGCGTCTTTTGTCGTAGTAAGCCGATAGCCCAAGCTTCCGTTGTTTGTAGGTTGCTATGCCTTCTGGCGATAGTCGGAAGCCTCGGTTTTCCGCCATGTCGATATCACCCTGGAGGGCTGCTTTGAATCGATCCCACGTAATATCGTTGTGACGCCTAGACATACCTTTAGCGGAATACTTCTTGCTGCCACCCGTATCGACGTAGTAGGCTTTCGAGCATAGGGCAATGGCGCGCTGTCCTTCGAATTCGAGTTTGAAGAGTCCTGGCGTACGACTGCTCCATTCGTCCCAAGCTAGCCATTCATTCCTTTCGGCTTCGAAATCTTCTCGCAGTTCCGGTCTTACAACCTCATCGAGGCTATTTCCTGAGATGGCAATGTAGGCACTGTCTGTGTCCATCTGTATATATTCGAAATCATTGCGATCAATGTACTTGTCGATGAAGTCATAGTAGAACTCAAGCATACGCAGCTTTGCGAGCTGGTACACAGCGATACCTACTTGGAAAGGCCGTTTGATTCGGATCTGGTCTTTCCTACTCTCTAGTTCATATGCATCACCAATCTCTTCCAGGTCTTCGAACCAAACACTTCGCAATGCCTTGTCCACAACCTTCTCATCTTTTGTATAGGTGACCTTTGTTTGGCGTCCCAAGTCTTCGAGCAACTTTCCATAGGCGCTGTTTCCTAGTAGCTTGAACACATCTGCCAGCAAAGCCTCACCTTTGTCTTCATCTCCCAGGCGTCGCGCCTCAGTGACTTGGTCCACGAACCATCCGAAGATTTCTTTGGGTTCGTAATCTATCGTGCGGTAGACAGCAGTGATCACTGCGCCGTGATCTACATACCAAAGTAGAAGAGGAGCATAGAGTAGCAACTTCTTTCCAGAGAGACTTCCAACTAACTTCTTTTCCTCGCTGAGCTTTCTACCTGTCTTTGTGAGGTAGGCCAACATTTCTGGAGGGATTGCTTCTTTGGGGATTTTCTTGTTGTAGAAGAAGGGTGGCATCTCCTCAAATTCCTTCCACAATTTCTTTGGTATCTCGATGTCTACTTCTGCATATCCAAACCACGTTCCACCAAGTAGACATTCAACGAATCCTTCAGTGGCTGGACCTGGATCGTCATAGTGTACAACCTTTTCTTTTCCACAAGGCATTTCGAATTCCATGGTAGAAAGATATAGGGCGTTGGCATCGTATCCAAGAATCTTACGACAAGTCTTAGTTCCTCCCTGATGACTACGAATCTTAGTCACTCCTGATTCGTGGAGTCTGGTGAACACTATGCTTGGACCTCCCACGACAGCGTCTTTCAGCATGTGGTAGGCTTCCTTACTTGGAGCGTACATCTCAGCTCCCCTTTCTACACTACCTCGAAGCAGGAACTGTAGTGAGACTCCTGGGATGGACACTGCGTCTTTCAGCATGTCTACTCCTTTCTCGTGATAGAAATCTTGCATCTTTTCGAGTGCCTCTAGGAATGGAACTACATCTAGGTTGTTGTAGTATCTTAGCCAGTCTGCAAAGGTTTCCATTCCTTTGTCGAGAAAGGTGTGCTTGCAGTCTTCGAACTCTTCCCTAGATAGTAGGTGTTCTCTTTTCAACTTCGAACCCCACTCTTGATAATCTGGTAATCCAACGTGATCCAACTTGTCGGGAGAGTCGAACCACTCATATGGGAAGAAACTCTTTTGCAACTCACATCCATATGCCTTGACCCACCTTTCGTAGGAAGTTCCAGGTCCAAGGTAGTTAATCACATCTAGGAAACGGAAATCTGGAGTCAATAGGAACATAGTGGAATTGGCTTTCTTTGCTACCAGGATCTTTGAACAGGTGTCGGCAATGGTTCCTACGAAGTGCTCCCTGATCAGATTGAGATCGTACCTGCCAGAGTTGAATCCCAACACTGGAACTTGATAGATCCATTCGTTGATCTTCGCTTGTTGACTCTTTGGTAGGGTGTAAAAGGAGAATTTGGGTGAATCAAGCCAAAACCATCTTTCCATAGCTCCTTGGATTGTCTCTGCTCTTTGCTGGAGTTCTTTGACAAAGGCTTTGATGAGTTCTTTTGGATTGCGTCGACAGATGTGGGTTGGCTTTCGATCGTACGTGTCGGCAATTGATACTGATATTGGGACATGGACGTTTTCGATGGTCAAGTGTTCTGTTGGTTGTCTTCCTTTCGTTGTATCGAGATAGGCTTCGAAATCGTAAACTATGAAGTGTGGGTAGACAGTTTGTGTTGGTGTGGGGACCGGTTTGTTTTTCTTCTTTGTGGAGCAGCCCCAAGCTTCCACTACTGTATAACCAGCTCCTTGTAGCTTTGCCGTTCTTTCACAGGTCTTGAGATAGAGCCTCCTTTCCCTAGGGAAGCATTTCGGGCAGCCATGGAAATAGCATCCATGAAATTGAAAGATGGTTTTCGAAAGAGGTTCGTAGCCGTCGACCGGTGCTCCTTCGATCCAATGCTCTCCACCATGCCCACAAGCTGCATGATGAATGTGTTGTCCAATCCTTTTGGTTTCGCGTTCCAACCAGCATAGAGCGACTTTGCTGGCTGTGCTCTCTGGCCAGAAGGCTTTTTCGTATGCCGACTGGGGTACTGTGATTACCTTTCCAGGGCAAACAATCTTCGTTTCGCCACGCCTGCAACGATCTGCATGGCGGTGGAGGTTCGAGGCTTTTGTGAACCGTTGCTTACAATCGTTGCATACGTAGACACTCCCTATCTTGTCGATGTTCTTGATGTAGAAGGCATGTTCTTCATACATCCCAATCGTCATCGTATGCTTGTAGTGGGGTGCATGTCGCGTCAGATGCCAAGCGCCATCCTCCGTAGGTTCGTACACCCGAATACCGATTCCAAAGTGCAACTCGACTTCCTCCAGCTGGTCTAAGGAAGTTCTGGGAACGTCTTGTGTGGGCGCTGTCAGGCGATAGAAGTTCTGGGCAAGTTTTCGAGCTTTGACGCAACACCTATCTACTCTTGCTCCTTCATGCATGGCAAGGCAGCGCCAAAGACATAGGTTGTCGCCATATTGATCAAGGGCAAGCATTCCTTTCTTAAGGCGAAGCCATTGGGGCAGTGGACCTGTTCCCAACAAAAGCTGACGATCGATCACGACTTTGACATCTACGTAGATCCAACGAACGAAGGCCCATTGGGTATTTGGTCGAGTGATGTTGTCGGGATTCAATCGAGCTGTCTCCTTGCTATTGATCCACTCTTCTGCATCTTCTAGGATGTTCACCCATGGAGAGCCTGGGACAGTCTTGGAGAATAGAATCACGCGTCCGTCATTGACATTTCGAATGCGATAGGTGTAGCTGTATCGCAGGTAAAAGCTGGTGGTTACCTTTGCAACTAACTTTTCCATGATCCTAGGAGTCAAGTCTCCTGCCACACCTTGGAAGAAGCGCCATCGGATAGTACGGCGACCTATCTCCACTCCCTCGAGCATTCCATCTCTCTCCTCTAGAATAGCACCTGCCTCTCGAGCTAGACTCCGTGGAAGTGGTTCACTACGTGGTCTCACCATTCTCCCTTCGATATAACTATGTGTTAGGATAGCTTTAACAGGTACTCGAATTTGGATTTTATGTGTAAGGATGTTGCGGCGATATAACTATATGTAATTATATCTCTAATAGGATTATCAAGTTGGATTTTACGTACAAGCAATCGATGTCGATATAACTATATGTAATCATATCTCTAATAGGATTATCAAGTTGGATTTTACGTACAAGAATGTCTAGTGACACTTTGAATGACCCTTAGTTACCCCTAGTAGTATAGTCGGAGTCAGTTAAATACAACTTTTTCTTGTGCAAGATAAACTTAAAAGGTTGTGAATGTTATGGACGCCTTTTTTCTTGCATAAGGGGCGTCATGAAGTGGATTTCTGAATTCGCTTTATGACGCCCCTTGTGCAAGAAAACAAGGCGTCCATAACATTCACAACCTTTTGAGTTTTCTTGTACAAGAAAAAGTGGTATTTAACTGACTCCGACTATACTACTACAGTATTTAATAAGGACTTAGCTGTCGAAGTCCCAAGCAAGTTCATCATCCAGAATGTTTCCTCCTCTTCATACGTGATGAATTCTTTTTCCTCCTTTTTGTTCTTCCAGTGTAAACCTTCCCTCGTACCGTCTTTCATCTCTGCATCCAACGCTCTGCGGGAAAGGCAAAACCTTTAAAGATATCAGGAAATTACATTCAGATAGGTACTATTCCATTTACTACATTGAGAAATGAGGAATGCTAAAATGTACTGTACATTATTCTCACCTTCGGTCCTTAGTATCCAGAGGATTTAATGACATTTTTCTCTTCAATGTGTCGTCGTATAGCACATACTATGCCGTATACACTTTTACGTGGATATCTTTCTCCAGACTTTTTGGAACTTTCATAACTAATTTGTTAAGCCAGTAGTTGCGACTAACTGCATCCATTTCTTCGACAGTCATTGGAAGTGGCGTAACCTTGTGTAAATCGTAGTCTTTAAACAGCCCTCCAGGCTCTAAAACTGGTACGGTTCGATTAATCTGCCAGTCGTTGAAAATACTGATAGCCCATTCTAAACCTTCCCTCTCCGGCCTCCATCTTGGGCACATACTAAATGCCGAAATGAAACATGCATCATTAAAACCAAATTATTCTTTCGTAACTGACTTTATTATGCATACAAAATGTATTTAACTGCGTGCTCACGAGGGAAAATGTTAAGAGTAAAGCGACATCATTAAAACCAAATTCTTCTAGCTATACATACAAAACAATATTTGTCACCTATTTGATTGAGAAGTCAGATCAAAAACTCGAGCTTCGTGTTTCACCAGGGAATCCAAACACCTCGAAAGAATAAAAGCACTCGGCCAAAGCGGCCTCATGCTTTCATCTTTCTCGGTGCTTGGATACCCTGGTAAAACACTAGTTCTCGTTTTTTATCTATCACAGATACTTCGAGTGGTTCCTATGCCAGACGTGACCTTTTTAGCAATCAAAAGCTTTACACCTGCGTGCCAATCCCCGATTTGGAAATTCATCCCTTCTAGACGATCTTCAGGGCTATAGCCATTTCCTACTGATGCAACAACATTAACTGCCCTCTCCACTGTTAACTGATCGCCAGTAAAGATTTGATCATCAAACTTATCTTCAGCAGTTTTTGGGGGATATGTCTGGAACTGTTTTAGGATTGATATGCCTGCATTTTCATTTTTGAAAATGATGCCAAGTGGAACCTACATGTGCACAAGAAAATAAGTATAATGAATGAACATTGAAATGTTTTTATTTCATTATGTAATTTATCAGGGTTTATATATACTTCCCATATACTAATGTTGTGATGTCAACGAAGGCATAATTTATTATACAAAAACTTGTTGGTACAGATGAATGATATTGTAAAAATAATTCTACATAAAAAATATGTTTTGCAAACTTGTTTTCCTGTATCAGCAAAAGTTACTATTCACAACATCAGAAATGGCAATACCCTACTTCATTGACATCACAGTCATTAGCTATTGGGATATATAAATTAAACCCAACAACCCATCAACACAACAATCAAGTCAAGAAATATTACACCATTCAACTATTCACTTTATGTAAGGAAAGAGGGTAAATTTAGTCCCAAAAAATAGAAACTTTAAGGTTCAACAAATACCCTGAAATAACCTGTTATTTCAAATATACAGTAAGTTACATGTTATTTTTGAAATAAGGTAGGTAAAAACATTTTCAACATAGGTTGGTTAAAATAATCTAAGGGTTGATGGTGATAGGAAATGAGAGAGAAAATTTATTTTTAGCAGACAAACATTATCAAGGTTGAAAAAAACTGAATTAACCTGTTACTTCAAATATAGGATAAAACATAACCTAGGTTATTTACAAACAAAAAAGCCTAGCTGAAATGAAAAATAACATGCAACACATATTTGAGGTAACAGGTTAGAAAAGTAAAATTTGCCATTGTCTACTTTATTACCTTTTCTGACTTTTGAGTCATTTCTTTGGTGTACTTGTGAGTGATGTGATATATACAGGCATCCTTTAGTGAGCTATAGCAGTCAAAGTAATGGACTAGTAGTCTAGACACTAGAACAATATAGTTATGCCTTTGTTTCTTGTGATCTTGAATTGCTGGCAAGAATTTATTGTTGGGGACATCTAACAGTTCCTTTGTTTGACCATGACAAGGCAATTCATTTCCAGACATCCTGTTCTCAACCATCTTGTGATTGACGCAGTGTATGTCTTTGTTTTGATTGATCATTGTCATGTCCTTTCGCTTAATTTCTAAGTCAATGTTGTCAAACACAATTGTAAATCCTAAATGGCAGGTGGTTTTATAATCCCTTAGTTCTTTCTTTGCCTTTGCCTCATGCCCTTTCACCTGACAACCTGTCCTGCACTCAGCTAGTGCTGGTAGACACTGATCAGTTAGTAGACACTGCGTAGCTGGTGGACACTGATCAGCTCACGAATACTGATCATCTGGTGGACACTGATCAGCTGGTGGACACTGATCAGCTGGTGGACACTGATCAGCTGGTGGACACTGATCAGCTGGTGGACACTGATCAGCTGGCGAATACTGATCAGCTGGTATAACATCAATGTTATGTTCCAGATTGTTGATTTCAGAATTTTCCTTGGATATTCTGCTCTTTGCAGTCTTCAGCTGAATATCATGTTCTTCTCCCAAAGTATTCATCTTATCCAATGTACCTTGATTGGAACAAGTTACTTTCAATTTGCAGAGTCGAGTTAGGTTGGCCTTGAAAAAAAATATGATTAGCTCAATATATTCAGCTATGAGAAGGGGAGGGTGAAGGTATATATAGGTACAATATTAGTACATACATATACAGTATAGAGCAGATTTCATATGTCAGTGGGACATTTAGGGCAATTACTTACATAATATTAAAGTACAGTACAGCTGTCTGATCCAATCACAATGCTTATAGTTACCATACTAAAAATTAATATGGCAACAACCCGCCTGCATTGTGAATAGACATTTCCTTTTAGTATCTAATGACTGTGTAATAATCTAGTTCTTGTGAGAGGATGGATCGTTAATACAAACTATAAACTCTGATGATGATCCCTCTTTCTTTTTTTTTTTTTTTTCTTTTTTTTTCTTTTCTTTTTTATTGGGTGTGGCTGTTGAGCTTAAGACCACATATGTACAGACTCTTTTCAAATCCCCACCCAAACCCCTACCCCAGGGCGCCCTTATCTCTCAGTAAACTCCTGTAAATGCTCCTCGCCCTTAGGCAACATTTTAATCAATGTCCCCCCATGTTGTCCACACCCTGTCCCAAGCTAGTGCTTGTATTATCAAGCGAATGACCGCCAGAAGAAGTACAAATGGTAGAATAGTTATCAGTTTCAAAAAGTCGAAGGGATGTTGCTGCATTTGTTTGCAATTGCTTTGAGATGATAACAACTTTCGCGACCTTTCCGACCTCCTCTGAACTTCTCAATCTCTTCGTACGTATTTATTGAAATGCGTCTCGTATCACTTGTTTAGATGTTTTCAAATCTTTCTGAAGTTTGTTAAACTTCAACAGCCGCTTGTAGCAAATATTGCTGCAAATGAAACAGTTCAAACTGTCTGAAATATGTAAGCTGAAATCAAGGGCGCTTCTAAGTACACCTTCGATGTCAACAGAAGACAAAAATCCTTATTCTTTCCTTTTTGGGTGGGCTACTTGAACATAGAAAGCAGTTAAAATCACCATCCATTACTTTTCTAGGAGTGCTTTCCATATAAACTTCAAGTACAAATATCAAATTCAAGACGAATCTATTTAGCTGCATTTCTTTGCTTCGAAATAACCACTATCGCGATTACGCCGGAAAATCTTGTTTACAGAAATCGCTTTGAAATGATTGGTTGGCTCGCTAGACAATGGGAATGGAATGTGTCGCTTGGTTGAGCAGGCGTTAGTGGTTAGAGAGGTTAGGACCGACACTAAGAACGCCTGCAAAGGAAGCTAACTTTCTATATATATATACAGCTATTTCAAAAAACATTTGTTACCTGCAATATGTTGAGCAGTACTGCATGTCTCTTATATATGTTGTTGCATGTGTCATGTTGCATTCTGTGCATTCAAATTAAGACAATTGCAACAAATTGCACTTAAAGAAGAAAGGCAAGTCCATGGACTATTATATAGTTAAGTACAAAAGGTTGAAGGTATTATTTATTAAGTACTTTTATTTTTATTTCAACGAAAACAGGATTTGGACAAAGAAATTGTATCATCAATTCCTCATTTAATGGAGTGAAAATTTGATGGGAAAGACTTATCAGGTAGCATCACAAGCCCAACAATGACAACTACAACAGGTTCCACCTGCAGGAACAACAAGATAATTTAACATTGTATATTGAAGTTGAAGTCTGGAATAGACTGGGGATTCCCACTGTTCTCACCAATGGCATGTAAGTACATGTAACATATTAATTAATTTTATTGTGATAGACTGATAGTAACAAAGAATAAAACTTTGTACAGGAATTTGTATTTTGCTAGACATAAAACAACATGAACTCTTTTTGCCCAAAATTATATTTCTGGTATATATACTTTATAGTTGTTGATATAAATTAGTTTCTTTGAGAAGGGAGTTGATTTATCTTATGAGGTCACAGGATCCAAAATCAGGGATTAAATGCCAGAAATGTTTTTTTTTAAAGAAACAACACAATAGTACAATATAAAATTAATGCTCATTTTGTCAATGATACTTGCATATAACTTCTTAATACAGCGGGCTTTAACCTATTATTGTTACATGTGCATACCCACATTGATCTGAAGGCCAACAAGCAGTAGAAATCTACAAAATTAATATGCTCATCATGCATATATTATTGTCCAAGCATTTGTTAGCCTGCATGTACCAGATTCTTTCTTTTTACCCCTTTCATCTGACTATCCAGCCCTGTATATGCTATGTGTTTGTGCAAAAAGTAAGATCTACTAATAATGTTAATTTCAACACTTTGTAGAGTCCTCTTCTTAAAATCTAATGGTGAAAAGAAAACAATGGACTGGAAAAAAACTTGCCATTGAAAATGGAATGTTGATCTGCATAAATTCCTAAAGAAAGATGATTTGGAAAATGGATCAACAATTCTTTTTGGATTTCAGCTTTTGATATAAGTAATACTTCAGATACATTTTACTACATGTAGTAAGATGTTCATTCCACCTGTATGGTGGCCTAGAGTTGCCATAAGGATTTTAGCCTTTGCATTTGTATTTGTTTTTATTTTTATTTTGCTTTTAGTTTAATTTTCTTTTACTTTTACTTTTTCTTTTACTTTTCTTTTAGTTTTCGTTTCATTTCATTTCGTCATCTTTTTAATATTTTCAGGAAAAAAAAAATCAGGAATTTTCGAAATGAAAAACAAATTGATTCGTGGCCTAAAACTGCCATAGCCCACAATGCACTGCAGGCTCATGTGGTCCGCGGATGGACTGGTACTCACGAATTTGAACGAGGTCAACATGGCAGAACGTCAGAAAAGGTCATGGGGAAATTTTAAAAATGCGATGAAAGCCAAGAGGTGCAAACCAAATGGAAATGAAATCAAACTTGGAAAAGGAAGTATTGTTGAAAAGAAAGAGATGGTGGTGCAGCGACTTAGCGCAGAGGTGTCAGGCAAAGCGCAAAAATATTCTCGAGTTGGAACACGAGAATTCGTCCCGTATGAAGAAGAGGAGCTAACGATTCCAGGCATCAAAGCGGCATGTAAGAAGCATTTTCCTCTCAAAGGAATGGTGTGCGATGTCTTAGCTGGTGAGCAGGGTCCTTCGTGTCAATCAACAAAGCACATTCCGGATGCAAAGGTAACCATGTGAGGTTTATGGAGCCATCCGGACGTGACGATTTAGCAGAAGCAGGATTTTCAGTTTCGAGCCTGAAAATGCCCAGCCAGAGTTTACCACCACTTTACAGTGTTCCGGTGATGCCCTTACGTCGAGAAAAGCAAGATAACGACGCCAAGGCAACTAATTTTCCAAAGAGTTTATCTCTTTCAATGATGTTGAAACTTGGAAAAGTTGTAAACACCGATGCCTCTACCTCTGTGCTAGATGTTTACTCGTTTGACCTGGACAAGATGGCTTGGTCACTCGTACCCCAAAAGGTGCAATTTGTGATTGAAACCGAAGTTTGGGGATCTGGAGGGTTCAGGAATGCCTACAAGGCAACCAGTTGTACTCCAGGATTTAGCAGTGGCACATGGGTTGTTAAGAAGTTTCTTCCGGATGCCCGTAAAGCAATTGGTGATAACTTTGGTCAGTCAGTTGAAGAACACTGCAATAGGGTTGTCCAAATGCATTCTCTTGCAAATAACTTTGCTGACCAGCTGGTTTACACAAAAAACAGCTGATATTAAAGGTTTTACTAAGTCAAAACTCCCACTCGCCGCCATCTTGAAAAACCTGCAAATTTTGTCCACTGCTCACGTGACCAGCACAGTGCAATCTGATTGGTGGCGAATAAAACTTGAAAGAAGGCGTAAAAATAAAAATAAACACTTGCAAAACTAGACTCGGGCATGCCACAGGAAGCCCGAGTAATTATCTCTGAAAAGCCCCACGGTGGAGTGGATAATAAAAGTATGTATGTATGCATGTCAGACTATTAACCAAACTAGCTTATTTTTTACACTGGAACCCATTGGACAAACGGGCCCAGGCCTTGTGGAAAAAAAAGAGTTTTAATTTGTGTTTGAAACATTGTCAGAACACAAAAAAAACATTTCTAGTTTATATTTTAATAAATGTATTATAATTTACTGTGTATACCATGTACAAGTGGATTTTTTTAAATAATCAAGAAGTTATAGTATGTACATTTAAGTCAGTAATTATATAAAAATAAACGTAAACAGACAACAATACAACTTAACATGTAGTTGTAAATAGGAACTTTGATAATTTATGGTAAATTAAAAACCTTGTCTTTTGAAATGATGTTACATCATTAGCCAGCAAAAGTACTACTCTGTATGTATAACTATAAATCACGACAAAGCAATGGTGACAGTTAAAGTGTACCTAATGTTTATTTTGTTGTCATGTATTGATGCTATAGGGAAATCACATGCCTGACTCGATGATTCCATGTTAAATACCAAGAAAACAAATATTGCCCAAGTCGCGAGGGCAATATCGGTTTTAAAAGTGCAATAGCCCTTTTGCAGGAAACAGTCGCGTGCTGATATAATACTTCATTAACGAATGAATTGAGTTTGTGATCCCCATGGGAAAGGCGTTTCCATGGATGCTGGACGGCAAGCTATCTTTAAAAAACTGTTTTAGAAAGATCGACAATCGATTGGAAGTGGAAAATAGCATTTACAAACAGGTTTTGCTAATAACAATTCCGATCTCGTACAAATGCATTTAAATATATGAATTAAGACTTTTTTGCAACCCAGTACAGCCACGTGATTGCATTCCTGCAAAAGGCCCATTTAACACGGAATTACCGAGTCGTGCATGTGATTTTCCCTGAATCGCATAGTCAACCCTACAGTGGCAATTTTATTCTGAATCAGCATCTGATTTCTCAAACAATTCAGCTGTGGCTATGCAATTCTACGTAGAGTGAATATTAGTCAAATGGTAGAATATTTATTGATTTGAGTGTTGTACCTATGAGTTCTAGAGGTTTGTATCCCAACAATGCTAATGAATGTGACATCAACCAAGGAATCATTTATAATACAAAAACATTGTGGTGAAGCTATTATCATAGTTTGTATTTCATAAAAAATCAAATAATAGTTTCTTTCACAAGGTATTTACTATTAATAGGTTATGTGTATTATTAGCTGGTTTCCAAATCTGTTTGGTTAATCCATGGTTATAGAGGGCAGGTATATCAAATAAAGTGGTATACACCGGCAGAAGTCTCTTTCCTTTTCGCTGTGGGAAGAAAGAGATCTCTGCAGCACGATTATCTACACAATTTGCTTCATTCAAAAGTTACAAATTGAAGCTCATCTTGTATTAGTTACTCACTTGAACAATGACAAAAGCAGTTACCATAATAATGTGTACACCAGCTGATTGTGACAAGTTCTATTCATTTGGTTCTTTGTTTTATGGCTTGCACCTTGCAATTGTACATGAAAACCCTTTTTTAAACTATTGCCAATGTGCAAATTATAGATTTATGTCCTATTAACCTTATTCATAAAGACATCAAAACAAGGCGAGTTGTCCCCACTTGTCACAGGAAGAGAAAAATCAACAGTTGATGGCGGAAAATAGCAAAAATTGTTGCACCGATAGGATAATCCTTTTTTACTTATTCCGCCACGGTAATTTCACAAGTCATTCCGCCTTATGCTCTTACCGAGTAAAATGGCATCCTGAAGTTATTTATGCTTGACTTGAATATTCTAAACAATGCGGGTCAAACTGGCAAAACCCAGGCCACTTCATTTTGGAATGAGTGAAAGGGGGTTTACTTAGGCTATTCCAATAAAATGTTTCGTTTGCCATCGCCGTCTGGCTCGTGATGGTGGGTCGGACGGTCGGTAAAAAACGTTAGGGGGTCTGGAACCAAGTTAGCTTGAAGACTTGCATAATATGTTTATGTGTTCCTCGACTACTTTTTCTTCTGCTAGTTGTGGATTGACAATTGGAATGAGAAAGGCAAGAAACTAAAACGTAGAGAGCTCGGGAAAGAGGACGTTTTGTTTTACTTTTTCCAAAACATTGGGTTGGTCTTCAACCTTAAATGTTTTTTTTTTTTTGATAAACGAAACATTTTATTGAGTAGCTAAACCTTGGACGAATGAAATTTGAAGTCTAGATGACCGTAACTTTTTTTTTCCAATTTTTTTTTCGGGTTGCTGCTGTCGCAGTGATATGTGTACTCTCATTTTTTTCTTGTATTCCCCTATCAGTGAGAACTCGTTGTTTATCGTCCTTTTGGAAATGGCTAAGTTTTAAGGTTAGGGTTTAGGGTTTTAGTTAATTTATATTCACCCTACTCAGTACATGTTCGTTACCTTTCTGTTAATGAAGTCTAGATTGCGACTGACACAATACGAATCGATTAGGAATATAAACTAACTCAAACCCGAACCGGAATCATAAAACTTATACTAACCATTGCAAAAGCAAGCTCCCAGTGAAACGACGAGTTCTCCCCAAATAGGCCCTGTCTACATGATCCCGGTGACATGACCGGGGATGGAATCCCACCCGCCAAGAACTGAAAATTGTTTTTGTTTACATGAACCCCACGGTTGCCTATCGCCACCTTATTCGGTTGATATTATAGTATGTTTGCACATGCTCTATATTGACACTTTTTTTTAGCTCGCCCAGGGTGCAAATTTTCAACCCTTCGATCCGGGTCAACCCTGGACTCGAAGCGGCCGGATTACCCGGCATGGCAGTTGACGGCGGAAGATTGACTGCACTGAAGGATTAGACCTTGTCCAATGACCAAACCTGGGTTGGCATCCAACCAGGTTCATGTAAACAGGTCCTTAGGTTCAGAATAGGGCGACGAGTTTTTACAGATACAAAACAAGGGCTAAACTAAAAAGTAGGCCGGAAAATGGCACGAAAAAAATATATTTTATTACACGGTCATTCCGCACCACATGCCATTCCACCTTTTACCACCATCCCATTTTACCCAATAGCGTAGCTTATGATGTCATAGTGCACAGGAGCCCATAACCCCATAATCACACAAAAAAAGGGGAAATGAACAGGTACATTTGATTTCACTGGTCTTTGGAAATGATGATACCTCTATACATGCAGTTTTTAAGTAAGCTCTCCCCTCGTTCTATTGAAAATTAAGAATTGAGCATAGAAACGGTTAAGGAGGATTAAGTTCTGTTTGCCGGCTTCCTTTAAATATAACAGAAGACAAGTGTGCCAGGTAATGCGTGGGGAGGCGCCATTCGTCACGCTTTCCTGACTCAAATTACATTCGTAATTTGGCCCGTTATGGTCACGATTTGTGTCAACATGTTATTGTCGTAATGTTTTAAACTGAATAAGATGAGTATAATTTAAAAAAAATCCTGTTCGGAAATCATGCCAAAAGAATCATTAGACGCGAGGAAGCACAACGCGTTCAGGTGAGAAAACCTGGAGATATTCTATAAAACTGTACGAGTAACGAGTATTTGGTTGCATCCGTTAGGCCAGAAATACAGAAGTCTTTTAGCGAATTCTGTCGAAACTTTACCCCCCGACCTCTCCATACAAACCCTTATAATTTGAAACTCAAACAGAGCTTGGGTTTCCTGTGGTCAAGCCCACGATGGTCGAGTGATTAAAAAATATAACTCACCGAAATCTTCATCAATGAAATGCTAACCGACCAATTTCACAAAGATACTTGATTTCTTTTGTGGAGCAAAGTTACTTGTTTCTGATCATTTTAAGTGTTCTACGGGTACAAAGCGTTATACTTTATTAACTTGGATTCATGGTGAATTATTTGCCGAATCGTGACAGCCGTATGTTTGAATTGATCCATATAAAGAGATCTACGTTTTAGGCTCAAAATTCGAGAAAATAGAATAAAAGCAGTAATTCGATAATAATTAATCAGTTTTTGCGAAAAAAATATTGTAACTACATGAAGCTGGATTTTTTTAACTTTTCTTGTTTTCTGGTTATGTGACCGGCGGCTGACCTGTTGACCTTGTAGTTTGGATCGTCTTATGCACATTTATTTTATCTTTTTTGGTGATGTTGTGTTATTGAAAATAACTCAGTGAACGTGAAAACTGCGACAGAGCAGTGGAGAAAAGGAAACGGTCGATTTCTAATCTCTTTGAACTGTTTAGCGTGACAACCCATTTAGTGGGCTACATACGAAATTGGGCAAAATACGCTAGACAGTTTTGATTCCGGACGGCAGGCTTTTTGCGGGCCAAAATAGGTGTTTGAAGACAGAAAATTAGAATGGTTCAGCTTTAAGGACATATCTTGTTTTGTTGAGAAATACATATACCAGAGGAGATAAGCCATCTGATATTGGCCCTAATTTCATCTTGAACACGACTACTCGAAGGTAGTGTATTCAACTGGTCCGTACGCACGATTCTCGATATTTACTGACATCCGCTCTTAAGTTAGCGTGTGACTACATCAGTGAAGCTTTAGCAATGGTATTCAGCCAATCGCTCTTACAAGGCATAGTGCCTGATATCCTAAAAAAATCAAAAATAACACCAGTAGATAAAGGGGGAGAAGTAACTGATCCAACCAACTTCCGCCCGATTTCTGTCCTTTCCCAGATATTTGAAAAATTAGTATATAACTTATTTTTGAATTTCAGTTTGGATTTAGAAAGAGAAGATCAACAGCTCAAGCAATTACTGAAATCACCGATAACTTGAAAAAGGCAATTGATGATAAGTTAGTTACTTGTGGAATATTCTTAGATTCTTCTAAAGCATTTGACACTGTGAACTATGAAATTTTACTTAAAAAGATGGAAAAGTATGGGGTAAGAGGAATTCCTCTTAAATGGTTCACCAGTTACTTATCAAACCGTTAACAGTATGTTTCTATTGGTGATACAGAATCCTCCAAACAAACAATGAAATGTGGAGTTCCACAGCAGCTCCCTGGGCCCATTATTATTTCTACTTTACATCAATGATCTCCCAAATTGTTCTAAAACGCTTAAATTTAGAATTTTTGCTGATGACACAAATGTGTTTGCTTCCTCACGTAACGGTAAAGACCTTGAAAAACTAATTGCTACTGAAATAGGAAAAGTTAAGAAGTGGTGTGACATTAATAAGCTATCCATTAACTTAAAAAAATAAATTCATGATAATAAAACCTGCTCAGAAAGGATAACTAAATATAAACTAGATAGTATGACATACCCCATAGAAAGGAAAACTTATATTAAGTACTTAGGTGTGTTTATCGATAGCTCTTTATCCTGGAAACAACATACTTCTTATGTCTGTTCGCGAATTGCAAAAAATACTGGCATTATCTCTAAACTTAGGCATTACCGTATCTCTTCAACAACTGAAGCAACTCTACTACACTCTCATCTATCCCTATATGTCATATGCAATTCTAGCTTGGGGAAGTGCCTACAAATCTCGCATACGAAAGATACAAACCAAACAAAGTAGTCAGGCTAATATTCTTCGCTAAATCGTATGGCAAGAATACCGAGAGTGCTCTGCCTTTACTAAATTTATTGGACATTCTCACCGTAAATAATGTTTTCAACATGCTTATCAGATTGGCTTTTTTCAGCTCGGTCAGTCCGAACTGACAATGAGGAGACCGAGGAATCAAAGCTTGACTACGAGGTTGAAAGTGCTTGACTACGAGGTTGAAAGTGCTGGGCTAGCATACCACAAACCTCCAACGCCTAAAGATGGATTGCCCCTTCCATGTGATGAATGACCAGCTCAGACATGTGAATATGCCACAACAATCAGCATCGGAACTGAGAGCTAAGCTGGTTAACTATCTCGGCAAGAACCCAACAACGCCTGACGTATGTCATCTCAAGGAGTTTGTTGCCTACAGCGGATGGGATGCCTACCTGAGAAGAATGTCCAACTTGTTGTGTGGGGAGACTGCATCATGCTTTGGGGACTGGTAAACACGCTGCCAATTGACGTAGCTGCCAATTGACGTAGCAGTGATGTCGAGTCTAGGAGACTGGTCTGCGAACATCAGCCCAGCATCCGGTTAATCTCATGAGAAGTGTGTTCGAAGTTTGGAAGCAGTACAAGCAAGCCATAGAAAATATTGGCTTGCAAAAGAAAGGCTTGAAGGTTTTAACTATTTTTATTTGTGTGGATACTAAGAGATTTCTTTCTTTATAAAACCTTAATTCTTAGATGTGCTCATTTCAATTTTAGGCTACATGTATGTTTCTGATCTGAAGCAACGGTTGTTTACCATGCCAGTAGCACAAATGAAAGAACTGTACAATGCTCACGAAAGAAAGGCCCCTTAACCACTTACAGCAAAGTTTAAAGACCGTCATGGACGGAAGGATGCCAACATTGACAAGCAATGAGGCAGAGGATGGTCACAGAATTACTCTAATCGAGTAATAATAATTTAGTTGTTATATTCCTAGAAAAGGTAAACAAATGTCTGTTATTTCACTCGCCAAGAGCTGTGGTATTTTGATGTAATATAAATTATTTTGCCTTATTTACCTGTACATACATGTAGTATGGGTTATGAGATGTTTGGCATGAATACGGATGCCAAATTATAAAAATAACAGTTGACATTTTAAAATAATATTTTACACTGTGTAAACTGAAATTATTTTCTGTTGTCAGTTCTGAACAATTGCAGGCATCCCAAAAAGAAAAGATGCTGTCAAAGCTTTAAAGACCCTGTGTCCGAGCCCATGGTGCTTTGCGCCAATGTTATGATTAGTTTGTTTATCAACGGCCGCATAAATTAAAGGCCAGCTTTTAGGCGAACTAAAATGCTCTCGATTGTTTATAAGTTTCATAAAAGAAGTACACATACACTTTGGATAACGAATTTCATAATTTCTACCGGATTAAAAACCCAATCGAGCCCATGAATTTCCCCCGGATGCTTCGAATATGATTTGAACAGTACTCGGCAGGAAGCCAGTTGTTCTGTCTTTAGATTCTAATTCGATTTACGAGTGCGACTTTTCACAACTCTACAAGCAAACACATAATCTTGTTACCTTGTTTTCATGTCTCCAGTATTGCTTAGCTGTATTTGAAGATCTCTACTTTCCTTGTGAATGATATATTTTGAGTGCAAAATGAAATGTCATACACGCACTAGAGTCAAACTCACAGCGAAGTAACAGCTGAACTCGGCAGATTGGAGTTTGACCCGCGATCGTAGTTTTGGTAGCAAGACTTTCTGGACGTACTGGAGGATGAAAAAAAAGGTTAAGGACATTGCTTTCTATGCTAATAAAAATGCAAAACATATACAGATACAGATAAGTCGTAACACCTCAGTGGAGCTTAGCCGTGCGAAATTATAATTACGAATGTTCTTGATGCCAGAAGTGGTTGCTTTGTGCTTTGTATTTCCAACGAAGCCCGCCGGTCCCTTAGTGCAGCAAGTCCCCGGGAAATTCACGTAGTAGTTATTTTGAACCACAAGTGTTCTCTTGTAGACTCAGAGAAAGTAAAATGTGGACTGCTGAAGGATTATTTGTCGAGTCACTTCGCCTCGCTGTCTCGGTCCTTTCTCCGGCATTCCTCTACTCGCCACTCTAGACCGGGATTCGAAGAAATATTCGAACTAAAGTTTCATTTAAAAAGTATATATACAAATGTTAAGATAAAAGAAAGTCAGTTAAGCATATATACCTATGAATAATTACACGATGGCCCAAACTAGGGATAGATTTCGAAAGATTCGGGAGTCACATAACAACAACAACGATCTTTCTGATTTTCGTAGCGTACGAAAATGATTTGCGCGCGCAAAGCACCATGGGCTCGGACACAGGGTCTTTAAGTAAGAGGAAAGCACCAACATGCAAGAAGTGTGGGAGACCAAGGAAAAGCCACTCAAAAGCTGAATGTGGAAGTTCATCAACTGGCCACGAGTGATTATTATTATTTTGATTCACAAATAATTCTATAAGTAATGTCTTGTATATCTAACGTCAGGCACCTCACGGGAATTTTACCATAAAATCTCTTCTGCATTTAGCCATCTTTGTTCAAGCAAATGTAGGAATAGTATTAACATTGTTACTTCAAACAAGCTTCTAATATTCATTCTCACTTTACACGCTATTCCACACCTAACTATCATTTACCTTCAATTTCTACTAACTATGGAAAATTTTCACTCAAATTCACTGGTATACAAACTTGGAACTCAATCCCAGATTTAATTAGAAATCTTTCAAGAAACAAGTGTTTTTTTTATCAAACAATTTTCTTTACTTAGATATAATTGACATTAAATATATCATAGACTTGCATATTTATTATAATAAATTATTTTATATTATTGTATTCTAGATTATAAATCAATTAATTAAAATACTATATATTAACTTATTTTATTGTCATGTCCCCTTCACAGAAGTACTGCACCTTGACCTTATTTATGTGAAATTTATTTAATGGGAAGTTGGCTTCGAAAACCTAGGTTAATCCAGCTCCCCTGCACTCTCTTTCATTGTCTTTCCTTTGTAACAAGTATATCATAATTTATAAGATAATTTTTCTTTTAGCTTTGTAAAATTCTAAATAGTGAATTTGCACGACGCATGCGACTCATTGAATTCTTTTATGACGAAATTAATAGCAAATACTAACGTAATCCTTTTCACCCTAAAAGCTCTTGGACACCTCCTACAGACAGAGATGCTGCACTTAATGCTTTTTTTTTAGCGCCGTTAAACAAGACATACTTACAACGAAACTTACCCGTATTGTTGACAATCTTTCTAAACTTCAATGTAAAGCCTTATATAACCTCAAACGACGCCAAACCAGGACGCTTCTACATATTACCTAAAATACACAATAACAATAATCCTGGACGACCCATAATATCCTCCAATAACCACCCCACAGAACACATCTTGCAATTCGTTGATTATCATCTTAAACCGTTAGTTACCACCACTCCTTCTTATGTTAAGGACACTTTCTTAATAAACTTTCCCTCTTTAACAAGCACCCTGATAATGCTTTGCTCATAACTCTCGACGTTTCCTCTTTATATACTAACATTCCGCATAATGAAGGCATTGATGCTTGTCGCTATTTTCTTCGTAACCGCGTTAATAAACATGTACCCACAGAAACCATCTGCAACCTTATACGCATGATTCTTACTATGAATAATTTCTCATTTAATAAACAACACTATCTACAAATACATGGAACAGCCATGGGTACTAAAATGGCTCCTCCCTTCGGCAACTTATTTCTCGCTAAATGCGAACGTGACGCACTATCTAATTCACCCCACCAGCCACACGGTTGAGATATAATGATGATATTTTTGTGATCTGGACCGAACGACTGGATCGACTTAAAATATTCATTAAATATATCAACCTCCACCCTACCATCAAGTTCGTTTCTTCCCATTCTTCCATTAACATCCCATTTCTCGACGTTAACGTTTTACTTAAAAACGGACTTATAGAAACGACTTGTACACCAAACCCACTGACAAACACCAGGACCTTCTTAAAACGTCTTGTCACACTGGTCACACTAAATACTCTATCCCATATAGCCTTTCGCTTCGCCTTCGCCGCATATGCTCTTCGGACGATAGCTTTAAGAAATGCTTTAAGAAATGCACTAATGAAACAAACGCGGCTGTAATCTTACTTTCCTTAAGACACAAATATAACGTGCATCTAACATTTCTCGCACTGATACTTTACAAAACAAACCCAAACCAGATGCAGACCGTATTCCTTTTATCATTACATATAATCCAGCACTACCTAACATCTCATCAATAATTCATAAACACTCTAACATTCTCTATTCATCTAAACGTTCCGAAATAATTTTCAAAAATCTTCACTTAGTAGCCCACCGCCGCTGTAATAACATAAGTGACATTTTAGTAAGAGCTCAGTTACCTAACACTACTAACACCTCTCCACTACCACCCGGCACTTATCACTGCGGTAAAAACTGCATTACCTGCCCTTACATCGAACATGGCCTCAAATCAATACACTTTTTCCTCCACTGGCAAAACTCACCATATCAAATCTCACATTACATGTAATACTAAAAACGTAATTTACAGGGTTCAATGTCACTACTGTAATTCCCAATACATCGGAGAAACAAAACGATGCCTCAAAGACCGTTTTAACGAACACAGACGACCTGTAGATAAATCTAATATCAAATCTAAACCTACAGCCGTTTCTGAACATTTTCTCAGCCCTAACCATTCTAGTACTGACGTGCTCCTTGTTCCTTTAGAAGTCATCTATTCTAAACGCGATTCCGTGAGAAAAGCACCTGAATCATATCTCATCTATAAAGCTAAAACCCTCGAACCACTCGAGTTGGTCAAGTTATTTAAGGCAAAGCTTCCATTCATAACAAATAGAGATTTTGACTTTGTTAGACGCGATAGGAATACAATCTCTAGCCCTTTGGTTAAAGAGGATCATGTTTGGAATTTCAAGCACGTAAAGCATTTGTGCGGAAATGGACGGTTGTATGTTAGACTTAATGTCTGCAAGGACACACTTATTGAGGATGAAGAAGCCGTAGAGTCGCAGTCACCAAGTCCAGCTACTGGTAGTGCCGCTGAGACACCAGCTCCTCCTGCTACAAGGCTGGACCTAGCGGGTCACATGTTCTTAGTGGCTGCCACTACACTCCCCAAGTCCACTACATCAGAAGCTGCTTCTAGCACTGCAATTAGTGATGATGACGAGGATGAACGACTAACACCTTCAGGGGCGATTAATTCACCATTAGATCAACAGAAAGTGAATAACCTCAAGGTTGATCAAGAGGATGTAGTCATGGATGTTTACAGTTTCTATAAAAGTCCTGACTTTGACCCTACGATTCCTATTTTTGTGTCCTTAAAGGGCCAGCCAGCTATTGACACCGGTGGCGTGTTACGACATGTGTTTAGTGACGTTTTTTATGGCATGGCAAACAATGAAGGAATTAAGAATGTTTTTAATGGAGATAAAAACAACAAAGTACCTGTATTCAGCAATGAACTGGTTGTGAATGGATTGTTTGAAGTGTTGGGTAAAATGATAGCCCACAGCCTAATCCAGTCAGGCCCAGGATTCCCATACCTGTCTCCTACCATTTACTGGTATTTGGCAACTGGTGATCTACAGATTGCAATCCAGAAAGCATCATGCTCAGATGTGGATGACATTGAACTTGCTGAGTACATCAAGAAGGTAAGTTTATTGTTAGTTGTATATGTTGTGGTTCGGTTTTGTGCCTGGTTCAAATTTTCTGTTCTATTGTTTGATGCATTATAATTTGCATAGAAAAGAACAAAAAAAGGGAAATTTGAACCAGGAACAAAACTGAACCACAACTGAAACAACAATATAAAATACCTGCTTTGTGACCTCATAAGGGCAACAATTGCTCATGGCTTATCAGGACCCCTTCTGGAGTTTGTTTTGTATTAAATTACTGTGCTTATACAAGTACTTCATATTTAGGTGTTTTGGATGAGCTTGTATACCCTGGTGTTTTGAAAGGAGCTGATAAAAATAACTTCAGATTGTAATAATATAAGCACAAATTAGTATTTGTTTCCTATTGATTTCAAATTCAATATTTCTGGTGAATACATTTCATTATAGCATTACATTTACCTTATGTAGAGGTAGTGTGTGTGAGAGGTGACAGTACAGTGTCCCCCGATTAGTGCACAAGCGCTAGAAGACATGGACACTTAAATAAACAGTTATTTATTTATTTACTACTGTTTCTCATGTATGTATATGAAATCTGTTATATCCAAGTTAATGAGAGATTATTGATCAATCATTTCCTATACTTCAGATTACAGAGGCACCAGCAAATGAGCTAAATGCTATTGCCTGTGAATCTGGCTGGGTCAGCCTGATGTCTGAAAACTGGAGAAAGTAGAATACTTACAGTAAGTAGAAAATTGAAACTAATTATACAGTAACAATGTAGAAAGAGCAATTAATAGATGATAGTATATGCACTTTCATTAGTTAATGTGTACTTGTGTAGTATTGATTTGGAAGACATGGGTCTATTTCTATTTATCCAAACATTACAACTACCTGTTTGTGTCTTTGTTCTGCAAAGTGCCACATGATTTCAACCGTTTTTAGTTCTCCCAACATCATGCATGTTTAAATAGAGGCTAAGAAAAGTAGTTACATTGCATGATTTCCACATTGCAGTTGGAAGTCAGTTAAAGTGTTGATTAACTGTGAAAAGAAGCAGTTTTGTTAAAACATGCCAAAGCTGACTGATTACCGGCAGTCAAGCAGTATGCCCCCTCCCCAGGTTTATCAGAAATGTTACTGTAAATTATATCATGCTGATACAAGTCCTTGATTGGTTGTTGTAGGTTGATAACAAGCTTGATGTCCTCCAGTCTTTAATGCTTCACAACATTCTAGTGAAGAAAAAGGGAATTCTGGATCAATTCAGGAAGGGGCTCTCAATCTTTGGTTTGTTGGATGAAATAACAAATAAGCCAGAAATGTTCGAAGAGTTCTTTGTCCACAAAGGCATAGTAAGTAATGATTATGTGGCCAGTAGCCTATATTTCCCTGCCTCTGAAGACAAGGATGCTCAAAGGGTGTTCCAGATGCTCCATACTTTTATCAGGAATTGTAAACCAGATGGCCTTGATGATTTCCTGAGGTTTGTCACTGGTACAAGCGGCTCAGCAAAAAGCATCCTCCCACGACGTATAGCAGTCTCTTGTGAGAGTACAAACAGCATTTTTGCATCAACTTGCTTAAAGGGGCTGTGTCACGGTAAGACTTTACATTCGCTTTTCCGGGCCGGAAAGAGCTATTTCCACCGAATTTGATATGAACTGACGAACCTCTCGGCCATGTGGGATGCTTAAAATGAAAGCAAATATGCAAAAATGACTAACAAACAGTGTATATAAACAGTCTCCAGGAAAAATATTGAGAATCCTTTCAATCAAGAATTGAGGGAGGGAAGTTTAACTGTTTGTATCCAATTAACAGCCACTAAACGAGCGATTACTCGATACATGCGCAGTACCATGACATAGCCCCTTTAATGGAGCTAAAGTTGCCAAACTATTTCAGAAACTATGCTGAGTTTGAGGCAGCCATGAATTCAGTGATTGGTGGCAAATCATTCACAACAGGATGAAATGAGAGAATGGAAATAATGAATAGTTAGTTACAAATCAGTCAATTGTTTAAATTGTTAGTATAAAGGGTCAGTATACATAAAAGTTAGCTAGTACAGCTTGAGAGAGTGAGTACATTTTAGTGCATGCTGTTACATTCAACTACAGTACAATTTACCTATGTGTTAGGCCAAGAGAAATACGGGTAATTCACCGATTGGCCTCTAGCCATCACATTCACGTTATGGTCATGCACTTCATGTTATGGTCACCAAAAAGTTTGGACATTGTCCTTGAATTATTGTACAGATGTACAAAGTTCTCCATAATTTATCTACTTGACATAACTTGATTTACACCTATTTTCTTTGTTTTTATTAAAGTATAGTTTTAAACTTAATTTAAAATAGTCTGTTTAACAATTCATTAGATATTTAAACTAAACGACCAAATCAAGTCGATAAACTATGGAAAAGGTTGTACATCTAAGTCATCTGTACGACAATTCAGTGGCAATGTCCAAACATTTTGGTGACCATAACACAAAGTACTCCACGTGACAGCTAGAGGCCGTGATCGTGATCCGTGATCGTGATCGTGATCCTTGAATGTGATCAAATTAGAGTTCTTATATTTTGCACCATTTGGCCTTCCATAGGCGGCTGTCATCAGTGTACACGGTACTTCTGTACATATCCACACGCAAACATACAGTTGTTTTTGTGGATTATCAACACAGTATCTGAATATCCGATCCATTAGTGTGCCCCCTTCGAAGCGCTGGTTTCTTCTAACTAACGAGTTGTGTGGCAGAGAGCCACGCAAGTATTTCTCAGAAGCTGGTTCTTTACCTTAGAAATTCAAAAGCGAATTGCGAAAGTGAAGTTCTCAGATGCCAAAGACGAAATTGGCGCGGAACTTACTCAACATGTACTTGGCCTGAAAAGGTACAGACAAAGCGATGTCAACATTCTCTCTTTCGCCTAAAAAAAACTGAGGTTTTTGTTTCACTCTGATGATTTTAAAAGCTTTAGAGAACTAGTGAATCGTGATGTAATTCTTGGCACCGAAAAAAGCCCGCCAAATTCACCCAACTCATACAGCAACGACAACTCGAAGAAAATTGTACTGGGGCTGGAAAAACAATTGCTTATCAGGGAGTTAGAGAATGTGGAAAACAGTCTTCAATGCCGTTGGTTCTTCTTTCTTTAATTGATTCAACGTGTGGGTAATGTGTTAAATTCTAAAGACTAAAACTTTGTCACAAAAGGTTACGGCGATCGCCTTTGACCCCTTATTTGCCGGCGGCACACAGTGATTGCCTTAGTTGGAAACAACGAAAAGCGGTCGCCTTTCGCTGGGAAAAATTTTCTCTTGAAAAAAATGTAGCCAAACTGAAAAGCCGCCGACGATTTTTTTAACCGTAGAAAATAACAATGATCGCTGTTAGTGTTAGTGTTTATTTCGTCCAAATCTTCTCAGCTTTCTATAAAACCAAAACATATATTAACTGAAACCGTTTCTGATCTAACAAACACTGAGGAAATCAGTGCCGTAACGAGAAACAATAATTGCGTTACTACATATGTGTATAAACGCCATCCCACTGGTTTGGTGCCTTATTTCATCTGATAAACTTTATATACCTTCTGTACGATGTAGTTTCACACTTGATCCGTTAATCCTTCAGGATTTTAGTTTTCAAGATGCCAGCTTAACAAAAGACCCATTATTGGAGTTGACATGTGAATTCTCTCGACATTGTCTGGTTTTCGACACAACAACACCGGAGTGTCACGCTCTGTGAACTTCGCGGGTAGCGTATAAAGTGTGGCTTATTCACCATACAGCTTCTCAACTTTTTTGTGAAAATGGAAAAGGTCCACCAAAGAAAATATTCTGGAGTTCTTTTTGTTAATGTGCAATCCATTTTCAAAGGTGAGGAGGTTTGAGTCTCTCGAATTCCACGACACAGAAGCGTGAATCTTTCCACGAACTTATTTGAATAATCAATCAGTCGGCAGTGGTTTTTTTTGCTTTGCGATACATGCACCAAACATTTTCGAAAGACAAATTTTCGTTTAGAAATAGAGATACTTTCAGAATCAAATGTTTTGAAAGTTCTTCTTTTATATTCGTTCCGTGTCTGAACAATTTCGCCTGATGCTAGCCTGCGTGCAGACGTTCTCTCTCCCTGCAAAAATCGGGAAAGAGACGTCTGCGAAACGCCGTTGATAATCGTGTTCTGGGGAAGAAACACGTGACCAGAACACGTTTGAAGCCCAACTGGCTTGGTGTTCTTACCTTTTTACTGACAGTGTTTTGTGCCTCTGGTAAAAATGGAATGCAGCGCTGATATTGCTTCTCTAATTACTACCGTTTCCAAGGTTTCCAAGATGGACCGAAAGTATACCAAGATTCTAAAGAAGGCGAGCGTGTTAGTCTATGACAACACCATGACAGACGACCAAATACATCGTTTACCGTGAACGCACAATTCGAGAAACAGAGGAAGTACGCAAACGTCATGGGTAGAAAGGGTTCTGACATGTTGTCGCCTCTTATACGAGATGAATGGTGCACGTTACGAGACAGATGAAACACCTGTCAGCACTAAAGAATGGCGGGACAGATGCAAAAAGAGGTTTACGTCGATGGTGTTGTAAGACTGCTTATCATATATTATATGGAAGGCTCCAATAGAGGGCCAGTTCTTATCCATGTCTGAAAAAACACACGATTTGTGTTTGGAATTTCTTTTTACATAAATTCAACATTTTCGGTTGCACGTTACTTTTCAACTAAAGCAGAACAATCAGATTAGAACAATACAACTGAAAGTCATCACCATAAAAGTGCGACATGCAGGTTGAACAATAGCTCTCAGGAGGTTTTCAGTCGAACGTGCCCGAAGATGGGCCTTTAAATCATAGGCCCCCACTGAGAACGCAAACAAATCTCTGGTGGTGCCCACCTCAGTGGATAGAGAGGTTATGCACGTGCACGTCTGAAATAAACGAGCTACCTGAAGCTCCAAAGTGTCACGTGGTTAAATAAACCATTTACCATTTTTTTGCAGGTGTGTGATGGTATGAAAACAAATGCCAAAAGAAAGTGGTGTGACTGCTACATGCTAGCTTTTTTTGCTCTGACGAAGGGCTATCGCTCGAAACGTCAGCTGCTTCTCGCTTATCATACCTTAACATACCGCTTAGCATGCCTTGATCGACTTGGGTTGATTATACCAGTGTTTAATTAACAAAATATAGTTTATTTTATGCCGTTAACAGTAGTTCACATGTATTTTCCGATTGCAGGACCCCAGTTCCCTAGGCCTACCCTGCAAACAGCATTGCCACCACTCGACAGTTTTAGCACCCTTCTTGAGGTAGCAAGGATGCACCAAAAAGGGACACTAAAGGATCAGAAGGGGAGGAAGAAAAACGCTCTTACCCAGAACCAGGTAATCTACATGTTTTAATTAATACTATTCGATATTTGTTGAAATGTCGAGTTCGTCGTAAAGTTTCCTTGCTCAATATTATATTCAAGCGTTTTTATTTTATGAGCCAGTCATACAAATGGTAATACAAAAACAGACTTAAAATAAAATGTGTTTACTGAATACGAAACGTCACCAACCTTAAGAGTTGTGGCAAGAAAAGGGAACAGTGATTGTCTGATGGTTTGACTATACTTAGTCTAAGACGTCAGCCAACTCTTATTGCTCCCCTTTGCATCTCTTTTGCAGGGGATGCAGTGGGGCAGCGATAAGAATCAGCTATCTTCCCAGACTAGACAAGACCTTGCAGTTAGACAAGAAGAGCAACAATGCAGGAGCGCCAAACACAATCGCAAGAACAACTTGTAGTCGCACAACAACAAATGCAAATGTTAAATATGATGCAGCAGCAAAATCTATCAATTCTTGCACTAACATGAGAAGCGTAGGCCAGAAAAATATTTCGCTTTTTATGAGGTAAGAGTGGTGGATTCAATATAAGGTGTTAATCGAATTAAATTATTGACATAACATTTCATTTTTATAGCTAAACTGTTCAAGTTATGCCAAAAAAATAAAACTGAATCTGTTTTTTATTGACTTAATGAATAAATATAGGCTTAAGTAACGCTGGATTTTAAATACTTTTTAAGTTACAGCAGTTGAAATATTTGTTTACATTGCTTAAACGTCACAGATTAGTTACTGATTAGTTCTCGTTACTTAAACACAGATTTCTTCGTTATCATCTAATCGTACCTTGTACCAAGATTCATAGAGAACCAATGCCTACGTTTCTAAGAAAAGTAGATTTATTACACCTTGTCGATATGGTAAAGTGACATTTGCTGTAAAAACATCTCAAGATTCACTCAATTGAGTCAAAATGTCCAAAATCGACTCCCGAGGTGAAGTTTACATCGATATCCGCCATTTTGTTTTGTTTGCCGCTGTACGAAACGACAGTAGACAAGAAAATACATATTTGTACGCTCCCTACCCCGGCCAGGTTCATTCTGTTTACCAGTTGCTAGGTGTGCCCTTGTGATGCAGTTGACAATAGCCATGGGCATGCACCGACTTAGGCTCGGTTTCAGCCGTTGGGGTGTCGTTTCTCCAAAGCCTCCCCCCACTAACGGCTGGGCGCGCGGTCAACACACCGTGTCCGTGACGTCATCTGATTAACTTCAATATTATTTATTTATTTGCGTGTAGCGTAGGTTCGATTCCGCGTAAACTTTCAAAACACATTGGAATTCTTTAAACTAAAACTCCAAGTGTGAAATTAATTCGACGTAGGTAAAGGTTTTATTTAATACCTGTTATTATTAGCTCTCATGTTCACAGTCCAAGTTTTCAAGGAAAGCCCGGCTGTTGAGACACTCTCGCTGACAGAAATTTATACAGGGATAAAAATTAAGTTCAGATGTTATCTCGGAACTCTGAGCTAGAGTCGAGTATTCCCGCTTAGTACTTGTGTAGAGTATGTCTTGGAGACATAAATTGTACAAACTTAGTACAAAGGACTTGAAGAATTGTAAAACTCATTTGATGCAGCGAGTTAAACGCGTAAACATGGCCTGCGTCAGACGTGATTTCCTCTCTTCTATAAACTCTTTTAATATGGAGTCGTCAGTCTTTTCTTCGCCGATAAAGGCAGCAATAATTTTCTTTGAAGTAAGAATAGCCGGGCTACCTTGGTCTTGCATCGGTAAGGTTAAATTACTCAACATTACGAGCTGCGACCTTTGAGCTGACGGTTTCCCAAGTGACTTCCAGAGCCAGTGCGTTTACTGACAAAGTGTCTTCACCCGAAAACTAACTCTCTTACTGCTTCTTTGTGTGAATCCTTGAATTCTTCGAAACCAAACTTTTCCAGAGCAAATTTAAACGCATTTTCGAACAGCAATCGAAAGTCTTTGGTCCGGCTTTCAAAAGTTTACAATGTAAATTATGCAAATCAATTTAGCGACAGGATTTGAGTCAAGATCAAGATCAAGATCAACTTTATTTAAAACACACGCAGCACCCTCACAACTAGAAGCTGATTTCCAGAAGGGGCGTGCACTACTCGTATAAATAAAATAATGTTCTAAGCTAAAAACTAACCGAATACATGTCAATCTATGATAAATACTACTATAAATACTACTATAAACTGCTAACTACTATATTTAGATACCCCTGCATATAATTACGCTAATAGGCCGGGGGAAATCTTTGAGCGAAACTGGGCTAATGACTCAGAGGTTCTTAATTCTATAGGTAATTCATTCCATATTTTGGCTCCATTGTAACTAAGGCTCTTTTTTAGGAATTCAGTTTTAGGAAGAGGAACGGAAACTTTTTTACGTGTATTCCGCAGGTCGTAGTTGCAATTGACTGCATACGAGTCATTGAAGATGCTAGAGAGCCGTTGAGGTGCCAAATTGTTGATTATTTTGAACATGAGTCCAGCCTTAATTTTAGCTCTCCGCTCCTCAAGTGTGATCCAACCCAATGAGCGGAGAGCTATTTCAGATTGCCCAGCTTCGTTCGGGCGTTTCATAATCACCCTAGCGCACCTGTTTTGAAGTTTCTGCAGACGCTGTGATAGTATGCTTCCCAATGTGTCCCACACCTCGCAACAATAGTCGAAGTGGGGTTGCACAAGGGCATTATAAACGCATACTAGCGTATCACGGTCTACAAATTCCCTGAGCTTTTTTATTGCCCCAATTCCCGATGAGACTTTCTTGGCTATGTCATCGATGTGTTTTTCCCATGTTAGAAATTCGTCTATGCGTACACCGAGTATCTTGCAATTATTGACTCGTTTGACTGGGTCAACGCCAATAAGAACATTAGGTTCTGCGGCAAGATTTTGTATTTTGGGTCTTGATCCAATCAAGGTGTACTCTGTTTTGGCTATATTCAGGCTTAATTTGTTAGCTGATAGCCATTTTTTAACATTACTAAGGTCATAATTCAGGACCACTTCAGCTTCACTAACTGACCTGCCAACAGCCGTTAGGCTCGTATCATCTGCAAACAACCTAGGGGTTGTATGCTCGAGACAGTTTGGCAAATCATTAATATATAGTATGAACAGAAGTGGACCGAGAATTGACCCTTGAGGGATTCCACAGGTTACTTTTCTATGACCAGATAGCTTGCCGTTAACCTGGCAAGTTTGCTCTCTATTGTTTAAATAAGATTTCATAAGGCCTAAGGCATGTCCTTTGATACCGTAAGCCATGAGTTTATCCAAGAGGATCTCATGATTTACGGTATCAAACGCCTTTTTTAGATCAAGAAAGATTACAAGGTTGTAAAGGCCTCGATCCATGTTGATATACCATTCATTAGTACAGTCCAGCAACGCAGACGCAGTAGAATGGAACCGTCGGAATCCGAATTGATGTTCAGACAATAGATCCTGCGCAGTTATATATTCCATTAATTGCTCATATAAGATTTTTTCATATATTTTGCTTATTACTGGAAGTATTGAGATTGGCCTATAATTATCAAGCATATTTCGAGGGCCTTTTTTGTGGAGTGGAATCACCCTAGCTAACTAACAGTTTGTGATATTATGGATTTGTTGAAAATTTTCATGAGTGGTTGTGAAATTACTGGGGCTGCTAATCGGAGTACTTTAGCCGAAATTTTATCCATTCCAGTGGCTTTGGATACAGATAGGGAATTAAGCAGCTTGGAAACTTTAGACGTACCAATGGTTCTAAAATAAAACTCGCTTTTAACTTCTTTAATGAAATCTTTATGATTAGAACCATTGGTGTCTATAGTTTCAGCAAGCTTTGGGCCTATATTCGTAAAATATTCATTAAAATGTTCAGCTATATCCTCTGACGATATAACAGAACGGTCTCCCAATTTAACCTCATTAATTGAACTATCTTGCTGTTTTCGCCCAAGAATATCATTTATAGTTTTCCAGGCCCTTTTTGGATCATCCCTCTGTTTTTCTATTTGTGTAGCATAATATTCGACTTTGGCTTTACGTAGTGCAATGTTGACACTATTTCGGGAAGACTTGTAAAGTGCCCAATCGCCTTCGTTGTTTCTTATAATTGCTATACGTTTTAGACGATCTCTTTCAAACATTTTTTCCCTGATATCCTTTGTTATCCAGGGAAGATTCGATTGATTTCGTACTCTTTTTGATTTGACTGGGGCGTGTCTGTCGAGCACTTCAAGAAACAATGCCTTCCATTGTGCCCACATTGCATCTACATTTTCTTCTCTATCAACTAGTTCCCAGGGTTTGCCATATAAGTCCGCCAGGAATCTTTCACTGTTAAAGCTTTTGAAATTACGGAATTCTATTTTCTTCATTGTATTAACTTTTGGGGTGGAATTAATCTTGCGTATCGCATAAATTAAGCTATGATCGCTAAAGTTTGTGATTGGCTAAAACCCGACAATGTCTCAGCTCGCGCGCCCAGCCGTGAGTAGGGAGAGGATCGCGGGCTCACCGAAACCCCCACGGCTGGAAACCGAGCCTAGCTCCGACTTTGCTTCCGTTTATTTATAGAATATAGGCTTATAGTTCGTAAATATGCCGCCGATTGAAAAGAAACTGGATGTTGAAGAGAGAAAAAAACTAGCTAAAGCAAAAGAGGGAAAAAAGTTCGAAGTCTAGAGGCATAGTGGTTGGTGGAAGAAAGAGATTCGTCCTTCCTGCACGCCAGACAGAAGAGCCCATACCAAAGAGAGATTCGTAACCCCAGGGAAGACATTTTGAGTTTACCGTACAAAGAAAAGTGTGGAAGCCGTTCTTGTGTCAAAGAACCTCACAGACTGCTTTCCTGATCAATCGGCTAGTTCAGCAGAAGACAACACGGATGAAGATCCTAATTTTAGTCTAACTTATGAGTCTGATTGTGAAGTAAAGTCGCTGACTAGAGAGTACATCTACAGTCGATGAAGTCGATAAACAAATGCAAGGAAACCTGGAAATTGAGCATAAGATGTTTGTGTGCGAGTCTTCACAACTGGTCGACTTCGTTCAGCAAATAAATCACACTTCTAAGTGCTCTATGCCGGATTGTAACGGTTGATTCTGAAGTTTGATGTTTCATTCATAATTATTATGATCACTCTAAACGGCCAGTATTCGTGTTTGTTTAATACGCGCTGTTTCCTGTTTCACAGCATGTTACCTGTTAGGAATTGTGCTTATGTTAAACTCTCAATCTAAACCAAATGACACTATATTTTTTTATTGTAACCGGGCTTGGTTCATAACGTATTGACTTTGTAGATGGCCGTAAATTTGTCATTTTTAGATACATGTCATGTTATACGCCATATACCATACAGACGTGAAGATAACGTGGATCTCAAATTTCAGACTTCCTTGGAAACGAAATGTAGCCAGTTATATCCGGTTCCGGTTAAACCAGCGATTTTTAACCCACCGTTACGCTGCTTTGAAAAAGGAAAACTCGGGGAAAAGCTATTTCTCAAAATTAGGTAACTTATTCACATATTCTGTTAAATATAAAATGTTTCTAATTTGGTCAAATTTTGCCAGTGCAGATACCTTAAAATGTCACCACAACTTCACACACCGAAAGTTGTTGGACCAAGAACACACTAAAAGCCACATTGTTTTGATATCTGTTTTATTTTCTGTCAACAAAAACATAATTATTACTTTCTTTAATCTATACATTGAGTCAAGAAAACCAGTCATTTGTAAAAACATTACTAGATTCAACCAGGGAGGTGGGTTTCAAACAAAATTTCGAAAAGATTATTAGAATTCGCATGCAGGGCATGTGGCTTTGCACAACTAATTTTCACAGCACTGCCGAAGTCTATTATAACCGGGTTGTAATCTCCGGTTTCACCCTCCATAACAACATTGTTAGCTTTCAAGTCGTTGTGGACAAGGACTTTATAACGTCGCAGTCCAATCTACTTATGACAGGCTTCAATTTGGTGGCCTTGTACATGGTTAAGTTCGATTCATCGTCTCCGTGAAATAGCGTCACAAGTAATACAGGGTTTGATTCACTGCATACACAAAATAAAAATGGCAGTCCTCGGTGATCACACAGAGCATGCAAAACCTCCGGTTCCCTCCTGACAGCCTTACGCAACAAGTCTAGGTCTTTTTTTTACCATCACTGTCTAGCTCTTTGATTGCAACCGGAAACTTCTTATTTTGATGTTCCAACAAAATAAGTTCCAAATGTACCACTACCAATATTATTAATTCCCTTATGACGGTGCAGCAATTCCAGTTCCAGGTCCAATTCCAGCACAGACTCGCTCCTTGGCCTCTTAATTTCAATTGTTCTCCTTTCTTCCTCAAGTACGAGTTTTCTAGTTCATAGTGCTTGCTGACTTGTCCGCAAACTGTAATTGACTTTGGTGCAATGCTGTCTGAACCATTTGCTGGCCTCTAGACTTGCAAGCTGGAATAGATTTTGAGCTTTTGGGCTCGGGTTGTGACTTGAGTCAAAACATCATTTTTTGTAACCAGAAAACTTTGCTCAGATTCTTTCGGTTTCACAGGAGCTCTTTCACTGTTTAGTGTTGTCTTAGCTCTGTCTTCAGCCTTACTACTGTTATATGAGTGAAAACTCATTCTGCCACTTCAAAACAGTCTTCTTGTAAGCTGTATTCTCTTTCAATCCTGGGCCATTCTTTATGTTCGGCTTTCCATGAATTGCTGCTATTTTCTTTGGGGGCTCTTCGCTACCCGCTGCCGAAGAATTGACCCTTTCCCCTCGAAAAAAGTAGATATTTTCTGCATGATTTACACATCACTGACCACATGGAATATTTGCGCATCTGAACAATTGTAGGGATTATATTTTGAACCTTGCTTTGCAAAAACGTTTTCCCTCTGGCCAATTGGACGTTTCCAAAATATTGTGTTATATATTCAGCTTTTCTTTCTAGTACACAAATTAACTTATTTGTTTAGGTATTTGCCTACGATTTCAAGTAATGCTTCAAGCAGAGTCGCCAAATACAGTTTTCTCCATCTTAAAGCAACGATTCCAAGAAGGTAATAATTATATCAATTGCAATTGTAATCTGTTCAGTTTAACCTTGGGTTAGCAATGTAACCAGAGGTAGCCAGTTGTTTCCTGAGCTACACATGCGATACTTGTTTTTTTTGTTTAGAATTGATGGGCGTAGAATTTCCCAATGGTTTGAATTGAGCTTGCAAAGGGAATACTTTCTTTACAAGGGAATAGGACATATTTGGTGGGAAGAAAATTGGACAGAGATTTCTAGAGGGTTCAGCCACATTTGATTACGGATCTTTATTAATATTTCTGACCAGGGAGAAGCACATCCTCTTCGGTTGCAATCGCGATGCCTAGGGTGATTCTGTTGCCATTATTTTCACACGAACATATACATGTTTCTCGAAATTCAGTACAAAGTGTTTCAGTTAAGTTTATAAGGCAATCTAGTCGACTCAGCTGCTTGTAGCACTTTTGGCAAACACAAACATCTGACTCTTCATACTTTGTTCGATCAACATTTACCGCTTGCCGAATCTCTCCGTCCTTCCTTTACAATGAGAGTTTTGCAAAGAAAACATTCATTTCCATCAATTACTAACTTTTACTACCACAAATACTACTTATTGTCACTGCTGCATTAAGAAATACAAACGTTTAACATTTTAACACTCTTTACAGAAGTCAGTGGCATGGGACACCCTAACCACCTGGAAGCCAAAGAGGGCGTTTTTGTGGTAACAAGAAAAGAAGGGCCGTGCACTGCCATTGCAATGCCTGGTGAAGTGACTGACATAAGAGAAGATGGTCTAAGAACTCTACTAGACTTCGACCTAGTGGCATTCCCAACAGTTTTGAAATGGGTGCAAAAGTGTTCGATTTATAAGAAAACATGTTTTTAACGGCTTCAAAAACACTTTAAGAATGCGATAAAAGAAAGACGCACATCTCAAGGGAATGACATAAAGGAAATAATTTTCAGTAGGATGAAATTCTATAACATTTCATCCTTAGGGGCTGCTCGTTTATTATATGTGCAGTTTTGGCTCGGTTGCAAAAGTTGTGTGTCTGAACTCCTCCCCCTATTCAAACCAACACTTGTCAATTTGACCCTCCACGCCAATTTGCAACGCATGAAAATGCCCCCCATCCCTAGATGAAATTAGGATTTTTTTGGCCGCTCCAGAAGGAAATAAATGAAAAATGACCCCCCAGTATAACTTCAATATTACCAAGGAATTTGATTGAGGAAACCTGGCCAATGTTTTGAGAATCAATACAAACCATAGCATAAGCATAAATGTCAATACTTTTCTATGTTCTATATAATTCCAGTTATGTTTTTGTCACAGCATATTTATAAGTATATCGGCATTGGTTGTTGAAAGCTTTCACATTGTTCTTATGTGAATGATAAACATGTGATTTATATTATTGTGTTTTTACACTTCATAGCTATCGTTGGAGATCCTAAGTATGGTGTGCGGGTGCCTGAAAAGGATAGAGAAACTTTCAGCTTCAGAAGCTGCGCTGGCCCTTAATCTCCTTGACAACCTTGTTGCTAATGAGATTCAAGCCATCTCCAACATAACAGGGCTGAATGGAAAACAGAAGTTAGAACCACTAGAAGTATGAAACCATTATTATACAGGGGGTAAAATAATTAAGTATTACATTCCTACAGCCTGCTATATACCAGCCATGTTTTTTCACTCTAATGTCTGCTAAACTGAGCCACTAATTAGTTTCCAATATGCAAAGTGCTGACACAAGCGCCATGTCTAGTTTTCATCCAATCAGAGCCTTTGTTTCATTTGAGACACCCCAACCTTCCAGATATGTATATGTATACCTTCGTTAAAACCAACTTTATAATAATTATTGTATGAAATGAATTACCAGTGCACAATGATATTAACTGGTATAATCTATTTGTAAGATGTGTATAGATTCATTCCTTTCATGTGTATAAATGCATTCCTTTCATTCTTATTAACAGCGCATATCAGGAGAGTGTACAAACAGAATGAAAAGCAATATGATGAAACATGGGGCGGGAAGAAGGGAATTAGGCAAAATATTGCTGACAAATGTCGTAATGCTGGCCGGAAGTCTATACCAGTAACGGCCACAACAAAATCATCTTAAGCTGAGTCCATAAACCATATTATTTTAATTTGTACAATAGCATATATGACAGATGCGTATTTGAATAGCAGTTTCAGCGGTATTGATCCACACGCCTCACTTGAATGTAATGAAGTGCAATTTAAACTTTACCCAAATATTAGTCGTGCTTGTTTAATAGGGTATTGGTGTTATGCAAGAATGATGGTTTGAATATTGCTTCATTACAACGAAGTGAGGCATTTATTTTATTTATTTATTTATGACAACTGGTCCGGAAGAAGAAACAACATGACTTGAAGTCCCCTTACAAGGTTTGCCTACACGCGTGCAACCACTAATGAGTCAACGATGGTGGAAAATGTAGCAAAAAATATATGTGAAATATAATATACACAAATAGTGAAAGAATGAATGAAAACGATTAGGGCTAAAGAATTAAGCTACAGTAGAACCCCCATTAACTCAAACTCGGTTAACTCGAACTCCCCGCTATATCGAACTGAAACTCATTTCCCCTGGTTTTGTCCCTGTTTTTACAGTCATTTACTATCGGCTAACTCGAACCAGGATTACTCAAACTCCCTGCTAACTCGAACTAATTTTAATTTCCCTTGGCTAAAATTTGCCACGTTAACTCTAACTTTATTTCTAGAACACCATTCGGGAAGCTTAAGAGTGTCAGAACATAGCTGATTCACTTTTCGGAATATTGGATCTTTATTGATACAGCAATTCAAGCCCATTTTTACCAAAATAGTTCAAAATAACTTGTGAATTTATGAATGAATAACTCGAACCCTCGCCAACTCAAACTATTTTTGGTTTCCCTTGGGGTTCTACTTTATATACCATCTATTAAATTAATCTATTAGAGTGTAAAACCTAGAATAACTTCTAGTGATAAGAGGGGGGTAATGCAAGCTCTTACCGAAGCATATAAGATCAGCAGCTGAAACTGCTGTTCCTTAATTGACGCAACTGTTATAATATCTCCTATTGAAGAAGCTTGTACGCCTGCTTGTCACTTCTTTATAATTTATATGAAATGGATAAGATATGCTAGAAATTGAAGTTTGTTGGATATCCCATGTAGCAGGATTGCTATGCACCGTCTATGAATCCTTGGATCCTTGTAGCTGGACTATCCGTTGGCATTAGACATTGGACGTTTATTACAAGTCGGAGGTGAATGTGAAATCATATCCACTGTTTGTTTAGCCAATCAGAGTGCACGAAAAGCACTATTCACTGGTGTGGTATTATACATGTACTAATATATATATATATATAAAGTATGTATATAATGTCCAAATGTCTTCAGGCCAACAGCTAGTCCAGCCAAGAGGATCAATAAAATTGATTCCAAGTTCTTGTCCACAGTAATTGTTATAAAAATCGAATAGAAAAATGTGAACGAGAGCAACTCAGGACTGTTATTAAAAAATTACTAAACGTTTCGGCCTTCGGCCTTCATCAGTTAAAAAGAATATATCCCAGGTGGGATCCCAGTTGTGATGGCGGGTTCCCAGGTGGGATGGGACAATGCTGGGTTTTAGAGGCGGGATAGTTGGGATCCTGCCAATCCCAGCTGAGATGGTGGGATACAGCATCTGCATGAGATGGCAGAATCCCAGGTGGGATATGTCTAATAATCCCGGGCCGGATGGCGTGATACAGAGTGGGATGGCAGGATCCCAGGTGGGATGGTGGGATTTTCTGAAGCGGGATGTCTAATAATCCCGGCTGGGATCCCAAGTGCAATTTTACATGGGTACAACGAGAGCGACTGAAACACATACAGTAAAAACCCGCAAGTAAGAACCTGAAAATTAAGAACCTGTTAGCCTAAAATTTGTCATTTAGAACAAGAACCTATTTAGCCTAGAAAATGAAAAACAGGTTCTTATTTTCTAAAATCATATTAGTGATCAAGAATCCTGTTTGGAGAAATAGGAGCTTGCCATTGCTGTGCAAATAAAAGTGCAAATTTATTGATGTAATAAAAAAAAAAAAGTGCAAGAGGTTAATATTTTTGTATAGCATTTTTAAAAACTGTACAGCAATAAAACACAGCAATAAATCAGCATATTATGCAGTCTGAGGTATACAGTTATCTCGACCCAGATCTTTGTTGTTAAGCTTCTTCACTAGTCTCTTCAGATACTGCTGATTTCCAATCAGCTTGTAATCCACAGGAATTTCAAGTCCTTCCCCTTGACCCGCATTGTAACGATGTCCAATACACTCTACCTCAACTTCTCCATACTCACGAATAAATTTGAAGAACAGCTTTGAAAACTCAATAGGAACATGACCCACAATTTGGCCAGATTCATGTTTCACTGCAACAGCATATTTGTCGTGGTCATTGTTCTCCTCCATTTCACACATCATGAGATCTCCGACACAAACAGTATGCATGGTAACCACGAACGCTTGACTCCACAAAAACCTCATACTCTCCAGACATGATCAATTTCTAGCTTGTAGGCGAATTGAGGACAACTTAAAGGAAAGAAAACAATCGAAAGTTACATGTTTTGAAACAACTTTCTCGGCACGCGTTTGCAAAAGATGTTGTGATTTGTGACACCCTGGTCAATTGTATTGAGTTACAAGAAACGTCATTTCCTGTACAGCACAACAGGAAATGATCTGTGCAAACACCACGTATCAAACACGTGAATTTGACAGCTCCTTGCCCGACTTGGTTGTGTTGTGATCTATACTTTCCCCAGCTGATGAAATGAATCACACTTTATTCCACTTTGGTTTTAAGAAGGAGGTAGAAACAAAAAGTGGTAGACTCTTCGATGTTTCTGCAGGGCTGTCAAAGACTATTCAGTTGCCTGATAAGCCAGTAAAGTGTGACTTTTGCAATAATTCGTACGCTGGTAAGAAATACCTCGATACTCATGTGCGATTCAAGCATCCATCTCAGTACTCAAAGTTCAGCCAAAGCAGTTCAGGAACTACGATTTTATCGAAAGATATTGACAAAAGTGCCAGTCAAACTGCTCATCAGCAAGTTGCGGACAAGAGGCAAGAAACATGCGATTTGACGGAGCTAGAGGAAATTGATTCTGGCAACAACAAAACTAACAACCGACGAGGGGCAGATCAGAGGAAATCTTACACCATGGATTTCAAAATAAAAACTCTCGATCTTCTAGATGCCATGAAAGAGCTTAAGACCAAAAAGCTCTGGAAAAAGGTTGCAGAAAGAAGAGGAATTAGCAAGTCACTAGTTGTCAAATGGAACAAGGACCGAATAAAGATCCGAGGACAGCTAGCTCTCAACAAGACAAAGAAGAACAAAGGCGCAGCAAGATCTACAAGACAAAGAAGACAACTCGTGTCCGGTAAAGTCAAAGGCGAGAAGTTTCCACTAGCAGCTCAACGTGTTGTTGTAGAGTTCAAGCTCCTAAGAGCAAAAGGGTGTAAGATTTCTAAGCTTTGGCTAAAAAAGAAAATGAAGGAAAAGGTTGAAGCATGTTATGGAAAAGAGGAAGCCGAGAAATTTAAAGCGAGCAACAACTGGTTCCAAAGGTTCAAGAAGCGCCATAACATTGCATTCAGTAGAAGGTCTAACAAAAAAAAGAGCTCAGCAAGTGATGGGAGGGAGACAATTCAACGTTTCCATAGGAACCTAAGGAAGGCCCTGAAAACAAGAAGACGACGAAATAATGCTGGGTTGGATAGCAAACGTGGACGCTGGTTACCACAGAACAGATATAATATCGATCAAGTGCCCCTCCCATTTGTTATTGATCAGGATAAAACGTATGAAGTCAAAGGGAGTGAGCAGGTGTGGGTTTCCCAGCCCTCAAGTGGCTTGGACAAGAGGCAAGCTACGTTGCAGCTGTGTATTCGTGCCGAAGGAGAACAGAATGTCAAGCCTGCCATTGTTTTCAGGGGTAAAGGGAATGTACGTGCTGATGAGAAAGCAGAGTATGATGAGGGAGTTGATGTTTATTTTCAAAGCTGTGCATGGATGGACAGTGAAGTAAACATGCAATGGGTAGCAAAAACACTTGTTCCAGGTGTTAGTGAGTCTGTGGAAGAGAAAGTGATTTTTGCAGATAATGTAACATTTCAGCAGGATAAGCAGTTTCATGATGCATGTAGACATGAGCTGAATGCTATTGTTTACCTACTGCCTGCAAACCATACTGATAAGATCCAACCTATAGATGCTGGGTTTGGTAAAATGTATAAGACAAAAAACGGAGAGGAGATGGACAAGTGGCTTGAGAAGGAGGATCCTCATGACAAAGTGGGCTGGTGCCGCTTGGAGGGAACTGGTCAAGGATCAGACTTTCATTAAGAAACTTTTTCAGAAGACAGAATGCCTAATTACCATTGATGGGACTGATGATGATATGGTCAGACCACAAGGACTTGATGACTAAAAATTTTAAATTACACTACTGTACTGCAGTATTTGTTTTAAGCAACACACAGAATACAGCTTGCTTTGCATTTGTGCTTTGGTCAGAATTGATCCAATTTTTTTAACAATGACTTTCAAAGACCAGAGACCCAACATTTTTGTTACAGTTCAGGCTTAGTGCAGCTAGGCAAAATATGTCAATGTGTATGTTAATATTCTTGACGGTGGTGGTGGTGGTGGGGGGGGGGGGGGGGGGGGGGGGGGGAGGGGTGGAGATGATTGAAAAATAGGCTGATTACTATTTTGTTTTGTAGCTGGATTTTATTTGTTTTTCCACAGAAATAAGAACCTATTTAAGAACCTAAATAGCCTAAAATTGTGTTAACTACTATTTAAATAAGAACCTGTTTAGGCTAAACTCCAAAAAATGTAGGTTCTTACTTGCGGGTTTTTACTGTACATATACAGAAAGAAATTCAGGATTATGAACCCTCGCAACAACAAATACAACAAACTTCTCCAAAGAAAGCAAGTGCAACCATTTCCGCAGTTGGTAGTACCATCACCAGAGCTATGAATATCATCAATGAGACTAAGTCATCAAAGAAGGGTCACACACATCATTTATGGATCTTCGGACTGTTAACCATAACTCAGATGACAAATTCGACTTTGAGGTCATACAAGAGCAAAGGAATCAACGTGTTTCTGTAAAGGTAAGCCAAAGTAGGCTCATATTTGATCGCAAAGCATACACATGGGCCGCCGCGAAATAAAAAGCTGGGTAAAATTGAAAAACAATTAGTGAGATTGTGAAAAATCTAATTGGTTTCTATTAGGCAAAACCTAACAGAAGAGAGCAATGAAATAAGAGAATATGTAATTAGTATAGGATTATCAGTTTACCCAGTTTACTGCAATCCACTCTAAAATATAAACACAAACCATTTAGGCATTCTATTATCAAATCATTGAAGATGGACACAAAATAACTCTTTAATACTGTGTCCGCAACATCAATAGCCTGGGAAACCAGCCGACTCTTATCGCTCCCCACTCGCGAAAGAGACGTCTGGGAAGTGAGGCAGAAAATGCCATACTGATGACGTAGCAGATAGCCGTTTCACAATGCATAAATTAGTTGCAATTCTCAGAAGCCGAATGCGAACAATGGCTGCTCGTTTGCTTGGCAGTGGATCACCGTCACGAACAACTCATGAAATTCAAGCCTATGTAGCGTGTGCCGGTGCTGTTGTTGGCTCCTTTGCAGACTGAGTTCTTTCAGCGGCTAGTAAAGCGAAATGTCGTACTGTCAAAACATTTACAAGAAAGGTACTGACTACTGTCATAGTTGTTTATAATTTCATATCAGTAAACCTACATACACTGAGCTATCACAAAACACTGGATGAGTTGTTGTTGCGGCGGATAAATCGTTCAGACAGTGAATCTGGGCTATGAATAAACATAATTACATGTAAGTGTGCTATGAATCACGAACCAAGTGTGATATGAATCAATCACCCAAGCAAACGGGCAGCCTCAGTAGTATACGTGAAAATAACCGCTGCATTCTGTAGCTAACCTCTTCGGCTACTGACCTGAAAAAAGAGCTGGCTTGAAAAGTGGCCTGCTGTTCTGTGTGTAGGTTTTGAAATTATAAACAACTATTATGTTTTGACAGTCGTAGGACAAATTCTCTTGACCGGGCCGAGCCGCTGAAAGAACGAAGCAAGCGAGCTACCAACGCACGCTAAATATATAGGATTGAATTTCATGGTTGTTCATGACGGTGATCCACTGCCAAGCAAACGAGCAGCCTCGGTAGTTATATTCCTTGAAAATAACTCTGTTGTTCGCATTCGGCTTCTGAGAATTGCAACTAATTTATGCATTGTGAAACGGCTATCTGCCACGTCATCAGTATGGCATTTTCTGCCTCACTTCCCAGACGTCTCTTTCGCGAGTGGGGAGCGATAAGAGTCGGCTGGTTTCCCAGGCTACAACATCAATACTAATCGGTATAGTCAATATTGCTTTTCAAGACGTTTTGGGTAGTTTGGGAGTCCATAACTTCCGCTCGGACAGTAAATAAGGAAATACCCCCACCTGCCCAGCCCACATTAAATCCCGATATCTGATTAAACTTTGGCTTGCTTGATCTGTTTCGTAAATTATGGAACCTTACTTTTTCCCATTTTATGCCCCGTATGTTTTACGCCAAAAGGTGGATTTTGACTGTGGCGTATTTTTGTACGTACCGTAACATGTGCGTTAACGTAGAAGCATGCAAACAAGCAAACAAACAAGCACGCAACCAAACAAATAAAAATATGTCTCCAAAAACCAATTCACATACAGTATCTTCAATTTGCAGAAAAATTACCCTGAAACAAGATCACACCTGACAAGACATCATACAAGCTCTGATAGAAATAAGACATTGGACGGTTATGCAAGCATTAGCATTAAATCACGTACAACATAATGCCACATTAAAAAAAAGGCTTCTGGGAGATTACCATCATAACTGTAATGTTCGTGCATATGGAGAGGGGATTTAATGGTGGTACGCAAGCACTCCAAGGAATCATGCGAAGAAGCACAATACTTCCTTCCTTGTGCTCACTGCTATGGCTTCTTCAAGGCGGACGCGGTTTGGAGACATCGCAAAACGTACTATGTAGAGGGAAGGAGCAAAAACATTATCAGAAAGTAAAACAGGAAGCAAGAATAGGATGAAAATCTCAACAAATTCGTGCTGGCAAAAATGAAGAACAATGAAATCTCTTTCATCGCAAGCCGTGACAAGCTCATTGTAGTGCCATTCTGGAAGAAGTTGGATGCAAGAGATCAACGTATGTTAGTCAAGACATGCAGCTGGCGAGGCTGCTCAAGATGCTCAACGAAAAGGACGCATCGGGAACCTTACGGGATTACATCGATGCTACCGGATTTGACCATGTAGTTGATACTGTCAAAGTTGTCTGCCAATTGCACCCAGAATCACGTTTGCAGGTGGCGACCCCATCATTGGCCACAGTATAAAGCGGTGTGGCCAGTTGGGGGAAACCAATGGCCTTCAGAGAAAAATGACGAGAAGATTAAGGACGCCAAGAGGTTCTTGGAGTTGTTTGAAAGCGAGTGGGCATTCAAGATATCCTAAGGGAGGGGTGAGAATACACAAATCACTGGCGATGCATATACTTTGGCAAGCAATTCAGCTTCCTTTTACGGAGAGCTAAGTTCAAAGAAAGGAAAAATGAATGTGAGTTTCAGGGCTTGTGGATTGAAATTACAAATGACAGCTAAGCCACTTTTAAGTGATTTGTACCAACTGGTTATGTGCCAGCAAACATACTTTAAGCATTGAAAAAACTAATTATTTAATATTTAAACCTCACAAAAACAAACATATAATCTATATCCTCCTTTAAAAAATGCCAATAAACCTATAAAAAACCGTATGAAATATCTAGGTTTTTACATTGACGCCCACCTTACTTGGGCAGAACATATTGAATATTTAAATGATAAACTAAGTAAAAATATTAATGTTCTCATTAAGTGTAAACAAATATTTACCCTTCAACAGCCTTCTAAATTTTTACTATTCTTTAATTTACCCATTTATAAGCTATGGCTGTATAATTTGGGGAAACAATGACAACTGCCGAAGCGCTATAAAGTCCTGTCTGACTCGACTTCCACGGCAACAGTTGACAAATAAGGCTTTTCAGTTCGCAGGCGGAATGTGCGACATTTCGTGATACATGAAGAGTGCGTTTCGACCCCCTGTTTGAGTTCTGAATGAAGCGAAATAAAGCAATCTAAAGTGTTAGTTTTATTGACGAGTGACTTTCGACTGGCCGTCAAAAGAACAGATTAAATGATAAATAATACTGGAAAAGTTGATTTGAAGTTGACACTGAGTGTTCAAACGACACTTAATTTGCGTGAATTGAACTTGAGGTTTTATTAACCGCTAACTCGAACAAATAGTGGCAAATGTTCAGATTACGATACGGAACTAATAGGTGATCGAGACACCAAATGGAATTCACTGTAGGTGAGACCAAAATAATGTGTTATATAAAGTATTTGAAGCATTAATTTCACTATACGACATGTAGCTGAAGTGCCGAATGCATTTTGTCGTACAGTATAATTGAGGTACTGTATGGCTTTTAACGTATGTAGTCCATCCACCACATGGCTTTTACCGTATGTGGTCAAGCCACCACATGGCTTTTGCCGAATGTAGTTGAGCCACCACATGGCTTTTGCCGTATGTAGTCTGGGCACCGCATGTAGTTTACCGTACGGTGATTCACCGGATGGCTTTTCCCGTAAGTGGTGGAAAACATTTTACTGTATGCAGTAAACACATGTGGCACATCCTAACGTATGTGGTTCGTACGGTGTGAAAAACGTTTGTCAGGGACTGTACGCTACCACATTTTGAGGTTCTCCCCTCCATGATCTGTCCTTAACCAAAGTGACACATCATACACACTGGTGGCAGAATCAAAATGGTACAGCACAGTGTGCGACCTGTTGTTGTCTGATGCTTTCAGAAAGGATACTACTCTGCTGAACCCATCTGTAGCTCCATACACAACGATACGCCAATTGATCAGCTTGTGGTTGCCGTCTACATGCCAGCGGTAATTAGGACAGGGCACGGAATACACCCTATATCAAGGACTTCCCTACTTTTATGTGTGTGAAAAGGACGGAGCAAAACTTTTGTGGCACAAAGGATACAGTTTTGACCCTTAATGAAGCAATAAAAACACATGTAATAAGGGATGACTGTTGGTTTGACATCGTTTGTCAATTGGCACAGGCAGTAGATCACATCCATTGTGACATCAAGAGAGACAATGCTGTTCTAGTTCGACGGACGAATACAATGTAAATGGAACCCTAATCAAAATAGACTTTGGAAGTGTAGAAGAATGACTTCTCTGTCAGCATTGCAACGAGGTTCAAGTCCAGCAAACAATGGAAATAACCATAGCCATAGATAGCCTCACATTGCACAAGAGATGATAACCGGCAAGAACCCCACATCTGCCCTTTCAGATGCGTACAGTTTTGGAAGACTAGCTGAATGGATCTGTCGCAAGTTTGCGTCATGCAAACTGTACGCATGATTTGCAGCACAATGCTACACTAATGACATTGAACTTCGATTGCCGACTAAACATTTTCTTGAACAGTTTTAAACAGTTTAAAGACGTACATTATTATTTACGTACATTCTAATTTCCCTACTGATAACAGTTGCAATATTTACAACTTATCGCATAGTGGCATGTGTAGCAGTAGATTCAACCTTGAATTTGATAACTAAGATTATGTAAAACATTAATTGTAAGGTTTTATTAATAATTGCACTTCATAAATGTCACCTACATATAACAATGCTGCCTTTATTAACTTCGCTCAAATACAGCGTTATCAACGTAAAAAACTGTACGGTCTGCCCTCAATCCTCGTATTTTCGCACCCTCGTGGTGACAAGAATTCATGGACAGTTCAGAAGAGGAAAGACTCCAATGGAGATGAAGACACGTAATTTCCCGCAAGTTTTATCCAATTCCATTCTGCAGAGTCCTAACTTCATCGCCACGATGGCAAAAAACGTACTTCAATTCATCGTAGATAGAGTTAAACAGTCACTCTCTGCAGCCCATGTCGAGACCACAGACTCTGTAAAAGCTACAACCTCGAATACCGGTTTCTCCTCCAGTCCAGTGCAGCCTCTGGGTCAACAAAAGGCCTCCCAGTTCTCAGTAGTGCTGCTGGGTCACCAACAGGCAATGCAGGCAAACCACCAGGGAAAAAGACCTCCCTCAGAGAACTAGAGCTTTGCTGGCCTCGTGGTCATCGATGATAACAACCCACAATAGAATGGTTTTGAGGGCGATGACCCTCTGCCCAGCGATGGCAATCCTCAGAAGAACTTTCAGCTTTGCTGAATGCATGTTTTGCCAAACAACTTATGGGGTGTATAGGCCGCTGTGTTGTCTGATGTTTATAACTACCATCCGATCTCGGTACTTCCAGTGCTTTCCAAGGTGATCGAATGACACGTACATGACTGTTTATTTAATTGTCTCTCCGTCAACAATCTGATATACTCAAACCAATCAGGGTTCAGGAAAAAGTACAGTACCGAGACAGCACTTGCCTTCATAGTGGACTCTCTTTTAATCAAGCTGGATAAGGACCATGTCAATGGAATGGTTCTAGTCAGTTACAAAAAAGCGTTCGACATGTCGACCGTGCAACTCTTTTCAAGAAGCTTGAAGTGTACAGATTTGATACTAACGCATGCGCTTGGTACAATTCGTAACTTACCGACCGCAAACAGCTTGTTACATTCAAGGGTCAGTCGTCATCAAATAGATCTATTACAACAGGGGTACCACAAGGACCCATCCTCGATCCACTTCTATTCGTGATGTGTATTAATGACCTAATGACGTAAATACGCAGGTAGATGTTTGCTGATGACACTACCCTTCTAGAATCATCAGATTACATGAATGTTGAAGAGCTGAAGGACAAATTATCCTGTGAAGTTACTAACGTTGATGAATGGGCTGCTGCCAACAAGCTTCCGTTAAATTATATGAAGACTAAGACCATCTTAATAAGTGGCTCATGTCTGAAAGTTAAGCTTAATCCAGATGCTCGAGAACTTAAGGTATCTGCACTGGCTAAATTTAGGTATATTATAGTTTATTACATCTAATATCACTTTCAATAGTTTTTTTTCCACTTACTCCTAATCTGAATGTTGCAAAAGGCTTTTAAAATCACGTCTTTGACCGGAAGTTGCAGCTGATAAAGGAGCAGAAGACTGGGTCGGTTACTAGCGAAGACTAATTGAGTGTCGCAAATTGCCCGTATCTCTGACAAAACCAAGATAGCGGAAAGTTTGGGGTTGCAAGACTTGAAGACGGTTCTGAGTCATTCAACGCTGAATTTATTAGAAGTGTACTTCATTCATAACTTCACCGATATATTTATAAGATCCTTTATAAGTTCTTATACACAAGCTTTGTCAGTTTGTGAGAAGAAATTGTCATGCCTCGATCATACATACAGTTGTATCAACTTTCAACTGCATAACTAAATATATAAAACAACAATAAAACCTTACAATTCTTCTTCTTGTTTAAATTCACAGCCTTTATCTTCCTTTCCAGGCTTGGTACGTAGTCAGAAAAACACTCCTCGCTATATGAGGACTCATGATAGGACTGTTCAAAACACATTCAAATATCATGGATGTTGTAGCACGTTTCCGCTATGAAACAAACGATAGCGACCGAGGCTGACAAAGGCAATTTCTGGGGAAGAACCAATACCTCTTGTGTCTGTACCTTTTCTTCCTTTCATTTGTTATTGGCTGAGATTTGTTTTTTCTTTACTTTTTGTTATATCGTATTTGGAAGAAACGCCATCAATCGACTTCGACAACGTATTTACTTGAGGTCTAAGTCCCCATTTGGACAGCGGATTAATTATCGACTATGCGTACAAAGGTATCGGAGTCACGCTTGAGCTCGTGGGGCACGCCTTGACAACAGATCAACAAACACATCCTGACGGGGGTAGGGTCGTAAAAATATGTATTTTCTTGGCTACTGTTGTTTTGTACAGCGGTAGAACAAAGCAAGATGGCGGAATCGAGATTGAAGGATGTTGTGGTTCAATTTACGTTGAATTTCAGCGATTTTGTTCAGTTTTGTGACCTAAATCGACTCTTTACGACTTCACAGTTTAATTATAGGTAGGGAAAACGTAAAATTATTGGGAAATATTACGTCTTAGATGAAAAGATTTGACGAACAGTAAAACGACATAACTTAGAACTAACGTTGTCTTACCGCACGTTGTTGGACACATTGTGCCCATGTTTCGAATTTTTAAGTTTAACGTACAAGAAAATAAATATATAGCTCTATTTTTCTAAGAAATATAAATAATATATCGTGCGTTAAGACTACGTTAATGTGGTCTGACATGAAACATCATATTCAGAAAAGTTTTTCGAATTAGGAGTTATGACCCGAAGTCAATGTTTACATAATTGTTTTTCAACCCTATACTCCTTAAGCAAATTCGAGTTGTGTAATAAGAGATAGTGGGTGCGTTAGTTCAGAGACCGTACAACCACAGACATGCGAGGGAGAGCCAGATAAGTGCAATTTAAACCTATATATTCATCATTGATCGTAAATAAATAATCCGAATCAAAGTTAGTGTGCTGACGAGGTTCCGCACATTAGTGGTGCCGTGACCAGGATTTGAGCGAGAAATTCCAAATAACTTTGAACTACACGAGTCTTATGTTGTGACTTTGTGTAAATACAAACCAAACCATGAGTGATTCAGAGACAACAGAACAGTCAAACGCGTCCACCGCTACCGATCAAGAGCGAGAAATCGAAAAGAAAATTCAAAAGGAAATTGACAAACTTAAATTTTACTTAGAAGAGACCGATAGTCTTTTAGAAAGCAATGATTTTACCGAGATGGAAATCACGGCTACGCGCACAAGTGAAATCCAACGCCGCCTCAATGAGCTAGTGTCAACATTGCAAGAGTCGAAAATAGACCTTGGCAAAACAACCCAACGCGCAATCCGACAGTGGAAGAAGGAGCTGAAGGCAAGTTATGCGCCACTGTTGGACGAGAGAGCCAAGATCACTCGAGCACTTGACGAAAAAGAGCACACCGAAAGCCAACAGGCCGAGGCAGAGAAACTCAAGCGGAAATTCGAGCAAGAAGAGCAAATGAGACGAGAGATCCAACAGCGAGAGAAAGAGCTCTGGGAGGAGAGGATGAAGGCGGAGCTGAAAATGACAGAGATGGAGAAGGCCGCGAAATCATGCCGAGCTAAGTTACCCGAGCTCAAGATAACCCTGTTTGATGGCACTCCAGGAGACTGGATTCGATTTGAAAATATGTTTGTGTCACAGATTCATAATAAAAACATATCAGTAGAAGGGAAGTTTGGTTATCTTTTAGAGTTAGTTGACAAAAGGGTGAGGGTCAGCCTAGCTAATTTAAGACCGAGCGAGATTGGCTACAAAACAGCATGGGAAAGGCTGAGTTCGGCCAAACAAAAACGGTAGTAGCAGCTCATATGGAGCAAATAATAAACTTGCCCACGGTGAAAGGCTCGAGTTACAACAAGGTGCGGGAGAATTTGAGAAAAAATTATGACGCCCTACAAACTCTTGAGGAGGGAGAGATGCTTAAGAGATTTGTGTTGACCACTCTGAACAAACTACCCCAAATTAAGGCGGACTTAGTAAGAACTGACGAGGAATGGGAGGAATGGGGAATGGAAGATTTAATAAGAGCGCTGCAAAAATGGATGAAAAAGAATCAAACAGAAGGGGAAACTGGGAAAGGAGAGAAACGAAGAGAGCGTCATTATTTTAGTCAGAAGAGGGCAGCACCGCCACCAAACTCCAGGGAGAGAGGGCCCCATTGCATATTTTGCGAGCAAAGCCACTGGGGAGACAGACTCGTGTCCAACGTAGGACACTATCGCAAAGGCAGTTCTTCGCCAATCTTGTCCTGATTGAAACTGAACTGCAATTGTTGATCGATGGCTGCGTGGTGCTCACCTCCGGCTCCAAGAAGCAGCGCCGCCGGATCGAGGACATCTTAAGTTGGATGGAGGCTTTCACTCTGTTTACCCAGGTTATGCTCTTCTATTTTCCTCACGGAGTCAATAGTGGCAGGCTTAACCTATATTATTCTGTCCAAGTTGCATGCCTGGCTAGGTTTATTTGACTGTCTTCATGTCCTGTAAGCCTGGTTAGTTGTACTACAGAGGCCCAGACAAGTGGTATGATTATCTGTATTAAAGTCTATCTTTGGTTTAGTTAGTATTTATGTTGGGGTTTCTCTTTTCCTGCAGCTTCCGGCCTTCCCCCAGTAGCTAGGGTCAGCCCCCTGTTAGTGGAGCAGTTCGCTATTGAGCTTTGGAATCATCCAGACCGTGTTTCTTATGTGCTAGAGGGGCTGCGTAATGGCTTCAGGCTAGGTTTTTATTATCATTCAAAACGTAAACCAGCCAAGTGGAACAAGCCCTCAGCCTACCAATGTGCTGGAGTAATTGACGACTATCTGGCTAATGAAGTTTCTTTGGAGAGAGTAGCAGGCCCCTTTTCCCCTCTTCCCCGCCCTTACCAAACTTGCATAACAGCAGCTTTGGGGTCATTCCCAAGAAGGCACAGCCTGGAAAATGGAGGCTCGTTGTAGATTTCTCTTCTCCGGGGGGCTTTAGTGTCAATGATGGCATTGATCCTAATCAATACACACTGCAATACATTAGGATATACGAGATTATTCGCATGGTAGCCAAACATGGTCAAGGTGCTCTTATGGCTAAATTCGATGTAGAGGTGGCGACAGTTTTTATCTGAGTGGCACGGGGTGAACTTTTGGCTGTTTCCAGGAATGGTTCTTGAGTCTGATTCAAAAGCACTTGTCAATCGCTTACAAGGAGCTATTCCCGGTGGTTATTGCTGCACGAGTTTGGGGGGCAAGCATGTCTTGTTCCGGTTGAGGCGGTGGTCGCCATTTTAAATGTCAGGTCTTCTAAGGTTCCGTGCATTATGCATCTTGTACGGCATTTACTTATGTCAGCAGCCCGATCCAACTTCACCTTTACTGCCCAACATATTCCAGATGTTAAGAATTATGTTGCTGATGCTCTCTCTCGTTTCAATTGGCAGGAATTCAGGCGCTTGGCAACCCAGGGCACACTCATCTCCTGTTGCAATCCCTCAATGGCCCCTGAACGGCTTGACCTCTCCTCGTTAGAACACCAGTGCAGGTGTTGTCACTCATGGTTTAGCTACTTCTACGAGACGATCATATGCATCTGGTCAGCGCAAATTCATCAACTTCTGTCAGCAACTTGGCAAGCTACATGCTTCCGGTTCGCCTTGCCCTGCAGATTAATGGACCCTGTGTCTTTTTGCAACGTTCTTGGCGGGCTCTATCCAACATACTTCAATCAAGGTTTATCTATCTGCGATCAGAGCTCTTCACATCGTACTAGGCTTTACAGATCCGCTAGCAGATTGTCCTAGGCTACAAAGAGTAGTTAGGGTTCCTCCAGAGCACAACGCCTTCCTGTCGTGTTTATTATTATCAAGTCATTGGATTTGAGCTGTTATGACCATTGCATGCTTTGGGCAGCATGTACACTTGAGTACTTTGGGTTTTTGAGAGCGGCAGAATTCATGGTTCCTAATTTAGCGAGTTTTTCTCCTGCCTTTCATTTGATGGTGGGTGACACTGCAGTGGCTCTAAAATAAAGGCTCTGTCACCCAAAGAGGCGAGTGTTACTAGTAATAGGTGGGTTCATTGTTCGACCTGAGATTATTGTCGTCCTTTGTATATTCCAGCATGAATATGTATACCTCGTTCATATAAGGGCAACAATCTCTTACTGTCTGCCTCTCGCTTGTTGGAAACACAAAGTAACAGAGCTCCAGTTTTGATAAACGCCATGGTAGAACCAACTCCTACTGTTCAACTTTTCAATGAATTTAAGAGTTTTATGTCCAGAGAATTTAGGGAGAGACCCAACAGGCTATTCAGTGTGCAGTTAAAAAGATTCGGTTAGAACAGCAGAAATATCACATGTTTAAAGCTAAGGGAAATCAAGAACAGTTCGACCATGAGGAAAACTCTTGAGATTTTTCAAAGATGCCGGAGTTGCCGTTCAAAGAGTTAAAGAGCAAAAGGCGTGTGCAAATTTACAAGAAGGTAAAGAACTTTGTTAAGTCGTATGAAGCTCATAACGTTAGCAGATCTTCATGGGTGGGATTGCGCTACTGAGTACAGGAAAATGCCGACTGCCGACGTGCAGATTTGTAAAGTTTTAAAGTCTGTTGAGTCTGCTAGAGAGAAGAAAAAGATGGCTAAAATTTGCTGTTAAATCGAAGTACGATTTATTTAGGGCTCGAAATATGCTTAGCAAGCCTTTTGTTATTAATGATTGTCATTTCTTCTATGAATTCTTCTTGTCATTACTGCGGGAGAAACGGTCTCTTATGGAGGAACTGTTACCTCGGGAACCTCGCTGGTCGTACAACAGTCCAGCCAAATGTGCAAGCCTCCCAATGCCAGCTCGTCCAAATTCCTATTTCTTCCAACCAAGTTGTCTCCCTGGGAACGAGAATGAATTTCCGCCGATCGACTATCAACCTTTTCAAGATTTCTTCAATCGTAGTGAAGGTGAGATTGTTTATTATTCATTTGTTTTATTGGATAAGCAAGGCGAGATAGTTGAGAGCTTTAATGATCAGAGTGTGCAAGGTAGAATTTCTTCCAATAAATTATGGTGGTTCAAAAAGTTGCAATTGCCGGTGCCGGTGTACTTAATAAAGATTGAAATTCCTTTTGTGCAGTTACCTCCGCCTTGTTTTCTGTATAAATAATAGAAGTTCATTGAACCACGCAGAGTTTGTTGTTGATGCAATTGACGAATTGTTGTCATGGCAGCATGACGTGATCTTACTCGGCTCCTCCTTAGTTTATTCCTCTATCTTTTACAATAATGCCAGACTCTGATCCACTAACGGTTGCGAACCTAAAGAAGTTATGGAATTCGGAACTTCTGCCGAACATCAGGAGATTAGAGCAGAAATCTAACTTGAAATTGGCAAGCTAAACACCTCGTTGAATGAACTGACTTGGCGGTTTAAGAATATTGACACTTCAAAGCAGCTCCTGAGTGACAAATATGACACCTTCCTTACTTCACTACAAGCCTCTAAGAAGCAGATGGCAGATCTGGGTAATAGGGTTCTTCAGCTTACCAACCTCTTCATCGTGAGCACCAACACAATGTCAGACGTAAAAATTATAAACCGAATGCAGCAATATTCCAGGAGAGATGGTTTAGAACTAACAGGGATCCCTCTTCTGCCTACTGACCGACCAGAGAAACTTGTACTAGAGGTGGGTCAAGTTATTGGAGTTACTATAAGAAATGAGGAAGAAAGATCGAATCATCGTGAAATTTGTCCGACGTCAAAAGTGTGACGAATTCTACCAGTCACGCAAGTACCTTGTTGGGTAGAGAACAAAAGACCTTCCCTCAGTCGAATGTAAATCGGGAAAGAGTGTCTATAGAACCACGAAAGTCTTCATTAACGAGTCTCATACCCCATACAGGAATAGTCTCTTACCCCATACAGTAATGGTCTCTTCTCTACGTTTCATCGCTGCAACAAAACGGTCTGAACATACAGTACCGCCTGGAATTATTGAAGCATCGGGTCGTGATTTTACCGCGGTCAAATTATTCGCTGCGGTCATGACACAATAGGGATTAATTTGTTGTCCTCAAGGGAAGTGTACTCGTTTACAATTTTTGACAGCAAAGACAGCAGAGCTAACCTAGAAAAAAAAAGAGGACATAGTCACAGGTACCTGGCTATGTTGATGAATTCATTGCTGCACAGATTAAGCGAGGTATGTTTAGAGATAGACCTTAAAAGACTGAAGCTTGATTTTCACTGGGAATCGGTCGCATATTTTTACCTATAAAATAGCATGTCAAAATCGCTACTAAATCGAAAGGGCTGACCTATATATGGCGCGCCGATCCGGACAAAAATACTTATCTTGAAATATATACAACTTGTTGTGAAATTATAGAACTTGATTGAAAAATATACAACTAGTTAGGATAAATATACGACTTGTTTGTAAAATATACGACTTGTTTGTGATATATACGACTAGTTTAAAAAATATCTACGGCTTGTTTGAAAATATACGACTTGTGTCAAAATATACGACTTGTGTCAAAATATAATACTTAGCCCGCGATGATTCGGTCAGCAGACACACTTCGCATGGAGGAAGCCCGGGTACTAGTCGCTTTCGCTTCCCATGCACACACAAAATGGCGTCTTCTAACGATCTGGCTGTATTTGTTGACATTTTAAGTGATGGAAAAATAATATATCAAGAGATTCAAAGAAAACTATTCATTGCCGATGACGAAGAAGCTAATTTACTTCAAAATCGTTGCAAACAATTTATCACTGCACTCCTTATTGTCTCAAGGCCACTAGAATCATATCCGCACATTATGGATGATGTACTACAAGCAGTTGTGGAATTCCAGAAGATTAATAACCGAATAGAAGAGCGATTTCATGAATTACAGCAAACTAACACACAGTATGTGTGCCCTACGGAGTCTCTGTGCCAAAGAAAAGGTCGTCCAAGCCTTGTAATTCCCAAAGAACAGCTAGAAGGCTTGCGATCTCTTCATTTCTCGTGGACTGCTATTGCTAAAATGCTGGGTGTGTCAGAGAAAACATTGAAACGCAGAAGAGAAGCTTACAACATTCCTTCATCGTTTGAGCTTTTTTCTGAAATAAGCGAAGACGAAATTGACCTTTTTGTGAAATTTGATTTGGGTATATCGCCGAATTCAGGTGAAAGAATGATGATGGGTTGGTTTCGAGGAAGAGGACTTCGTATTCAGAGATGGAGGCTTAGGGAATCAATGATGATGGTAGATCCAGTCGGTAGAGAACTCAGAAGAAAAACAGTAACTAGAAGAAGAGTTTACTCTGTACCAACACCTAATTCTTTGTGGTAAGAACATACATGTATTTGCTAAATCAATTAATTGAAGCACATACCAGAAGTGGGCTTTAAGCTTCATGTGTGGGGTACCACCTTTTTTATTCATGAACACCAGATTTTCAAAATTACAAATTAGTTATATGTACTTAATTTTAGCCATACACACAATTTATTTATTTTTATAAAGCAATTATGACAACATAAGCCAATGATATCTTAATGTTTTATCTTTCAGGCACATTGATGGACACCACAAACTGATACGATGGCGAATTGTTATCCATGGTGCCATTGATGGTTATTCAAGAACTGTTGTTTTTCTTAAGGCTTCAACGAATAATGAAGCATCTACGGTTCTTGAACTCTTTTTAAAAGCTACTGAGATTTACCATTTTCCACGAAGAGTGAGAACAGGCTATGGTACTGAAAATGTTGCAATAGCAAGGGAGATGCTGACTAGATTTGGAGTAGATTCCAATCCAATGTTAACTGGACAATCATTGCATAATCAACGAATTGAAAGGCTTTGGCGTGATGTGTACAATTATGTAGTAATGTACTACAAAAACATTTTCTATTATTTGGAGAAAACACAGGTGTTAGATCCCTGTAATGAAATTGATGTGTATTCATTGCATTATGTGTACCTACCACAGCTAAACAACACAATAGACCAGTTTGTAATGCAGTGGAATAATCATCCAGTTTCAGGTGAGGGTGGATATTCGCCTCTTCAGATGTGGACAGAGGGATTTTACAATAATGCACTATCTGATTATACTACTGTCAAAGATGTATTGGGCCCAAACATTGCTGACAACAATTATGGGATTGATGATAATGCACCATTACCTGAACTACAAACTGTTAACCATGTTGAAGTGCCCAAATCTACCATTCAACTTTCTGAAAATGAGTTCTCAACTTTATTGGATACAGTCAACCCACTTTCTGATGATGATGAACATGTCATTTCTCTGTTTTCAAATGCAAAAAGAGTTTTACAAGGTATTTTATCCAACCGATAATTATATCCAACCACATAAGAAAAAAATTCAAAAGAAAGTTCAAAATATTGGTACTCAATGTAACTGTAACAAAGGTTTATATAAGAAAAGTATTTTGTAATAAAATACATGTAATAAGATTGACATAACTGTAACAAATGTAACTTTAAAATTTAACTATAAAATTCAATTCTATGCTATGAAAAACAACTAAATGTTGTGAAAGACTTCAATGGGAAAACATGACAATATGCTGCTACATTTCAAAGAGTCCTATTGTAAGTTTCACAGCTAACATTTTCCAAAGCCAACTCCATTTAATATTGCATGATGGATCAGGTTGGTGAACTCTGAACAATCATCATGACCTCTAGGCAGACTGAGGGTCAATGAACAGGTTGATGACCACGGCAGCCTCCTGACATTCTTTTCCATGTCGTAGAATTCAATTGATATCGGGTTATCAAAGCCAAGAGGTGGAACACGGTCAGCTCCTGTTATGAATATCAGCAAGTCCTCAATAGACAAGCCGTCAATCTCACCATCCTCCAAGTCCTGTAGGAAGACTTCAAAGCAGTACATGGTCTTCTCTTCCTTCTCTCTGTCGTTTGAACCACTTTCAGAATATGCAATAAAATAAAGCTTTCTAAAACTTGCGTGAGTGAGCTTTTCACTGCTTTCTGAAAGAACAGCATTGAAAATGTCAGGATTGTTTAGTACCGTATCACCAAATCCTCCAATGAAATTCAGGCCATTTTTGAATTGTTCAATCTCGGCATGTACTGAAAATAGCAGTGCTTGTTTGAGAAGGCAGTGTTGGATTTCACTTTTCTTGGAGATATCAGAAGTGTAGATTTGGGTATATCCATAATTTGCAATCAATTCAGCTTTAGAATTCTTAATTGCAATAAACTCATCATTGGTGGAACAGGACTCCAGATCTTTGAGAACTTTCTTGATCTCCTCGTCAGTTACAACATTTATTGCCTGATCATGGTTAAATGGAAGGTCTTTGATGACCAAATATGCATCTGAAGAAAGGGACTTGAACCCAGTGGGCCTCCCTGGAGAATACTCCAAGACACTAGTTTTCCTGCCATTTCATATTTTTTTGAATGCAGTAATTGAAGATCATGAGCAAACCATTTACCTTGAAGAAAAAAGTACAAAATGAGTCTTGAATCAACAAGCTATGAAGTGTAAGTCAGACAAAAACTTACTAACATTTCCTACGACATAATGAAATTTCGAAGTAAAACCTCCATAATTTTGAAAGAATTTGAGTGCACAATGCTACTCATAGACCTTATACATGTGAACTAATTTTCAATATCAGAAATGTGGGATCTTTCTAGTGAAAACAGCCTCTACCATGAGACCATGTCAAGATTAACATATTTTGATTTTTTTAAATAGTTTAAGATGAAAGCTCAAGATGGTATCTACAGTAGATAAACTATTAAAATCATCCAGATATGTTAATTAATCTTGACATGATCTTTCGGGTGAAAGAGGCTGTTTTCTTCAGAAATATCCCACTGATATTAAAAATCAGCTTGTGTGCATAAGGTCTATTGGCTTATGACTCATAAAACATATTTTTTTTACCTTCAAAAACACCAAGGTTTTTCAAAGACAACATGAGGAGACGGAAATATTCACGTCTAGGTCCACCTGCATCCACTCCATCTTCACCTGAATAATAATAATTCAGGTTAGGTATGAATATGCAAACTATGTATAAAAATAAAAATAAACTGTTACTAAGGTTTTCTTACCAGAGAATGTGATATGAACTGGTTTTAAATAGGAAAATTTACATCTTTGGACTGCTCTGAGGGTACTTGACAGCATATTTTTTCTGTTAACTACAATGTTAACATAGTTGTATGTTGTCCAGGTTATCACTGTTGTTGTCCAGGTTATCACTGTTGTTGTCCAGGTTATCACTGTTGTTGTCCAGGTTATCACTGTTGTTGTCCAGGTTATCATCTATGAATCTTTTTATGACATCCAATGCTTTCACTTCAAAGGAACTGTGACTTTTCAGTTTGATCCCCAAGGCTTGCATGAATAGCTGCAAGGATTTCAGGGTCATCGTCATCGTCATCGTGATCCAGTATATTGATATACTTGTCATAGCCTGTCAGAGTGTGTGGCTGTTGGCTTTTTTCTTTCTTTTTAAAGTCTGGTTACTGCAGCTGGACTTTGCAGGAAAGTGGTCAGTGACGACAGATTCTTTACTTGTAGTAGCACAAAGTGAGTCATCCAGTTTCTTGATCTTTGGTTTAGGGTGAGTTTCTTCAGAATCACTTGTGGAATTTGTAAAAAAAGGCTGCATCAAACATTCATCATCAGTGCTTTCATCGTTCTGAGCTCCTTTATTGCCACCATACCACCTCTTCAAACTTGGATCAAAAACTTCAGAAGAAGCCCTAATGTAGATTGGACCTTGTTTTGAAAGATATTTAACAACTTTTCCATTGAAAGGACCAGACTTAACTTGAATAATTTTACTTCCAATAGCTCTGACAAACTCGTACTTAGGCTCGTCGATGGCTTTAAGCTTTCGCTCAAACAAATCGTTGAACTTTATTCTAATTTCTTCCTCTGGTATGTCATCAGCGATTTCGACTGCACTCACTGCGTAATATTTCGTATAGAGAGATTCTCGAAAAAGCCCTCGTGGCACTTCTTCAATATCGGGAGATGGAAGCAGAATCACATCCTTCAATACAGATTTAGACTGACTGCTGGTATTCGTCCGCACTAACTTTCTCTTTCCACGGGATGTTGCGCCTCCTTTTTGTTTAACCTTTGTGTAATCGATCTTCGAGTTAAAAGAACTGGTCGTCGACGAAGAGGATGACGAAGACGACGAAGCTTGGCCTCGGATACTAGGAAATAGCTCTCTCAAAGCAGCTTCTCTGTTTTGTGGTGACTCACTTTCTTGACTCTGTGGACCAGCGTTTATACTGTTGTTTTCTCTTAGAGAATTCACAGCCTCAACAAGTTTGTTCAGTATTTGTTCTGCATGCAGGAGACATAAATACAGGACACACAAAGAAGGTGTGATGTGACCAATTTGGCGGGAAAATTACTAGTACCCGGGCTTCCTCCATGCGAAGTTTGTCTGCTGACCGAATCATCGCGGGCTAAGTATTATATTTTGACACAAGTCGTATATTTTACAAACAAGTCGTATATTTTCAAACAAGCCGTAGATATTTTTTAAACTAGTCGTATATTTCACAAACAAGTCGTATATTTTACAAACAAGTCGTATATTTATCCTAACTAGTTGTATATTTTTCAATCAAGTTCTATAATTTCACAACAAGTTGTATATATTTCAAGATAAGTATTTTTGTCCGGATCGGCGCGCCATACCTATAGACCTAGGCTGCGAATATAAAAGTTGAACAGTTGAACTCAGTTCTACTTTTTCGTGAAATGTTAGTGCTTTTGTTTTCTTAAAACATACTTGTACGGAGAGTTAAACTGGGTGCGCGTTACGAAAAGCTGTAGTGTAAATGGTAGCCACGCACGTAAAGACATACCGAAAAATGCCGGTTATAAGCTCTGGGCTCATTCGTAAGGGTTTTTAGTGGGCTTATAACTGACTGGAAAAAAGTGTTTGGGATTCAGAGGAAATGATTTTATGAAAAATGTATTTGCTTTATTTTACCAACCAAGTACGAAATAACAATAACTTCTGCTCAAAAGATTGGATACCGTATATCTTCTAATCAAACTTAAAAGTAAGTGATCACGTTGTCTGGTGTTTAGCAATGTATTTACGTCAGGATTATATATTACAGTTAATTTCACAAAACTGTGGCCGCACGGATTTGCGAGTTCGTTTGGAACTTGGGAACTACGTTCCAAAGTACTCAAATTACTTTTGTACCTGTGAATCAAATTGTGATCTTTTAAATGAACTTTGGAACTTCGGTCTGAACTTGATCAGTGAACTTGATCACAACAAAGTTGCTCGTGAAGCTCGAAAGTTGGCTGGGAAGTTGGTGGTGAAGTTTGATCCCATTTTAGCATATATACTAATCTTAACGTGGGCTACCTGTGGTCCATAGGCGCAATCCAAACACGAAAAACGTGGGTTTATACCTTTGCGCATAAATTAACTCAGCATGTCCATGATGAATTAGGATTTACGGTTGGCGCGTCCTTTCGGTTCTTCGCCTCGTGGTTTGAACAGTGCATAAGGTGAGTAGTGATTTATCTCGATAATATGATGTGTTGCTCATCGAAGCGTGGTGACTGATCAAATTCGAAACTTAACCACAGATCGTCTCTTCTCGCATCAATATTCTTACTGCTTCGCCTGCCTCATGGTTCGAACAGTTCAAAAGGTGAGTAGTCAATGCTTCTCAATAGTTCAAGTGTTGCTCATCGAAGCCTGAGACAATGCATTTTCACTAAATTTGCACTGTTTGTAAAGCTAGCCAGCAAACGAGTCTAACTGATCAAATTCGAAGCTTTGCCACGGTCTTTACCACATATTGTGTCTTGCCAAACTGTCAAACAACATGTTTATAAAGCTTCACCAAACTGTGAGAATTGTGACAATTGCCAGATAACAGTTCATAAACGAAAATGCAACAAGCATTTATATGAAAGGATCATAGTACAGAATGCCGACCAGAAAAGTAAGACCAATTTCACCCTTTTTAATGAATCGTTACAACAACTAGTTACAATTTACAACGAAACAAGTGATAATCCCTTAAATTGTCAAATATTCCAGAAGACGATCTAACTGAAGCTATCATCGAACTAGATTCCTTGGAAATCACATACGATTTCAGCTTGTCTAAAGTATTAAACATTTCAAAGTAAGAATTATTAACGATATTTTACTGTAGTAATGCCAACTTCAAAGGCCATAATTTCCATAAGGCAAACTGAACTCGAACAATAACATACTTATAACTAGGCAAATTTGTTTGCTCTGTTTCCTTTCGCTGATGGCAAGTCCACCTTTGAACTTGACCTTACTGTGTCAGTAAGACCAACATCTGTATTTTGTCAATAGTACACTATGTATCAATAATTTTAGACAGCAAAAAATGATTTTAAAATGTTTCTCCAAATTATAAAAAGAGTAAAAATACATAGTTATGTTGATACATCAATTTCATTACACAATATATTTTTCAAGAGTTTTAAAAATCGTATAGTTCTGGTGCTAGAAAGTGTACCACATTATTCATTGAACGTTATATAAGTTTTGTTTATAAATAGTGAAGAAAGTAAACTTAAACATGGTTATGTTATACGCCCGTAGTAGACCATTTAAACGAAAACATTGCTGCACATTAATGCATGTTAGTATACATTACATATCACGTCGTATACTGTTACCGTTAAAAACAGTTAAGATATATTAGTTATGTTACTATATAGTTTTATATCCAGGGAGCCAGAAGCAAATCTTCCAAGTAGGAATTGCATGTGTACATATAGCAGATAAGTCCATTTCCTCTAGACGCAATCAGACAAAAGGGAATGGTGTAAAAAAAATATTTGAAAATAAGATATATATTTTTTCGGTACTTTCCTTGGTTTCACCAAACGAATACATTTCTAACATCTGAATGAAATTTATATTACTTCAAAATATGATTATTTTCGAACGAACGCACTTCCTAACTGATAGTTATTCTAGTATTATGACATATTCTTTGCAATCCGGTTCACAACTGCTACAGAGTGAGAAAGACGAACTAAGAGGCTGGATGCTATCTTTCAAAGGACAATTCGACAATGATACATTTTGCTTAAGTTATCAAACTCTCCAAGAGAACTTGTTTAGTACATGGTTGAAAATAAAACTTATCACTGAAGAACAAGTCAACTATAGTATGTTCCAAAAGGAACGTCCACGTGGAGCAAAAGCTTTCCTGATCTATCAGCTACAATTGCTAAACGACGAATCCCTGCTGCTACCAAGAACTAGTCAACAAAATCATTATGTAGCAAATGCAACCACCAGCCATACTGCGGATAAACAAAGAAGGTGAAGTCAGGTTTAATTTGGCACCATTTTCAGACATACACATTTTTTCAGGTAAAACGTAACCAAGCGCTTTACACATTTTTGTCCACAGAACGTCACGACAGCCTTGCAGGTACAGCTACAAAAGTTGCAAAATCAAATAAAGAAGGAAAAGTAAGAAATGAATATATAATCGATGAATATCCAGTTGATTATTAGGAACCACAACGTATTTTAGCAGTTGTAGCTGATAGATTAGCAAAGCTTTTGCTCCAAGTGGATGGTATAATTTGTTCAGTTAGTGGGTCTTATCTCGGGTGGTTTCTTGTTCCCTGCTGGCATTTCGGGCGCTGCAGGAGTCAATGGAAAAAAATGTCCCTAAAGGATGAAGTACCAACTACCTCCAACATTTTGGAAGAGGGATATGTGTGAGATTTCGAGGTATTCTGACTTCAGAAAAGCTGATTAGCCCCCCCACCAAAAAAAGTGCCCTAATCATAGACACAAGATATAAGGGATGGACCATTATATTTTTGAGGGGGGGGTTGAAAAAAATATTTCTGGGCATATATTTTTTTGACTGAAAGTTGTGCACAATTTTTTCCCCACGCCGTTTGCTTGCACGAACATTTTTTTAGTCAAAATACAAGTTAGAACAATGAAGTTTGCACGAATTGTTTTTCCTTTAGTTTGTTGTGCACATATATTTTTTTCTTTTCAAATCTTCTGAATTTTGTTGGGGTATTTGTCAAACACAAAAATATAATAGTCCATCCCTAATACTAAAAATGTAATAGAAAAGTGCATGGAATATGCCTTTTATATGGCACGTGGGAATCCAAAGAGAAGCGAAATCGTAAAACTGATTTACATAAATACCTATGGCTACGGAAAAGCAGTAACACTAACAGCGAGAGGGCTTCTTAAACAAAACTACAAAATTATTCATCAAACTTCTATCATTGAAAACAATTTCCTCCAGTTGGCAGCCTACTTGGCTGATCTCAGTATCTGTGTACATGTAAATACTTTTGTCCTAGCTCCGTCATTAACTAGCAGGAAATATACACTGATGGCTTACACTGTATATTAAATTCTGCACCACACTATTCTTACGCAGCATTTCTCTTCACCTAGAGTTCGAAATCGATACATCAAACACACAATTTGGTAGTTTACTGATGAACGAGAAAGGAACGAAGAAAACTTATCCGAGAAAGAAGTCGCATCAGTAACACGTACGCCGTTTTCACTGTATCTGTCGCCAACACTATGCCAGTCGAGTGACATCTTCGGTCTCCTTTCATTAGGCTCGTCATCCTCACTGCGATCTTCATCGCATTTGCAGGGAATTTTGTGGCTTATTTTCAAAGGCCGTTTTAGCTAGCACCCTGCGTTTTAAACGTTTCTTGTAAGAGTGGGTTGTTTCATTTCCAACAGATGAATCACTTCTGCTATCTTCACTAGAGCCAGTAGAGGTTGCTTCGAACTCCAAGTATGTTTGCATCTTGTCATTTTCACCCGAACTCGCCGAAGAACACGAACAAGAGCTGTCTTCTGTCGATTCTTTTTCAATTTCGGATTCCTCAATTTCTTCTGAAGATTCAGGAGAACTGATTGCCCTTTCACTAACGGTTTCATTTTCACTTTCTTTCGAAGAGCAAGAGCTGTCTTCTGAAGAACTATAAACTTCATTGTAATTCATTATTCATAAAACTAAAAAAAACATCGCTGGCAGTAAAATCTACGATTTTGGCGGGAATTCCCCAGGTCCAGATTTCTTCAATATATCATTTGCATTTCAAGCGATGAAGTCTAGTCACGAGTGGTAGTGTCACGCGGTTTTAAACCAATCGTAAAAGAGCACTTTTCACTTTGACCAAAGGTCGTGACATTCATGCCACTGGAACATTCCAAAAATTTCACGTGTTTCCGATTCCTGAAAGAGTTCTTTGTCCTTTGTTTTAGTGTGTAAAGCCATCATATATAATTGGGCGACACGTGCCATATAATCAGAAGTCTTTTAATAGCTTTCCGTACTGAACTCGTTCACGTTTGCAATATACATTTTGACTTTTCCCTTGAAATGAATAGGGATACAGTGGGCAGCGAGAGAATACAAATGAGGATGCTGAGAAGTGAAGGTAAGTACTAACGTTAAGCCGGTATGAATCAGAAATGCACATAAGCTGTATATTGAGTTATTCTCCATTCAAAAGGGGTTCTAAAAAAGCTGACAACGTATCAGGCACCGCACGCGTTTTGAAATCCCTGAAAAAGCGATTGATTTGTTGTGAATTACAATGTGAGACTGAGAACCTACAACACTTTTTAAAATAGCTTACCGTAGTCACGTTTTCGGTTGGGTCGAATATAATTAAGACTTATAATCTCGGTCGGAGTCTCGAAATTCCTCACGATCGCAATCGTACTGTAAAGATTTAGATGCAGTAGAATTCAATAACTGATAAATCTAGCTAATTCGTACTTTCCCTGTACATGTATTATTTCCATGCATAATATAATACTCTAAGGGAGATCGGTTGGCTGCAACGGTTTCGATTCCTCTGCTTTGGCGCGCTTTTTTTTAATTCTTAACCAATCAGCTATCTATTATCTTTTTATTATCCGAGACGGAGTCGAGGGGAAACAAAACTCTCAAAGGCTGAAGGCATTTAAGAAAATTGTACCATGTATTAACATCACCTTTAGATACAGTGGAGTTCATAATTTCCTGCCTCTGACATATTTTCATGCATAATATTATAATACTCTAAATGCAGACCTCTAGGGAAGTTGGCATGCAACAAATTTGATTCATCTGCTTTGACACGCTTTTAGTTTTATTTAATTCTTAACCTGCAATCAGCTTTCTAAATTATTTGAATCTTAATTGCTGTTTGCAGATTTTCCTGAGATTCTGATTGAGATATGCATGTATTCTAGCATTGGATTTCATAATGAGTCCTGGTAAAATACCATACCATTATTTAACAGACAGTGTATGATGTATGCTCAAAGCTGCTTTTGTAGAAGTGTGTGACTCGATTACACATACTATATCGCTATTTAGTTCTTCATGTTTATTCGTAAGGTTTTCTCATGGGATAATTCAGACTTGCTTAATTGTCTGCTCTCTATTTTTAGAATCTCAGGGTGAACATGAGGATGGGTACGCCCTAGTCCTATTTACCAAGGAACAGAGATATGGTATAGTTATAGATGATAGGATAACAAATGATGTGTTTTCTGTTGGCTCCACTGTGGCTGTGAAATGGGGTAAAGGGAAGTCCTCTAAGCTGTATGAGGCAGAAGTCATGGCTACTGGTAAGCTTTTTAAATGTACTTATTTACTTCTGACCTCCTTCATCCCATGACCACATACACCTGCCTTCTATTTCACTCCTAAATGGGGACGTGCAGCTGGATAGGGCATGGTTTTTCAGGCTCTTGGTCTTAAGCAGCCTGGTATACAATTGGCTCTTTAGCATCTTGAATAGGGTTATAATTTTCATATTAGTTGAAAACAGTATATAACATATTACAGTCAACTCTCTCTTAAGCGACCACCCTTGGTGCACAGACAAAGTGGTCGCCTACGGGAGGTGGTCGCTTACGAGGAAAAGCAACACAGGTAGCCCAAGTGCTTGCTAAATGGATCAGACTTCTAGCACAGCTCTAGCGCGCTGTCACCATAACAACATATAGCTAAGCACGTTAGTTCTAGCTCAAGTTTTACCAATCTTTTTCAGTTTCGTTTCTGTCAGTGCCATTAAAAATTGAACTTTGTGGTATTTGAGTAATGATTTTCTAAAAATATAGTACAATCTATTTTGGTGGTCACTTATCGGAAACAAAAAAACAATAGAAAATGTCAAGTGTTGAGACTAAAAAGTGGTCGCGGTCGCTTAAGATTTTTTGCGTTGGTCCCTTACAATAGTTTTTACAACAGAATTTGACTGAGAAAAAACGGTTATTTGGTGAAGTGGTCGCTTATGGGAGGTGGTCGCTTATGGGAGGTGGTCGCTTATGGGAGGTGGTCGCTTACGGGAAGTGGTCGCAGGAGAGAGTTGACTTTAGTTGTCATGGTAATTAACTCTGGATTAGCGCTAATCGGGCTTTCAGGAACTGAGCCCTGGCAAGAGATTCTTATTTGAAAAATAAAAACCTTCTAGTCAGCCCCATCTCCCCTGCTGCTATTCAAAGCTGCCCCTGGCTTTTAGAATTACATGTAAGTCTTTAGCAAGGTACCAAGACTGCTTGAAAACAAAAGAAGAGGGTGTGGCAAGTCTATAAATATAATGTTGTTGGTATCTTTTATTTAGCATTGCCTAGCTACATGTATGTAGTAATTAATGCTAGCTGTATACATATTCCCACTATATAAAATTGTCCTCATATTTCTTACAGGAACGAAATCCCATTGTGAAATAGCTCTCAATGAAGAAACCTCAAGCCAAGACAGTGATAATGGCAAGTACAGTTTGAATAACCTCTTAGTTTTTAACATTTAAAGTTAGTGTCAAATAAAATAACTGATCATGCAAGGCCCTTACAGCTTTCTAAATAATTATATATTAGCACAAGCTGTTAATTATTGTCAATTGTACATGTATATGTTGCCACTTTGAAATCCCTGTGTTGCACTTAATATTAACTTTAATGTTAGGCATTAATAATACTCCATGTTGTATGAAACTGTATCAATTGAAACTGGACAAGCAGTGCTTGTTGTTTATAGGGTGGATATAATTATGCTTATCCGTGTATTTGCATTTGTCCAGCAGAGTCAAACGGAGATGACGATTCTTGGAAAGGTATACAATTTGTAGCTATTAAAATGTGATTAACATCAATTAATATTTATACATGTAATGATACAAGTAACAGTTGTATTATGTAAGTACATATATGCAATTATACCCTGCACTTAATCCTTATTCTTATTGTACCTGTATTTTATTTTGTAATACAGAAAAGGATGAGCAAACTAATAAGCCACAAGCTACAAGGAAAAGGAAAGGTTATTGTCAATCTTAATAACTTTTACGTTGCAATACTGTTGTATTGTATCAAATGAAATAGAAGAAGTAGTGCTTGTTTTTAGGGAGGAACGATTGTATATCCCATTTTTCTACAATTATAACTTTTTTTAACAGCAATCAGTAATATCATTAGAAAGAAACTATATTATAATTATAATGGTTTTGTAAATATAACAGCAATTTCTGATTTACAGAATGATCAGTAATTTATACACAGTCCAATTTGGCACCCCTTACATACAATGTACACTTGGCAAAATCACTGAACATGCACTTTAAGGAACTATTTGTTTTCATCCAACACCACTATTTGTATATGAATAAACATAATTCTTTCAACTTTGCCTGCTACACATTAGATGCTAGCACTGGGCTGGGCTGACTGTTTTAATTTTATCCAACACTGACTGCTGTTTGTGTGATTCATTATTAACTGACTATTATATTAGACTAACATAATTAATACTTCAAAATAAACGTCTGAAGAATCAGCCCATTTCAAAAAGCGTTTATGCAATAATTATTGAATGATTATATAAGCTTATCTGTGCATTTGAATTTGTCCAACAGAGCCAAACAGAGACAATGCTTCATGGAAAGGTAAGTATCAAATGTGATTAATATGTGTAACCTTCAATCTAAGGAACTGCCCTCCCCCATCAAACTGCCTCTTAAAAAAATGACTTTGCCTGACCAATACCCCAAGATGTTTTACTCCCTTATCTAATTGTGACCTACATGCATATAAATGTAGCTTACCCCAAACTATGGTGACAGCCCTATTGTTATATTTGTTATATTATTTTTTTGTAGTTATGAGTATCAATGATCAACAATGTCATTATTAACTAGGTTTGAACTAGCCTATGCTTTGGATGGACTAAATGCTTCTGGCTCATCCACTTCACCTGGCAACAGCCAAAGAGAGGCAGATACATTACATAGGCTAGGTTTGAAACCAAACTCACAGAAAGAAATTTCATGCCTGCTTGCTAGTCAGCAATTCCAATTTGCATGCCTTCAAGTCTTTCTTCTGCAGTGTAACCATTTGACAAAGCCAAAAGGCAGTTCACAGCTCTTTCAACCGTAAGTTGATCCCAACCAATCCAATGTCTTGAAACTTGGCATCCTCTCCTTCACCAGTACTTGGTACATATGGGTGTAGATGATGAAGAACTTTGTTCATTCCCTCAGTAGTATTTTCATCACTAAACAATATGCCTAGACACTCCTGTCAAACAATATATTCCAAGGTTGCAAACTTTGAGCATTTTTCCAGGAAGTGAATTAGAGAAAACAACAAAAATCAACTAATTAGATGATCAGATCCTTTTCAAAATTACAAAATATTATTGCTAAATAACACTCAGCTTCATTGGCAGTGCCAGCAGTGGGGATGTGTTCACAATTAATCAACATTTTCTAAATAAATTTTAAAAATAAAATATACACAATATAAGAATAATATAAATAAAAAATAAAAACCTTTTTTGACTCTTGAGCCATGTCTTGGGAGTGTTCGTGTGGAATATGGTGGGCCAACTGGTTTGCAAAATTCAAGGTATGAAATTTCGTTTGTAATGATACGCCAATTAGAGTAATATAATTATATCTCTGTTGTACTTGGAGTAACTTTGGCATTCTCCATATCAAGGATATCACACCGAGGACTTTCATTAGGTAAGTGGTTGCCTGATACAAGGTTTGGTATAATATTATGGTTTATCCAATGAATGTCTTTATTCCGTTCATCCTGACTCATGTTTCTAACTCGCTGATAAATGTCAAAGTTTTCAAATGGTACATACATCCAGATGAGAATTCAGGTTGAGTAACTTCACCAGTTAAAAGCTGTGGAGGTTCTTCTGTGGATTGCACGGACTGATTCTCTTTCATTTGCAAAACTTTAGAGTCATGCTCCTTTAGCTTTCTTAGTTGTTCATTGTAAAGCTTTCCATATTCATCACACTTTTTGTGGAAGTAGGTTGATAAAACTTCAATCTTCGAGCTTGAAAGAAATCCACACATAGTCTAGGGTCATTAAACAAATATATTAATTTGTAAAATACGTTTAATTAATGAATGCAAAAACAAAATTGTTCTCTAAAAAGGGGGCGGCCTTCACCTCCTAGGAACCTGGAATAGTAAGTAGCTATCCAAACAATGTCTAACCCTGAAACAATACAAACCCTACTCCAAAAACAATGAAATTCTTTGTCAGTGCAGTCCAAATGGGGTCCAATAAAATGCAAGGTTTTGAGAGGTGAAGGCCTCCTGCTAAAATAGCATGGTTAGGGTCTGGCATTATTTAAAAAAAAGAGTCAATGTAATTTTGAATTAGATGTACCCTCCTCATGCAAATATCCGAAAACAGCAGAAACCTCTTTCAAAATCCCCCATGCCCCCTCCATCCCATCAGAAATAATGACTGGTCTCTTATACTACATGCAGCTTAGGTAAAATCTTCAACTCCGAACAGACATCTTGAAAAGAGATATTCCGAAAGTCTTCAACATTAGTCTTTCTGAGAATTGAGTTATTCTTTGAAGAGACTGTGTCTCGCAACATTCCTTTGAGAGTTCATTCAAAACTGCCTTTATTAATTCTGCTTTCAGTAATTTCACTTTGAATGCAGCACTGTCAATGTCTTTCCATGTACCATGAAGGAGTGCTTTTCCAAGTGATTGTAGTTCATCGGGTAGTTTCTTCTCTGTTTGCTAACTTGGTCATGTAACTACAATCTGAAATTACATTCCATCTTGAATACAGCGTAACAGGACAGACTATTATGTATCATATAAAGTAACATTTGGAGGGGAACTATGCAAGCGGATAGGAGTGGGTAGTGAAATCTCCCTGCCAATTTGTTCGAATTTTACTTCCTTCTCCCTAGTGAGTTTAAATAATTTCTTCCTGGAGCATGAATGGCCTAGTCCAAAAAATCCTGTTGAGGGACCTCGGATTAGCCCTTTTTTTACCTCTCCCCTCGAATTTCCGAAAAAAAAAGGAAATTATGATACCCCATGGAATTTCCATCTTGAATAACCCCCCTCCCCTGGAATTCCACATATTTTTACTTAAAAAAGGCCTTAAATACCTGGAATTCCATAAGAAAAGTACCCTTCCCCTGGAAATCTTCAACAGGGGGAAAATGTTTTTGTTTGGGGGGGATTAGCCCAATGTATATCCCATTTTCTCCCCCTCCCTGTGCCATACATGTAAATTCTCCCTTCTCCCTAGCTAGTTTTCTGGACATTTCTCCCGCCTCCCGTTCCTCCTGTCCCCTTTGTGGGTATACATACCTGCCAACTCTCCTGGTTTATGCGGGAGACTCCAGATTTTGGACCTCATCTCCCGGTCGCCCGGTTAGAGCCTCAAATCTCCCGGTTTTTAGCCATTTTATGGATTTCTTTAAATAATCTTTCTACCAAAAAGCTTTAAACTAATTTTGCCAAGAGCTTTCGGAAAGTTTTCGGAACACAATCGGGGTATCTTCCGAAAAATTCGGAAATCATTACGTCATAAAGAAGCCTCAACCAACATTGTCCAGATTTTACAACTCCGGGGGTTGGCAGGTATGGGTATATAATGAACAAGGAGTAGTTAAGACGGGCATTATACTGTACGGTATTTTTAATAAGCTTAATTAAAATATATACGAACAACAACAGGTGATTGGGCTACTTTTTCACTTGTAAAGTTTTAACTTTATATACCTTCGCTCCAGGTATAGTTGATTTTGTAGGATTTTCTTTAATTGGTGGCGGGGGAATGACAATGACATACTGAGGTACATGTACGCGTGCCTTTACTGGCAAAGACACTGCAGTCTCAGGAGGAATAGTCCCATGCTTGTTTGGAGTACTCGTTCTTCCCTCTAAAACAGTCTTCGTTTTTTAAAGTTCTCTTGTTCTATGCTATCCGTATTATTTTGTGATTGCAGTTTTTCCATCCCCATTTGATTTTTGCCTTCATCTCGCTGTCACACTTTGGGAGAGCCTCTAAAATCCCATTTCTTTTCCTACCTAGTCGAAGCCAGGATTTGCAAATATACTGCTTGTCAGACTCGTGGATTTCAACATCGAACGGCAAAGCCAAAACAACGTCTGGTGTCTTCTCTTTCCCAGTGGAACTAATCACGTACCTTTGATCCCATCAAAGATTATTATCAGTATATAATAAGCATTGTTTGTCATCCATAAATCATAATTGATGCTTCGAATTCCACAGTCAAACATTAACATATCCGCCATATTGGTTTTCTCAGCCTGAATCTAATTTATGTAAAATTATGGTAGTGACGTCACCGTATGGCATTAACGGCCTCGAGTCGTAGACGTCTCTCTCGGGTGGGTCAGTGAGCCAGCAGAAGACAGGCGGATACAACGTAGGCTACTCATTCCTATGAATATTATGTTCAGGATCGTAACGAGGTATATTTTTCTCTTGTGATCCCGTATTTTTACCCAGAACTTATAACCAAAGTCATGCTCATTGGCACCAAAAAGAAACTTGCTACTAACTCTGAACTCCTAGACGTTTCTTTCAATGGACTCACTATTGCTCATTCTACCTGTGAAAAGCTCCTTGGTGTCAACATCGATGCATCACTTACCTGGAATGACCACATCGCAGCAGTTACCAAAACGTATAACTCCAAACTTGAAGTGCTTAGAAGAGTCAAACCCTATCTTCCATCTAAGGAAATACTCCTACTCCATAACAGCATCGCCAAACCAACACTAGAATATTGCTGCAGTGTATGGGGAAACTGTTCCACTGAATGCCTAGACCAACTGCTACTAGCCCAAAAACGTGCTGCTAGGATCATTCTTAGTGCCGACTACTCTATTCCATCCCTAAGTCTATTCAAGGACCTTAAGATGATTCCAATATATGAAACTATTCGCCAACGAATCCTAACGCAGACTTTTAAATGTTTAAATAATCTTGGTTCGGAATGTCTCGCTAAGCTATTGTCAAGACCTTCCTATAGTTATTCTACTAGAGCCGTTGTAAATAATAAGCTATACCTACCTAAACCTAAAACTAATGCCGGAAAGTGTTGTTTCTCATTTCTAGCACTGTCGCTATGGAATAGTTTTCCTGTCACTGCTACTAAATCTGATACATTACTAAAATTTAATAGATTTTGTAGGAAATATTTTAAAACTAGACTCACTAATGCTAACGAGTTGAAGAGCAATAGGTTTTACTGACTGTGATGTCTAACGATGTTTCTAGATCCATCCCTTAATACATTTACATATATGTTTTAAATTGTATAATTCTAAAGCTATAGTGTTTATATTTTATTCAATGTTTTTTTTTTTTTTTCATATCTTCCCAATAATGTATATTCCTTTTTGAGTAGTTAAATAATTATCTATTATGTCTTATAATGTAATAATATCATGTTTCTATCTTGGCATATAATAGTTAGGAGGACCAGATTGGAAACAAGTGGAAACTTTATCTGCATATCCTCATTAAATAAAGTGTTATTATTATTATTATTATCCCTGACTCCAATTTTCCAGTAATTTGTGATTCCTGATCCAGACGAAAATAAATGAGCCCGCTCATATTCTGATATATTGATCAGATCTCATAAAATATATCTTGATCCGTGATTCGGGCCCTCTGATCCCAATTCCATGCCTGTGATCTCCGATCCCGGGTCTGTGATCCCTAATCCCACATACCTCGTTATGACCATGTTGTGTTGCTATATATTCACGACATTTCTGAGCCTTGCGATTTTATTGAAAACGTCATCAGTATGGAATTTCCGTCTCAAGTCGCAGACGTCTCTCTCGGGGGGGGGGGGGGGATAGAGACAGCTGTCTTCACAGGTTACTTTCAGTCAGAAACAAACAACAATTGATTTAATTCCTTTTCGTTGTATAAAGTTTACATGAAAAGGTACTGACTGCCATTGCTTCTAGGCTATGAGAAATCACCACTCCTTGGAACAACCACCAAACGTCCCTTTATTTTTAGATTAGGTGACGAGAAAAAGAAGGTATCTGACCGTGACAAGCTCGCGGAAACAGTATCGACTTCTATTGGGGTGTATGGCTGCCATGAGAAGTGCAAGTGGCGCAGATAACACCAAAAAAGGCAAGAGATAAATTTCGGAATATTATTAAGGAAGACTCAAAAGCTTTTTTTAGACCGCGAGGACTGGTAACTAAGAGCATGCGCAAGCACCTTTCACAAATAAAATGTGAAAATTAAACTGATTTTGAGATGCACAACTTCTCATCGTTTTTCGGTAAACTGTGCGTTTTTTTTCATTTTTGTTAGACAAAATCGTACAACTCGTGTGAGCACACGCGTTTATTTAGAACAATATGTAAGAAATATTGTTTTCGATTGCAAAAATGACGTTTTGCAAAATAACACATGACATCTCTTACATACTTTAGCAGGAGCCCATTACTCGGAGCTTCCATCTGTTATATATTCGTACAGCGTTTTTACAGAGTTATTTTTAGATTCCACATCTCATTGTTTGCTTCCATTGCGGAATGGTGTCAACAAAAGATGCCTCGTTAGCTTCTCTTGTTTGGTCAACCAACATGGCTGCAAAGTCATTCATCATTTGAATTAAAATTACGCTTGTGATTGGCTAGCAGAACCAAACTCGCGGGAAACACATTCTAAAAATAACCCGGTCTGTAAAAACACTTTACTTTATTAGATGAAATTGATCATGTGATATGAAAGTTGTCTTCTGTAGATTCATCAAGCACTATAGTTCTCCCCAAAGATTTTGTGCGCTCTCATTGTACATCAGCGACCAAATGATGTGATAGTGTCTGTCCACCACTTGGCACTATCAGGCATTAATTTTTAGTTTTCCACACAATTTTCATGTGCTCTCATTGGTTTGCCACTTGGCTAGTTGATGTTCTTAAAACTAGCATATCAAACTGTATTTCGGGCTCATATTTGAGGCCTGACATGCTTAAGACTGACAAATCTAGTGAGCAACAGAATTAACAATAAATTGTATTGAAAACAACATGGAATAAAATATAAATCAAAAGGAAATTAAAAATGCCATTTACCATCCATAATCACGTCTTTATAAAGAAAACTCTGCCCTATTAGACTTGTGTATGGACTGAGGCCCCAGGGTTCACGTCAATACAGCCTCGGGCAATATGGCCTGAGTTAGATAAATGGCTAATAATTTGAACATACATACTTTTATAGTGCAAAGAATGGGGCTTTCTTCTTAAGAAGTTCTTTGGGGTACACCTTGGCACTGGCGACTATGGGCACCTCACCATAGACCACAGTCACTCTGGACAGGGATTTGAATCGTCACGGCCAGCTGTTTGCAAAAGCAACAAATCATGATTCATCAGGACCAGGACAGTCATGTACGTTTCTTAATTATTTATCACTGACCTTATAACATACATGTAGGGCTAGATATTTTTTTATTTGTTTGAAGATCACTTTCAACAGTCAACAATAGCTGATATGCTTAACGAATATTTTGCCGATATTACCAAATAAATAGGCGACAATACAACTCCCGGTCAGCAGTTTGATGGCACGAAAATTAAAGACTTTGTATCGTCTAAGATAAATTATGTCACACAGTTTAACATTCCAGCTATTACTGTAAAGGAAGTCTGTGAGATCACAGATAAATTGTCTATTTCTAAGTCTACTGGACCCGATGCCATTAGCGTCAAAGTTCTTAAACTAAACCAACCTTCCATAACAACAGGAACGTTTCCCTGTAAATGGAAAAAGGCACGTGTCACCCCTCTACATAAGGCCGGTCCACGGGATCTGTTTTGTCTGTCATGTCTAAGTTCCTGGAAAAACACGTTACCAGATCTTTTATGTGTTATCTCACAAGCAATGGATTGCTGTACAAGCTGCAGTCCGGTTTCCGTGAGGGTCACTCTACTGAGTCCGCTTTGATTAAGCTAACAGACCAGATATTATTTAATATGGACAATGACGATGTCACTGGGATGGTACGTATAGACTTTAAGAAAGCATTTGATGTTGTAGAGCATAAGATACTCTTAAAGAAACTTAGGCTATGCAGAGTTAGTGAGTCAGCCGTGGCCTGGTTCGAGTCATATCTTGAAGAACAACAGTCCGACCTGCGACCAGTTAAGCAGGGTGTACCTCACGGTTCTCTACTTGGTCCGGCGCTGTTTTTACTATTTGTAAACGACATCGCTCTGAACGTGTCAAGTTCAGAAATTGACATTTTTGCAGATGATACAACTTTGTTCATAAATACTGATAAAACTAAAACCATGCTAAATTACAGGCAGACGTCTGCAGAACAAGATACTACACGATAACCTCGACATCAAGCTAAACAACTCTAAAATTGAACAAGTGTTAAGCAAAAAACTCCTCGGAGTCACCATTGATGTAAATGTTGATTATGAGGCACACATTGATGACCTATGCAAAAAGTTATCGAAAAGACTTGGCCTACTTAAATCACGACAAAGAGAAATGCATTATAATGACGTAATTAAGCCTACACTCATGTATGCTAGCTCTATATGGCGAAATTGTAGCAGTGAAAGCATTACTAGGGTCCTTAAGCTCCAGAAAAGAGTGGCAATAATTAATTTAAGTGCAGACACGCCACAGTTACTCTTTTTAACAGTTTAAACTGGCTTCCTTTTACTAATGTTGCCCTAATCAAAAGATGTGCTTTTGCCTTTAAGCGTGTAAATAGTTCCTTCCACACTACCCATACCTACATTAGTCCCCTGCTTGTCAAAAATTCAGATGTGCATAATAGAGAAACTAGATATTCTAATATTAATTTATTATGTCCAAGATACAAGCGAGTTACTGGAGGAGGGACAACATATACCGTCAGAACTATCAGACTGGAACACCATCAATATCGAACAAAGAAGGGCAAATTCTGTAAGCAGCTTTAAACGTAATCTTTACAAAAGCTTTTAATGTCAACAAAAAGCATCCTTACATTTTAAAATCTGATTTTCTACGATAATTTTAATACAATTAATTGTAAATAGTAGGTTTAGTTATAAATAGTACATTTGCAAGTAGTATATATTGGTAGTTAGTTCAAATCTTTCACTAGTATTTTTAGCAATTGTTTTTTAACATAAATTATAATATTAATAGTTTCCCATCAGCAGTATTGTAAAGTTTTAGCTTTTTCACTTTGTCAATTTTTCCTTTATTTATTTAATTTTATTAGAAGAGCATGAGGTTATCGCCTATTATCGCCGTCATGATCATTACTTTCATAGTGCAAAACATTTTACTTATATTTTATTTACTTTTTCTTTTAACAGTGGATAAAATTTTAACACACTGGTATGCCATCCTATCCTTCAGGAACGTTTTCCGTCAAGCATTGGAGTCCCTCCAATCAGGTGAACCATTCATTAAACATGCAATTTAGGTCTCAACTGAGACTCCTACATGTAGTTTAATGGTGCCAGGAGGACAGATCGGAAAAACGGAGCGCATGCGCACTAGGCACTTAATTAAAAGTGAATCAAGATGGCCGGCGAGCGGGAGTGAATTCTAGCTCTTTTTCAGTGACCTCTCACAGCTCAAGAAATACCACGATTACTTTATTACTTCACACCATGGACTGATATTCTTCAGTGACTTCTCTGAACCCAAATGACACATAATCCAGTTCAAAGAAAGAACGCTACAATTGCTCGTTCAACTCTGTCTTCAAGAAAAACGAACCTTTTCGAAATGTTCATATGCGACTGGAAAAACGTAAAAAATAAGGAACTTGTGAATATATAAGCTTTACACTTCGGTAGAGAACTAAGGAGGTAATTGTTTTCAACATATAAAATACCATATTCGAGATTTTCATACCATTTTTCAAACGAAGCATTTGAAGTTACAGTAGTGACTGGATTCTAGACTGTCTGCAGAAGTAGAAATCTTGGAACAACAATCCGTATTACCAAAGACTGTAAGTAAATCTACAGAGCTGTTATCAGGAAATTGTACAATATTTCACTTGATTTGGTTATTATGGTATCACATCGGCATTTTGACGAAATAGTTGATTCTTTTACCAATGTAAAGAAAACGATTTTTAATTTTGCTTTTATAAAATGAAGTGTTAATTACATGTAAAAATAATTGTTCTGTTTTCAGAAAGCCAACAATAAAACATAATTGTAATCGAATACCTTTGGCAAAGCAGTTTTGTGTTCGTTTAATTTTGTTCACGTTAGAAGAGGATTGACACTAATTTTGTTGTGCGGGACTTTTGTGTGGTTCTGTAAGAGAGGTGGTTGGTGTGTGAAATCAAGCCTGCATGTGGACTTTCTCACCCAGGAACCAGGCCCAGGCACGAACATATGTTGTTGATTTTTAAATATAGAAGCTCTGAAATGCCATTTTCAGCTATTTCAGATAGGTTACATGCGTAAAACGTATGTAAAACTCCCCAAATGGTTAAGCAAGTATTTTCTATTATTCTTCACTAGGTTATTTGTTTTTTTTTGGGGGGGGGGCGGAGGGGGTGGGGGTGGGGCAGATACCCCGCTTGTCTCCCTGCTAGCTACGGCCAGGGGCACGTTTCTCGAAAGCCCCGATAACTTGATAACTTACCGGGCCCGGTAAGCAATACGTTTTTAGCATTTTTAACGGTATTACCGGGTCCGGTAAGTTATCGGGGCTTTCGAGAAACGGGCCCCTGCAAACCAGTTTTTAAAATGGATCAGTCATCTCATTTGTTCTGAAGAGCGTGCAAGCTTTATTTCAGCTCTGAAGTTTGGATGATATCTACGTACATGTAACTTTCATTACCTATCCTGAAAGTTGTCACATCATCAACAGTACATCTCATTGTTACACCAAATAGCATGAAAGTTAAATGGCAATATGAACTTCACTACTAACAACAAAGTTAAATATTACATGGCTCCTGTTCATTCCAAGCATAATGGACCAGTGTTGTATACTTTTCAGATGAAGGCTTTTCTTAGCAATCCACTAACTTCGTCACTACATCCATGAGTTCACCATTGGGTGCCTATGTTTCATTTATACTTTATTTAAGAAAATAAACTGTTAATTGTAAACCTGTTTTTAATTGTAACATGGTACAACAGGGAGGACAAAAATATTTTATAATATATTTGCTGTAATGTTTTTTTAAATGCAGCAAAATCCTCTACTATCTTGCTGAGTTTATATCCAATCAACAGGTGACATAACACACAAAAGTTAAGCCTATATTCTGTTTAAATGTATCTCTTTTTATTTGCCTTAAATGGTTATAAATCTACATAATTTATACATGCAGGAATCCATAAGCAATTACATATAATAAAATTAATTGTTAATTTGTTTGAAAAACTTGGCAGCTTCCTCTTTCATGAGCCTCTTTTTGGAGTTACACAGAAACTACATTATTAGCATAATGGCGAAGTTTCATTAATCAGTCAGTGTAGCTGGCTTGGACTTTGAATATGTTAAAATACAAATATTATAGTTTGTGTAGCTGGCTATACATGTATATGGCTACACTGTATTTCAGTCTAAGTGCAATTAACTAAGTTATTTTGAAGCCCCTGATAATTTTAATAGTGGCCATTTCCTGCATGGCCCCATTTTATGTGCATATGTAGTATACTTATTTTATGAAGTGTGTGAACATTAAGTGAAGATTATTTTTTGAAATTATGTGAAGGGCTATAATCTAAGAAATATGTGAATAATAATAAGTGAACATGTTTTGTGAACGTGATTTTTTAAATGATATTTGTATGAATTATGTGAAATTATTTAAGGTACTTTGAATCATGTATATTTCATGTGCTTATGTTTTATATATTAATTTACGTAAACTTATTTCAGAGATGAATCACATGTGTATATATTTGAATTGTTAATCCACCTAATGGGATCGTTTCAAGGCAGGAACTGGGTAATTTAGAGGAAGGAAGGTGAAGGGTTAGGTGCCCAGTGAATGAATGTTATAGTCCAGTCTGTATATATAAGCACAATAATTAAATTGGGAAAGGAAACTGGAAAGCAAAGAGGGGGAAGTATGTTCGGATGAAGTATGTTTGGATGAAGCATGTTTCCAATGGCTTCCATTTAATAATAATAATAACAATCAAACAGTGTAAGTAAAGAAATAATTAACTTAATAATAATAGTTATATTATATTAATGATATCAATGCTAAGAATCTCTGCTTATGATCATGCATGTTGATTTCAAATGAAGGTTTTTAAAATTAAATTTTAAATAATGCCAAGTGTGCATTCTGTATTAAGCAGACCCCCTTTTAAATGGCTAGGAAGTCTGGTATGACCTAAAGCCGAGGGTTCTCTCAGATGGTAAACTTAATTTAAGATTCAGATGCAACATACATAAATAACGTAATTGCTTATAATCATATTAGTATTATTGATAGTATTCTATTTTATGTAAGGCTAAAATTTTACTCAAAAACCCTTATGATTTGAATTAACATGAACATGCAATGTACTTGTGAACAGAGATTCTTAGTATTGATATCATTATCATAATTATTAGAACTGTTGTTTATTTAATATTAATATTTTTTATAATTAAAATTATATCATTATTAGGCAATTAGTTATTTTTTGTTCACCAACACACATGTATCTGATTGTTAATGTTAGTATTATGAAAGAAGCCTCATTGGAATTAACATCCCTTGCCATCATGATCTTCCTTTCTCAAATACATTATCAAACCCACATAAACTGAATCAACTATCATTATTTCAATGAATACCTACAATGTTTCCCTTCCTCACTCAAAATTTGAGTTACAACACCAACACATACATGATTTACCTCTAATTAAATTTTATAGAATAGTTTTGCATATTTTAAGAAAATGATGTTAACTTTTTTTAATGTTCACATGTTTCATAGATTTAAAGTACAAGTTCTTGTTTTTGGTGGAGAATAAAGATCAAGAGAAGTGATGATGCTAAAAAGTATACATTTTTGAAGTCTTTCCATACAGATGTGTTCCTGCCATGCGCAATGCTGTTTATATGGGTCCAGATAATTATTATTCTTTTCTACAGTAAAAATAAACAGGTTTAAAACACTTATAGTCTCAAATAATGAGAAAATATAGATGAAAACTATATACAGTACATTTGTATTTGTTTTCATAGTTTGCTATATTTGCATGCGTGACTTTGCTTTTGCTTGGGGAGAACAGAGATCAAGAGAAATTATGGTGTTTGAATTTTGCATTTCTCAACAAGTAATCTGTATAACCAGATGCTCCTGTACTATTTCTGACCAGATATTTAAAAACATCACACAAACACTGAGTGAATACAGGAAAATCAACAAGACCAGAGGTACAGAAGTAACTGAGTGAAGTTCGTCTTTCTCTGATCTCCATAAAATGTGTAAAGCAAACACAAAGCCTGAGTAAGAAAGTCCACATGCAGGCTCTTGGTTTCATACACCAACAACCTCTCTTACAGAACCACACAAAAGTCCCACACAACATAATTAGTGTCAATCCTCTTCTAACGTGAACAAAATTAAACCAACACAAAACTGCTTTGCCAAAGGATTCGATTACAATTATGTTTTATTGTCGGCTTTCTGAAAACAGAACAATTATTTTTACATGTAATTAACACTTCATTTTATAAAAGCAAAATTAAAAATCGTTTTCTTTACATTGGTAAAAGAATCAACTATTTCGTCAAAATGCCGATGTGATACCATAATAACCAAATCAAGTGAAATATTGTACAATTTCCTGATAATAGCTCTGTAGATTTATTTAGTCTTTGGTAATACGGATTGTTGTTCCAAGATTTCTACTTCTGCAGACAGTCTAGACTCCAGTCACTACTGTAACTTCAAATGCTTCGTTTGAAAAATGGTATGAAAATCTCGAATATGGTATTTTATATGTTGAAAACAATTACCTCCTTAGTTCTCTACCGAAGTGTAAAGCTTATATATTCACAAGTTCCTTATTTTTTACGTTTTTCCAGTCGCATATGAACATTTCGAAAAGGTTCATTTTTCTTGAAGACAGAGTTGAACGAGCAATTGTAGCGTTCTTTCTTTGAACTGGATTATGTGTCATTTGGGTTCAGAGAAGTCACTGAAGAATATCAGTCCATGGTGTGAAGTAATAAAGTAATCGTGGTATTTCTTGAGCTGTGAGAGGTCACTGAAAAAGAGTTAGAATTCACTCTCGCTCACCGGCCATATTGATTCACTTTTAATAAAGTGCCTAGTGCGCATGCGCTCCGTTTTTCCGCTCTGTCTGCCAGAAGAGGCTAGTGAGGGATACTAAGCAATGGGAGTGAAGATGAGAAAGGCGTCTAACCCTAGAAACTGTGAATTTGAACAATAATTAAATATTACAAATGTATAACACTCTGACATGTAGAGTAAGAATAATTAATTCTATTGTTTGAATTTACAGTTTTGACAAGTAGGAATCAGTCTCATTTCTCATATTGACTTCTCTCACTCTTCCTGGTCTCTCTCTGCTAGCCTTAAATCCTAGGAAAAAAGAAGTTCATGTTCATGTTTCATGGATGTGGATGGAAAGCTAAGGAAGCAATTTCAGATGACTCACAGCTGGGGTTGATTAGGCAAATTGATGGTCTTTTTACCAGTATGTTGGGGGGTGATTATCTTACTTACAAGTTCCACAAAGCTAAAGGCACCAGTGTTACAGAGGATGTCATTTCCTCACTTCAGCTCTACGACCATGAATTGTGGGAGCAGCAATTTTCCGGAATATGTAGTATTAATGACAAGTCAAACTCTGCCAAGCCAGTCACTGCCTCGCCTTCCACAGAAGAGAACAGAAAGGTCCAGTCACCACAGGTCCATTCACCAGAGGCCCAATCACCAAGGGTTCAGACACCAGAGGTTCAGACACCAGAGGTCCAGTCAGTAAAAGTCCAGTCACCAGAGGTCCAGTCAGCAAAGGTCCAGTCATCAGTTAGATCCAACCATCCAGGCATATCTCAAATAGCCTACCAACTGCTTTAGCTGCTGCCTGCTACAGGGCAGATGTAGCTGCTATACAGTCACCCACATGCTATATTTCATCATCAACAATAAAGACCATTAGTGGGGCTTTCCTTGCAACAGACCCATATAGCCTTGCTTCCCGACCATCCGAAGCAGTTATCAGAAAGGCTGAACAGGATGGCATTACAGTCTTAAAGAAATTCTGTCATGTAGCTGACACAGCTGAGGCTGATTGGCTAGGACAGGTTTGCTGTACAGCAATTGAGTTGGTATCACTGGGGATGCAGTATGGCATAAAGCAGTCAATTTCCCACTGCTGAGTTTGGGAAGGAAAATGATAGATGTTACATCCTTCAGTGACCTGGTGCAGGAAAGATATATCGACAATTCCGTCATTGATATCTGCATTGAAAAGTACCTACAGGAAGACAGAAATATTGGATGTCAAACAACATTGTACTTCCCAACAGAACTCTATCAATGGATGGCAACAGGTGATAAAGAATTTCAGACTAATCAACTGGCTATTCAAACCGTTACCTTGCCAACAGTTGACTACGTATCCCAAGTCTTAGTTGCAGTACACATGACAACACATTGTGATTTACTGAACAAGTGCCTCTATGTGATGATGGGATGAAACTCTCTCCCCATACAATACTGCCATGCCTAAAAAAGATACTGGATCTACTTTCTGAGATGTATCCAACTACTCCATTATTGCGACAGCCATTCTGGCATTCCTGCAGTTCATTTATGCGCTTTGGTATGCCCTCTGAAGCACCTGTGGATTCCAGAATGATTGGAGTAATAATGGCAGCTAGAGACTTGCTTTTAGTGGTTCTTTCCACAGGTTATACCTATAGCTATTTTCTCTTAGCTTCAGCCGATTATCAAGCCTTTCTTTGAGATTTGGTTGTTCAATTGAAAGCAGGATCTTTCAAATTTTCACTTGAGCTCAAACTCAAAGAAGTAAACAAACTCGGTTCACCTGAGAGAACATCTGATTGTCTTTTTCAGAAAATTTCTAAGGGCATATTATAAGAAAAAATATAAATAGCATGATTTGTTTGTGGCACGATATTACTATTATGAACAATTTTGAAATATCACGAGCAGTATTTATGCCAAATATCACTACAAATCATGCTACTAATACTAACTCGACGTTTTGCGTACGTTTTTCGATATTTACTCTTCCAGTTCGGTTTCTACGCCTTTTCACGACAAATCATGTTATTCTTTCGACAGTTTTGAGTCATGCACATCGCTGTATATCTCGGTTTGTAAGTCATATCTATGCCGATTTCAACTTTTTCTTCTTCATCGATCTCCATAAAGTTACATCCACTCCATTTCGATTTATAGAGTCCGGGTTTGACTCTTTCTAGTACAAAATGTAGTCTCCTTTGCAGCCGTCGTGCGCTCTGTCACGCAACGCTCGGATCCATTCTCGTTCCCCGTTGAGGAGGCACTGGGAACAAGGATGAATTTAACGCTTGCGCAGAAATTTTGCTGCATGAAACAAAACAAAATGGCCTGCACCCGAGTAATGAGGCTTGACGTTCGACTTGATACCTAACTTTAAACGGAGATATGTGAGTGGCTGTTCATATTTACTGCACTGAAATGACTCGTCCCGTTTCCCTTTCCGGCCCTTTCGCAACACTACGTTGTGCAATGGAACGAGTCTCCCCAGTCAATCCTGATAAGCAGAAGCTTAGGGCCATTAAAAACTTCAAGAGGAAGCAGTGGAGGAGAAGAAAGCAGGAACGTCTAAAGCTTGAGCGTTAAGAAAAAGCCATGCGGAAAATTCGCGAATAAGTGAAAAAAGAAAGAGAGGAATCATGTCCAGTTCCACAACATGTCGAGAAAAAAGACTGATATTCAAGTCAATTGCCAGATTGAGCCCGGTACGTCAAAAGCGAGGGCAAAATGCTCCACAAGAGGCGAAGAAATGGTTAGAATAGCCTAAGTCAGATTCAAGCACCGGAATCACGCCATCCAGAAAGAAGACTGAATGAAGAAAGAAGTAGCGAGGTAAAGAATCCCAGAAGCGAGGCTGTAATAAGAGCTGGATCGTAAATTGCTAAAGGGTGTTGACGGCGTGAACGCCCTTTTTAGTGGAACTTTTGGTACCGAATACCGATAGCTACCGGTTGCAATAAACGAGCTTAAAGACAGGAGCAGAAAGAAAGAACTTAAGGATTTGACGAAGGCCGTTCGCAGAGAGGCACAAGTACTGTTGGCCCTCGGAGATCGTAAAGGACTACCATTCCTCTTTGGTGTCTGTAGTCTGAGTAAGCCGGTGTTCCTTGTTTTTCTATTTCATGGCGATGAGAATAGTAATTTAACAATTAATAAGGCAACAAAACTTACTCCGCCATTAATCAAAACAGACTGGAATCGATCATTGAATCAACGGCCGAGACTTTGGAGTATGTACATAATAAGGGATATATCTACAACAATCTAAAAGCGAATGACGTTGTGTTGGAGGGCATAGCAGGAAATTATAACCCATTAATTGATTTTGGTAGTAATCAAGGCATGTGATGCAAAGCCACATACCCCGAGGACTAACTATCTATCTGACATTAATTCTTATATTGCACCGGAGATCTTAGATCGAACTGGAATGCGATCGCGTAGTAGGAACGTTTATTCTTTCGATAAAATGATTGTATTCGTCTCCAAGCGTTGTGACATTTCCGTATCTGCTACAGTAGAAAATGCTTTAATATATAGTAGCGATAAATGTACTTATCTTAGCGAGTTTAAGATATCGTTTCCTTAATTTTGGTAATCGGTAATTTCGGTTTTAAAATTATTAAAATTGTTGAGTTGAGCTAAACATAAAACTTTGCTGTGCATTTGAGTCCGAAGTTTATCTTAGTTAAAATGGCTTTTTTAACAGCCGTATAACATGCTGAGTTTCACGAGATGATTGTTTCACAGAGAAGCGTGAAGCACAAATGATTTGAGAATAAAAGATGCTATGTATTTACCTCACGGTCAATTGAGGCGAAAAACTTGCAGAAATATGTTGCACATGATAGCTATCAGCTTACAAACAACCTGTCATGCCCGTTGGCTTAGCTGATAGCACTTGTGTACGACAGGCTTAAACACTCAGAGGTTCAAAACATCAAAAACAATAAAAACCCAATGGCCTTCTCTATTATTTTTTCCCTTCGTGTTTGGATCCCCTGACCAAACTCTGAAATTAGTGTTTGTAATATTACATCACAAATGTATTTTATTTCTTTAAGGTTGGTTCAGAACAATTTCAGGCTTTCATCCCTTGCCTTAACGAAGCACAAGAAAATGAACTGAAAGCAGCAGAACTTGAAGAAAAGTGTGGTTTGAATGAACAGATGTTGAACCTTATCCTTATACATGGCAAAAACATGGAGACCTACAGAAATTATATCCCAGCTATTGAAGTTGCTCACTGACAAAGTAAATGATCTGGTAAGAGTTTTCATTGTAAGTTGTAGAAGTTAATTAACTCAATCATGTAGCATAGGGCATGCTATAAAATATGTTTTGACAGAAAAAGGAAGCGCTGGTGATTAGAGGCAGCATAAAATGTGATTCTGCTGAGGGCTCCTGCATTCAACATCTAGAAGAGGTGCTACAGGGCTTGAAAGTGCAGCGGCAAGCATATCATAATCATATCATAACCAATATTGTATGTACAATATTTTCTCACCTTTTTCTCTCTCTACTTTATAATATTGATTCTTTTCCTCGACTATCTATTGTCACTGTGGTACCGGCCAACACGAAAGCTTCAGCTACTTTGGCCACTACGCACATATCATCTAAAATTAAAATAATTATGTTCTGTAATCTATTAAGTTTCCTACTGCTGTAACAACGTTTTATACAATTATGAAAATAGTGCCAATAAAAATGAATCTTGAATCATGGTGGACAATTTGGTGGAAATCATATAAAGAAATGCTGTGAGGCACATTTTAATAGAAGTACAGTCAGATCAGACTCTTTGTTAGCTGCAATGTTTGTTACATGAATAACTTTTTGGCAGTTGAATTATCATGTCTAATGCATCTACATGTATAATATGTACATAGTTAAACACATGTATTAGCTCTTAAAAGTTACCACTATAAACCCCAGGTAAGATACATGTACACTGTACACTCATAATCATCAAGTTAAACAAATATTTGACCGACCATTGGATTTTAATGCAAAACCAACAATTAGCTGCGAAAAGCCTCTTTACCAAAATTGGTTCGTGGCCATACGAGGGTTAGTTTTGTTGATGAGCCCCTCGGATTGTAATTTCTAGAGGCTGAACGTGGTATAAATTTTGAGGATAAATATTCAGGAGGCACGTTATTTAAAGCCTTATAGATCATTATTTAGAGTACCAAGGAGCTCATCAATCTTAGTATCAAAGGGTAAACCGGTTATTTTTCTGGTAGCTCGTTTCTGCAACTATCGTAGATTCTCAGCAACTCCTTTGTTTAAGTTTTCCAATACAACATTGCAGTAATGAAAAAGTGGGAGTATAGAGTATCATTGACACTTAGCAGTGCTTTGAGGGCTATGAAAGGCTTTATACGTCTGAGCGTACTTAAGCCTGAAGAAATTTTCTTCACGAGTTTGTTAATGTGGGTTTTCCAAGACAAATTTTCATCTAGATGTAACACCAATATATTATGTTGAGATAACTCTTTCTATGACTTTACCATCATTTGTAAATTTCTGGTGGGCACCCAAATAGTAACAATTCAGATTTGGTTGCATTTAGGGTGAGTTTATTTGTGCAAAGCCAATTTCTAACATGTTGGAGGTCGAGTTCCAATGATTCTTCTATCTCTATCGGACTTTCGCCGGTTACTGTTTATAAAAACGATTTTAGTAAGGCAGTTGGGTAGATCGTTGAAGTAGAGTAAAAATAGAATGGGCCCTATGATCGTTCTGAGGCACGCCGCAATTGAGTGTTCTGGGATTAGATGTTTCATTATTTATCCTGAATCGTTGCTGCATGTTACTAAGATACGAGTCAAACCAGTTCAAAGAGGCTTGGTCTAATCCATACAATTTAATAAGCTTTTCAAGAAGGATTTCGTGGTCGACAGTGTGAAACGCTTTTTTCAGATTCAGGAATAACACGGCATTGACATTTCCTTTGTCAATGCTGTAGTACCACTGGTCTGTAGCTTCTAGTAATGCTGTCACCGTAGAGTGGAGGGTACGAAAACCGGATTGGCTATTAGTAAGGATTTTGTGTTCTTGAAGATAATCATCAAACTGAATTAATACCAGCCTTTCAAATAATTTTGCAACAGCAACACTTGTAAGCTTCCAATTTTGGGGTAAGATCCCTTTTGCTATAGATAAATTAAATAGTGAGGTTAGAGAGGGGCTGATAATTTCAGCTGCTTCTCTTACTAACCTGCAAGGGATATTATCTAATGATAAAAGAATAACATTACGTAGATAAGGACTATTTTACAAACAGCAAGATCTCTCTTCTTATCAACAAATATTGTTTTCTATTACCTTCGATAAAGTTAAATCAATATTAGTTACAATTTGAAAAATTACAGCGGGGTTCAAACCACACAAATTAGCATATCTCAATAACAGTTGATTTCCTGTGTTTACCCTTCATCGGACTCTAATATATGCATGCTAGTTTCCTGAAACAAATCCAGCACTTTTTTGCTGGGAATCCTAAGAATTCGGAATCCCCCCAGAAAACAAATGGGTTGGCGAGCCATCAGAGGGGTGGCACTGTCTACATGACAATGTCACGAAGATAGCTGACCTGAAGCAGCCCCAAGCTATCACATCAACTCGGTTGCGAAATACATTGCAACAGTTTCCCAAATGGCTGCACTCAGAGAAGTATATATCGACTGGTTGGCACGCCACCTCGGCCTCGATGTTCGTGTCCACCGCAACTTTTATAAGATCCACGAGTCTACAGCTGGATTTGCTAAAGTCAGTAATCTTCTTTTTGCGGTAGACCGTGGAGACTCAAAACATCTGGTCGGCAAGAGCCTCGCAGCAATCAACGTTGAAGATATTTATCGCACTGTTTATTTTATGCAGGAACCATAAGAACAGAGTAGGGAGTGCTTTCTAAAATTTTGTTCTTTACAGATATACCTTATATCGCTTACAACGATGCAACGGGACAGAAGGGAGTAAATCCGTAGACCGAGTCAAGTCGAGTCAGATGCCCGAATCACAGTCGTTTACACGTAAGGCAGCTGTTTAATCTAGCCCTAGGTGACTGAGCTCTCGTCATTTACTAACACTAATCTACTCTTCGAGACGGTTAGTTTTTTCTTTAAATTTCCGGTTAAACATATGTAGCTACTGTTATAAACATGGCTGCAGTTTGCTTTCTGTTTTCCATGGCAGTTATCATCCCAGGCACTGTACAATAGGATTATTTTTACATAACTAATATAATATTTTTATTACATGGCTTCTCTGGAGACAGAATCACAATTCTTCTTAAAAAGAATTTATATATGTAACTCTTGTAAAAAAAATCAAAATAATCTCCCAAAGGCTAAAACAATTGCAAGTGTAAAATACTTTTTTTATCAAACCTGCAAAGAATACCAACTATTCCTTGTTGAAATTCCATATGGCCAGCCTCTTGTTGTACATAAACTTGAGACAATATACATGTAGCAACACAAGACCAGTGATAATGTAGTGAACACGAATGGTTAATTCTGTCCTGCTCTGCTGAGACTTACAACTCTTTATCAAACAAGTTTGATTTCACATGGTTTCGCACGGTTTTCAGGGAAGAATAGGTGAATCCTTGCTGACATCATTGTTTACATTTTTGCCTCATTGGCATAAATTAAACTTCAAACTACAAACAAACAGAGTACATCAGTTGAAAGAGAATTTTAAACTTAGTAATCACCAAAAATGTAAGATTGATATATTAAATATTTACGGAGAAATTGACTTTTCAAACCTGTAAAATGGGCTGGGGGGCAAAAGTTGCTGACAGTCATACATTCTTTGTAAATTTTGCTATTTTAAAATACTTGTTCCTCAAAATAAATTTATTTTATCATTCTAAAATTTTCGGTGATTATCAAGTGTGTCAATCTCTTTCGATTTATGGACTCTGTTTGTTTGATGTATGCTAATAAGGAAAAAACGTAAACGAGGATTCGCCTATAACAAGAGACCAAGTAAAACCCCAACAACACATGCAATGTTCCTTTGAACTTCCTCCCAGTAATTTAGCATTCAGTTTTGCACTGTATCATTAGCTTTGCATATTTACTGGCAGCTTCTACACCAGGGGTCAACCCCCAGGTACCCTGGGGATTTGCACAAATACCCAATCAAAGTCGTATCAAATACCCTGGTATGGGACACAGCAATTAGTAAAAATTCATACAAGTCCTGATCTATGAACCAAAATGAGCTTTCCCCCTTCACCGATGGGCAACAAACAATTAATTCTGACAGGTTAGGATCATGGATCCACCCCTGGGGGAAGCTGCTAATACATGCATTATTTACCCATCCATTTACTACAACAACAACAACAAAAGAATTTAAGGCAGCACTCATGATTATGTATGTAATCTACTAGATTTAGCCTGTATATTAATACATAAAATGTACATAGTGGCAACAAGAGGACTACTACTACTACTACTAACAGAGGAGAATGTCTGTGTATTTTATAGCATCATGGTATTGCTAATTGCGGACAAACTCATTTACTCTCTATGTACATACGACTATATCCACCACACTTGAGGGTGGTCACTACCAGAGATTTGGTTGCATTCTCAGTGTCGGCCTACAATTTAACATTCTGATCCAAGAAGACATGAAGGTCTAACCATTTGCAGATGTCAGAGCAAAGGCAGTACCAGTTCTCCCACTTATTTGAAGGTCCCACCGGGATTTGAACCCACTACCTCCTGCACAACACTGAGACTGACACTTAACCACTGAGCTTACTGGGATGCAGACTTTAAGCAAACCGGAGGCTACCATCTTTGTTATAGGCCCAAACTTAGTTCAGATAAAATTAATCCAATTGTAATGAAATTATAAATACATATAAATGATGTAACTTTGAAATTTAGAATAAAGTGTTAGTTCTCAAATAAATTATAGACTGCATGAGTCCATTTCAGAAATAAACATGCGATTTCCACTCGGTTTTTGGATTATTGGAGTCATTCTGTCTTCACACCAAATAATTAATTGCAGTTGTAGATCTTCCCGCTTGTTTAGAAGTATTCCTGGATCCGTATTACTATTTAACCGAAAGAACTGATAAATTGGGCCAATTTCTGGAGCCCATTTTCTAGTCTATTAGAAGCCATTTAAAGTTTAAGAGAAAATAATAAATATCAACACTGCAACCTGGTATTAAACATTTGTGTTTACGTACCAAATATGTCAGATACATAATTTGGACGCGGGCGCAATCTCATTCTCAGACTCCTTTCGTATATAAAAACGTGAGAATTTTCCATGCAAACGGCCCGTAAATCTCCTGTCGTCCCTAGAAAAACTGAACATCTTGGTATTTCAGTCGAAGAAGTCTTTGTTTTCAGCAAAAATGGCCCAAAAACTAGGTGATTTGCCATCCTTTGTAGCCGCCATCTTGGATTTTTCAGAAAAACCTGTCCCGCGTGTTTATCCCATGGGGAATCGATTCTGATTGGTTGACGGAGCCAACCAGCGACACAAAAAATAAACATAATAATAAACACTTGCAATTTCTGAATCGTGTCTCAGCCGAAGGCCTGGCCCGAGTACTATCAGTACAGTAGACTAACTTAAAAAATGAGCTGAATGTGGAAATACCACCGCCGGCGCATAACCAGAAGATATTGTGGTTCCAAAGTTTAGTTTGTCCCAAGGTACCTCAGAAAGAATAATCAAGCCTCAACTAAATTCCTAATGCTAAATAGCTTTCAGCCTGATTCCGAACGAGCTCAGTTGCACGCAAGAATACGAAACTTGCCTTTTTTCGCTCGTAAAGTAAACCATGGCCGTGCAAATCAGTTTATCAGTTAGAGTGTTTTCTCGATTTACGAAAATGTTCTTTTTGTGCCTAAACAAATATGAAATCAACTTTATATAATCAACCTACGTTATGTGTATAGTGTATTCATAGAACTTCGCACGTGCTTGGCCATATTTAAGACCTTTTTCGTCACCGAACAGCAGCTGTTGGAAACAGCAAACAAAGAATACCAAACTGAAGTGTAGCCAAACGAAGGAGGGGAAAACAAAGAAAAAATGAGTGATATTCCAGTGGCTCGGTCATTCGACTCAGACTCGGACTTGACTCGGTCAACCGGTGAACTCGGACAGAAGGTACTGTATGAAATAGAGGAAATATGAGTATATATTCTTGTGTGTGCCAAGCGCGGCTCGGGATAGCTGCACGTAGCTGTTGTGACCTAGCACGTCAGCACGAATAACCTGGTGTGGTAATGGTTAATCTGGAAAAAAGCACGGGGGTTCTTACGGGTTCTTACCATGTAAGTACGACCTTGTGTTCGAATAGGAAGAGTAGGCGGGTGAAGGGACGACCTAGTATGAACTTGCAAGAGTTAAAAGAGACAGTGAGGTGTTAGAAGGACTCATTGACAGATACACGATGACCAGTATTTGGATATAATTTCGAAGATGCGTAGGAATGATTTGCTAGAAGAATTAAGACGTGAAGGTTTATACCATGTGCAGTTGTTTCACAAAGGCACCTTCTACTCAGTTATTTTAAGACGCTGAGTGTTGGTCCAGCCGGGGTTTGAACCCGCGACACCCGCTCAACAAACAGGAGCTTAACCACTGAGCTAACCAACCTGGAGGCAGTTTAATAAGTTTTATGAATTCGATCTAATATTCATTCTGACTGATTTTTTCTTTTTCCTTTTTCTTTTTGCAGTGGATGAAATACTAACGTACCACTACACTGAAAAGTTGCTGTTCTTGAGGCTGTGCTTTAGAAATGCAAAAGAAGCCATCAGCAAAGGTGATTTGAATGATTTTACTTCAGAGGATGTCGATGGACGGCATCACAGAAAACTACCGAGTGGACTGACGTTTTCCAAAGAACACCTGAAGTATGAGTATACCCCAACGAAGTCCTGTCTAGTGGTTGATGAAGATCATCCAAGATTTGTTTATAATAATGATGACTGGGAGTTCCTACTTTCCTAGAAACGTTTTCGTGACAAGTAAAGAAAATGCAAACAGGCCTCATTTCGTAAATCGAAGAGGCATCCTGTTGCAAAGGTGCAAAACAGCGCTCTGTACCAGGATCTTCCGGCAGTCACAAACGATAACAAGGAACAGCAACTGATGAAACATTTTTATTTAATATTTGGTAACTGCATTTAACTCTGAAATACCTCAATATTGCTGTATATAGCATTTCTCTAAAAGTAAAAAGTACACACTTTCGGCAAAAATCTGAAATTTCATGACTTTTCCATGACCTATGTAATTTTTGTAAATTCCATGACTTTTCCAGGCCTGGAATATAATTGTAAAATTCCATGACTTTGCCATGACTGTCAAACCGTTGGTCATCTGACGTAAGAAGAAGTTAGTTTCATTGGGCACTCACTGTAAATTGCTGCAGATTCCATATGTCAACTCACACGTCAGAATTACATGGAAAAGCAACCAAAAACCAACATGTAAAATTCCAATTAGATATGTGATTTAGCCGTGTCCTTGTTGATCAGTCTATGGTTCTTCCAGGTCCCATTACGCATACCTGCCCAGCGCACGGTTGTGAAAAAAATATCACAGCCTTTATAGCCATTAAAAGTTTAACAAATCAAAGAAAAGAAAATATTCATACAAAACTGCACTTTCTTTGCAGAAGCATTCTCAATATAAAATAAATAGCTACAAATCTGGGGTTTACTGAATGAACGTTTTAAAGCTCGTGTTTCCTGCAAAATTCAAAGTATTCCGCAACTGACACGGGAATCAATTACTTAGCTTTATTTTATTGTCACTAATTATAGACTAATTATAGACATCAATAGGCTAAAAGTAATTATTGTTTGTATATCAATCAGATAGAGATATAAGGAATACTTGCAGGAAATACCTTTGAATATTTTGTTTGATGATTCACACACAAAAAAAAAAACAGAACAAGCAAACAGTAAATTTCAACAAAGAGTACCTGCTGGTCTTGTGGTACATTTGGCCTGAATATTTGTTGCCGGATGGTTGTTTGGTTCCTAGCTGGAAGAAAAAATCGCCCTGGAACAAAGATTGAGGCATCCTCTCGTCTGTTGATCGTCAGTCTTCGGAGACAAACATTGAATGAAGGAAGATCCTCCCCAAAATCTCGGTATCTCTCATTCTGAGGCCAGTAGTAAGGTAATGAAACATCCTGGTTCTGTTTGATTTTGAATGTAATCGTGAAAGGGAACATCATTTTATTTTGTTCTACCGTTGCCAGCCCACCTGATTGTTATTCTATTTCAAATACTAGATTCTGGCAGGTAGTACACATCCCCGTCCCAGTGTCTTTGCCGTCCCAGTGTCTTTGCCGTCCCAGTGAACCCAGGCAATACAGAGAAGCCAGCTAGCCAAGATGACGAAGGAAGCAGCAATCCAAGATAACCGGGGGACCAGCTAGCCAAGATGACGAGGAAGCAGCTGTCCAAGATAACCAGGGACCAGCTAGCCAAGATGACCCAGAAGCAGCTAGCGACGACGACCGGGAGTGGGTGCCATCCAAACGACCATGGTACAGGGCCATATCAATCCACGAAGACAACTTCGACACAAATGGTTTTCTTGACTTCGTCGGGAATTTCGTAGATTCAAGCACCCCAAAGCCAAAGAAATCCCCAAGTGCTGAAAGCTTCGAAGACTTGAAAACAAGCTTAGGGAGACTGGTGAGTAAACCTGGATTAGAAAGTAAAATTAATGTACACATTATAAGGTTAAGGTAGAAAGAAAAATAAGTACAAAAATAACGGGGAAGAACTTGGTTGGAATTTTGTAAATTTAGAAATTTAGAAAGCAATTGACCAATGTCCTGCAATGTTTGCAAAATGATCAGTCCTCAGTGTCCGACAACAATCTGAATCACTGAATATGAGTGGTTTTTACTGATGTTTTATTCGGTTCAATTTGTTGTAATGCTCTCTATCGTTTACCTCAGGAGCAAATGATACTCACATTGGCGACATCCATGTCAACGCTAAGTTCTTCTTTAAACGAAAGACTGACATCACAAGAGGAAAATGTTATAAGGTTTACCAAACTCCCAGCCAACACGAGAAATGCCTGAGTCGACCACCATCGCAGCAGACTTCCTATATCCAGCTCTGGAGTCGGGGACAGAAAGCACATCAAGTCTTGAGTCCGAGTGGTCAGTGACACCAAATCTGCCAGTTGATCCTTCAAATTCTGAAACTGACTCTAACAATGGTAAGCGGTTGCCATATTACTTTATTATGCAAGTGTTCAACTAGATTGTTAGCCTGTGAAACAGGCTCTCTTTGTTTTGCAGGCTACTACACTGTGGTATGTGAGGTTTGACCAAACATGTAGTGAGCACAAAAATATTAAGGAGAATAACAGCTCTTCTGCAGTAATTGAACGTAAAATTGAATTTAAAGTAAACAGTTTCCTGTATCTTAGTTTTAATAGGTGGTTCTAGTCACGTCAGCATTAGTGCCACCGATTACCAGAAGGTCTGCAGGACTACTAAAGCTAAGTGCTCCATTCTGTTAGCTGATAATGCTGTTTGGACTAGAAGCATTTTCAGTCTCAACCGTAACGGGGAAAGATGGGACTCAAAAACTGGATCAGTCGATATTGGAAGCAATCAAGGGTATGTACAAATGTAGTTGTGGTGTTATCATCCTAGTTGAAGACTGTTTTTCCACCATTAGCTTAAAAAAATGTTACATGTTAAGAGCTTGAAGTTTACCCTGGTCCCAGAGGTTAATTTGTTTGCTTGTTAGTGGCTCACACCAGCAGCCCTCGCTTGTTGAGCTGATCGTTGCAGATCAACTAGCATGTCCTGGAGCAGATCGTTGCGGATCTAACAGTTATATGTAGAGCACTTCTGCCGGTGCTTGCGCTTGTTGAGCTGATCGTTACGGATCAACTAGAGCACTTCTGTTGTGTTTGGGTTACCATGGTTACCTCCTTGTAACTATCTCTAGGCACCTAATCCCAAACTCATCTTATGACGATGAGTTTAATCACTAGTTAAATTCAATCCACACAAATCCATTGTAGTGGGGCGGATATGTGCAGATTTTCGCGTGAATTGTTCACTTCATGTTAAAAGCACAAAACTTTCAGGAATACTAGTATTTCTTATGCTAATAAATATCTGATATAGTGCCATCGCACCATTTTCTGCTAAAGGGAGTTTTAGAGTATTTACCAAAATGGCTGCCATCTTGACCGGAAGTGAAATGCAACATTACCGGAAGTTAATAAATTTCAACTCTGTCACATCAGTAATAAGTCTACACTAAGTCTGCATTAAATTGGATATTTTTAGCTTAAACAGAGTTATTCTTTGGCTAAAGCAGTAGTAAAATGACTCCGAACCGGAAGTTACCCAGAATACTCATGTACCTTACTATATCAGCACAGTCAAGTTTGTTCTGTATATCAACGATTTTTTGAACGAAAAAATGTCCCATGTCATTAGTGAGCACATAATCATCATCATGAGGAGGGTAGAGTACATCAGTGTTCTGCTTTAACAGGTGTTTTGTAGCTTTGAACAATTTGCCTTGATCACAGCTATTTTCAGCAACAAAGTTTGTATAGAATTCACGTCTTGCATTATTCATCAAGTAAGTTACACGGTTTTTACATGCTTTATATTGAGCATAGTCCAATGGCGATTTCATTTTCCTCCATTTTCTCTCAGCCCATCTAACCGGAGGCAAGTTTACCATATCTTTGTGAGTGGCTTTTTTGAATGCTCTATAAATACTTATTGTGGTGTAATAACATTATGTACTGTATAAATAATAACATATTATATATTTTAAGGTAATATTTGGTTATAACAGTTCATCAGTATGACTGGAAATAAGTTCAGCATGTCCGTTTAGCTCCCCGTATGGGGGCAACAAGTACTAATGAACTATCTGTACTCACTCATTACTTGAAGTACCCGACGCTTATGCCATTAATAACCAGTTTTCCTGCCTGAAAAGCGACCGTTTTACCTACATTATACGCTAGATTCGTCAACGGCTGGCTCTTCTTTTTGAGCTCAAAATCCTCTTTAATAAGATCCTCCAAAATGAAGATATCCACCAGCTCTCCCTTGTTCCTCATCCTCTTGGCTTTACGAAGCACGTCTGTACGAAACGGTCTACTAAACAACTTTAAGATAATGTGCCTTGGTTTACTCGGGTCATTGGATTTTCCGGTACGGTGAGCGTTTTCAATTTGACCAGTATAATCTCCATCACTGAAATAAAGCTTTTCAAGTGCATTATAGACTAAGTATTTATTGTCACCAACAGCACAGTAAAATTGTAGCTGTTGTAATATTTATAGCTGGAGACACGAAAGGGTAGATATTTTAAACTGTGTAGTAATATTTATTGTAAAAATGGCACTGATATGTTGGACGTTTGTGGTGAGATCTTAAGATAAATAACTGCTGTAGAGTACTGTAATTATATTTAAAAAAATAAAGTTTTTAAATGAATGTATTTTGCCAACTTTTTGTTTAGGGGTAGATTGTTATAACGGTATTAGTGAGCAACAGGTAGATTGGGACGGGATTTGTTTTCAAGTGAGCGTGCATGGTTAAACGTTTTATTTTAATTTTTATTTATATTGAATACAGTCACTTAACTGTTTCCTTGGTGTACATGTGGAAATTGTGAAAGATAAAAAAACTGCCATAGCTTGGAATGTGGGCTGCTCATTATTTATGGTGGGGGAGGGGGGAGAGAGGAGAGGAGTAACGGAGAGGTTCAAATATTTCTACAGCTGCTTCACCGATCTCAGGGTAGTAAAATATATCTTCCTTTCGGTTGCAGCTGTAAATGCAATCGAGCAGCTCCTCCACAGTGCGCTTAGATCATACAGTGCCGAACCAAAATATTAACAGCGGAAGTGACAAAAAGAATCACATTTCATTCTTCACCCCCCATCTTGCCAACAACAGCTCGTTATTCTCTCCTCTAATTCCTCCTTTTCCATTTTTATCTGACGGCTTTCCTCAATTTCGTCATCTCACTGATCTGAGCGTGAGAAAATAATAATTCGCACGAGAACATCCTCTCTACGCGCCGCCATTTTGAATTCGAAGTTGGGTAAAAGCACTGGACAAAATGCATGGCGAACCCTGGCGATTTCGAGGTCATTTGTGCCCACCATGAAAATTGCCAGCCCTGGGCGGTCGGTAGTCTGCTAGTGGCTCTTCTAGGTTTAATAGGCAATTCTGTGGCAAGATTAACAGTGCCTTTATTGTAGCAGGCGAGAATCTGAAATTTAATTTAGGTGGGTCTACTCTCTATTGTCCAGCTAGGAATTCTGACCTCGGAAACGTTTCGAACTGTTCGAACCCGCCAGTGGGTGGTCACTTGTCAGTTGAAACTGGGAGGTCGGGAAGTAAAGATACAGATCTATATACATGGAAGAACCGAGCTGCAATAATCAACATGGGTAAGACATGGTATTTTAGACATAGGGATGGAGGCAAAACATTTATTCATTTACCTGGAAAATGGGAAGAGATTTAAGCAGCACCAAGAGTTTAATAATGTTATCAAGGATACCTACTCGTCGCCAACGAGGACGTAGAACGGCAAGGCGAAGGAGTATATCAAGGTAATCCTATCTGGTAGTAGCTACCCATATATTCCCACTTGTTATATTTCTAATGTGGGTCTTATTCACGACTGTAATATCGGGTCTTCGACACTCACGTTGAACATTTTCTGTGAACGCTGAAATTTAAAATGCTCAAATTTGGGGGTCTTAGTTTTCTAATTTTTGTAACTTCAAATATTCAAATTCTTGAAGCTTCAAATACTCAAATTCGCGGTCTTACTGAAGACAAATTATAAAGGCAAAGACTGTAAAATCGGGTCTTCAACACTCACATTGAACATGTACTGTGAACGGAAAACTTTAAATGTTCAAATTCGCGGGGTCTTGGTCTTAATTTTCTAGGTCTCAATTTTTCCAGGTCTTAATTCTTAGTAGCCGGTAATCAGTACTCGGGTAGGATTTCAATTGCAATTTAGGATTAATTCGACTGACGAGTTCATTTTTTTTCAAAGAATATAGTAAGTAATTTGAGCTCTTTAAAAAACATACGAGTTTAAATTAATCCGAAATTGCACGTGAAAACCGTGTGATTACCTGATAATGTACATGCAAAATTAAAGCAAGAGATAATTAATCTTTAGTTTCGTATTTTCAGTCGCGCGCTCGTACAAAAGCAGCTTTGAGTGCACACACTTTGTTCGAAAATGGCGTGATGAATGCGTAAACAGCGCGTGCGAACTGAGATTAAAAAAACTGCAGGAAAGTTCCTGTAATTTGAATGTGAAGTTTTCAATGTTCTTAATCTTTGATATTTGGCATAAGTACAGGGAAGTCAATGCTAGAGTACACTTTCGTCAGAATCTCAGGAATAACCTTCGTTTTGAGGTACTTTGCGAAAAAAGTAATTTGCACCAGTTCGATGATTACTCTGCACTGGTGTTACACTTTTAATGCACAACTCTTAGCGAATCAGTGTACATTATTATGTTCATAATGCTTAATTATTTCGCTAGTGAGGACCGGGCTTTAAGAACCGATTTTTCGCAGCACTAGCGAGGGGTAGCTGATCTTTGAACCTCGTTCCCAGGGATCCTCCTAAGGGTCTTCTTTGTCAAATCCAAGATGGCGGCTAGTCAGCCATATTGATTCGGAAAAGGAGCTATGTGTTATATTGTCCCTTGCCCAGGGGTGTGGAGTTTGACAGTTTCGTGGATAGATCCCTCTAGGTGTATCCAAGACAAAAGCCAAGTACCAACGGACTGGTGTGCAAGAGCAAACCAGATCATAGGTAAAGGTCTTCATAATACCAGAAACGCAGGATCAAACAATACATTGTCTGCGCCATCCACAAAAAAGAGAGCTGCAATTCCTGTTACTGTGGAAGATGTTGCTGGTCCTGCTAAAAAGAAGAGCAAGATTAATAACGACGAGAAGGCAATATTAGAGAAGGTTAATGACTACGTCGTTGGCGAGTGTTTGAATTTAAGTTTTTGTGTATAGCTGCTGCTCATGTCTTTTGGGTCTTCTACGGTTGTTCTTAAAAAGCTAGAGCTGGATATGTATAATTGCAACATCAGGTAATTGATGTCACTTTATATAACTCTTTAACCATTAATTATTATTGAACATCCTACTCAGGTTTCAATAATTTATCCCAATAATTTTATGATAATTTTCAATTACAATTTTATGAGAAATAAGTACTGTCTAAGTTGCAGTTATTTTTTTTCTAACTGGGCAATGTTTAACAACTTTAGTTAGTTAATTTTTGATACATAAAAAACCTTCCCTCACACTGGAGCAACTCCGTAAGTTAAAAATGTAGTGTTTCTATATACATTCTACATTGTACATTTCTTTGGATCAAAGGAAAAGAGAAATGAGTTCCTTATCCCACAGACTATATTGGTAGCCCTGTAGGTACAACCCATATATGGACAGTAAACTAGAGTTTTGGCGGGACCTGGTGAACAGTAATAATAGAAGGACATGTCAGTTGTAATTAAATATTCGTGGTCCTGACCAGCAACAGCTTAGACATTTTTTTCTTTCCACCATTTGATATAATTTTACGTGTATATACATATAGCCAGTATATATTTAATGATATCAATCTACACATATTCCATAAGTGATCACACAAGTATTGGCACATGATGGTCTGGTTTGCTTGCACATGTACATTGTAAATTCTAAAAGACATTTTTCAGGTGGGGTGTTTCAGATTCCTGTGGAAAAGTTGGAGATTGCTCCATGTGACTGGCAAATAAGAGAAGTTGACAAGATTTTTCTTCAAAAACTTGAAAACCAAATGCAGAAGAACCCAGCACTTTTTTTGCAACTAAAAAGTGCTTTCCAGAAAAAATCATTAATGCACTATGAGTACTTTTTGTTCTTGGAGTCACTCATAAGACATTAGCAGCACAGACACTACACCGTGAAAATCCTGACAACTACCACTTCAAAACAAAAAAGAGCCATAATCTTTGAGGGGCTGCAGAGGGATGAAGATGTGTTTGTTGGTGCAAAGCATAATAGCAACTACACCTGTATGCGTGAATGAGAATGCATAAAATAATTATTTGCTTGCGAATAAGGAATTGTATGGCTTCTCAGATATCACATCGTTTTGTATGATGTAATGTACATCCGGTACATAGGTCTGTGGGATACGGTGGCCCACAAGTGTCATGGCACAACCACAAATCTCACGGTACGCCACCAAGATTCCCACAGCACAACCGCAACAAATGTCCACGGCACAACCTCCAAAAATTCCACGGCACAAATAAGTAAGCCACGGCTTAGAAGTTGCGGCGGAAGTAGATAGTCCACGGCGGAATGGAAATCAGACCACCACAGACAACCCATATACAAGAACGGAGACTGAACTATCCAGACCATAATACTCAACTAAGTAAAATGGCAGACGAGAAACATGAGAAAGAAGGAACGATAGAATGATTGTTTTATAAAGGATAGATATATATTTTAGGAATGTTTAACCACGAATTTGGAAATGAGTTAAGTTCTTTATAAAGGTGGTACAAAGCTATGGATTTATCCAGAAAAAATGTCAACTACGACGTGAACTCTGTCAGACAACACGGCAGAAAAAGCTAAGTTTTCCGACATGGATAATACGCTCTTTATTGCATTAAACACAAAAACATCCGACCATTTTCCCCAGAACTTCCAACTGGATTATTTTGAAAATTAAAGCAATTTGCCGACAGGTTAAAATGCTGTAAACGTTCAACTATCGTCGGGTTTTCTTTTTTATGATCATCAGAGGTAAACAAGAGTTTACTGGAGCTCTCTGTAAAGTTATTATTTTCGGCAAATCTTAGTTTTCCATGTTTTTCGTATCGAGTTTATTAAATAAAATTTAGGAGTTTACGGAACTTTTTTTCCTTATTATTCCACTAGGATTTGTTGGAAATTGTATAATATATACATAAATTATAAGACCGCTTCACAATAAACGTGACTTTAATCCTAGCATTGCATTATAAATATAAACAGTAACCGTAAATAGAATATTATCGATTGTCCAGACATTTATTGTTATTTCTAATCTCAAGAAAAAGTTTCAATTCTTACAAAACACATACCTATTAAATTATAGCTATTATATAATAATATACAATAAACATAAAATAATAGCCTTTTGGGATTTGTTGTCCATATACAGAACCTCAATTAACTCGAACGGTTTAAATTCTTACAATACATGTAAGCTACAAAAATGTGGAAATATGATATCTTCATTATGTGAAGATGACAACAACAACTTTATTAATGAGATTACAAGTTAACTAAGTTCGTTCGTTATTGAAATAGGTTAGGCATTGGTTACCTAGAGTAACTAAAAAGCTAAACTAGCTAGGTAACACAAATATTAGACAATTTGTATAAATATATGCAGTCGGAAAGAGGACAATTAAACATAGATAACTGTAAGGCCGAAACTGTTTATTCTGTTGATTTAGTGTAAGTTCTAGTTATGTTGTTTATTTTAGTCGAGAGCATTTTTTCTATGTAAATTCGTGTTTGGTTTAAATGTTTATTTAGCGCAGTGTTATTACGTAACCTTTGTTTTGAACATTTTTGTATAAAGTCGGTACAATTAGTTGCGCAACTTACCAGTTATGAGTATACTTCTTGTTCGAAGGACGTATATCTCGATGTAAGTGTTTAAGTTTGAAAATTGGACAGCCTGTGAAAGGTATTATAATGTGAAAATCTGGAAAGACTAATGGGTATTGAAAATACAAGTATTGTATAATAATCAAATTATCATTATTGAAATATTTGCATTACCACTATAAGTCACTTAAATGTATTTGTTAAAGTTGTTTCCATAATTACATAAAGGGGCTGTGTCATGGCAAGAGAGCTTTACATTTGCTGTCTGGGCTGGACACAGTTATCAGTGATTTACATATCAACTGATGAACCTCGTGCACATTTGGGTTGGTTGAAAATCCTTTCAATCAAGCATGAAGAGGAGTTGAACTGTTTGTAGCCAATTGACAGCTACCAATTGAGTGATGATGACGCTATACATGCACAGTACCATGACATAGCCCTTTAATAAGTTAGACCTTACTAGTTACTTAAAAAAAACGAAGGTTGTCACATACAAAAGATAACTGTCCAGCTATGCAGAATAGATAATATCAGCAAAATTTTAAAATCACCATGTTTTCAGCTACAATTAAATCCATTAAATCCGGGAATGGGCCTTTTGTAGGAATGCAATCACGTGGTTGTACTGGATGGATTGGCTTTTTCTCAGAATAATGTTTTGCACTACAGCAACAACTTAAAAAAGCTAAAACTTGATCCCCATTTATATGAATGAAAGATTAGTATCCCGGTAACAAAACTGTCTGGGAATCGTAAAATTCTCATTATTGGCTAAAAGCAGGAAAACAAATATTAGTTAAGTCCAACCAGTGAAAGAGCTTGCACTGACAGAGCAGGAATTTGAGATGAATGATGTGGCCAACAGATACAAATAACTTGGTAAAAAACTCAACAAATGCAGGAAGAATGACACTAGCTTACGTACAGATGTCTGCGAAACACCGCTGATAATCGTGTTCTGGTTACATGTTTCTTCTCCAGTATTTGAGGACCATGCGCTACCTGGCTATTGACACAAATGCTGCGGGGTTTGACCAAATTTGCGTTCACCTGGCCTTGTGACTACTAAATCGCGTACAGTTGCATTGCAATATTATGAGGAGCAATTGGAAACAACACATGAACTCGGCGCCTCAATTAAGGGTTCCTGTACACAGCCCATAATATTATTCAAGTTTTTCAAGTCAAAGACAAGTTTTTCCCTTCCATTTTCCGAAACAATTTCACAAGCACTTTGCTAAAGTACTGATCGAGAGGTTTTTCTCCAGCTCATCCCAGAGTCTCTAAAGTGGGCCATCAACGACAGTGATGAAGACTTGATTGTATAATATTAAGATTTCAATTCCCTATCATGTATTTAAAAAAAAAAATTAGAGGGTTTTCCTGGCACATCAGGCAGGAAAAATATAATTTATCTCTTGGAAATGAAACCTATAGGTATTTTAGATCTTTTAGAACCAGGAGACGATGTCATGGCTGATAAAGGTTTCACAATTAAAAAACCCTAGCTGAACAACGTGTTACACTCAACATCACCCTTTCTCAGTAGCAAGGGTCAATATTCCCACAGAGAAGTTGAAGAAACAGAGGATATTGCAAAGCTTAGGGTACATGTTGAAAGAGCAATAAAAAGAGTGAGGGAGGACCATTTCTGGGAGAGAGAGGTTCCTTTATCTTTAGTGGGGACAGTCAATCAGCTGTGGACCATCTCGTGTCTGCTAAGTAATTTCAGAGGGCCTCTTATTGCATAATAATACATTGTAGAACATGTTAAGTAAGGAGCAGACCATTATTATTATTGATATTATTTGTGGGGGGGGGGGGGGGGGGGGGGGGAGTTGACTGAAATTGGGAAAGACTGTTTTTTGCAACAATAGGCAATATTCATATTCTCACAGACAAGTTGGAACAAGCCCTTAATGGCGGCTCATGTGATAGAAATTTGTTAAAAGCCTCCCCCCCCCCCCCCCCCCCCCAAATACAGTAATAAATAATGCAGGTCCATCTTATAAGTAAAAACACTTAATGTGAGCAAAGATGATGTAAATGGTAAATTACTGTCAATACCCACGAAAGATAAGGATACCTGAGGATTACAGTGCGAATACACCATCCAAGGCCACCCACACAAATTTTAAAACAAATTACTCGGCCACACTTGAATATTGGATAACAATGAAATCATGATTACAGAAAAATTAAACTGCTGATTTTCTGCTGGCAACAAGTATGAAATAATGTGAATCATCATGTGAATCTCCTATTTTTGTACAGATTTTATTGTTCAAATACTTGCATATGATTGGCTAATTTGTTTATAATTTGCTCAGGTGGCCTTGGTTTGTGTGGTCGCACTATAAATCAAACTAATAAGGAATGAAGATGTTACAAATTACCCATTCAAATGAAGTATTCAAAGAAAAATGTATCAACTTTGTCCTTTATATTTTGCCAATTCTCTCTCTCAATTCTCTCTGTGACCAAATAAAAAAATCGCACCATTCCATTCCTGCGACTGCAAGTTGTGTCATGACTTGATAATAACAGTTATGCTTCTGCTTTAGAGAAATGTGACCTTGGTCATCTATCTTGACATAATCTACCTCCCTCACATAACTTGTTACAGTGCATTTTATTTCCAGTAAACCAAATGCTGGTACTCTTGCAGTATCATAGATTATCCTGTCTGGACTAGCTGCCAACCAAGGTGCCCCAGACTAATAACTACTCCACATGGGTATATGTTGACATTGCCTTGTTTTATATTGTTTGCATATCTTTCAGCTGCCTGTGGCTCATTAAGTATGCCTTAATTGTTTCATGGCCCCTGTTTGTAACACCTTCTTTCTAAGCTTATCAGCTAGCTGACATGGATCTGCTCTTACTCTTGTATATAGTTTTCCAACTTTACTTGCTGTAATTCTATTACTTCTGACCTTGTGCCACAAGGGGGATCTGCTCTGTAACCTTGTCTGTACTTCAAACGTAGGAATTCGCCAGCCTCTATATCCTTTTCTCATCTCCCCTCACCCTACTCCATATGGCGGCTGCTTCCAGTCCTTTCCCTTCCCACCCACCCTATTGTGTGACTCCTCCTGCATTCAAGGACTGGGAGCGGCCGCCGGATATCCGTAACTCAATGAGTATGGGTGAGACCGATGAGAATAGGATACTAATTAGTTTCACAACTTATATTAATTAGATTCATCGAGTTTGGGACCACGGATCACGGTCGAAGTAAGTTTCACGGCTTACGCTAATTAGTATTTGTTAACTTAAGGACCATGGACCATGGTGGCAGTTAGTTTCACAGCTTAATTGGAGCATTTGTCATTCTAAAATCCACCCAGGACTGCGGACCGCGGCGGCAGTAAATTTTAGATAAGATGTCTTCAAAAGTGACCGGATATTCTATAGTTGCTGTAACTTATTTCTTTTCAAAAACGGTTTTTGTAACTGGATGAGAAAAAAACGTTTAACAAATTTTTGTTTCTGAAGGTCTATCGATGTTAAGCCTGAGGGGGCGGGAATTTGACAGGCAGGGCTATCCAGAGGATGGGGATTTTGACATATGCTGTCTGCCCAGGGTGGGGTTATTTATAGGAAACATAAGGCAGCGGGGTGGGGAATTTTGGTATTTTTGACCAAACGCGTTTTCACAAGGGTGGGCAATTTGACATTTTTTTGGGAGAAAATTTCAAATCCCACCCCTTGCCCACCCCTTCAGGCTTAACATTGATAGGTGCATAAACTTTACATGTGATTTCCTTTTGGTAGTTGCTTATAAATTGTTATAATAGATCTATTGTACATTTCACTATGGTGTCTACCAGATAAATTTCCAGGAAATAGGAAACACACATAATAATATATGTGGCGGGTTTGCGGTGATGAGGTTTTGAGTTATTTTTGGTGCAGTTTTGCGGAAATTATATTTAACTTGAATGTCGTCTGTGCCCCTTTTGCCTCATGCGGCCCATTTTATAATCTGCTGATAAAAAGTTAATTATTTTAACTGTATCATCTACACATGTATCATATTCAATCTCAATACAGTAGTATTGTAACAATATCAGCAAGCAACTGCATAGTGCATTTTATGTTTCTTTTAGATAACCTCCTTCAGAACCTGGAGAAGTCAGTCAAATACCAGAGGAGATGAAATCACTTGTGACAAGGTGTGACAAAATCGAAGAATCTCAGAATTCATTGCGGACAAATACGATCAAGTCTTGGAAACTATCAAATCAACTAAACCAGACTATCAACTGCCGTAGATGAACTGGAAAAGACAACTACACTATATCAGACGTGACAGTCTTGAGATCAGTGGTATCCCTTACCTTACCCTAAAGACTTAGTATGTGAATTAAGTGCCCTGATTTGTGTCAAGCTAAACGATAACAACATTTTAACTGCTCACTGGCTACCTGATACGGTGGTCCACAAGTGCAAAACACAAAACTCAGTACACAAAACTCGAACTCACTACACAAAACTCGAACTCACTAAACAAAACTCCATGCCAGTACACAAAACACAAAGTCAGTACACAAAAATCGAACTCACTACACAAAACTCGAACTCACTACACAAAACTCGAACTCACTACACGAAACTCCATGCCAGTACACAAAACTCGAACTCACTACACAAAACTCCATGCCAGTACACAAATCTCGAACTCTACACAAACCTCCATGGCAGTACACAAAACTCGAACTCACTACACGAAACTCCATGCCAGTACACAAAACTTCAAGCCAGAATACAAAACTATTATATGCCTAACTGCTTGTACATCAATATTCGATGACTTTCTTTTCAGACCGCATAGGTTGTAAGCCGGTTTTTTAGAGTCCTTAGGCTGATTTGAATTCCATGGTGTTTTCCAAGAAGGCAATAATTGCTTTGTATTCGTCAGTACACTTTGAAAAAGTAATACTTGATTAAAAGTTATTCACAATTTAGTTCTGAACCGCACTGTGTGCAGAATCTGTGGTTCAATTCCATTTCACTTCCACAATTTGTACACGACGAACTTCATGGCACGTGATTGGGGTCAAAATTCAGCTACAGTTGAACCTCTCTGTGCGACAACCTCTCGCAGGCGATTACCTCTCTTAAGCGACCACTTACCAAAAGCCGGTTTTGTCTCTCAGTCAAATCACTTCATTTGATACCTCTCGTAAGCGCCCACCTCTCATAAGCGACCACCCCGGAGGTTAAGTAATATTTTTTCAACAAATACAACTTTACAATGAGCTGTTTGCGATGGCTTTATTACAATCGATATAAAAAAATGGCGTAAAACTTTACAGAACTGTAGAAATAATTTTGACACTGATCAAGCCCTGTTTATCTGTTGAAGTTCATGTTCATGCATGTTCCTGTTTATCTGTTGAAGTTCATGTTCATGTTCGCTGAAATGTTTGCCAACTTATGAAGGTTTTGAGGTTGGAGCATTACAAAACCATAATAAAAAACTGTGATGATAAAGTATGTTGTTTTACCTAGAGACCCGATATCATATTACTAAAGTTTGGGCTTCCTGTGGTGGCTACTCTCGTAAGCGACCACTTTTCCTGGACCCGAGGGTGGTCGCTTATGAGAGGTTCAACTGTACATGAATTGCATGACAACTTTTAAATTGCGTTGCAAGTTCAGTACGATGGTACAGATTGAGTGGCGAAAACAAATCACCAGGTTCATGATTTGAGTGGTAAAACCCTTGTCGAGTGGTAAATTCATCATGACGACAAGCTTTCGCCGCTCGTCACGCGCAGCATGCGATATGAGTTGAGTGCCGAACACAGATTGAGTGGCGAAAACAAATCACCAGGTTCATGATTCTCGTTGAGTGGTCAATTCTTCATGGCGACTTTCACTACTCATCACGCGTTCCCTTTCGTTTCAAATGGCAAACAGTTCACAACACGCAGCATGCAATATGAGTTGAGTGGCGAACATGAAGTGAGTGGCGAATTCTCTCGTGCAGGCGTTCCTCGCCAGATCATACCGAGACAAAGGAGGCCTGGGACCGAGATAACTATTTTATAATCGCTATCTAGAGCACATGGCAGTACCATTGTTTTGACCTTTGGCTGTACTGAAACGATATGGCAGACAATTCTGGACGTATATTGAGAGTGTGCGACCAACAGTTGCTGAGAACAGCAGAACAACTAGTGAGACTAAGGTCAAACCCGGTTGGAACTCTGGCAGCCCAGCGATCAGTACAGCAGCTAGCCTAGCATCGCCTGCTGCCCTGCCCAATGCCAATGGCGTATCAAGGTCAAACTCAGCAGTACAGGAGCACAGCCACATTTTCGATTTCCAGCCTCCCAGCTCATCAAGAAGGCCTATTCCTAGCGGCCGTTTTGCTGATCGCAGCCATCTGTACCAAGGGCCGGTGAGGAATACATGGACCCGTTTGTTCGTTTGTTCAGCTATGGTGTCCCAAAGTACCTCACCGACAACAAATGAACGCATCTCTGAGTATGGCAGGCTTGGGGAAAAGAAGATCTCCTTCGACAAAGAAGGCAAGGCGGCACATGTAATGGAGAAAATTGTGGAGGCTTTTCCACCGCTTGACGACCGAGGTTTTGTTATCCTTCGTTTGGCTGAAGGATGGTCCAAATCGTTAACAGAGCTCCCTATACTTCCTGGTGGGTATACGGTGCCATATTTAAAGAGTGTCATTGGCCAGGCGAGGGGTTACGTGAAACCGATGCAAACTGATATCGAAGTAGAGAACCTAAATATCGGTCATGCTGATGCAGTAAGTCAAATTTTACACACCTGATTCCTCCTTTCCAAATATATATACAGTCGATGCCAAAAAGGTTGTCCAGCAGAACATAATATAATACTTTAATATCCATTGTTTTGGCCTATTGTCTTGGTCTAGACAATAGCCCAAAACAATGGATATTATAGTATTATAGTATTATATCATTTTTCTTAGGTAGGATTGAAAAATGTACGAGTTAAACATTTTTAGATCATATGGGCCCATCCGTTGAAGACAACAAGTTTTATTTTCAGTTTTAGTTGTACTAATTTATTCCATGCGTTTGCCATTGGGTCCGGTGGACCGAAACGCTGCTATGACTTCAAGGAATAGAGGCTTTCCAACGTAACAAAGTGACTTGGAAAGCGTCTTCATTACGGCACGTAGCTATTTGTTTATCACTTAAGTGATAGTTCATTAGTTCTTTTCTTGTACATATGTTTAATATTCATATTTGAGGTATATAAAGACCAATCAGTTTAGAAATCTTTCTCTCGCTTGCTGGACAGCCACAAGTCAGCCAAACTTTCTGACGGAGATTTTATAGTGGAAGATACGTATGCAACTCTACGCAAAGGTACGTATATGTTCGTAATGTTTTTGAACACGTCGTATATTACGAAATGTTTGAGTCAACGATGCAGTAGACATAATTTGTTAGGGCTCGTTTTTTGCTTTACAAGGCATTTGTGACATTAATGATTCTTCTGTCTATTTTTTCTCCTATGAATTCTCGTCTCCACCGCGGGAAAATCGGACAATTTTGGAGGAACTATTATCCAAGAACCGTCAGTGTTGAAACACAACGGAAGAGCACTGAGTTTGAGCTAAAGATTATTTCAAGTCTCCTTGGAAGGTGGCGTACTCTATTCTGTTAAGAGGTAAATTAGAGGATACCTTTGAAACTCTACGTGAAGGTATGTATTCGTACTGTTGCATAGTCGTAAAAGATTTGAGTCAATGAGGCAGTACAAAAGTTTGAGAATTTCAAAATTCAGTCCTACAACGTAGTACATAACATTTAGTGCTCCTTATGTGTTTTACAAGCCTTCTGACATGATTTTTCTTTGTCTATTTTTTCTCCTATGAATTCTCGTCTCCTCCACGGGAGAACCGGATATTTTTGGAGGAACTGTTATCTCGGCCATGGTCAGCCGCCCAGTCACACGTGCACGTGCAGATCGAACATCTCAACACCAAAGGGTCGTGAGTCCCTTTTCAAACGCCATCCAGATTGTTATACCAAGAGAAACCTTTAGCTTAATGAGTTCAGTTGTTATACGATCAGACTTTCATTATTTTTAAGATTCTTCAATTTTTGTTTAGGTGACATTGATTTTGAATTATTGCCTGCTGTTTTCTATAAACTATAGGCGAAGTTGCTTGAGAGTTAATGATCTATAAGTGTTTAATGTGAAGGATTTCTTTCTGTAGTTATAAACATTGATAGTTTGAGGTTTGCGGATATCAGTTGCTTTTATATAGCTTAAGTATAGAGCTCGCTCTTATTCAGTTATTTTTTAACTACAGTAATTAGATGTTATTGATTCATCCAGATTTCACTGGGAATGCAATTCATGAATTATTACGTAACAGATTTAGAGTGAATTTTCAGCTAACTCTTTGTAATATGTTTTTTTGTAGCTGACAGAAGATTGTTTTTCTCTTACTAGTAATTTGGATTAGTTGAAATTTATTATCACGTACCATTGCTCGGGTATTAATCCAAATCGTTGAAAGTGTCTGTATCTCAAAAAAAAAAATTCTGGGATATATTGTGATATATTAATATATCGTGTTTAAATATATCGTTCAGACTTTGTTATTACTAGTTGTAGATCTTTGCATTTCCGCGGTATTATGTACATTAATAGATGATAGTAATTTTGCTTGTAAAATTTGTCTTTACATATATATACTTAATATATATATATATATATATATATATATAGCTAAGTCTGCTTACTGAAATTCGTTTGTAAAGTCTGATTTAAAATCGGGCTGGAAGTGTAATGATAAAAGTTTAATTAGTTGTAACTATCCTATCGAAGCATTATTTTACTTTATTAGTTTTGTTACGCAGGACCCCATTGTAAACTCCTCGAAGATATGTGCACCCTGTCTAAACATAGCAGTTGTTGTTATTAGTATTAATTATTATTGTTGTGAGCCTCTTAGACAGGCGAATGATTTGGTATTATTAAGTATACCATGTTTGTACGTTGCTTAAGATTGATCTGTTTGAAGCAGATTTCCCTGACCTTAGAGTAAGGGATGTGATATAGTGTAGCACGATTTCAGTGCCCGTTGTCTTTTTGGCATTACTGCATGGATTGCATTAGGTCCAATTGGACCAGATTATTTATCAGACAAATAATGGATCAGTATTTTCTGATTTTGCAAAAGAGTATTGAAATATGTATATAATGAAAGAGTTTGAAGGTGTATTAAATGAATACATTTTTAAGGATTTTAATTTCATATTGACAGTTTTGTGTTGTATAGCAGCTTTGATCTGTGATGCAAGTTTTACAGGTTATGGTGCATTTATTTTTTGTTGATCGCAAAATTCTGTACTGTATATGAAACAAGAGGCCCTGATTGGCCTTAACTCGGGCCACCTATAAATAGGTTAATACATGGAGTTCTAGCATATTTTTGTGTCATACATGGTTTGTACTAGGGGACCGGATAATTGATTCACTTCTGATGCTTGTGATAATTTATATATAATCGCATGGACCTTTTGCAGGAATGCAATAATGTGGCTGTACTAGATGGCAAACAAATAGTTAAAGGCACTTGTACGAGATTGGTAGTGTCATTAGCAAAACCTGTTTGTAAATGCTATTTTCCACCTTCTTACAATTCTCAACCTCCAAAGGTGGTCACGGTCACTTACAGGAGCTTCTAATTGCAAAGTTTTACTAATAATTAAAACCAGGTTGCATAAGGGTGGTCGCTGAAGGGACTGGTCAGAAATTAGCAGGGGAAGGGGTTGTGAAAGGGGGAGGATCATATTGTTTTGAATCCCCAAAACTGGATGGTCATAAATATTGGGCAACTGAAAAAGGATTGGTTATAGGGGAGAAAGGGTCAACAAATTTCATACTAATACATACTATACATTTTTAGACTTTTTTATCTCCACCCCACCCCCTTTGCACCTCCCCTGCTAATTTTTGACCAGTCCCTAATGTTTAATAAAATATAATTTGTGTGCATTGAAAATTAACTTTATTTAATGAGGGTAACACCAACTAGTACACACATAGAAATGCGTAGCCTCCACCACAGTCGTTTTTAGGGGCTAGTTATGAGCCCCTAAAAACGACTGCGGGGGAGGCTAAGAAATGCGTGGAACATGATTTAGAATAATATCAATTAAAATATGTCACTAATGAAGCTAAATATTGTCTGTTCATGAGTGTAATAATAATATCAGTATACAAGTGAAAGCATATAAATTATATATCAGTTCAATTGGTTATCTGAAAACATAAATACTTCTTTGTCTTCTTTCTTCAGTATTTCAAGTTGACTTTTCAACATATTTTTCAGGGCAACAGTGTTCGCTTGGTAAATAAATCTCCACACCCAATTCTATTTATGATTGTTCTAATCAGTTCCAGTATCTGTGTATAGCTCTACCAATTCCAAACCTGCCCTTCCCCAAGGGTGGGGGGCATAAGTGGGGCATTTGACTGAGTTTTTGTCCCAGTGGTGAGACATTTTGGAGCAAACAAAAGTTGGCAGGGTGAGGAATTCATTTGTAGAAAGAGTCAAAATAGTGAATTTGATAAGAGATTTGCACCCGTACCAAAGCCCCACCATGGAGCACTTGACTCCACAGTGGGGCATTTGATGCTCTACAAATATCCGGGGGGGGGTCTATCAATTCCAAACCTGCCCCTCTTCCCGCCATAACTTATATAATTGTACTCTCCAGTATGGCTTTACACAACAAATTCTGCTCTTCTTTTGACAGTTTCACATTCAATTCAATTTTAATTCGGTATTCTCGGTTTGTAAGTCATATCCAGTTCTGTTTATGGGTATAATTCGTAGTAAATTCGAATGCCTCTGTATCTTCCGAGTTCTGTTATTGTTTTGACGATCGATTTTAACTTTTTCCTTCTTGGTCTCTATAAAGTCACATACAGTTCAACTTACGGACAATTTCATTTCCAGTTCGAATTACAGTCACCATTACACTTAATTTAAAAGTGGGGAACAAGTAAGATTTGTGTGAACATATATAAACACATAATTTCAACCTCACCAGTTCTGATTTCCGTTCGCGTTCAAAGCCAAGGGTCAATCACTGTTCACTTCCAGCTTTTCCGACTCTTGAATTGAAGTCTTAGTAAAGTTCGGCATTGTTTGACTGGTTTAGTCAAGACTTCCCAGTTGTGTAATCTCAAGAGTATTTCATTTTCAAGAGAGGACTTCGCAGTAAACAATTACAGCCAACATTGCAAACAATCAATCCCTCACTGATTTGACCTCCTCACAGTGTGTGATGGTAATGAAGAGCATTTCAACAAATCAACGCAACACTGCAATCGTATGGCACTTAGATGCAGCAGTACAGGCATTTTATTTCAGTTTCCGTGGATTATTGGACCAAAAGGCAAAACCATCACTCCTCCGGCCGGCTAGACTAGCTTACTGTGCAATATTTGGATCGCCACATCCCTTTCGTAAATGTGAGAATTTTCCATCGAAAGCCCCTAAAAGTCCTGTCAGCCCTAGAATAACTGAATATCTTGATATTTCATTCGAAGAAACCTTTGGTTTCAGCAAAATAATGGTTCAGAATGAACCCAAACCTTCGCTACGTTGCTGGCTTTTCCACAACCAAGATCTGGCGGGTGTCGGATCTGATTGGTTGATCCTGTCACGTGTTGGGATCGAACAATGGGCTCCTGTGTAATCTGATTGGTTACTGGCGCCAAGCAGCGACACAAAAAATAATAATAATAATAATAATAATAAACGGCTTGCATTTTCTGACTCGTGCCGGCCAAAGGCCTGGCCCGAGTAATGAAGATGTTAGTGTAGAGAGATTACTGTTGAGAGTTGGACTGTTGTTAATTTACATTATTCATGTATTATAGTCCTATTGTCATTTTCATGATTTATTTTATTAACCTTTTGTTTTCAGACTCGTTGGATTCCTCGCGACCAGATTTCATTTGTTGGATATAGATATCAATAATGGGTTGTTAACCCTAAGCTGTTCAAAATGATTTTCAGTCAGTCTTAGTCCGTTTTGAGTAGACATGATGTACTGACATTCAATTCTTACTTGCCACGGTTAACTATTCCGATCTTGAATCTGTTGTTTTTTCAACACAAATGTTGGAGTGATTTGTAACAATTGGGCTGGAAGTGTGATGATAAAAGTTTAACTGTGAGCCTCTTAGCGGGCGAATGATTAGGTATGCTCTTAGGTATACCATATGTTAGAATGTTATTTTAAACAGATTTCCCAGACCTTAGATAAGGAATGTATTACTAGTGTAGTGTGGTTTCAGTATCGTCTTTTACACTGTATCGATCGCATTTAAGGTCGAATTTCACCACATTTTTATCAAACAAGTGGATCAGTATTTTCTGATTCTGCAAAGAAGTATTGATATACGTATTTAATTAGGAATACATGTACCCTTTGTTGTCGATCGTGCTCTGTTTATCGAGTAGAAACTAAAAGTCAGTGTTTTCTGCATGTCTTAAATTTAGTGTAAAAATTATTGAAGAGGGAACTGCACACGTGTAAGATAGCGGTATGATGCATGTTTTTCTCATGTTACTCTTTTTGTTTTGTTGTCAACGGTCTTCCCACAGGTCGAAGTCTTGAGCCGAGCACGACTGGTTGAACATCTCCTCAAATGCCGATGCTAGCAGATCACTTCCTCCTTATCAGATGTGTTTCAAGGCATCGTTAATCTCCTCAAACGCTGAGGCTAGCAGTTCACTTCCTCCTTATCAGAGGTGTTTCAAGGCATCGTTCCCGATCGTAGGAATACAAGAATGCATGGATTCATTGGGGAAAAGAGAATAGATCGCGAAGTTCTAATTGTTTTACCCATGTTCATTGCTGTTGTTTTCTCGTATTTTAGAGATTAATTTTGTCTTTTGAAGCTTCATTGCAAGTCACCTGCACGTGCCTAGTTAAGGAAGCCTTGTACGGTGTATGGTGTTGACGAGCCATAAAGTTGCATGTCTATTTTCAACTGATATTTCGTTACATTTCGGTAAAACAAACTGAGGTATCCATGAAATTGCTAGGAAAACTAGTACACTGAAAGAAACCCCGTGAATAGAATTGTAATCTCTTGGTGGCCAGAATCAGTTCTCTTTTTTCATTTAAGGGCAATGTTTCATCTTGTTTCGTTTGTACCCTTTATAAGATGGTAATGAATTCAAATCGTTAGGAAGCATGTGGCTCATATTTACCTGAGCACATGATTATTTTTGCTCTAAGCGGTCAGTATTCCTTTTATGCTCTGTTACTTCAGTATTATTTACTTCTGGTGGTGTATTCCAACTTCATGCGGTTTCCAATTCCTTTTCCAGAGACGCATGCGGGAAGATAGTTAAAACATTTTATGCTGTTGCCATTAGATTACAAGATAAGCTAATGGTATCTAGATCTTTCGATCGATCGATTATTTATTTACTGTCTCTTTCTATGCTTGCTTCCGTTACGGTTCTCGTCTTTGTAGTTTTCTCGTTTGCCGTTTGCTGCTGTCCACCAGGCATCCGGCACTGTCACACTCCACTAGTTGTAGTGTTATTATGATTTTGTACGCGTTGGGCGTGTTGCGTAGTATAGGAATGAATAGAGGCTTTCCAACGTAACAAAGTGACTTGGAAAGCGTCTTCATTACGGCACGTAGCTATTTGTTTATCACTTAAGTGATAGTTCATTAGTTCTTTTCTTGTACATATGTTTAATATTCATATTTGAGGTATATAAAGACCAATCAGTTTAGAAATCTTTCTCTCGCTTGCTGGACAGCCACAAGTCATCCAAACCTTAGTTTCAAATGTTTTAAATTATTATTCATCAAGATATAAGCATTTTGGCTTTAGCCCTCGGAGCCTTGTACGATTGCATTCGGTCGAGGAGTACGTTTCCAGAAGTTTTTCCACGTAGCAAGACGTGGTTTTTTACGATGGTTTTTCGTACCGGGCAACGTACATTATTTTCTTTAGATATCGATTTTTCGGTATTATTTGATTTAAGCATGTGAAAAGCTATTTATTATCATGTGATTACGTCATTTGATTGTGCAACCATCCGTTTAGGATGATGTGTGGTTATGGAATGTTTTCTCTATTCCTTCATGTCCTGTTAAATCATGTCCTGTTAAATATTATGATTTTGTAATATTAGTACTATGTAATGATTTGTAATACCGTAGTTTATTAAAGAAACAGTTTGCTGCTGTCCACCAGGCATCCGGCACTGTCACACTCCACTAGTTGCAGTGTTATTATGATTTTGTACGCGTTGGGCGTGTTGCGTAGTATAGGAATTAACTCACTGTATTATGAACTTTAATTTCTCCACGTCGCACTAGCTAGGTTTACCCTATTGCCCTGAATGAGGCTGAAGTATTCACTAAATTGATTTTAAACCTTGGAGCCCAGGTTTAAGCGTATTATCAATGTGAATTATGGTAGTTCGATGTGTGCGATTCTGCCAAACATTCAACCAAATTAATTAAACACAGCGTAGCTAAGAACATTTTTTTATGAAGTCCGCAATGGGGTTGTAAAAATAGCATTTAGTTATTGGAAAGGAAAGAAAGATCAGAACCGAAGTTGTTTTAATCTGTTTAAATTATGGACCAGAATTAAATGGTTTTGGTCTTGTGTGAAAATAATTTCTCCTGCGTGTTACATAAATTTTACAATTGGTCGTCAGTTAAACTCACATTGAGACTTATTCATAAGTAAACCTATTATTTACTTTGGCCTCACTAGGTTGTAAATTTATTGGTATTCCCGACAATCATTCAAAGATAATTTTTAGTAATAAAATAAATCAACTGATACACAGTTTGATTAAATCTTAACCACTTTATATAACTTAAAATTTATCTCGCGTAGAGTTCTAACGTCGTAAACTGCAAGATATGTCAGAATATAATTAAATATGCATCGCGACATCAAAACGAAAACCGCCCGCATTCAATTCTGAATAAAATAAAATATGTTCGATCAATACTTCATATGCGAAATAATTACGTCGCAAAAAAAAAAAAGCAAAAGAAAACTGGTGTGTTCCCAGTGAAATTTTAGCTCTTTTGCAGACTTCATAACGGCAACAATGTTTTAGCTGCGTTTGGCTTTGAAGTGTTGAATTTGGTTCAGTTTGTTTGGCAGAATTGCAAACGACTGGTGGAACTGCCATAAGACAAAATAGAACGTGTTTCAAATTGATAATAAACTTAAACTTAGGCTCCAAGGTTTGAATGCAATTTTGTGAATACTTCAGCCTCATTTAGGAAATAGAATAAACCTAGCTAGTGCGACGTGGAGAAAGTAAAGTTCAGAATATAGTGAGTTCCTTGAAGTCATTACCAGCGTTTCGGTCGACCGGACCCAGTGGCAAACGCATGGAATAAATTAGTACAACTAAAACTGAAAATAGCACTTGTTTTCTTTAACTGATAGACCCATATGATCTAAAAATGTTTTATTCGTACATTTTTCAATCCTACCTGGTATATTTTTTTGTTAGAAAAAAGACTGAAAAGCACATTTTTGGATTACCCATGATGCAACCGATATAAGTATATAAGTATATAATTTTCATGGGGGGGTCAGAATTTTTGCACAGTCGTTGCCGTTAAGGTTGTGCTAGACATATCCACAAATGGATTTATAGCCTTTGTTCAGTTTGCACCTTTTACATAAAGAACGGTAATCAACCGTGCACGCGCCCTTTGTATTTGGTAACAAAGAGCCACGGTGGTCTAATGGTTAACGCTCTTGCTTACCAGTTCGAAGCCCCGTGTTCAAGTCTCAGTATCCGGCAGCGCGTTTTGTTTTCACTGTGAAAATTGTTTTCATTTCTTTTCCCCTTTTTTTCTTAACTGCATTCCCTTAAAAGCTTTTATTTCAAACGTGACTACAAGAACGGAGTTCTTTTTAACCTTTGAAATGCCTAGGACACCTATCATCCACATATATTTTATTAAGGGATGTTCGAACATTTCTTTTGCAAAAGCTTCGACTGCCGCAGGGAATGTAGTATTTTGATCATCGACATTGTCCATGTCGCAGCTTCAAAAGTTTGTGATCGTTTGTCAAACACTCGTAAACCTTACGCCGAGTACACGGCTTTAATTCCATGTGAGTTCTCTTCCTTCACAAAGAAAAAAGCTTTGTCAACTTATGCAAGCATTACTATGGGTTTCAAAGATAATTCTGGACAATTTCTGGACTGCCGGATATTTTCAAAACTGTCCGCTCCGTCTCTCACAGCCGATGTTTACGAAATCTGGAAAAAAATGAGGTCGCTCGCTCAGTCTGCCTAAGTTCAGAAAATCAGTACGAATGAAATTCATAACACTTGCTAAAATCGCTTCCTACTTCTAAACAAAGATATAATACTTTGAATCAGTGGGTATCTAGTATTTTCAAAACTGTTTCTGGTATATACATGTAAGCCCGGCACAGTGTAAGAAAAAAAAATACGCTTATTCAAACCCACAACCATCAACAGAATCGCTACACCGTTCTAAACGAAAATAGCGTAATTTGGGCGTACTCAGTCAGTGCTGGTATAATTATCTACTTCGAAAGTCTGGGAAAAGTTGAGACCGTTTCAGGTTGACAGTATTATTTTAGCTACATCGTCCGTTCTTATCCAATATCAAAAAATAAAATGCAAAAAGAAACATATGTAAACATAACAAAAAAGAAGCGGGAAAAACAAAAAAGAAAACAACAAAGAAAAAAAGATACGATGCCGATACTGACACTTGAACTCGGGGCTTCGAACTAGTAAGCAAGAGCGTTAACCATTAGACCACCGTGGTTCTTTGCTATCGAATACAAAGGGCGCGTTCACGGTTGATTACCGTTCTTTATGTAAAGGTGCGAACTGAACAAAGGCTATAAATCAATATGTGGATATGTCTAGGACAACTTTAACGGCAACGACTGTATATACAGTCGATGCCAAAAAGGTTGTCCAGCAGAACATAATATAATACTATAATATCCATTGTTTTGGGCTATTGTCTAGACCAAGACAATAGGCCAAAACAATGGATATTAAAGTATTATATTATGTTCGGCTGGACAACCTTTTTGGCATTGACTGTATATATATATCCATTGTTTTGGCCTATTGTCTTGGTCTAGACAATAGCCCAAAACAATGGATATTATAGTATTATATTATGTTCTGCTGGACAACCTTTTTGGCATCGACTGTATATATACTACCTTGGTATCGAGCACTCTATCCATATGAATTTGAACTTGACATTTATATATATATATATATACAGTCGTTGCCGTTAATGTTGTCCTAGACATATCCACATATGGATTTATAGCCTTTGTTCAGTTTGCACCTTTTACATAAAGAACGGTAATCAGCCGTGAACGCGCCCTTTGTATTTGGTCACAAAGAGCCACGGTGGTCTAATGGTTAACGCTCTTGCTTACCAGTTCGAAGCCCCGAGTTCAAGTGTCAGTATCGGCATCGTATCTTTTTTTTCTTTTTTTCTTTTCTTTTTTTTCCCTCCTTGTCTTTTTGTTTTGTTTACATATGTTTCTTTTTGCAGTTTCTTTTTTGATATTGGATAAGAACGGACGATGTAGCTAAAATAATACTGTCAACCTGAAACGGTCTCAACTTTTCCCAGACTTTCGAAGTAGATAATTATACCAGCACTGACCGAGTACGCCCAAATTACGCTATTTTCGTTTAGAACGGTGTAGCGATTCTGTTGATGGTTGTGGGTTTGAAAAAGCGTAAATTTTTTTTCTTACACTGTGCCGGGCTTACATGTATATACCAGAAACAGTTTTGAAAATACTAGATACCCACTGATTCAAAGTATTATATCTTTGTTTAGAAGTAGGAAGCGATTTTAGCAAGTGTTATGAATTTCATTCGTACTGATTTTCTGAACTTGGCAGACTGAGCGAGCGACCTCATTTTCCCCCCGAGATTTCGAAAACATCGGCCGCGAGACACGGAGCGGACAGTTTTGAAAATATCCGGCAGTCAAGAAATTGTCCAGAATTCTCTTTGAAACCCATAGTAATGCTTGCATAAGTTGACGAAGCTTTTTTCTTTGTTAAGGAAAAGAACTCACATGGAATTAAAGTCGTGTACTCGGCGTAAGGTTTACGAGTGTTTGACAAACGATAACAAACTTTTGAAGCTACGCCATGGACGATGTCGATGATCAAAATACTACATTCCCTGCAGCAGTCGAAGCTTTTGCAAAAGAAATGTTCGAACATCCCTTAATAAAATATATGTGGATGATAGGTGTCCTCGGCATTTCAAAGGTTAAAAAGAACTCCGTTCTTGTTGTCACGTTTGAAATAAAAGCTATATATACATATATATATATATATATACACTGAAACAAAAAAACTCTGCAAAAGACTTATATATATCATATATATATATCCTTTATATTTCCATCAAACTTTCTTGACAGTTGTTGCTTTGGTAGACACAAGGAAACATAATAGGCTTTGTTTTCCTTTGTGTTTGACGGTAACGAAGTAGCATGTTCAACCGTGAAACTCTGCCATTTTGGCCTGCAATGTTTTGATCACACATTTTCAATAATAAAAGCGGTAGCCAGTCAGTCGCCTTTCTTTAGTTGCTCAATAATCTAAAGGCCGGTTTACATGACGCGTTTACTGATCCCGGGGCAAGGTGTGTCACGAGATGAAAATGAGTTGTTTTGTGTATGACTTTATCTCTCATAACATTACATTTTTTTACAGGGAATGATGATAATTCAACTATAAAGAAATTTAATAAGAAATACGCCGCGGGATTAAACGTGTCATGTAAACAGGCCTTTAGATGAGTACTGCTGACTAGCTTTTCTGCGAGTTTAGGACAACTCATTTGCATAACGTCCCTTAAATGACGTCATTTCAATGATTTGTAATGCTTTTTATACCAATACAACGACCATAAATCGCCCCAAAAATGCTTGAACATGTTTTACTGGTTAAACTTTACTGCGCCCAAATAAATGATTTCTGGCTAGGGCTTATCTATAGACACTTTAACTCGAGCCCCGAAGCCGTCATAACTTTAATTTTGTTTGCCAAATTCTGCTCAAATCTTCACAAATAGTACACAATTTATTGATACAACTGATAAAGTCCAAATTTGACCCGATCACACATACTAATGACGTAATTGTGACGTAGGCAACCCCACTTTTTGACATTTTGAGCCGGCATTACTCGAAATCTAGTCGAACGATTTTTTTTCAAACAACTGGAAACTGTTCAAACTTATAACACACGTACACAGTGCAAATTGTATCGAAACCCTTGGGCGGAATTGGCCAAAATTTGGGCTGTGAATTTCTCATCTTACTAACGTTGTCAAAGTTGAAAGGACCGTAGCTTTCTGTCAATGGAAGTGATTAAAATCCAAGCTGGTTAAAAGTACTTCCCAAAGCTTAGTAAATCTTGATAGCAAACAAAATCGTGCTACCAAAACTGAACAAAACAAAAGTTGTGAATATTTATTTCGATAGAGTAGAAAAGTGGAAAAATTGCAAAAACTCAAAATCTACAAATTTCAGGTTTTCAAAAAAGCTATAAATTCAATCTTTCATAAGAGTAATACACCAAATCCTATCGCTGAGAAATATCTACAATTGGAGATATAATTTTTCAAAGAGGAGCACATCAGAGCCGAGGTTTTGGATAGTGCTTTGCTTACATCTAGAGTGGGGTGAGGGGGTACAAGCGATAACTAATTTCTGTAAAAATATGTATAGATTGTTAGAAACTGGTTGTACGTCACAATTACGTCATTAGTATGTGTGATCCAAGTCAAGATTTTGACATTATCAGTTGTATTAATAAATTGTGTACTGTTTGTTAACATTTGAGCAGAATTAGGCAAACATCTTAAAAGTTTTGACATTTTGTTTAAATTCGCAAAGTGGCTTCGGAGTTTCAATCGAGACGCCTTAAACGCTGCACCGTTTTTTAACGAAATAAAAACTAAAATACTCTCAAACTATCGTTTGTTCATTTCTGTATTATATATTTGAACCCATGGTCAGATGGGTGCACAAATTAGTTTTGTCGTACTAATAAAAAAAATCAAAACAAATTAGTTAGGTTCAACACGGGTATTTTGGATCAGTTCAAAAGCCGCAATTTTCTTGCAATATAAACGATTCGCTCGTGACACATTTTGCCCCGGGATCGGTAAACGCGTCGTGCAAACCGGCCTTTAGATTATTGAGCAACTAAAGAAAGGCGACTGACCGGCTACCGCTTTTGCTATTGAAAAAATGTGATCAAAACATTGCAGGCCAAAATGGCAGAGTTTCACGGTTGAACTTGCTACTTCGTTACCGTCAAACACAAAGGAAAACAAAGCCTATTATGTTTCTTTGTGTCTACCAAAGCAACAACTGTCAAGAAAGTTTGATGGAAATATAAAGGATATATATATATGATATATATATAAGTCTTTTGCAGAGTTTTTTTGTTTCAGTGTATATATATTCACGAAGTAACTCCTGACGAGTGAGGACTTTGGTCCCCACGAAACAGTATTGTAGAGCGAAATATGAATCAACCAAAAATTTAAATACTCCGAATCCTTAGTATATATATATATATATATATATATGATAACAAAACAATAACAATACTTTATTCGCACTCATAAATATGTTTATACAAAAAAACCCGGGAAAAAGATAGTATAATAAAGAGACAGGTTTGCAAAATGTGCGCATGTCCAGTCAGTGGTAGAAATTGCGGGAGCAGTTGTCAGAAAATATTCAGAAACTCAACGCATCGCAGCAAAGACTGGGGGTTAAGGAGAAAATCGCAAGTTTTATTAGTTTAGTCATCAAGCCAGTTAAATGTGAGACTCGTGCATGAAAGCACTTTAAATTAGAAGCTAATACTTTTCTTTAACAATGCTCTGAATTCAATAATTACAAGTGAAAATTCAACTAAAATGATGCGCGCAAGCGTGATTTTGCGCTTACTCGACCCCAGACCTCTTCTCTTATTTCTTACATAATCGTGCATGCTTGACGAAATCAATTTCGTCTAGCATGCGCAATAAGAAATACGAAAACGGTCTGGAGAATGGATTTCCCAGTTTTGCAGACCTAAGTCAGGCCATTCTCGACCCCAGACCATTCTCTTATTTCTTACAAGATAATTGAAATAGTGAATGAGCTTTTCAGTGTATGTCAGCGTAGTGAGTTCGAGTTTTGTGTACTGTCTTTGTGTTTTGTGTACTGACTTTGTGTTGTGTGTAGCGAGTTCGAGTTTTGTGTACTGACTTTGTGTTTTGTGTAGTGAGTTCGAGTTTTGTGTACTGGCTTTGTTTTGTGTTTTGTGTACTGAGTTCGAGTTTTGTGTACTAGCTTGGAGTTTTGTGTACTAACTTGGAGTTTTGTGTACTAACTTGGAGTTTTGTGTAGTGAGTTCGAGTTTTGTGTACTGACTTTGTGTTTTGTGTACTGGCATGGAGTTTTGTGTAGTGAGTTCGAGTTTTGTGTAGTGAGTTCGAGTTTTGTGTAGTGAGTACGAGTTTTGTGTACTGACTTTGTGTTTTGTGTACTGAGTTTTGTGTTTTGCACTTGTGGGCCACCGTAACCTGACCTAAAAAAAACGAATTATTGTAACGTTTGTTCGATCAGACAAGAGGGAGGAGATTTAGAAGAAACTGGGTAAACGTGCAGGTAAAACATCCAGGAATCTCCCTCCTGTGAACGTACATTTTGGAAAGAGTGTCCATAAAGATGGAACGATACATATCAATGAATCACTTACAACATATCGCAGGAAACTCTTTGGGAAAGTTTACTCATTCAAAGCTGAAACAACTTCAAATTCATCTGGACACAAAGTGGGAAAATCATGCTAAGAGAGCACGAAACCTCGAAGATATATGGATTTACTACCTTCAAAGAAGGATAAACAGTATAAAAACTTTAATGTAAGTACTCACTGAACATAACCCATGCCATTTAAGACAATTAAAATAGCTGCACAGAAATTAACAAGTTCTGAACTACTTAACCAGAGTACTGTAATTAATGGTGGCTTAGGAACTTGTGAATATGAGAATTTGGATGACCTATTCAATATTATTCCAAACCCAGATAAAAATGATGAATCTGATTCAGCCTATATGCTTACAATACCATCATCTAATTATTACTGTCTATCCAAGATAAATGAATTACTAGATAGCCTTACACCCAAAGCTGTAACAATGTTCCATTGTAATATCAGAAGTTTAGGAAAGAACCTTGTTCTTATAAACGAATTACTATATAGCCTTGATAAAATACCAGATATCTTAGCAGTTACTGAAACTAGATTAAATAGTAAATGTAAATATCCCTAATTATATTTTTTGTATCATGACAACTCACCAACAATGGCTGATGGTGTAGGAATTTATACAAGTGCGAGTCTAAATACCATTTTCAGGCACGATTTAAATTAATTTAATTTGATTTAATCAAAATGCCTTTAGTAGAATCCAGCTGTATTGAAATTGACGCAGAGATATCGGTCCAAGCGTGATTGCTTGGGAAGAATAATCAAAATAATTTCGCATAGAAATAGATATCAAAAATCGCACACACGCTTTTGGAGATCAATGACCGCTTAACTAGACACAAATGTAATTACTTTGTAAGTCAAAAAACCCGGAGCTGGTAATTTTTATAAACGTCTTCATTATCGGGTTAAAGTGACTGTAGTTTTAAATCTAGAGTAATTCCGTATAAAATAACCGTTTACTGGCACTCTTCAGTTATCAACCTTTCCATCGATATATAGGTTCCCATATTGTTTTTCGCCGAGCGCCCGCGTAAACGCATTTTTGCGCAAATCACTTTTGAAGGTATCCAGTAACCTTAATCACTGCACACACTTAAACAATAATTCAACCTATTTTACCTTTCATGATTGTATCTTAGCTCTATCTTATCTATACGTTCTCTTTTCATTTTAATATATGTAACTGAACAGTGTCAATAAACATGAACTTGAACTTGTACAGGAAGCTGTAGAGTGGAACTAAGAGGACAATCACAATAAGAGGCCAAGCTTTGGACCAGCAAGCACCCAGACGACCTAATCAAGGCTGTAAATAGCTGGTGCGTGTTTTTCGACGTCTGGGGAAAAAGAATGCTGATGGAAAAGGAAGTGCAACATATGAGTTCACTAGTTTGATGGGTTACATATAAAAAGCTGCTGATTTGTGATCTACATCATAAATTAGATCGCATTGTTACGCCCAACCACTCTGACACAGTGGTACGTGAAAACCAGATAAATATTATAATTTATGGTTTTTAGTTGCTATTTGGGCAATTTCTGAATTACATACATGTATTATATTTACATTAGTATTATACATGCAGTACGTAGAGTACATACCATACATATTCCTGATCACAGGCACAAGAGTGGATAAAGTTATTCAAATCACTTGGGGCATCATGCCAAGGCTATCGCAAAGAGAGGGTCACTCCATATATGCACATGGTATATCACATCCCGAAATAAATGGAGCTACACAATGGCATCAAGACATTTTCAGGCCAAGGTGACCTTGGTATCTACATGTGTTGGGGTTTCTTGGTTAAATCTGTGCGAGATGGTTTGCACTCAATCAACAGAGATTCAAATGACAAAGGGCATGGCGGCCATGTTGGTGTACAGAACAAAAGAAGCTAACGAAGAATCTATTGTTAACTGTACACAAAGATGGCGGCTATGACGTAAAGTGCAAAGTACAAAGAGCCTATTGTGTACAATTTATGCACTAGTGCACTATCATTAATATCATTGAAGACCAGCACATGAACCAATCAAAATCGGGCTGTTTGAGTAACAGCCAATCACCATTTAGTGCGTGAAAAAAAAAAAATTCAGTGCACGCCTGCCCCCGACAGTGGACTTCAACTGAGGCTGAGAGGTTTCTTCTCTCGAGATTTCTTCTCTCAAGATTTACTTCAAACAGACCATATTTTCACAACAAAATCGTAAAATATTTTGGGGTCAGGTGTTCTTTCGATAGGCTTGAGTGACCATTGTCCAATATTTGTCACTCGTAAAATTAGGGGTGCCATGCCAAAGAGAATCTATCATAACACTATAAAATATAGATAATAAAAAAAACATTTATCCAAGCCATTTATGCTTGATAAATGGTATAAATTATATACGGATTGCTTGGATACCTCGAAAGTACTAAACAATTCAGCGCCCTTTGAAGTTCAGGAAGATGTGCTGCCTGACCAGACTACTTCAGGATTGCTTTCATTTAAGTTTCTTTCAAGTTTTGAACGACCAAGTCCATGTTCCAAGTACTAATATCTAACGACTCGACCACGTTACGTTTCACAGCCGCCATTTTGTTGTTATTTTTCGCTTTTGTCAACTCGAGGACTGGTAACCAGAGATGCCATGCGTTCAAAACAAAATGGCGTCGGGTTAACGCTCGTGATCGATCATGAAGAACTATCGATAATATGAAGGGGTTATTGTTCCCAGAACGTTGGCAAATCACACTAAGATGTTGTGAAACTATCGTAAGAAGGTATTAAGTGTTCTTAAATGGTATTTTGGTCCAGTGAAGAAAAGGCAAACACGTAGCGATCGAGTCAACAGCTTACCGACCAATTTTTTACGGTGCAGATTCTTCACTTTAGCCACAAAGCCCTTATTTATCCTGTGAGGTTATTGTTCTACTGCTGACAGCATGACAATAATAAAACTACAAAAAGGGCTGCAAGATTAATATTTGACGCACCATTAATAACACCTTCTATCTCACTATTTAGCAAGTTGCAGTAGCTTTCTATCTATGACCTGATTAAAATCAGGAAATTAATGATAGTATATAAAGTTATTAATAATCAAGCACCTGATAGTCTGATGAAAAAGTTTATAAGAACGAATGTGAGATCGAGTAGATCATCTAAAGTTAATTTTGCCCTCCCAAGGGCAGGGCTTATGAATATAGTACTGCTAGTCTTTTCAATTCATTACCAATGGATATTAAAAAGAACGCATCTTTAATTAGCAGCCAAACGTTTAAAAGAAAGTTTTAAAAAATATTTATAGAACAACAAAATAAAGTTTAGTCATTTGGAGGAAAGTAACTGCAACTTATGTAAATCTCAAAATTTGGTAAACTGTACTTTTTCGCGCTCGTCATGGCTGCTTGCACGTTTCATGTGCTCTATTTTATTAGTGTTTCTCTTCATCTATTGATGGTTTGGATCATCAAAATGGTCAAATTTACCCATCTAAAGACAGCAGCCTTGATGGGGGATCGGATCTCGCTGTTTATTGCCGTTCTAAGTGGAGTTCTGAGCATTTATACTACACAAACGTTCAAGTAGCACTGAAGCGTGTTAACGCTCAGTCACATTTCAAGCTTACTTATGCTGACGTCAAAACTACCAAACATGGAACCGTCTCTCTTGCTTTGCCGAATAACTTACAATGGGACTGAGAATGGTTTAATGGCTGCCGCTTAAGCTGTACTTCGTGGTGATGTCGATGATGGCTTAGCAGGCCTCAACTCCCATCGATATGGCGTTTGATGTCGTAAAGTTGTCGTGGGAAGAAGGGACACCCTTCTCGCCGAGACGAGATATCCCTGGGCCAGGGACAACCCTATTACCCGGGACGAGTTTATTCACAATGTAAACAGTTCGATTGTGGTTTACGGAGAAATGTATGGAAAGTTGTCCCTCCCCGGGCAACTCGGCGAGAAGGGTTATCCCACTTTCTCCATGTAACAAGGCACTAAGTCTCTCGTTAAAAATAAAGAACTATACGTTTATACCAACTTTATAACTCGCACAGTACTTACCGTAATCCTTCTCTACTCGTGTTCTGGCTCCACCGGTTTTTGTCAAGAACGTCACGAGTCAAAACCTTGACCCTAGTCTCCCGCGTTCGATTTTTACCGGGATCTGGAAGGCCTCGGTTGCTGCAGTGTAATTGGATTTGTTGCATCGTATTTGAATTTGCTGCAGCGTATTTGGATTTGCGTTCGTGTATTTGGATTTGCGTTCGTGTATTTGGATTTGCTGCAGCGTATTTGGATTTGCGTTCGTGTATTTGGATTTGCGTTTCTGTATTGCACCTATGGGCCACCGTACTTTTGCGAAAGCGAACCTGAAATGTTCTTTTAAAATCTAAAGTAGATTTTACCGTCTTATAACAGTATTTGGGAACATTAATTGTCTTCAACAAGGTTTAAGGTTTTAGAAGTCAGTTAAAAACTTGCATATCGTGCTTTATCATGAGATATAAACTCGAGGGCGAAGCTCCTGCTCGTTTTTTTAACAAGTAGTTAGAATATTGTAATATGTAATTTCTGACGCTTGAGTGATGAAGGAACAAATTAGTCAAAAAATAATATTCTGATGGCACGATAGAGAGGTTGGGTTATCCTCTAGGGATATAGTCATACTATTTAAGTGCTTGGCGGAGAATATTGATCATTCTACATGTTAGTTTCCAAGCCCGGAAGCACGGATGCGCTTAAATTTGGTTTGAAACCATGTCTGTTTCGAAAGAAGTATAAACCTTCATTCAACCATCATTCGAGATAAATAAACAACAACTAATTAGTAATATTTTGCGCTTAGTTTCATCATCCATAGTTTCACTGAAGAGGGCGAACTCAGAAAGCCTCAGATGAACAACTGAGAGAGATCAAGAAGATGAGAAATCAAGAACCAAAATCCTTTAATCAGAAAGGTAATGAGTTCCAATTCAATTCCAAAGTAAAAGATACACTGGAAGAAGCCACGACGGCTCTGGTGGCTAAGGCTAAGGAATCGCTTGCAGAAGATATGTCCCTTGTTGAACAAAGACAAAAGCTGATTTTCTGGCTGATAAATCCGAATTTGACAGGAGAACGGCTGATGAATACCAGCAACACGAACTTGCAGACGATGAAAAGGATGAGAAGAAGATAAGACATGCAGAGGAGACAGCTGAGAAGGCTGTTAAAGCTCTTGCAAGTAAGCAATCGATAGCCAAGAAACAAGTTTCAGCGAACCACTTCGTTAGGAATAGGAGTTCCTTCCAAGGTGGTCGACTCTCTAATCACGATCCCGCTCAAAAATGGAGATCTCAACGTGGTCCAACTGTTGGCCAGGCAAACATGACTTCACCCAAGCCTGGTAATTGCTTTGCTTGTTGCAAATTCGGCCGCTGGAAGGCTGATTGTTACCTCAAGGCCCGAGGCGCGAAATTTAAGACTACATATGGCAGGTGACTATGTGCGGCTGGAGGTAAGGTACAGTTGTCTTTAGATTCTTATCAAGTAGATAGCAGCAAGGCTGAGGAGATTGAGGAATGTGATAACTATACTAATTACAGTCATCGGTTAAAGGCAGACTATTCAAATCGATCAATCACTATCGGTGCTCCTGAATTTATCATGGATATTGTTAGAGACGGCTATAATATCCCATTTATTTATAATCCACCGTCTAATGCTGCCATTAAGCATAAAGGTTTCGTTAGCGAAGCGATTTTGGAGTTATTACTGGATAACTGCATTGAAGAATTACATTTCATACCTGACATGATAAATCCTCTGTCTGTTTCCGTTCAAAGTAACAATAAGAAGAGACTCATTCTGGATTTAAGAGAGATTAATTTTCATATATACAAACAGAAGTTGAAGTGCGAAGGTTTACATACTATCAGAGATATTTTTGGCCAAGACTATTTTGTTTGTTCCTTTTATCTCAAGTCAGGATACCACCATATTGACATCTTTGCTGAACATCGTAAATATTTGGCCTTTTCGTGGGACCGTTTTACCGTTTGGCTTATCATCGGCCCCATTCATCTTTACTAAGATGTTGAAACTGCTAGAAACACACTCGAGTCCGCTGGACGTTTCAGTTCTATTTTGCGACAGGATCTCGCTCTATGTGGATTTCTTGTTAATCAGGATAAGTCAGGTTGGGAACCCAAGAAAAGGTTTTCTTGGATTGGTTTCTCTATTGACACAGAGAAAGGTTCTTTCCATGCCATCGATAGGAGGGTTGAAAAACTTGTTCTGAATTACATGCTGTTCTTATAAATATTTCCGTGTCCAGAACGATTCCAGTTCGGAATTTGGCTTCTATTGTGGGTCAAATGATTTGGATGACTGCTAGCTGAGGTAGTGTGGGGCAAGATTCAAGAACCGAAAATAGTTATCAACAACATTTCAACATTCAACATTTTCGTTCAACCTCAACAACTAAACCCAATCAACTTCAACATCGAAAATAAATTCAACAGTAAAACCATGTCAAAATCAACATTTTAAGTCTTCTCAAATTCAAGACACAAAAATGTTATCAACATCAACAAAGAAAATTTCCGTTCAACAATTTGGGACCGAGCGTGGAATTCTCGTCGAGAGGGACAGGGAACGAATTAACATTGTTGTCATTCCAAAATGGCGGGAAGTGACAGTCACACCAAAGATGGCGGACGAAGAGCGAATTCGTTAATGTGTACGAGAGGAGTTAGAATTGAATTCGATTTCTCGAACTAGGAATCTCGTTCGTTCTGCTGCAGCGTCAGCTGCCAGAGAGCTGGAACAGCCCTTTCCTGTAGTTACCGCTAATTAAGGCTCATCTCTGGATACATCTCTATTGTCTCCACCTTGGATATCCACCTCTGATCCATCTCTGACAAGCAGTAGCAAGGGCAAGAGATCTAGACCTTTCGCCTCGCACACATGACGATTTAAGAAAATTAATCCTGATGTTAAGATTCAGAAAATTCCAAAGACTGTTTGTTTGGCTCTTAGAGAAGCCAAGTTAGGAAGTCGAATTGACTGATGATGGGGGATATTAAGACTACTTCATTACTTATGACGTAATTGTGGTTAAAGGAGAATTTGACTTAGTAAGTAACCACAGAAAGGATGACATAAGAAGAGAACTTGGAGCCGTTTTTATTAGAAAAAAATTATCTCCATTTAAGGGACGGTCATTATTTAAGGGGAGTACCGGGTTGGATAAAAAAAACAATTTCCCAGATTTTTTTTAGAATCAGGTCGGATATTTTTCCAAAAAAAAAAAACGTATGGGTTTTGACCTGAATTTTTCATATCCCGTTACATAGTTGATTAAAAAATTCCATACCCCGTAGGGTTTCCTTAAAAAAAAATCATACTATGATTTTTATCCAACCCGGTACTCCCCTTAAACAACGACCGGTCCCTTACTATGTACAACTTCGATTTTGTTAAGAGATATAGGAATGTAATCTCTATTCCTATGTGACAATGGCCGCCTTTGTGTGAGATTGCTGACAGCTGACAGAGAAGAGATTGTAGCCCAAAGTCAAATTGTGGAAAAAGAAGGAAATCCATCCAAGCCAACAGGCAGTCAAGAAGTCTGCACTAGTGGACCTAGGGCCTCAACCATCGTCCAACCAATTCGAAGTACCTTGAGTGATGATGGTGATGAGCTTCCAGCCTCTGGGGTGGTGTATGCTCTAAGCACTCAGCAGAAAATGTATCTGCTGTGTTTCCTGATATCCCCTTGCATGTAGTGCAACATGCTGTCATTACGCACGGAAGCATGAACAATGCTGTTAATGCTCTCCTAACATACAGACCAGCCCCAGTCAACAATCTCCAAACAACACTTCCATCCGAGGCCAGGGAAACTGAAGGGATGAACGAATCAAAGAATCTTCCTTAAATATTCCAGCGGCTTAAAGCAAAGATACACCCAAGAGGAATGAGAAAAAAGTTGAAGGTTGATCGTGATGATGAAGCCATAGATGTCTACACATATTACAAAAGCCAGATTTTGACCCCTTAGCACCCATATCAGTATCTGTGAAGGGTGAGCCAGCAATAGACACTGGAGATGTTCTAATTAGCTCATAGCCTTGTAGTAGCTCATAGCCTTGTACAGGGAGGTCCTTGCTTTTCCTACCTAGCCCCAGCCATTTACTTTTATCTAGCGACAGACGATCTGCAAGTTGCCATCATGTACTGATGCCAGTGACCAAAGATCTCATCAAGTACATCGAGCAGGTAAATAAATGTTAAGATATCTTAATTTGTGTAACCCTTTATCAGCCCCAATGGTGATCAACATCTAACAGATATCAGAATTGAGTGAAGCGGCAGATCATAAGAATATTGGAGTTGATCGCATGGGAAATATGTTTTTGTGTCCCAAAACTTTCTAACTGACACAACAAGAAATGTATAAAGATTGGGAATGAGAATTTGGATGTCACACCTTTGGGGCTGAAAGGGTTACTAATATGTTTATGTGCCTTAGGTGCCTAGAGAAATTGTTTTAACCTATGAAACTGAATGGATCAAAGCCCTAAACACAATACTATGGAGGCCCGTTCTGGTCAAAATTGTATCAGAATAATATTATCACAGTGAATTATTGTTTTGTTAGTCTGTGTTTATTTTTTGCACACTGCTCATTAATTTTTGGTTTGTGAATTATTATTTTTTAGTCAGCAAATATTATTTTGGTCTGCAAATATTTTTTTAGGCCTTGAATTTTTTTGGGGTCTGCGAATAATTCGTTTTTGGGAGGTACGATTTTTTGGGGGAGTGTACGATTTTTTTTGGGGGGTTCTGTTCTGCGAATAATTTTTTTGTCCTGTGATGTAATTTTGTTTGGGTGCATGGAATATATATTTTTGGATCCATAATGCATTGCATGCACATAAGAATTGAAGCGTGAAGTGTAGAACAGTTATGAAGTACATTATTTTTACTAGTTGGAAGTGTAGAACAGTTGTGAAGTAGTACATTTTACTAGTTGGATCTATCAGCTTTCATACACTGGAAACAAATTCTACAGCTTCAAACTTCTGTTGATTTCTCAGAATGGTATCCTGTTTGAGCTGCTCTGGTTCTTTGGAGAGCAATATTTTTTTCAACGGAAGTTTGCATGCAGCATTTGCAGGACAGTGTATGAGAAAACACATAATTAGAAATATAAATTTTACGCTTTTACTGTTACTCCCAAAACGTTTTGAAGCTTGATATTTATGCCGATTAGTCACACAAGACCCTCATCTTTAGTTCTACTATCTGAAAATCAGTCTACTTATGCCCTTGTTACACACAGCCCTTCAAGTAATTCTGCATGCCCAGGGGCTTGCACCAAATTTGCATACTAATGCTGTTAATTCGTGCAGCTGTTGTTAAGATAAGTAATTGTTGTTCATCATTTCAGGTTGAGGTTTTTTTAGTTTTAAGGTTTACAAAATTATTTGATTCTGTCAGCTAGGGCTCCTGTTTAATATAATAATGTTTGATTTGTCTGAATTGGATCATGTATCATACATGTATATCAGATTATTTTTACATATATGTAAGATTACTATATACATGTACAGTATTGTCTATTTTAATATATATTTTTCTTGATTATAAATGCCTTTATTTTGTAGTTGCACAATGGAATGGACCTGACTGATGTCAATGCACCTCCAAAGGCACCACATAAATGTGCCTTAAAGTTGCTCGACAAGCTGTTCCGCCAAGAGGAACTCATAAATGGGATACTTTTTGAAACAAAGAGATCCTCGAAACAACCACTGGACCAAATACGAGTCACAAAACTATTTGGTAAGTGAATGCTACATGTATTGATTCATGTAACAATATTTATTTTGGTGAAGGATTGTTTTGGAACTGCAGTGATCACCAAGCAAGGGCATTGTTTTGTTAAATGTATTTCTCCCAAATAATGGTGATATTGATAAATATACAATAACCTATTTGTGGCATCAAAATATGGCCAGATATTTCGTCCACCAACATTATCTGATCAGAGAAGAGAACAGTTCCCGAGAGCGAAGCTTGAGGGAAACTGTGATCTTCGAGGATCAGATAATGCCCAAGGACAAAATAATATCAGGACATATTTCAACACCACAATGTAGGTTATCGTTGTTGATCAACCAACCATGTGCGAGAGAAAATATTTGATGTGTTATAAATGTCAATATTTTCACATGAGCATTAGCTAAATAAAATTATACATTTACAATATATATGCAAATGTTTGGCATCCAAGATTACAGCTTCCTTGGTCAACAAGACTTAATAAAATATATGATGCAAAGACCTATTAGCAACTGAGAGCAGGCTTACTAGCTTTAATTGTTTTATTAGAAACCAACTACTGTTCTAACACAACTCCTGTAATCAAAACAATGGTATCCACCTTGTCAAATTACAAAAATATAATACATTTTATTCTAAGATTGAACAACTAGTTGGTTTCTATACTATAACAATTAAACTATACTCACTCTCAGTTTAATTGAAGGGTTGTGTGCAACAAGGGCGTAAGTGACCCCTGATCACATATATTATCTTTCAAGTTCTTTGTTTACTAAAGGAGAATTTAGAATGTGATCAGGAGTCACTTACGCCCTTGTTGCACACAGCCCTTCGATTAATAGTTGACTTGGAGCTGTGATGGACAATAACGACAAATAGACTGTGTTTATCTTGGAACTTTTCCCTTAGAAATGAATTTGATGTTCTTAAAACTAGCATATAAGCCCTCAAACTTTGTTCTCATGCTTATATTTGTTTAACAACATCACACAGGCAACTATGAACCGTTATAGTTCACCACAAAATTTTGGTAATAGTGAACAATCACGTACCAAATTGTGGTCGGTAGGTTGTCGGTAGGCTGTTGGTAGATTGTCGGTAGGTTGTCGGTAGGTTGTCGGCAGGCTGTCGGTAGGCTGTTGGTAGATTGTTGGCAGGTTGTCGGTAGATTGTCGGTAGGTTGTTGGCGCAAAACCTGTCGGCAGGTTGTCGGTAGGTTGTCGGTAGGTTGTTGGTAGATTGTCGGCCGATTTCATATGGTTGTCGGTGGAATTTACGTAGTTGTCGGTAGGTTGTTGGCGTGTTGTCGGTACTAGACGGTAGGTTGTTGGTCAATAATGTGCCTTATAAAGCTTCAATAAAATGCTTCAAACGATCATGTACATGCTTTTACACTTTCAGGACGTTATGCCACCTGATTTTTTCCTCGATGAAATTCATAAGCACGGCAATAAACTGGCTTCACATGGACTTCACACGGGCAGCCATCTTAAGACCGCCATCTTGGATGTAACGTCATACTCTGCTGTGGACTGGTCTCCAGTCACATGGCTAGCTAACTTAAGTGCCACTTGCGTACCTACATTGTAATATCGCTAGTGCAGATCTACTTACACTTACAGTTAAATACCAGTTCAGTTAATGAACACAAGAAGCAAATAGGCAATTAACTTTATTGAATTTGGTGGCTCTTAAAAGAGCCGTTTGTTTGGATTGGCATTTAGTAGCCAGCAGCGATGTCCTCTATGATGGCAGCGAAGTCGTCTCGTCGTCTCTCCTGTCTCTTCCACATAAACTCGTCTAAGTAGCTGGGAAGATGGTCGTAACGGGTGCCGTTCATGCGTTTCAGCTTTCGCTTAATGCAGCCCCATGTACCTTCGATGGTGTTGGTGTGTACGCCAGTGAATGGGTCTACGAAGTTCTCAGAGTGGTTAACGGTAAGGTGAATGTAACCAAGCTGATTAAGGGTTCTGTAGGGTGTGAAGTCATCAGAGTAGATAGTTGTTCCTAGCAGAATATGGCGCTGGATGATAGGAAACAAAGTTGGTCTGCGTCGATTCGGAACTCGACAAACAATAACTCGCTTACTCTCTCGTTCTACAGCTCCAAACACCCACGGCCCATTGCATGCCCTCCCACGATGATACTTCTGCTTGTGTCCAAAGATAGATTCATCTATCTCAACTGTTCTTCCTGGTCCGCCAATTGTGATCAAATTCACTGCTATTTTGTTCGAACAAACACAGCGAATAGCACTTAACATCTTTGTCACGGTTTTGTTTGAAATACCTGTCATTTCCTGAATCCTTCGATTGGACTCATCGACTGACCAAAGATAGATCACGAGAAGCCACTGGACTAAAGACACATTGGAATCTTCAAAAAAGCTGCCATTTCTTATTGAACGCCATTTCCTGCAACCAGCATCGGAACACCTCTAGGCATGTCCGTCTTTAACTGCTCCTTTCTTCTGGATCGTCATATTCGCTCCGCACTCACATATTTGTTGAGAGGATAAAACTCCCATTCGACACAAATATGCAAAAAGCGCATCAAAGGTACCAATAGATTGACCCTGAATGTTAAGAAGACCAAGATAATGCTGGCAGGTAGCAAAACAATGTTGTCATCTTTTGAGGATTTTGAGTTCGCTTCGGATGGTGGGCAAATAAATCGCGTTCATAATTTTAAATACCTTGGAGTAACATTGGATGAAAAGTGGAACTGGAAGAAACACATTAGTAACTTATTACGGAAACTAGGCCATCGGTTATCGGTATTTAACCGTATTTCGCACATGCTCGATAAGAGAACTCGCATGGCGTATTTTAATGGCCTTGTGCTCCCCCACTTAGATTATGCGGACGCTGTCTGGGGAGACCAGCCTGGTGTGAAATCAGAAATGGAACAGCTACAGGCATTCCAAAATCGGTTTGCTAAAAAGATTGAAGGAGGCAAGCTGTCGTCAGCTGAGGCCCTGGCATCGCTTAAATGGATCCCATTGGTCGGAAGGCGTTTTGGACATCGATGTGTTGCCGTTCAGAATGCAATCAAAGGGGATATTCCAGAACACTTTAATATTTTCAAAACTACTTTAAGTCAGTCGCATGGTCATAATACTAGGAACGGGTATCTGCCGAGACTCCCCAAGCCGAGGACAGAATGGGGAAGGCGTGCTACGTACTTTAGGGCAACAAACGATTGGGCTTCACTGCCAAATTAATTAAAAAAGCCCATGCCTAAGTTCATTTTTAAAAGAAATATAAATAAGTTTTTAATTAATCAGTATTTATGCTAGTTTTATCTTTTTATGATCGTTCTTTCTTATTAATATTTTTATCTATTATGTCCATTTTGTCTTTTTAATTTTAATTTTATGTTATAGAGGACCCTCCTGAAAACCACTTTTGCATAAGTGACGGAGGCCTCCTCTCAAAAGATTTATTATTTATTTATTTAATGATAGTAACGAGGTCAGTATAACGCATGATGAAAAGTAGTGGAGAAAAAAAACATTAATTTTTAGGATATATGTAATACTTATACCGGTATATCAACATAAACAATAGGATTGGAATATTGTGCACATGATTGGCCACAATGACTAAACAAAAAGATTGAAAACATCATTGCACCTGATTCGCTTATGAATGATGAACTGCAGAGGAAACAGGTAAATTAGTATAACGACTTAACAAATGGATTGAATTTTTTTTTGCGCTTGATTGATTTTCTGCTTTAACGATCTTACACCTGATTCGCTCATAAATGACGAACTGCAGAGGAAACAGGTTAATTAGCAGTATAAAAGAATAACCGAACGATCTATAGGTCACTTGCTAAAAGTAAACTAAGCGAAAATGTCTTCCAGAGTGACCAAGTGTACCGTCTGCTTCGAAAAGGGACACACGCTACTCCATTGCATGAACGTTTGCTCGGTTTGTAGTGGAGACAAGCGAGACTGCCAATGTCCTTTACCCAAAAAACGCAAGATGCCAGCAAAAAAAGTTCCATCCCCGCAACCGCCAGCTGATTCATCAGAGATCGACAGAGAGCGACAGTGAGCCAGAGCCAGAGGCAGAACTTGATTACAAGAAGAAGTACACGCAACTGATGACTCGCTATAAGTCAGTCACAAAAGCATATCAAGAAACCAAAAAACAGAATGCCCAATTCACTGCAGAGATTGACAACCTGCGCGGTGCTGTGCGCGGTGCTTCCAACAGCATTCCTGCCCTCCAACAACGAGTAGAGGGAATGCAGAAAGACGTTGATGACTTGACAGCGTCAAACGAAAGGAAACAGGGAAGGTTGAGATCCTTCCAGAGCAAGCTGATAGAGGAAAGACAGAAAACTGAAGAACTACAGAAATCGATTGAGGCAAAGAACAGAGAGATCGCCCTGGTGAAAGAGCCCCAAGAACCAGCCCCAGATTGTCGGCCGATTTCTTGCAGTTGTCGGTAGATTGTCGGTGGAATTTACGTAGTTGTCGGTAGGTTGTTGGCGTGTTGTCGGCCGACAATCTACCGACAACAACTTTGGTACGTGATTGTTAACTATTACCCAAAATTTTGGTGCACGCTCATTGGCCAAAAGCAATCGTGACAGTTTCGTCCGTGGAGGCAAACTATCAGGCGTTATAGTTCACCACAAAAAAATTGCACGTGCTCATTGGCTAAAAGCGATCACGTGACCTGATAGTTGTCATCCACGGAGGCAAACTATTGGGTGATAGTGCCCACTGAGAGCGGAAGACAATTTTGTAACCCTAATAACCACTAATAGAGTGTGTGTGTCTTGGAACTATTGGCTGATAGCTTCCCTTGGAAATTTGATGTTCTTTAAAAACTGTAGTATATAAGCCCTCGAACTTCGTTCTCGGGCTTATATTTCTTTTAAGAACATCAAATTTCCACGGGCAACTATCAGCCAATAGTTCCTCAACAGACACACTATATTTGTATAATAGCGACTGCTGAGCATGAAAGACAATTTTGTGTCGAACAATAACGCAAATAGACTGTGTCTGTCTTGGAACTATCGACTGATAGTTTCCCTTGGAAATTTTATGTTCTTAAAACTAGCATATAAGCCCTCAAACTGTGTTCTCAGGCTTCTATTTGTTTTAAGAACATCACATTTTCATGGGTAACTATCAACCGATAGTTCCTCGACAGACACACTAGCCTATTTAATATATAATAGTTACTCGATGGACACAGTCTATTTGTATAATAGTGTCTGCTGAGAGCAGAAGACAATTTGGTGATGAACAATAATGACAATAATGATTTTATTTAAGTAAGTTTCATTTTTAGAATTGTTTCAGTGTAAGTTATCTTATTCACAAAATGTAGTACAAATGATTTATTTTAAAGGGTGGCTTGCAAAATACTAATCATTTGCTACTTAATTGCAGCAGATTCTGATCACTGTGGCAAAAATAAGCACAAATTAAGTACTTTGTTACCCTTCAGAATGTGTACATACTTTATTGGGGGTTATGTGATGTACCATAGGTCATACAATTATTGTTACTGTTATAATATAGACCCATTACCCAATTGAAATATATATTATTACATGTATGCACTGACTACATTTCAAGTGCTTGTTGCTGCATAAATGAAACAATTATTGTTTTCACATGTAAGGGAGGCTTTAACACTAGCTACTTAAATTGGGCATCGAATAGGTTTTTTTATTCATATAGGGGGTATAAAGAATGACAATAATATTGATGAAGACCCTATATATGTTGACTATTATGCTCATTCAGGAATATACCAAATTTCATATCATGATAAAAATTACAGCTTCAAAGGGTGATAATATAACAAAATATATAAATTTTATTGTTATGTTATTAGTATTCCTTATTAATTGCAAAAGCTGTGTTATAACAATGACTGAATAATGGTCAGCTCATGGTCTTTAAATTATCAATTATAATGAACAGATTTCATAATGTGCTACATTTTATATAATAATTATTATAAGCAAGAACTGCATAAGCCATTAGTGTTTTAGAAAAAATACGAAAAATAATTCCACCATAACATTGTTCTTATTATTATGTAGGTGAGTGTCAATATTTTGTAAGATGGGACAGTTATGACAATGAAATCCCTGTTACTGTTGTTTAAATTCATATTTTACATAATACCAACAATCAGGAAAATATTAATATGCAAAAATAGTGCATCTACTTTATTGGAGGTGTGCCATGTGAGAACTACATGAGAGTTGAGCTGTAATAATATAGATAGTTTGTTAATAAAACATGAAGAGTGAATGCAATGGTGGTTGTTTATGTACTACAAAAAAGACAAAATATCAAGAAGGGGTCCATGCAAGAACAGAGTATTAAGTGACATCTGATCAATGAAAAAAATTGGAACTCTAATATCCTCCATGATCTTGCCAAGATCTGACAGGATCCTGTAATATCATCCAAGATCTTGGCAAGATCATCCAAGATCTTGGCAAGATCATCCAAGATCTTGGCAAGATCATCCAAGACCTTGGCAAGATCATCCAAGATCTTGGCAAGTTCTTGCAGGATAGTGTTAAATATCTTCCATCCTGTTAATTATCTTGCCAAGATCATGGCAAGATCTTACAGGATCCTGTAATATTGTCCAAGATCTTGCCAAGATCTTGCCAAGATCTTGCAAGTTTTTAGAGAAGATCTTGGCAGGATCTTGGCAGGGTCATGCCAAGATCTTGGCAAGATCATGTCAAGATCTTGGCAAGATCTTGGCAAGATCCTCAACCTGGGCCACCATCACCAGATTTCTCCAACTACACACGCAACACTCCCACCTATCAACTGCCTCACACAACACCTCAACTCAAACATGGTACCCCCAGAACTTGCTCGCCTTGCCCCTATCCTTAACTCCACACCACCAAATGTCCACAAACAATACACAGATATAATACATGATGCTGCCACTTCACTTTTATTTCAATTTACCAGTTACATTACAAAGAATCTAACCCACCCACATTTAGCAAATGCGATTCGAGGTTGGGGGTTTGCAAATGTACAAGAGACGATCATATTAACAATTTTCAAACAAAAGAAGAACGGAAACATATATCAATTACATAAAGAACTTACAAGCAGAACTGACTGCTAAATAAGTACTATTTAAAAAAGCCAACAATATAAATCTACTATAATTTACAAGATTTAAAGACTCTGGCAATTTCCTAGTCGAAAATAAGACAGGAAGTTGAATTTCAGGAGAAGAGCCAAAGATGGAAAAAGTTATGGATTTGCTACATGCTGCATAATATGCATAACCTGGGCCAAGACGAAAGAACAACAATAAGTAAACTTTTGTATTTTTTTATAACGACCGGCTTTTTCACAGAGTGTATCGAGGATGGAATACAATTCCAGACCTTCAGACCACTAAACTAGCAAAAGTTAAACTACAACACCACTAGCATGACTCTCCAAGATCAACAACTCTCCCTACTGCTTCCAACCACTATCATATCGCACAACACACTACCACACATGCACTTCAACCGGAAGGGACAGGCCACACAATTATCCTCCGTAGTCCCTTTGTAAAGAACCACCCCACCCACCCCTCCCAACAACACCCGCGGATAGCACCTACAAAACCATCAACATTCCTAGCCTATTCGACTTCTATCCTCAAGTCCCTATGAAATAAACAAACCCACACACACCTCTCCACAACACCGTACCACCCAAGAGAACCAACCGTATTCCGAGCCTACTTGATCTAAATTTCGCCTATCACCCCAGATATGTCAACTGTAAGACCCTTTTCCACACAACCCATCTACCCCTATGACTACCACATCACAAACACTACCACACACCTACACCATGCTCAACCCCAACAACCACATCAAAACAACTACCAACTCGCACTCTCTGCTTTCTCACCCAAGGTACTTCCTACTCGCACACCCGACACAACAACAACACCAAAAACCAACGCAAGAAACAGGCTTTCAAACGCATGGCACACATTACACCAGAAAGCAATTGTCAACTTAGGCATAAAACCACTCACCCTACCCCAAACTCGAGTACTCCACAAAGGCCTCAAATTTGTCCCCAGCCCTCGCCCAACACCCCTAATCGCTCTGAAATCTGCCTACACCCAGTTTCAAAGAAGAATGTTCCTTCGTCACCATTTCCAACATAACACCAACCACCCACACCCCCAGTTGATCACACCCTACGACTCTACACTTCACAGATCTAGTCCCACCTCTCCTCCTCGCAGAACAACACTGCAAAATCCCCTCACTGTAACCTCACAGAACTCAAACACCTTCCCGACACGGTCATCAAAAAAGCCGACAAAGGAGGCTCTATAGTCCTATGGCCCAAACATCTCTACATTGACGAGGCACACCGACAATTACTAAACACAAACCACTATGCAAACTCAATTTGCATTGGTAATTTATGCCCAAGGGAGTATGCAAATAACAATATAAACGGATACACACGTGGACCACCCCTTCACTTAACTCGAGTCCGCCAAAGAGAACGTTGGCTTCGTCTATCAAACACGACTTACTCGATCCGGTTCAAGGATATTCATGGTGGATGAACAGGCTCCACGTGTTGTTCCAGCAGCGCAAATTGCAACTCGAGGTGCAGAGAATGTCGTGGCCCAGGCCCGCCGCTGCTGTCCAACAGCAGAATGGGGTATGGTAAATATTTCAGTTTGCAGTGTTTGAGTACGTCACGGACGAAATGGAATGTGCCACTTTTGGCTGCTTGAGTTCCTCTACTGTATTTTACCTTGCCCTTTGTACAATTCTATGTGTAAGTACTAGTAGTAGGAACTAGCCTTTGTCCTATTCCTACAAGGATTTCTCTTTGTGGTTCGTTGTGTACTTAAACTTACGTAATCGATTACTTGGACTAACGCTTATTGACTGTTTCGGCTTTTGTTTGTATGTCTTGTGCTCCTGTATGGTCATACATTTGTTCTATTGGTGGAGATGTGATGTGTGTGTCGCGTCATTCATTCACTATAGTTAAACGCTGTGGCTAAAAGTTGCCTGCAATTATATTAAATCAATCGTGGTAGCAATTGTTCGTAATGATTTCTCAAATCCCACGTTAATTTAACTGATGTATTTGCTGTTGTGTAATCGTACATTTTGTGCTATCGGCAAGAATGTGATTTATTTGAATGTATCATTCATTCACTGTAGTTAAACGCTTTAATTTAAACGCATTAATTTTGGTTTAATGTGAGTAGTTAAAGGTTGCCTGCAATTGTTCGGAAACAAAGCCAATCTTGTTAGTAATTATTCGTATAATGCTTTATCAAATCCCGTGTTGATTTAACTGAAGTATTTTCTATTGTTCGTAAAGATTTAACTGAAGTATTTTCTATTGTTCGTAAAGATTTAGGTTTTGTATTTTGTAGAATTTACAAGGACGTAGAGTGCGTAGGGCAAAGAAGAGGAAAGGGAGAAAAGTGTGGAAGAGTTAAAAAAAAAGAGCAAAGTAAATTAAAATACAAAGAAAGAATAACAGGTTGAAATGAAATTTAAATATTTAGATAAAATTAAAGAAGAAAATAGAAAGAAAGGAAAGGGAAAAAAAACAAGATAAAAGAAATGGAATATGAAAATAAATGGAAAAGAGGAAGAAGTTAAAAGAGGAAGAAGTTAAAAGAGGAAACAAGGAAAAAATTTTTTGACCCCTATAGTTAATGTACATGTATAACCTTTTGCCGATGTTGGGGCTCGTTTCGAAGGTGAGTTTTTCTATTGGGATGAAAAATAGGTCCAAAACAGCTAACATTAAGTTGTATACTTTAGAAAGAAAGTTATTTCAAAAATCGTTTCGAAACTTCAGAAAACGATTTTGACTCCTTGGTGCACACGAATTACATCATCTTCCTGTGAAAAAGCAAGCTTCCACATTAAAGCATGGTGAAATTATTATACTAAATCTTGCAGTAGACTGTAAAATCGTGCGCGAGGCCATAGGTGCTCTTTGAGATGATGGTGGCTATTTTCATGTCAGAGATCCCAGTTTGCTGATCAAAAAAATCGGCGTGTGTAATTGAGTGTAAGTACTTAGCAACATCAGATTTCAAAATATTTCTTTGTCATACTAGTTCTCGTACGGTACTCGCATATAAGCTAGGAGGACCAAATCAAATAAAATCCACTGTGACACCGGATCTTGGAACACGTATTAATTAGGATGCATAATTGCAAGCAAAGTTGCTAAAATCCCTAAAACTGTCATATTAATTCCTTAGTATATTATTATTTCCACTAGATCTTGTAGTCAAATTGTTATTAACAGCAAAATGGATGAGTAAACCCTGGAACGGACATTTCTTACCAATCAAAATCTTCGTGAATCCAGAGCACATTCGTAAGTTAAACTCTTCACACTTCAAATATATTTTTTGGCAATCGGTTTCAGATGTATTACTATTCAAGACAATCTCTTCAACAGACCACTCACAATTGTTTACTTCCCGTTCTAGACTTCAAACATAATTTGAAACAAGGAAAGGTACAAGTAAAAATCATTTCGGGTATACTACAGGAGAGGTACGAGGAACTTTCCAGTATCGAAGTAGGAAAGATTGTTCGACGAGCATTTCCTGAGGTTCAAAGAAAACACTGCTCGGCTGGCTATGAATATTTTTACCATGGTATTGCGAAGAAAGCCGCAGTTAGTGAGAAATTGCAATTTCACAGTAAGCCAGATGCTTCATTAACTGATGCATTGGACTTCACAACTCAGTCATTGGAAGTCACTAACCAACAGTTAACGGAAGAGCAAAAGAAGTTATCCACATTGAAACGAACGTACGCTGCACGGGGGGAAGTACAGTAAAGCAGTAGAAAACTTGGAAGCAAGCCAACACATTTTGGCTACCACTATGCAAACACTGGCAGAGCAGAAGGCCAAAACAGTGCAACTGAAGCAATAGTGCAACTGAAGCAACAGCTCAACCAGGCTGCTCAGCGAATCGTAAAGGTGACAAGTGAAAGAAACAATCTACAGAGATCCATCTGGCAATCCGGTTCTAGTAACCATCAAATGAAAAGGCACAAGTATTGAAACTTGGAAACGACACTGGAAAAGAACACAGGAAAGGAACTGATCATCAAAGCCTTATCCCGTTAAATAATCCAAGGGAATCTGACAACTTGGAGGTTGGCACTTTACACTTACACTGTAAGTAATTTCATAGACTTTGGTAAAAGCAGTAAATTCAGCTTGCCAAAGATAATTAATGCGCAACCAAAGCCACAGTCGGAAGACTACTCAAAGCAATACACACATGTGGCACCGGAATTTTTTTGGGGTACCGGAAATCGCTCTGCACCCAGCGACATTTATATTCTCTAGGTAAAATGTTGGAAAAGCTATAACAAGTCACTGTACAGACACAATTCCGGCACAGAGACCAAGACTGGATACTGCGTTAAAGTAATTATCTGGCATGATTCAAACTCATAGTGAATTCAGGGAACGAGCCAGGCTGCGAAATTGCACCATTCCCGCTTTAAAATCACATTTGTCCCTTGAAAAAATAATATGGTCTAATTGACTGTCTTTGTCCGCTTCAAAAGGATATCAAACGCCAGATCACTCGCAATAGGGCTAAATTGTCCCTTCTGGCTCAATCCCTGCAGTGATACCAGCAGTTCTTCAAGGAGCCATCTATTCTCTCTTTTTTTCATGGCGTTGTTGTATCGCTACTCCCCGATGACAATGGTTACGACAACCATTATAACCTTAAAGTGCATATAAGCCCTAGCCAGTTATCTTTGATATCGATTGTACATGAAGTGGATAGTCCAACGGTAGAATATTTCTTGATTTGGGTGTTGCGTCTTCGAGATATAAAGGTTTATACTTCCAATATGCTAATGATGTGATGTCATCACCGACATCACTTATTATACAAAAGCATGCTGGTAGAGACAAATTACCTATTTTTAAATTCTAAGTTATATTTGAAGCTTATCAAAGTGATTTTACAAATAAAAAATTCTAAATTAGAAAATAGCTTAATTCACAAGCACAAAGAAATTCAGCAAATGTCGGTGATGACATCACATCATTAGCATATTGGAAATATAAACCTTTATATCTCGTAGATGCAACACCCAAATCAAGAAATATTCTACCGTTGGACTATCCACTTCATATACAAGCGATATCAAAGATAACTGGCTAGGGCTTATATGCACTTTAAATTGTAGCGATTGACGTTGCTTTATGGGCTTTAATATTCCTACGATTTTCAGGGAGAGAAATAGAAAAACCTGGATGAAAAACATGCTTTTCTTAGTAGAAATGGAATGCATACAATTTACATCCAACAAATTATTGAAAAGGATGGGAAATGTGGTTATGTGAGGTAATTGATCTGTATGTCCGGTCTGTGTGTAAACTTTGAACATAACAATCGGTCCACCAAGGAAGCTGTGACCAGAGAGTTCAAAAGGTTACATTATATCACTGGCTGGTACGGCCTGTGCTCGTACGGTATGTGGCATTTTCAGCTTTCAACAGATCGAACACCTTAATACATAACCATTGTATTCATCATTAGCAATAGGAAAAACAATTGAAGAATATTTAGACTGCACAATTTGCGTAAGATACTGAACTGAGTACCTTTATCGTATGTTTTAGTCTGGGATGAATAGTATATTACCTCCAACAGGGGGTATATCTGTTATTTGTACATGTGAAAGAGTGTCTGTTTTGTGTCTGTTTTATTTATGTACATGGTAGATTTGACAGGTCTGGTCAGTAACTATAGATCCCGTTTCAAGGAAAGAACACATTCTTCGCTTCTGCTAGCACTTAATGCACGTCGGTTTCTCAGTTCATCGAAGTTATCAGTCAAAGACAACTTGATGCAAAAACAAAACGGGAAACGATTAACAAAATTACACAAAGAGCAGTAAGGAAATTTTGCACAGATCACCTCAAGGTAAGCTATGTCGTTTTAGTTCTCTAAAAGCAGTTTAACTAAATTTTGAATGTTGTTGCCTAAATTTCAGATCTATCACGGTAATTCGCAACATTACCAATGAAACACATAATGCGTTCTCCAAAATTTTAACGCAAAATGTGAAAAGTTTTGACCATAAATAGTAATGAAGCTGAAATTCTATCAACAATTTTATTCAAATACAGATTTTGAACGCGCAAGCTTCAACAATCCCAATTCTAATCCCCTAGAAAATGAAATGCAACACAATGAGGCAGTTCATGGAAGCAATAATGTTATACTCAAAATGCGAATGAATACTTAGTTTGTATCGGAGTTTATATGATGGGAGGGATTATAGAACACCCCGCAACTATGTTGATTAATTATAATGCATTTTCTCAAATTCGCATACAGTCTTTCCAGAAACCTAACGCTGAAACTCAAAGAAATCCTAACCATTTTCAACCCCAAATCATTCAGAGGCTAAGTACACCTGAGCTATATATACAAACCACGACATCATGCATGGAGCGAGGGAAACCACAAAAACCAGAGAAAAACCACAAAAACCGGAGAAAAACCACAAAAACCGGAGAAAAGCCATCGGAGCAAGGGTGAGATACCAAAAAACGCAACTCGCATGTGTCACCGCGAACAGGTATCGAACCTGGGCCACAGAGGTAAGAGGCCAAGTGCCACCCCAGCTCCCCAAAATATGAACCAAAATATTCAGTCCATCAAAGACGTTTGAAGCCTAACTGGCTTGGTGTTCTTACCTTTTTACTGACAGTGTGTTATGCCTCTGGTAAAAAAAATGGAATTCATAGCTGATATTGCTTCTCTAATTACTACCGTTTCCAAGATGGACCGAAAGTATGCCAAAATTCTAAAGAAGGCGAGCGTGTTAGTCTATGACAACACCATGACGGACGACCATCAAATACATCGTTTAGCGTGAACGCACAATTCGAGAAACAGAGGAAGTACGCAAACGTCATGGGTAGAAAGGGTTCTGACATATCGTCGCCTCTTATACGAGATGAATGATGCACGCTACGAGACAGATGAAACACCTGTCAGCACTATAGAATGGTGGGACAGATGCAAAAAGGTTTACGTCGAAGGTAAGACTGCTTATAATATAATATATATTCTATATATGTCACCTAGCCATAGCTCCTGTTGATGAAGCTCGCAATCTTGGTGTTGTACTTGATCGACACCTTAACTTGTCTTCCCATGTAAATAACATCTGCCGATCAGCATCGCTGAGCATTAGGAATATACCGTAGGCAGTATAAGGAAATACCTTACCCAAATCAACAACTGACTACTTATAAAGCTCTTCATGGTTTATCGCCTACGTATATACAATAAAGTATTAATACCTATCAGCCTAGGCGTAATCTTCGGTCTTCTAATATGAACTTGTTAACTGTACCTCGAGCCCACACTGGTACTTATGGTGACCAACCCTTTTCTATAGCTGCACCAAAATTATGGAACACTCTCCCTAATATAATAGAACTGATACTGCTTTAAATCTGCCCTTAAAACATTCCTTTTTCCAACTTAATTCTCCTTTCACCACAGTCCTTTTTATGCATACTTATTATTATTAACTAATTAGGTATTTTTAACTAATTAGATCTCAGGTGTCTAGTAATGTAGTTTTTATTGGGTATTTAGTAGTTACTTTTAATTTACTAGTTATTATGATAATTGTGAGAGCATTGAGACATTTGTGTAATGCGCTTAAGAACTGTTTATTATTATTGTTATTATTATATCATATATTATATGGAAGGCTCCAATAGAGGGCCAGTTCTTATCCACGTCTGAGAAAACACACAAGCATATGAGTTTGTGTTTGGAATTTCTTTTTACATAAATTCAACATTTTCGGTTGCACGTTATTTTTCAACTAAAGCAGAACAATCAGATTGGAACAATACAACTGAAAGTCCATCACCATAAAAGTGCGACATGCAGGTTGAACAATAGCTCTCAGGAGTTTGTCAGTCGAACGTGCCCGAAGATGGGCCTTTAAATCATAGGCCCCCACTAAAAACACAAACAAATCTCTGGTGGTGACCACCTCAGTGGATGTTATGCACGTGCACGTCTGAAATAAACGAGCTACCTGAAGCTCCAAAGTGTCACGTGGTTAAATAAACCATTGCCCATTTTTTGCAGGTGTGTGATGGGTATGAAAAAAATCCAAAAGAAACATGCTAGCTTTTTTTGCTCTGACGAAGGCTATCGCTCGAAACGTCAGCTGCTTCTCGCTTAGCATGCCTTAACATATCGCTTAGCATGCCTTGATCGACTTGGGTTGATTACACCAGTGTTTAATTCACAAAATAAGTGTAAAGAATGTAATATATAAAGTGGTTACATGTCTGGCGCTCTACCAACTGTAAGAACATGCTCTCATTTGAGCTGAATGACCTTGTTAACTGTTACAACGACACACTATTGTCGACATTGGATCGACATGCACCTTTAATCATTAAAACAGTCACAAAAAGACCAACTGTTCCCTGGTTTAATGAGGAGGTCAAGGCTGCGAAGAGAGAACGTAGAAGAGCTGAACGGAAATGGAGACGGACAAAATTAAATAGAAACTTTTTAATCTACAAAGTAAAAAAAAATCAAGCTACTTTTGTAATGAAGTGCGCGCGCAGAAACTACTACACTAATTTTATACAAGAGAACAGCAATGATCATCGTAAGCTGTTTAGGTCTGCAAAAACCCTCTTTCATCGGAAAACTGATCTAACTTTTCACGATTATTGTGACAGTACAGTACTCGCCAATGACATAGGTCACTTCTTCGTCCAGAAAGTTGAACGAATCCGTGCCAACCTTGATGCTGCCGCTGGTGATGACTCAATCAGCGATCAATATACCGCGACTTCTATTCGCTTTGATTTGTTTAATACACTTAGTGAAGACGATGTTCGTCACTTAATCTCTAAGTCTAGCAAGAAGACCAGCTCCTTAGATCCCATGCCCACTCCTCTCGTGGTTGAGTGCCTAGATGTTCTTCTTCCAGTACTCACTAGGATGACAAACTTGTCTTTACACTCTGGATGCTTCCCTGACAACTGGAAACAGGCTGAAGTCCACCCAAGACTGAAGAAACCTAGAGCAGAGGTTATTTTTCTCCGTCCTATTAGTAACCTTTCGTTTGTTTCTAAGCTCACTGAACGAGCAGTTTTCAGTCAAACTCATGATCACCTGACTTTGCATAAACTCTATCCCAAAGCTCAGTCCGCTTACCGCGAATTTCATAGCACTGAAACTGCACTTCTTCGTGTAAAAAACGATATCTTAATGAACATGAATCAACAACACGTGACTCTTCTAGTACTACTTGACCTAAGCGCCGCCTTCGACACTGTCGATCACCCCATATTACTGGACCGTCTGTATTCTGATTTTGGCATCTCAGGACAAGTACTTTCCTGGTTTAAGTCTTATTTACATAATAGACACCAATACATATCTATACAAGAGGGGACATCCAGGAAGTTTAAAATGAAGTACGGTGTTCCACAATGTTCCTGCCTTGGCCCCTGCCTTGGCCCCCTCCTGTTTGTCATCTACGCAAGCAAGCTGTTTACTATTCTGGAACGTCATCTACCAGACGTCCACGCATATGCTGACGATACACAGCTGTATATTTAATTCAAACCGGACTTAAGTGTCAAGCAATCTGCTGCTGTTGAGGCCATGCAAAACTGCATCGCAGACATCAGGAAGTGGATGCTAGCGGATAGGCTAAAACTAAATGATGACAAAACAGAGTTTGTTATCATCGGGACAAGACAGCAGCTGGCAAAAGTGAACGTTGACTCACTGCGCGTCGGAGATGTAACCACAGCACCCTCTAGTGAGGCACAAAACCTTGGTTGCTGGTTCGATGCGCAGCTGAAAATGGACACCCACATTAACAAGACTTGTAAATCAGCTTTCTTTCACTTATTTAACATTAGGAGAATTAGAAAATTTCTTAGTTTTGACACTGTGCGAATCTTAATTAACGCCTTTGTTACTAGTCGACTAGACTATTGTAATAGCCTTCTCTATGGCCTGCCAGCCAATCAGCTGCACAAACTTCAGCGTGTGCAGAATGCTGCGGCTAGACTCATTTGTAATATCAGTAGGTTCGATCAAATTACTCCCATTTTATATAAACTACACTGGCTACCCGTTAAACATAGAATTGATTTTAAAATCTTACTTATTACCTACAAAGCTATAAATGGACTCGCTCCGGCATATATAACTGAACTTATCAAGTGTAAGACTACTTCAAGATATAACTTTAGATCGTCTAAAGAACTTCTGCTAGAGCGACCAAGAATGAGAACATTGATCACATTGGGTGACCGCTCTTTTGCGGTAGCGGCACCCACACTGTGGAATGTCCTGCCCGCTAAAATTCGTAGTGCTTCTAGTGTTACGACTTTTAAGAAGTTGCTAAAAACCTATCTTTTTGGCAAAGCATTTCAACAATAGTATCGTATTACCATTGTTATACAACACGTCTATATTTATATACTGTATATATTCAATTATAATAGATTTAGATATACTATACACATTACTTAGATAGATAGATCGTTTATTATAATTACCTTACTTACAGCATAACTGAATTACTAAGGATCACAATTCTAAACATTAATTACGTATACTTATAAACTAATTCGATAAAATGTTATGATATTAAAACTAACAGTTAAAAGCAGCTATTTGGCTAATTCAAGACCTGTGTACTAACTTAAATGATGTGAGTTATAGTGTCGAACACTAGAGTTAATGAAAGTGTTCCGGAATCGGTTTGTTTTACTAAGCGGAAGTGTGAAAGACCTCTTATACCGTAGTGTGACAGTCGGATTACTAAGGTTATGTGGTAAAAGATGATATAAATTACCATTAGGATTAGATATGATTTTACGAAAAAGAGTATGACATAGTTCAGATCTGCGATGATAAAGGCTAGTAAGGCCAGACAAAGCAAGAGCTTGTTCGTAAGGTAAGTCGTAGCCATGAAGAATACGCATTGCTCTCTTTTGTATGCGTTCTAAGGTAAGACTAAGGTATTCTGGTAAACTGTAATGAAATACTTGACAAGCGTAGAGTAAAATAGATTGTATACAAGCAACATAGAATTTAACTAGGTCCTTAGCTGGAACGTTTGCACGTTTTAATTGTGTTAAAAAATAAAGTCTGCGAGAAGCTTTCTTTATAATGTAATCAATGTGAGAGTTCCACTTAGTTAGGATTAGTATATACGTCAGCCTATAGGCATTTGTAATGCGCATGTGAGCATCTGCCAATGGAACACGCGCAATATAAATACTAAATTTATTATTTTTATTAATTTATTATGTACATAATCATAATCATTATTATTATTGTTATCATTATTAGTATAATGTATGAGGGTTTCGATATCATCACCCCGATCGCTTGAACACTTTTAGGCTTAATCAGCCATTGGTACAATAGGGTACTACAGTATCTAGAAAACAAAGACCCCAAAAAAACTCTTAAGACCCCAAAAAACTTGAAAAGGAAGTTCTCCAATATTACAAATGTAGATTTTAAATTTCAAAATTTTAAATCCGTATCTCTGTTGAACTTTTCGCTACTTTCCCAGTCCACATGAACTGAGCCAACATTTTGAACTGAGTAACCACTCACTTATATTGTCCAAAAAAAACCTGTAGAAACGAAGAGAAATATGAGAATAAAAGATGACAGAATAGAAGCCAGGGAATCAATCATTGTACATGGCCAGGGCTTAAAAAGGAAACTAGGGGAAAGAAGAAAAACAGAAAAATGTTTTAACGACTGGGACTCGAACCTGTAAACTCGCACCATGGCAGCTTTCAGACCAACCTCGTTCCTATTGGGTGTTTTCGTTTTCTTCACTCAGCGAGAACAAAAAGACCCTGGGAACGAGGTTGATTCCATGTAGTTTCTAGTTGTCATCTTTTTCTTTTTGTATTTTTCTTCGAGTCTCCAAAATTTTTGGGGGACAGCTAGTACGAGTGAGCAGTTACTCAATTCGAAATGGTGGTTCAGTTTGTATGGAAGAGAAAGAGGCATGAACAGTTCAATAGATACAATGTACAGACAACTTATTTTAATTATCCACTTGAAATCTTGGAGATCTTCCTTTTCTGACCTTTCTGGGGTCTTAACAGGTTTTGGAGGGTCTTGGGGTGTTAGGAATGTTTCTTATCGAGGAACCCCATATACCAGAGGCCAATTCATGAAGAACATTTAACTAAGATTGATATTTTAGATAGGATAGGTCCGTAACCAATAGACAATACTGGATTTGCAATACTGTTCAGTATAGCCACACGACGTCCAATTCCACGGGGTGGTAATTATTATAGGACTTTGTAATGGCAGACTGATTTTTATGTGACAATTATTATTATTAAAATATCATATCCTTTTAAAAGAATGTCTTACTATTAAAGATGTATCATTCACTGACCTTTTACTGTGTTTGCATTGATTAAGAGCTGTGTAAGGCCTTTCAAAATTGCTGATTGCCAACGTCTATCAAAGTACAGAAAAATTAACAAGGACTGAAGGAGTGAAAGTTGCTCGCTCACTGACCATGGCCAACTGTGAATCTCCCTAAAAAAATCACACTTCCCAGACGTTTTACATCTTTTAAATGCCATTTCTCCAGAGACACATTATCAGGCAACAAGTGAAATCTAAATTTAAAGTACCACTCTAAATAAAAGTACTCTTTTGGGGTGATTTAAAATAACATTTCGGGTTTCTGTCCCACCACTGACACAAAAGTGTGGCAGACAAACATCAAAATAAAGCAAAAATTCCACCCGTCCCCACCATGGAAAAATCCCAATGACTACCGGAAGCGAGTTTATAGCCAATCATGTTGACACATTAAAGCTGTGTTAGAACAAATTGACATCAAGGGAGGGGACTATAAGTGGACTTTTTATCATTTCTCTGCCACATATTTGTGTCGGTGGTGGCACAGAAACCAGAAAGGTCGTTTTAAATTGCCCCAAAAGAGTACTTTTATTTAAAGTGGTACTTTAAATTTAGATTTTACTTGTTGCCTGATAATGTGTCTCTGGAGAAATGGCATTTAATAGTTGAAAGACGTCTGGGAGGTGTGATTTTTTTAAGGAGATTCAATTTTTCTGTACTTTAATGGTAGACCGGTTTTTGAAAGGCCTAAGACTTAATCAACACAAACACAGTCAAAAACAACAACACAAGGTCAGTGAATGATACATATATTTAATTGTCAGACATTCTTTTAAAAGGATATGATATTTTCGAGATAGTTTACACATAAAAATCAGTCAGGCATTACAAAGTCCTATACTAATTATCACCCCGTGGCATTGGGCTTCCTGTGACAGTGGTATACAGTGTAGCTAAACGCTTAAAGTTTTCTCCAGCATCGTTAAGACGTTATGACTGAAAACAAATACTGCAGATTTGACCTGCAGATAATTGTTCAGTTCTACATAAGTGGTAGAAGTGTGACAGGTAACTTAAGTTATAAGGGAGAAAACTTCAATGGGTATTTACACATGACATACACTACCATACCTAGACAAAGGAAATGAAAGAGGTGAAAAACTTGAACATTATGGCCGATGTTTAAAATTGAGCAGCGGTCACTATAATGACTCACGTGCTGACACAGGGAGCCCATGATGCTCAATATTTGTGAGCTTAAGGAAAATATTTCAGCATCACTGGGGCTATTTTTAAATATTTCGAATTCAGAGAGAGTATATAGTTACTTGTTCTCTTTCTTGGCCATGGGTAGTACACTTTTTGTGTGGGCTACCTGTGGTAGACCCAACTTGACAGCACATGGCTGTCAACTTGAGCTAAGTCTGTAGAGTGGATTCGCCATAGACATAGGAAGAGAACAAAATCAGTGGAGTGATTGCAGAATACCCCAAAAATAAGCTCACTAATAATTCATTTTCTATACTTTTCCATACAAACCCTCTAAAAACCTAACCCCAAATTAAAACCATTTTCGGTCCAAAATCAATCTTAGAATAAGTCTAAATACACTTGAAAGAAAAAATGAGAATTTAGCACAGTTTTTTAGCAATATTTTGAAGGGAGAGGTATTCGTGGGGTATTCTGTAGTCAGGCCTATAGCCCACACATATACCCTATGGGTACATATTTTTTTAAATAGCTCCACTGAATGATGCTGAAACTTCATCCCAATGACATAAATATTGAGTTTGGGCTTCCTTGCGATTCTGGGAGTCTTGCATAGAACATATTTGAATTCTGCACCTTGACCAGGGTACCAGATATTCTAACTTATCGCACTCTCTAGTTTTAGCAGAAGAGTTCTCAAGGTATCACATATGTGTTATAGCCACTGAAATTTCCTCCCTGTCTATTTATCACATTTCTCCTTTAAAAGTTAATTCTACTTAAAGTCTATGTAACTAATTTGTGCAAATTACCGCAAGGTTTTCGTTTTGAATGACTTTTATAAAACGACTTTACGACCACATCAGTGGTCTCATTTGAGTGGGCTCCTTGTGCTCTGTTGAGTGAGATCCTTCACACACAGTACACTGTACATGTGTTAATTAAATTAACAACATTGGCTGCGGACTCGCACTAGAGTAACAATGATTTTTTTTAACTTGGTGTTATCGCTGCTGTAAACAATATTGCACCGCCGTACTGTCCTTTTTGAAGTGGCTAATACCGTGATAATTAACAAATAGATGTGCCAGCTGTACTACCTTTTGATGCACAAATGACGTCACAACGTCAAGACAAAAAGAAGTGCGCCATATGGCGTAACTGATGTATCTCTTCACGTTTTGGAGTCATCTGTGCATCTATGCAATATAAGAGGACAGATGCACGGCAGAATGGAATCTAGTTGTTTTATATGATAATAGCAAACTAAAAATAAATCTGAAAAGATGCAATCAAAACAAGTTGAGAAACAAACACCAACACTAAAATCACTGAAAACGCGGTTGTACACAAAAAACGGTAGCACCAAAAAAATATCGGTGTAAACACCAGTGTTACCCTCTAGTGTGACAACAGCCAATTCAATGTCCACACTGGGGGCACCTAGCTAGTACATGATTAAGAAATTGTACAGGTATATACCGGTCACTTTATTTGATGAAACAAAAGTAGGAATTGGTTAACTGTGAAAGCAGTGTTCATTCTAGGGCACTTTGAAAAAAAATTGTTTACGTGGGACACCTGTTCGCATCTGTACTCTAATATAAGTTCATAATATTTATAAACTCCATCATCTGCCATAATTTTTCGATTGTTGTAGAAGGAATCTTGTACATTTCTAATTTCCAGTTTTAAAGCACATGCGCACACCATTGTTGCGTTTATATATTATAGACAGATATCAGATTTTGTGCTCTGTTTTAATCAAGTTTTCGAAAAATTATCTCCTGTGAAACGACAAATGTCCTCAAATTTTAAACGCAATGGGACACTTCGTTTGATTTCTAGAATGAACACTGAAAGTACAAGTATGTTGTGCAGTATGCAGCATTCGTTGTAAGATGTATTACTTTTACGTACATGTAAATTGTGTTAATAAATGTACTTAATAAATAAGGAACAATCATGTGTGAATAGATATAGATATATACATTTGTAACATGAAATCCAAGAGGATATCAGGTTATCATTAAAAGTTCCTATATACACACTCGTTAGATCTCGTAATTCTCTCAGCTGATCGGGCAACAATGGATATGAAACAGTTATGCAAATTATAGTACGTTCAATCTACAAACACTTTTACACTAATTATAACACTCTGCAATAATAATGTCAGAACACAGTACAGTATATGTATATAAGTGCTGATAGTTTCGCGAATGAAAACAACATAAGAATAATTACAATTTCACTAGATGTCAACATAACTAAACATGTCCAATATCATACACATACATTGTATATCAGAAGTACTTCTGATTGTATATAATAACGTAGTCTGTAAAACCGCTTTCTTGCCTTATAAAATTAAAGCGGAAAGTTTTCATTATTCATAAATTAGATATAAAAGTGCATTATTTGGGACAATGTAAAATAATGTAACGTTTAGGCCTGATTGAATTTGGCATATAATGTTTGAAAAATCTCAATAGCTATAGTGTGCCTTTAATTCCTCATTAAAGCTCACTGAGGGTTCCTTTTATAGTCTTTAAGTCAGATCATTACAGCCCATTTATTAGTAATCTTTAAGTGTTGGCAATAAAGATAACGAAAATTTATATTTTGGCAGGATTAAATTTGGCATTTAAAGATTACTAAATGCTGCAACAGTTTGTATTTAATTCGTCATTAAAGCTGATTAAAGGTTCATTTCTTTATCTTTAAGTCAGATTATTAAAGTCACATAAAGGCAATTTTTATACGTCTTTAAATAACACTGCTTAAATACTTCATCAAACAGGTTTAAGTCGCGTATTAAATACTAACAAAACTTGAGTTTCAGAGATTTAAGAATAACAGGAAATTCAACTTAATTGTTTCATTACTTGCTCTTTAAGTGACCTTTAAGCGTAATTAAATATGTTATTTTGTCCTGTGTATGTCTCCAAAAACGAATTCACATACAGTATCTTAAATTTGCAGAAAAATCGAAGATCACATTTAGCCTGAAACAAGATCACACCTGACAAGACATCATACAAGCTCTGATAAAAATGAGACATTGGACGGTTATGCAAGCATTAGCATTAAATCACGTACAACAGAATGACGCATTCAAAAAGGCTTCTGGGAGATTATCATCATAACTGTAATGTTCGTGCATATGGAGAGGGGATTTAATGGTGGTACGCAAGCCCTCCAAGGAATCAGGCAAAGAAGCGCAATACTTCCTTCCTTGTGCTCACTGCTATGGCTTCTTCAAGGTGGATGCGGTTTGGAGACATCGCAAAACGTACTATGTAGAGTGAAGGAGCAAAAAACATCATCAGAAAGTAAAACAGGAAACAAGAATGATCCTGCCCTCTCACGGAACAGAATAGGCCCTTTTCAAAATCACGTGACCTTTTTGGTTACCGCGGACCAAATATAGTGCAGGCTCGTATCGGAAGGACAGCATTTTCAAAATGGCGGACTCCCATTATGCCGCGAATCGGAGTAACTTTTCTTTAACGGAAGACGATATACCGGGAGCAAAATTGCCAAAGGAATCTCCCGAGGAATGCAATTGTTGGATGTTAAGACGCTGGATACAATGCAGAGGTGGTGGAACAACCGGAAAAAAGGCGGTCCTTGTTCAAAGGTAAAGCGTTGACAGTATGTCAAGTTGTGAGCTAAATTACAGTTTAAACTTAAGTTGAAGTTTATATTTTCGCTTCTTCTTGACGACAGTTTTAACCTTTTCGTTATCAACATTCTAGGGTGAAAGATTACATGAAGTTAAACCGCAAACTGGTCGACCCAGACGCAGGAATAAATACAATCAAAAAGAAAGCCCGCATTGGTCTCTGTGATGACATCAGCCCAGAATCTAGATCTTTGAAGGGATTTCCCACAGAAGGGTATACAGATGACCTTTCCGATATCCCTAACATAGACTATAACATGATTTGGAAGTTCATGGTCCAAAACGTTGCTGGAAAGGGAACCTCTACCGCAAAACCTTTAATTAAAGGATATAATTTCTTTAAATCTGGCCATATTGTTAAGTTGGAAAAACATAATAGAATCCTAAGTGAAGATGGATTGATTCATATCAGGGGAAGGATTTTGCCATCATGAAGAAAAATATTGTCTATACTGCGTACATTACTTTAAAGGATAGTAAAGTTCTACGTGGCAAGTGCGGATGTCCTGCTGGTATTAAGGGACACTGTAATCATGTATCTGCTATGTTGTTCTTCCTTGAAGAAAGTTGTAAACAGAATGCAGAGAATAGGCCTTGTACATCCCAGCCATGTACTTGGAACAAACCGAGTAGGAAAAGGAAAGTAGATAACCTTCCCATTCATCAGGTGAAGTTCACAAAACATGAACATGGAAAAAAGAAAACAGTTGTAAGTCCAAGAAATGATGTGAGGGCCCTGCATCAGAGACATTTAAGTAGAACAGAACTCTGTGATTTCAGATGCAAACTTGAGAGCCTAGCAAGTAAAGGACAATATATTGGACTTTTACACATTTTACCAAGGAAAAGTACCCAGGAAGTGCTTGAAGACATCAATCATGATCATGATTAGTGTAAATTATCCAGTGACACTGAGACATCAACGCTTAATGGCGCTAAGAGTATTGGACAAGGAGATGCAATCATCTCGCCACCAAACGTCCATCCAGTAAGCATTGATGAGCTGAAAGGGCGTTGCAGTAGAATAAAAAGAAAACTTAATCTTGATAGAGACCACATCAAGTTGATTGAAAGTGAAACTAGAGACCAATCAATGACAGCAGAAAGTAAATTGAAGTGGAATGATGCTAGGAAAGTGAGAATTACAGCATCAAAATGTAAGCGTGTTGCAACTATGAGAGAAACAACCTCTCCAAATATCGCACTACAAGAGATCTTGCATTACAAACAACCACATCAAACTAATTTGATGAGGGAGGGTCTTGAAAAGGAGCCAGAGATCATCAGTGAATACATAACTGAAAATGAAAGAAATGGTCATCCAGTAACTGTGACTAAAAGTGGATTTGTTGTTAGTGAAACTCGTGGATTTTTGGGAGCAAGCCCAGATGGTTTGGTCAATGATCCTTTGGGATCTCCTGCAGATGGGCTAATTGAAGTAAAGCATATATCACTTCAAAGTGAAGAAACACTGAGAGATGCTTTAGTTAGAAAGGGAATCTGCAGATTGGTTAGGGATCCAGAGATAACTATCAATAGAAATCATCAATATTTCTTCCAAGTACAGCAGCAAATGTTTTGCATGCAGAAGGTCTGGACTGACTTTGTTGTTAAAGGTGGTACTGACATATACAAGGAGAGGGTATATTTTGACAACATCTTCTGGAGTGACCTGTTGCCAAAATTAGAAAAAAAAATTGATAACATAATGTTACCTGGGCTTGCATATCCAAGAGTTAAGTATGGACTTAGTTGCTTTGAACTTAGGAGTGTCTGAAGTCTAATGATAGTAGGGGGAATTATTTGAGCAAATAATGAATAGAAATTCAGAAATTCAGAAATTCACCCGAATCCACTTTCTGACGTCCTTGTGCAAGAAAAAAGTGATATCATTTTGACTCCGACTATACTACTAGGGTACTAAGGGTCATCCAAATTGTCACTAGACATTCTTGCACCTAAAAATCCAAACTTGATAACCTATTAGAGATATGATTAGCATATAGTTATATCGACGTTCTTCGCCCCGCAACATCCTTACACCTAAAAATCCAAACTTGAGTATCTGTTAGAGATATCCTAACGTATAGTTATACCGAAGAGAGAATGGCGAGGCCGCGTAGTGAGCCACTTCCACGGAGTCTAGCTCGAGAGGCAGGTGCTATTCTCGATGAGAGAGATGGAATGCTCGAGGGAGTGGAGATAGGCCGCCGTACTATTCGATGGCGCTTCTTCCAAGGTGTGGCAGGAGATTTGACCCCTAGGATCATGGAAAAGTTAGTTGCAAAGGTAACCACCAGCTTCTACCTGCGCTACAGCTACACCTATCGCATTCGCAATGTCAACGACGGGCGTGTGATGCTGTTCTCCAAGACTGTCCCCGGCTCTCCATGGGTGAACATCCTAGGAGATGCAGAAGAGTGGATCAATAGCAAAGAGCTATCTCGATTGAATCCCGACAACATCAATCGGCCAAATACCCAATGGGCCTTCGTGCGTTGGATCTACGTGGATGTCAAAGTTGTGATCGATCGTCAGCCTCTGTTGGGAACAGGCCCACTGCCCCAATGGCTTCGCCAGAAAAAAGGAATGCTTGCCCTTGATCGATATGGTGACAACCTATGTCTGTGGCGCTGCCTTGCCATGCATGAAGGAGCACGATCAGATAGGTGTTGCGTCACAGCTCGAAGACTTGCCCAGAACTTCTATCGCCTGACAGCGCCCACGCAAGACGTTCCCAGAACTTCCTTAGACCAGCTGGAGGAAGTCGAGTTACACTTTGGAATCGGTATTCGGGTGTACGAACCTACAGAGGATGGCGCTTGGCATCTGACGCGGCATGCAGCCCACTACAAGCGTACGATGACGATTGGGATATACGATGGACATGCCTTCTACATCAAGAACATCGACAAGATAGGCAGCATCTACGTATGCAACGATTGTAAGCAACGGTTCACAAAAGCCTCGAACCTTCAACGCCACGCAGATCGTTGCAGTCGTGGCGAAACGAAGATTGTTTGCCCCGGAAAAGTAATCACAGTACCCCAGTCGGCATACGAAAAAGCCTTCTGGCCAGAGAGCGATTCTAACAAAGCCAGCAAAGTCGCTCTATGCTGGTTGAAACGCGAAGCCGAAAGGATTGGGCAACACATTCATCACGCAGCTTGTGGGCATGGTGGAGAGCATTGGATCGAAGGAGCGCCGGTCGACGGCTACGAACCTCTTTCGAAAACCATCTTCCAATTTCATGGATGCTATTTCCATGGCTGCCCGAAATGCTTCCCTAGGGAAAGGAGGCTCTATCGCAAGACCTGCGAAAGAACGGAGAGTCTACGTGAGGCAGGTTATGTAGTAGTGGAGGCTTGGGGTTGCTCTACAAAGAAGAAAAACAAGCCGGTTCCAACTCCAACGCAAACCGCCTATCCACATGCCATAGTTTACGATCTCGATACAACGAAAGGAAGACAACCAACGGACCGATTGACCATCGAAAACGTCCATGTCCCAATATCAGTATCAATTGCCGACACGTACGATCGAACGCCAACCCACCTCTGTCGACGCGAGCCAAAAGAACTTGTAGCCGCCTTTGTCGAAGAACTCCAACGAAGAGCGAAAGCAATCCGAGAAGTCGTTGCGGAACGGTTCTGCCCCAAGACACCTGAATTCTCCTTTGACACCCTATCGAAGGCACAACGGATGAGAATCGACGAATGGATCAGCCAAGTTCCCGTATTGGGATTCAACTCTGGCAGGTATGACCTCAACCTGATCAGAAACTATTTCGTAGAATCTATTGCCGACACATGCGAGAAAGTCAGAGTAGCAAAGAAAGCCAACACCACTATGTTTCTCTTGACTCCCGATTTCCGTTTCCTCGATGTGATGAACTACCTTGGACCTGGAACTTCCTACGAACGTTGGATCACTGCCTATGGATGCGAGTTGCAAAAGAGTTTCTTTCCATATGAGTGGTTCGACTCTCCCGACAAGTTGGATCACGTTGGATTACCAGACTATCCAGAGTGGGGTTCGAAGTTGAAAAGAGAACACCTACTATCTAGGTCAGAGTTCGAAGACTGCAAGCGCACCTTTCTCGACAAGGGAATGGAGACCTTTGCAGACTGGCTACGATACTACAACAACCTAGACGTAGTTCCATTCCTAGAGGCACTCGAAAAGATGCGAGATTTCTATGTGAAATAGGACGCTAGCTAGAGCTACAAGGCGACCTGCCTTAAGCGATAGTAGGCCAGTTGCAGCACTGATCTCGTTGCGGACTAGAGGGTCTTCTTGTAGATCTTTGATCAGGGCTTCTTGAGAATCTATTGGTACTAGGTAGGCAACTAGGCGGGTAGCTAGACGCGTCACGCCGTCGACTAAGCCTTTCGTTACTTGCTGAGCTAGGACGGCCTGATACCTCCTATACAACTTGTGTACTTCTTTCTCAGGAAGTCTAGAGATATCTCCTAGGGAAAAGTTCTTACCTAAGTATTCTTTCGTTACGCCTGTTGCGGCTAAGATCGAAAGTGATTCGCGATTGTCTGACGTAACGTCTAGGTCGGTTGGTGGTGGGTCCTCACCGAATATCTCGAGTATTTCCTTATCAGTCATAATATGTTATAGGTGCTGGGAGCTCTAACACTACCTCGAAAGGATGGCGTAGACAGAAGCACATGCGAGCGAACTTATGGGATCCAAGTATCGTTCGTAACTCTTTACATTCTTGCGAGCCTCCATAATCCTCAAATATCCTTTTGCCATCTACGGCCGATGCTGTATGAAATGCTACTACGATAGCTACGTTCTCACGGAAGGGTTTACATATGCTCGTTAGTTGTTGGGACAGCACCCAAACGGAAAGCCCTATATGTCGTGCAGAAAAGGCTAAGTCCACTAGCTTGTCAGTTCGTTTCTTGACGTCCTTCGATGCGGCGCAATCATCGAGAATCAATAGAGTATTGGTACCTGACCAAAATGTTGCGCAAATACTCAAAGTAGCATCGATGGCATCCTGCGGTGGTGACATGAGGAAGAAACGAGGATCTCGATTTGCAAATCCACGATAAGTTTTGTTGTGGGCATACGTAGGACAAATCAGTACTATGTAATCGAACTTACCACGAAATGATCCACGAAGTTGTTCTATGAGGAACGCAGTCTTCCCACAATTCGTTGGACCGACTATGAGTGCGTTGAACGGTACGTGCTCTACGAGAGAATCCATTAGTATAATATACTCTGCAGAGATCTGTTCAATATCGTGACCTGAGCATCCGCAAGGACATAGATGTGCATTTTCACATTTCCACTTCCCTTCGCAGTTCTATGTATGCGAATGTCGATGTCCTTTCCACTGCCGGTTTGTGTCAAGCCATCACCATGAACGGTGGAATCTTTTGCTGTGCGACAATCGATTAGGATAGCGAATCTATTTTCAAAGAACTTCTTTGGAGTCATGGAAGTATTGGGTGTACCAAACCAGCCTCTTGCAGCCTCCCAGAAATCTAGGGGAAGCATGCCGCTTGGAAAGAGTCTGTTGGGAATCCCGTTGACATCTACTTCTACCTTCAAAATATCTGGATTCGAGAATGATTCGCTATCTCGCGTGCCAATGGTAGGTGGATCTACGAATAGTAGAAGTAGTCCAGCAAAGGATCGTCGTGGAACATTGACGTTTTGAGATATCAAAGTATCGGATGCTTTAGCGAACTCTACTGTCTTGAAGTGAACAGCGTAGTTGTATAGGAATGCAGTACCTATTTCGTATTTGTGAAGTGCACTACTAGCCAGCGTTCCGTCCCTGATTGCTTCGTATTCTAGTTGGATGTTGGTAAGTTGGTACGTACCTATCTTCGTCGTATCCGATCCAATTACGACCTCGTTGGCAGGCGCTAGAGTCAACTCGAATGTAATGGTATTTTCTAGGACATATGGATATAGAACTCCATGTTGTGTCAGAATGTCGACATCTAATGGAATCCTATATTTGGAACCACATGCAGCTAGGAGCGCGTTGTCTGCAGCAGACGAAGTACTTGCGTCACCAGCTTTCGATCGTAGCTTGTTCGTGTTCTCTGATTGAATGCCTTGTTGTACTCTCGACTCTCTCTCCTGCGTAGATAGGTATACATCGGAGTACGTTTGTAGGAGGTCTGGCCTGCCAAGGTCTTCTACTGTTTCAGCTCCCATCCTACAGATTCTACGTATGACCAAGCAGCGTCCAATGTTCGAAACGACTCTGTTATTCCCATGTCCACCAGATAGTACGATGTCGCCCAATACCGCTAAGCTGCCAGGTACTAGTACTACACCTTCTGCTAGCTTTGGGACTTCTACATATAGAGTCTCACCTGGATTGGCAGATGATCGAGTGAAAGTTTTCCTATACAAGTCTCGCGGAGCCTTGAGTGCATGAGGCTCTCTTCGTGCTTGTGTGGGATCCAACTTTGATGAGATCATGTTGAATATAACTATATATATAGTTATGTCTAACATGGCCTTTGATGGGAGGTATGAGGAAAGAACTGATGAAGCTGAAAGAGGAAAAGATTACGATGACGATGCTATCGATGTGGAGGAGTGGAAACATCGCTTTCCAGACTCGAGAAGTGTGGAGCCTAGAGAATCGCTCAACATGAAAACCATACGCGATTACCCTAGAGAAGGCGCTCGACCAAAGGATCAGGAAACCTCGTTTTCTATAGACGATGAATGGCTGGATGAACTCGTCGACCCGAAAGACTCGAACGTTTCTAGATACGAAAGAATCCTGGAAAATCTGAAAGATGAGAAACCTCCTAAATTCAGCGCTAGAGATGTGATCTTCAAACAAGGCTTATCAGACGATGTAAGACAGGATATGTTCGAGACCGTCTGGGAACAATATCCAGATGTGGGAATTCGAGGTGTTCTCGAGATGGCAACCATGTCTGATGGTAGAGTCGCTATCCACGAGTATGGAAGTACGAATAAACCTATCCCTTTGACCACCAAGAAGGGCGAGTTATATACGAGGATTGGGAAAGGTCTCAAAAGAGTCCTAGGAACTCTGAGGGGAAAAATGGTAGAAGAAGTCATAGAAGCTGAAGACCAATTGAGTGAGAGGATCGAACGAAATGAAGAAATACTCAAAGACCCTACGTCTACTGAAACTCAGAAAGAGAATGCTACTAACGAAATAAAGACCGATCAGGAGGAGCAAGCAGTCCTAGAACAAATAGAAGAAGCTATAGTAGAACGGATGCCACTTAGGGATCGTATAAGAATCATCTTCAAGAAGTATGGAGTCAGTATAATTAGCGTGGTAGCTGCGGTAAGTACTGTGATCGGCGTGATAGTTTCCAATCTGACGAAGGCAGTTTCCGAGATAGTACCGGGAGTTGGAGATGCTGCCAAAGCAGCCGCTAAAACAACTGCCAAAGCCTTAAAAGCAATAGGTACAAAGTTAGAAGAGATTCTACCTAAGATGATTGGGCCAATTGCGAGTTTCTTATTCAGTATGGCTGCTGACGTCGTTGGAGTCTTAGCAAACAACATTTGGTTGTTAATCGTAGCAGCAGTGGTCTTCGTAGTGGAGCAATACAAACGACGTTAACGAAACAACGTCCATGCAATTCCAGCTGCGGCAATGGATGTCACCGCGAGATTTATCTCATGTTGTGGGACAGCCTTTGGTACAGGAACTCGTTTCTTGTGCGTCTCGAGAGGTGGTATTAATTTCTTATCTGGTGGTCCTTCCATAGGAGGAGGTGGGCGTCCTTTGACTTCTGCATTGATGTCGTTAGTGCCTAGCATCATATCTTTCGTGGCTTTCGGGGTTGGATTCCTATAGCCATCTTTCTTACCAAGATAGTACACTAGATTGCTTGGCAACAATCGCACACCTATAGCTATTGCTAAATCGAGCCTCTTGTGCGTCGTCGTTATAGCAGTAAGATAGTTTTTGTAGCTCACCACTAAATCGTTTTCGAGAATAGCGCCTTCGACTAAGCTCTTAAACTTTTCTTTGACGTTGAAACTATCTACGATGGATTCGTTAAGATCGTTTTGAGCGCCTAGAATACAATATCCAAAAGCCTCAACAGATCGATTCAATCTACCTAATCCAGCATTCGTCAAACCTCTACCGATTGGTGGTGTAAACCAATTGTATTGCTTTCCTTCGTGTTCGTCGTTCCGAATAAAGGATACTAGATCGCCCTTGTCCACCCTGCCTCCCTCGTCTGCAAATAAGTTATTGTGGTTGGGCCACGTATCTGCTTCCTTGTCGTAGCCTCGGATTACGTGGACGTTCTTGTAGCCATCATCATACAAAAGGAATACGTCTCCTAATCCGTGGTTCCTACCTCCGTGCCATCGGAAGTCTGGCGTTCGAGATATGCCGAATTCGATGCACAATCTCTCAAGAGCCGATTTGCTGTAGAGGTTATCGAGTTGTTTGAAAGCCGTGTCACCAGGTAGAGGGCAACCAAGTTCATGTAGAATTCTTCGTATCGTGAAATAAACATGGAATCGTAGGAACCCCTGAACGACTGGTGGATACTTTCTGAAAGTAGGATCGAACAACGATACTCCACATCCGGAAGTCGCACACCACGTTGCGAAATTCAATTGCTGAGGCCAGTATTTGAAATCCGGACCTGATAACCACGCATGGGACTCCTTCGCTGTCACATGCTTCACGACGGTCTCCTTGAATATATTTGGAACGCCAGCTTTGAACTTCTTCGTTGGGGTGACATATATCCATAGATTAGTGAGATCAATATCTTGTGCCGGTTCAGTAGAAGGAACTGCTGTAATAAGATATTTCGCACTCTTATCTAGGGTCAACGTAGATGGGAAGCCATCAACCATTCCCTGCAATGCGTCATCGATGCGTTTTTGAGTGACTGCAGGTAACTTTGAGACATCATCGCCGTAAACGACATAGCTAGAATCTCCATCTCGAAACCAAATACTCGTCGAATATTTGTCTGGACCGTTCACTTCCGTAGAGGCATAGAACTTGTGAAGATCTGCATGTGGATATCTTTTCTTGAACTTCACCAACAGATTGGCATTCAAGGTTGCGATCCTCGCGTTTTCCTCAGCTTCTCTCCTAGCTTGAATCTCAGCCTTTGACCGTAAATTACTATTCGGTGTTGGTCTCTCATCGTCTCTCTCGCTCTCTCTAGTGCTCGGATGGTAGCTGAAAATACCTACATGTCTCCTCATGTTGAAGCTATACGTATATATAGTCATACCTTCAACATATAATGACGATCCTTAATGTCACCACAACCTTGGCCGACCATACTGTCTACTTCGACGACCCTATTCTTATACAGAACGTTTCGCTACTCGAGATCGCTTTTGAGAACAGTTGGTGGAACCTAACGGAGGCGGGCTCGTTCAGGTGGGATGTCGGTAGTATTATGTTCCCACACGATGTTGCTGTAGGGTCTTACAATTTTAAGAAAATCAAGAGTGCCTTAAAGCCTGCAAGTAGTGCTGGTATCGTGGAATTTAAGAGCAATACCCTCCTTAGGGACCACGCTCTAGTAGTTAAGAAACCAATCAAGTTCGATAAAAATTTCTACACACTATTAGGTGTCGAAGGTGGAGAAGAAGGGAATAAAGAGTTTCTGCTAAAAGTTGGTAATTACCCTATTAAGATCAAAGATATCTACACGATGTATGTCTATTGCGATGCGGTGGATTCCGGTTTCTCACTCCTAGAGGGAAAACGATCGAAAGTCTTGGCTAGCATAGAGGTCCGAGGTCCTTGGTTTCAGAAAACGATCTATACTATAACGAATCCCCAAGCCCTGCAAGCTCTAGGTACGACGCTAAACAGTCTTCGTCTGACAATTCGTGATGATAAAGGTAACGTGGTAGACTTCCGTGGTCGACCTATACGATACGTGTTGAAGCTTGAGTAAGTTATATGTATAACGTACAATGGAAGGCGACTCGATTCAACCGTTTCCCTCAGCACCAAGTATCTATCCACAGATTGCTAGTGACACTGGAAAGAACTTTAGACTGCAAACGATCCGAGACACGCTTTCGGACATAGAAGTTCAAGAAAGGCACTACGAAGGTGTGCGCAAGAAATACGCACGTTCTCAAGGAATAGTTCATGGTATCGCAGTGGTAACTGGAGGTCTATCTGTGATCTTATCTGGATCTGGATTGGGCGTAGCATTGACTGGGGTTGGAATAGTGATTGGTCTACCACTTGGAGTTATTGGTGGGCTATGTGGATTAATTTCAGCATCTACAACCCTTGGAGCTAGAAAGTTAGGAATGAAGGTTTCTAAGCATGAAAGGACAACTATGTTGGCAAAGGCGAAAATCAATACGATTCGAGATCTAGTATCGAAGGCCCTACGCGATGAAAACATATCCGACTCTGAATACAGTCTCATCCTGAACGAAGCAAATAAATATGAGATCATGAGGTCTGAAATTCGTCGTGAGACTTCCATAGGTGAAAAAAGTCCGGATCGGGTTCGAGCCGAACTCAAACAAGAAGTGCAAAAGGAAATGCGAGAAAAACTTGGCAGCTTAGTAGGGTAAGGATCGACGTTTCCTATGAAAGGAACGAACATGGTTCTCACTTTCACTTCGCTAAGTCCTATCGCTAGTTAGCCCATGTCTAGTGTAAATTGGCTCAAAGTAGGAATGGTAAGAAAACAACTCCTTGACAAAACGCTCGACCGCACTTCCAAATACGTCACATCGTTTAACGACATCGTTAAGAGACATAGACGATCCTAAACGACGTAGCACCTCGTAGCTTGCTCCAACGACTTTCGTCTTAAGTATTGATCTGGGGCCTATATTGTTTTCTATCGCTGTAGTAACGACCTCGTGGACTATTTGTTGAACGTCCATAGGTACTCCTTGAGGATCGAGTTTAAGGAAAGTCGTTGCAATGTGAGGAACTATGTGCTCGACATCCAAGTCCACATCAATCTTATCGTCGTTATACAGAGAACGTATAAAGACCTCTCCACTATGGATGCCTTTATTGCTTAGTTGCATGAAGCGAGCAACCTCACCTTTAGTTCGTACGAACCCACATTGTGTGCACGCATGGTAGAGTAGAGCAGCTAAAATATTTCTCTTAGCATCGCTACGCTTGGGATGAACTTTCATTACTTGGATAAATGCGTCGGCTACGATTCCTAACGTGTTCATAGGGAACGATAGGTCATAACTTTGTTTGTAAATAGTGTTGTATGCTCGTAGTTCTTGTAGGAGCGTTCGTCGTTGCAGTTCCGTGTTATCGCTTTGCTTTGGTTTTGCGCGGTCTAGATCACTTTGATACTGAAACCCGTCCAGACCTACTATACGCAGTCGAGTAGTAGTAATATCGATCTTAGTTTCTTCACATGGTTCGACCTCGGAAACAAGACCACATGTGGGGCACACGAATTCCGTTCCTTGTATTTCCAAGGGGCAGAGACAATCAGAACATGTTTCACTGGTGTTAATATGTTCCACTTGTGGTTTGATATTCAGGCTTCTACGAATTCCAGGACCAAACAATCTGATTAGCTCGTCCATGATACGCTGTAGATGTCATACGTTTAATAGAAGAAAAAAAAAGAATGAAGAGGGTCACGCAACGACTTTCTTCATTCTTTTTTTTTTTTTTTCGTGGCTATTCCTAATCGTCCTTCTCGCTCCTCAAGGCAGCCAACACCTCGTCGAGCGCATGGTTGAGAGACTCTCCGAGACCTTCCTCTGGTTCCAACACTCTTGGTTCCGCGGGCAATGCTACCGTCGGACGCATGGCTAAGAGCCTCATCGAAGCATTCCTGTCGAACGCACGGGTGAGAGCCTCGTCGAAACCTTCCTCCGCTTCCACCACGGTTGAATCTGCAAACGTATCGAACTCACGGAAGTAGTCGGTCTTCGCTGTCTCATTTGGATCCACGTTTGGCTCTTCCTCCGGTTCCACCACGTTTGGCTCTTCCTCCGGTTCCACCACGTTTGGCTCTGCAAGTTCCTCCTTTCTTGGCTGTGGAGTTTCCTCTAGCGTCTTGCTGGACTTCTTAGCGCGTCTTATATGGGAACTCTTCTTGATGGCGAGACGGTCGCATCCTGAGCAAAGCCCGTAACTAGTACGACATCCTTTACCACACTTCGAGCATGGCACGAATTGGGCACAGCCTTTTGAGATTTGGCAGTTGTGCTGGGCACAGAACTTCGATGTCTTCGAAATCTTCTTTGGGCATTTCGAGTCCTTCCCTCTCATCAACCAATCACAAGTCGTCTCAGGCATTGCGGCGTCTACGTTCGAGTTCTTCTTCGACATGTTCGATCTTTATGGTGTTAATGCGTACTAAGATGACAACGTAAGCTAGTATCGTGGAATAAAGAACATATACTAATACCATTCGGTATCGATATACAGTATAATAATCATTCCTTTAACAGATACTCAAGTTTGGACTTTTTAGGTGCAGTTAAATTCAATCGGATTCTTCTTCTTCCTATATGGCAGCATAAGCATTCACATAGTAATCTAGTAGGGCATTTTCGTCCTCTATGGTGAGATGGGAGTTCTTAATGAGCCACTTAACGAGCCATTTAGCGGTATCAAAATGACCATTTCTACAGGCGCATAGTAGAGCATGATGAACGTGTTCATACTCTATGGTTATCTGAAAACGTTGAATGAGCCACTTGATGATATTAAGATGACCATTCGTACTGGCATCTAGTATAGCAACCGCGACGGCTGTACCCTCTTTGGTGAACTGGAAGTGCTTAATGAGCCACTTAGCGATATCAAGATGACCATACGTTAAGGCACCGCATAGAGTATGATTGGTGAATCTATCCATTTTATCGAAACGTAAGTGCTTGATGAGCCACTTAACAATATTAAGATTACCATTTTCGCTGGCGTAGATAAGAGGAAGGCTATCGTCGAAATACCGAAAGTCCTAGCCAATTCGTCTCGATCAGCATCATTACGAGTAGGCCTCAAACCAAGACATAGTACTTGTCTACGGAACTCTTGGTCTACGTCTTTGTAGCGCGCGAGAGATGCGGCACCGTTTAGGCGTTTCGACGTCCTTGCGATGCTTGCAAATGATTCTGGGCCTGCACGCTCTACGATCTTGACTAAGATTTCTATGGGGAGGCACGATATATTATCCATAGTGGAAGATATCGATATACAGTATAGTAATCATTTCTCTAATAGGTTATCAAGTTTGGATTCTTAGGTGTCTAGTGACAATTTGGACATAGAAAAGAAGAAAAAAAAAGGAAAAAATGAAGAAGGGTCATGCAACGACTTTTCTTCATTTTTTTTTTTTTTGCTCTCCATTACCTACGTTCACTCATCTTCTGCGGCTGCGTCCACACTGGCACTATGCTTAGTATTGGCGGCATAAACGTCTCGTTGGTCGTATCTATTCTTCTTCGATGGTTGTCGTACTATGTCGATCTCAACATCTAGTGGGTATGAAAGTCCCATACTACTTGCACAAATACTTGAGGCGTTGCAAATACCATCGTGAATAGAACCTGGTAGGATGAGTTTGCTTATGTTGTCGATGTTAAGACCGCTAGAGTTCTCATCGACGAGAGGTTCGTACGTAGTGTTGTCCCCATCGGAGTACGACTTACTTTTGTCAAAGAATTGACCGTTAGGTGTTCCAGTCTTGTAGTCGCATTTCGCTCTCATCCTCATTATAGGGTTGGGCAATCGACATCCAGCATTGGTAGTGGAGTTCGTGGAAATAAACCTTTGGATCATCGGAACCACCTTGGTGTTGGGGACGATAATGGTGTCGTCCTTTCCAGGTGGACTGCGTTTACGTGGATTGCGCATGCAGATCTTTTTGTCTTCGATAAGTTTACTTACTTCGCAATCGAAAGCCCAATCTAGGTGTTCGACTAGTTTGAAAGTAGGACTTAGCTTGTCGTCGGAAGGAAGATCCAATTCTCCATTGTCATTTTTCTTAATCGTGATTCCATCGACCTCCGTACGTACAAAGTCGTTCCATTTTTGAAATTGTAGACAAGGATGTCTATCGCGTTTTTTGCCTACGTCTTCTTCGTTGTGTGGTGCTATCCGTCCCACGTGCTTTTCCCCTTCGAACCGAAAGACCGCTGGATGAGGTCCATCGCCAATGTCGAAGAATACGGAAACGTACTTGCATCCGTTCGGTCCGTTTCTAGGATGGGTCCAGTCGAACGATATGACGGATCCATAGGATTGCCCATCTTCTTTGGCCTTTTCGAATGCTTCGACCACATCGCCTACGTTGAAAAGCTTTGAACTCGCCATTCTCTCTTCGGTATAACTATACGTTAGGATATCTCTAACAGATACTCAAGTTTGGATTTTTAGGTGTAAGGATGTTGCGGGGCGAAGAACGTCGATGTAACTATATGCTAGGATATCTCTAACAGATACTCAAGTTTGGATTTTTAGGTGCAAGAATGTCTAGTGACAATTTGGATGACCCTTAGTACCCTAGTAGTATAGTCGGAGTCAAAATGATACCACTTTTTTCTTGCACAAGGACGTCAGAAAGTGGATTCGGGTGAATTTCTGAATTCGCGCGAATTCACTTTCTGACGTCCTTGTGCAAGAAAAAAGTGGTATCATTTTGACTCCGACTATACTACTATAGGGAAAGTGTGGGGTGCTCTATTTTATGCCCAATAAATTCCTCAGGACCCCCACTGTACTCCAGTCATAGTTTTTCAAGTTCCTCAAAGGTATAAGAATAACTCTCAAAGATATTGTAAGCTATGTACATTTTAATCTCACAAATCACTGGAACATGATGTATATGTTTAAATTACCCTGTAAGGGAGTGAGTTCAGCATGAAATGATAAAGTGGTATACAAATCAGTATGTACATTTGTCATGTTATCTAGTTCTCTAATTTACGGACTGCTCATTATTTATTGTGCAGTGGCCTGAGGAGAAAGTTAAGTATTAGGTTAATTTGTTTTTAATTAACAATCTTAAAAAAATTGAACCCCCCTTTTTCAGAACCCCATCCCCTTTCTAATACTTTCTGATATTTTTGCACAATAAATATTGAATGGTACAGGTGCACTTTAAATTTACTTGAGGGACCATAAAATGAAACTGAAAAATGAAACATATTGGCTGCTTGGAGGAACTGTATCTATCTTCTCATGGAAATCCGCTAGACGATACACTGCTCTGGCTGTTTGCAATTTGGGGTAATTTGTGAGTTATCATGCTAAGCACTCAAAATTAAATTATGAACAACTCTCCATGTAGCCATGCAATATCCTCTATCCAATTAATTGTATAATAATATTAAGCACTGTTAATGCCCCAAAATGAGTTTCACAGGATCATTAGATACAACTTTTTAAAACTTAATTATTCCCTTAGCATATGGTACATGTATGTCATGGGAAGTTTAAACTCATCGGATTAACCTAATGCAGCTTAAACAATGGTTACAAAGGAGCTGTTATTGAAGGATTCTTGAGAGAAATAGTTGGTAAAGATGTCACCATGCAAACAGCATATTCACTTTACTAATGGGGGAAGGAAGTTAATAAAAGCACAAACAATAAAAACAAATGTGACTTGCAGTTCCTGCCATGCTTATAGGAAAAGCTCTATCAAAAATGTGGTAGTTCCTAATCCTTTCCATATATCTTTCTACGTGGATGCGTAGGTTTGCAATGGTTCCTCAAGTTCCGTCAAGTTCCTCCTCTGAGAACTGTGTTTTATGTTTCAGAAATGCTGGTATGACAAGATGTGCTTGTTAAGCAGCTAACTCATCTTGAATTTAAAATCCTTTGTCTGCCATGACTCCATCTCCTGCAGAAATGTTATCAAGGAGACCAGATTTCAACACAATTTCCTTGTCAGATATTGACCCAGTGTACCACTGACACTGACAAATGAACACACCCCTGATGGTGTTATACCTACAAGACCTTTCATAGTTGGATTTGACTTGTAATACGAATAGCAAGCAGATTGATTAACCAAAGCTGAAGGTGATTCCATTTTTAGTTCAGTACAATCAATAATGACCACAACATCTGTGTATTTTGCCTTGAATATAGCTGGCATGTGCTGCAATATCTGCTCCTTTGAAGGCCAGTTGATGAGAGGTTCCAATTCCAATCTTAAAAGTCGCATCCAACTCGTACAAATTCGTGACACAGTGCTCTTTGAAACTCTAAATCTGTCGGCTAAGTCCCTTTCTAACAGTCCAAGTCTTATTCGAAGAAGCACATGTTTGAGTTCCTTTCGACTCGGTACAACTTCTGGTTACATGTACATTTGAACAAACGTTGACAGACTCACGTGCACCAACAGTCTCGGCTATGATTCCTTCTACTGCCCCAACTAACTCAACTCTGTCACTTTTGTTGGATGTCGTGGAAACATCCATAACTTTCAGCATCCTCCTTACAGGTGTTTTTCTCAGTTTAGAGGGGGTACTCCATGGAAAGATAGACGGTAAATGCGCCGAATACTTCTTCTTGCCTCCTTCAAAATGCTCAGAACATATTCTAGTGTGAGAGGATTCGAGTTTTAATGTTTCGTTCTTGATTAACCTCACGCATTCCTTACGAAGATGTTTGTCCTTGGGTATCCGATAATATGACAGTTTAGAATTTTTTCTGGAGTAATTCGTACACAAAGGAACGCAGCAGTTGTAATGAGATCGCGACACGGGAGCAGAGATCGCCGCCATTTTGAAACTGTTGTCCTTCCATTACGAGCCTGCACTATATTTGGTCCGCGGCAACCAAAAAGGTCACGTGATTTTGAAAAGGGGCTATAGGATGAAAATCTCAACAAATTCGTGCTCGCAAAAATGAATAACAATGAAATCTCTTTCATCGCAAGCTGCGACAAGCTCATTGTAGTGCCATTCTGGAAAAAGTTGGATGCAAGAGATCAACGTATGTCAGTCAAGGCATGCAGCTGGCGAGGCTGCTCAAGATGCTCAACGAAAAGGACGCATTGGTAACCTTACGGGATTACATCGATGCTACCCGATTTGACCAGGTAGTTGATACTGTCAAAGTTTTCTGCCAATTGCACCCAGAATCACGTTTGCAGGTGGCGACCCCATCATTATCCCTCAAACTTGGCCACAGTATAAAGCGGTGTTGCCAGTTGGGGAAATCAATGGCCTTCAGTGAAAAACGACGAGAAGATTAAGGACGCCAAGTATATCTTGGAGTTGTTTGAAAGCGAGTGGGCATTCAAGATATCCTAAGGAGGGGTGAGAATACACAAATCACTGTATGTACTTTGGCAAGCAATTCAGCTTCCTTTTACGGAGAGCTAAGTTCAAAGAAAAGAAAAAAGAATGTGAGTTTCAAGGCTTGTGGATTGAAATTACAAATGACAGCTAAGCCACTTTTAAGTGATTTGTTAACTGGTTATATGCCAGCAAACATACTTTGACAACTGCCGAAGCGCTAAAAGTCCTGTCTGGCTCGACTTCCACGGCAAATAGTTGAAAAATAAGGCTTTTACCTGTTGGTAAAACCGCCAAAACATCCGCCATTTCAGACAGTTCGCAGGATTAATGTGCGACATTTTGTGATACATTAAGAGTGCGTTTTGACCAGTTGTTTGAGTTCTGAATGAAGCGAAAATAAAACATTCCAAAGTGTTAGTTTTATTGACGAGTGCCTTTCGACCGGCTGTAGTCGAGCCACCACATACCTTTTGCCGTATGTAGTTTGTTTTTCTTTCTGTATCTTTATTTTTATACATTCATACAGTTTAATATAAATGATAGATACAGGGAAGACTAGATAAACCCTAATGGGCTTTTACAAGTCAGTCCTCCGTATTGATAAATCATATTGATAAATCATATTGATAAATCATGTTATACAATGATTTTTTGTGATCAGGTAAAAAACGATTCATTGAACTTAAATGATAATAATAATGAAATAATAATAGTAAAATTCATAACTAGTACTTAACTAAATTTGTTTGGACATTTTTGCTAGACCTATATAGTTCAGGCACTACATGTACTTCACCGTATGGCCCTGGTGATTCACTGGATGGCTTTTATGGTAAGTGGTGGAATACATTTTACTGTATGCGGTAAACACATGTGGCACATGCTAACGTCTGTGGTTCGTACGGTGTGAAAAACTTTTGTCAGGGACTGTACGCTACCACATTTTGAGATTCTGCCCTCCATGATCTGTCCTTAATCGAAGTGACACATCATACACACTGGTGGCAGAATAAAAAAGGTACAGCACAGTGTGGGACCCGTTGTTGTCTGACGCTTTCAGAAAGGTAACTACTCTGCTGAACCCATCTATAGTTCCATGCACAACGATACGCCAATTGATCAGCTTGCGGTTGCCATCTACATGCCAGCGGTAATTAGGACAGAGCACGGAGTACACCCTGCATCAAGGACTTCCCTACTTTTATGGCGTGTGTGAAAAGGACGGAGCAAAACTGCTCGTAATGGAATTTTGTGGCACAAAGGATACAGTTTCGACCCTTAATGAAGCAATAAAAACACATGTAATAAGGGATGACTGTTGGTCTGACATCGTTTGTCAATTGGCACAGGCAGTAGATCACATCCATTTGTGACATCAAGAGAGACAATGTTGTTCTAGTTCGACGGACTAATACAATGTAAATGGAACCCAATCAAAATAGACTTTGGAAATGTAGAAGAATGACTTCTCTGTCAGCATTGCAACGAGGTTCAAGTCCAGCAAACAATGGAAATAACCATAGCCATAGATAGCCTCACATTGCACCAGAGATGATAACCGGCAAGAACCCCATATCTGCCCTTTCAGATGCGTACAGTTTTGGAAGACTAGCTGAACGGATCTGTCGCAAATTTCCGTCATGCAAACTGTACGCATGATTTGCAGCACAATGCAGCACTAATGTCATTTAACTTCGATTGCCGACTAAACATTTTCTTGAACAGTTTTAAACAGTATATATGTACTTTCTAATTTCCCTACTGATATATTATGAAGTGTAATAACGTATCTGTGGAGCCTAACAGTCTCTTCAAAATGTTCTGGCATCAGCTTCCATCCAACCACAACTCCTCCATCCTTGCAACAAAAGACCATCTTGCATGCTGCTCTTCTGAAAGTAATCCTTCCAATACCACATCAGCTGCTGGATATGCAAATCGTGAATATTCTTCCGCTATAAAAAGATGAGAGACACGTTTGCCATATGCCACGGTATGTAGGACTGGCTGACGTGTAGCACTAAGTTGTAATAATAATGCGCAATTACATGTAGTTGAATTAACTAGGTTTAAATGTCATCTAACTGAATACTAGGATCAGGGCAAATTGGCACTTCCGATTGCATTCAAACAAATTCATATCTGTTGTATTGTCTGATGTTAATAACTACCATCCGATCTCGGTACTTCCAGTGCTTTCCAAGGTGATCGAATGACACGTACATGACTGTTTATTTAATTGTCTCTCCGTCAACAATCTGATATACGCAAACCAATCAGGGTAAAGGAAAAAGTTCAGTACCGAGACAGCACTTGCCTTCATAGTGGACTCCCTTTTAATCAATCTGGATAAGGACCATGTCAATAGGACGGTTCTAGTCGATTACAAAAAAGCAGTTGACATGGTCGACCGTGCAACTCTTTTCAAGAAGCTTGAAGTGTACCTTAACGACCGCAAACAGCTTGTTACATTCAAGGATCAGTCGTCATCTACTAGATCTATTACAACAGGGGTACCACAGGACCCATCCTCGGTCCACTTCTATTCGTGATGTTTATTAATGACGTAAATACGCAGGTAGATGTTTGCTGATGACACTACCCTTCTAGAATCCTCAGATTACATGAATGTTGACGAGCTGAAGGACAAATTATCCTGTGAAGTTACTAACGTTGATGAATGGGCTGCTGCCAACAAGCTTCCATTAAATAATATGAAGACTATAACCATCTTAATAAGTGGCTCACGTCTGAAAGCTAAGCTTAATCCAGATGCTCGAGAACTTAACATTGATTTAAATGGTACAAAGCTAGAACAGGTCAATAATATTAAACTACTAGGTTTAGAAATAGACAAAAATTTAAATTTTGACAACCATGTCGAAGCCTTATCTATTAAGGTATCGAAGCGTATTGGTATACTTAATAGTAGTAGGAGAGGGATGGAATTAGCCTCCTTTTTAGGGCGTACGCCCTATCTTTAGGGCGTATGCATTAATTAGGGTGATGTCACAATCCTATTAGCCATTGAATTAATTAAGGAATTATTTTTAGGGCGTATGCATTAATTAGGGTGACGTCACAGTCCCATTGTCTTAGGTCATGCATAAATTAATTAGGGCGTACGACCCTTTTTTAAGGCGCTATGCTAATTTTTAAGGCGCTCTCATGAATAAAGTGGTGAGCTCATGAATAAAGTGCGGTAAAGTGCAGCGTCTCATGAATAAAGTGGAATCTCATTAACTCAGAGGATTAATATTATTTCTGTGAATGAGGTCATCGATCTATTCGGGCATGTTTGGTAAAAGCCTATTGTTTGGAGTAGTCTCTAAAACCAGGAGCGATCGGCCCTGAATACATTCGAAATTGAATAAAAAAATAAAAAAAAATACCTCGCAATATCTAAACCCCTTTGTAGCGTAAATAGTAAGAACAAACTACTCGTCATAGACTCTAAACTGTCTTTGTTATTTTCCTTTACAGTTAATAACTCATAAGTATACAAAATCCGGTATGGTTTATTAGATCAACTCTGCTATTGTTCTTAGGGATTAGCGATAACTGAAGAGCCTATTGTTTTGAGGAAAACTCTTGTGATGCAAATTCTTCTCTAAAACTAAACTATAATTACCATACGAATAAAAACAAACTACTCGGAACAGGATTTTATTGATTCAGAACACGATAAGCGATACGATTTACAGTTCGTTTTCCTTATAGTCGCGGAGTTGATAACTTTCTTATTTCTCAGTTCTTGGGTTGATATAATGTACTGTGTTACAAGATTACACTGTTTCAGTGATTTTTTTTCTTGTTGACAAATGCTGCTTCACTTGGAGTTTGTCATTCCCAGGCTACATTCTATTCGTAAAGAATAAGACACGCGTTATCGTTGTTTTAGGTTATTTTCCAAACTAGACCGAAGAGATATTTACCATATCTGAAAGAATACCAAGACAGCCACCTGTCTATCGTTTAAAGGACTATCATGGATAACTTTTAGAAGGAACATTTTACGAAGCCGAGTTACAGAGAGTCGAAAAGCAAGATGATTTCTACCGGGTAGAAAAAGTCTTAAAAAAGCGAAAACGGAAAGGCAGGATTGAATACCTTGTCCAGTGGAAGGGGTATCCCGAGAGTTTTAATACTTGGGTAGATGAAAGGGATATAAAATACTTGTAATTAGATAGCTGATCGTTTTAATAAATTAATAAAGAAAACCTATTTAGTCTATCTGAAATGAGCCATGAATTAGCTGATTGGTTATACACTCGAACCACTTTAGGTTTTTGTAATGTTGCTTCCTGTAAATAATACTTGTACTCCTCTGGTGATAAGGTATGTACTTGCGATAAATGATTGGAAAGTTTCACAAAATATTTTGATCCACAATTCGGCAACGGACAATTTTTACAAACGCGTTGACTCCTGTTAATCCTTTGAAGATCAAGATAAAACTAATTCAAAAAATAAAACATTGTGAATTTTATCGTAATTTGTCAGGACAAACAGGATAAACAGGACAAAAAGGACAAATGAATAGAGACGTGTTCATTTCCATAACACATTTATTGGAAGTTTGTACATTTTAAGTAAGAATAAAATAACTGTTTACATTAAGCTTAAAAATACTATTTACGATAATATAACTATTTTACAGCACTTGGTTCTAAGTTTATATCTCTAGAGGTAAAGTGGTCAGTCTATCTGCTAACACTTTGCGCTTAGGGTAAAATAAGAAAACCCCGGCCTTACTTGTTGATAAGTATACATAGTGTTGTTGACAACACGAAAACCCTTATTGATACCCGAGCAACACATTTAGATAGTTTTCTTTATCGATCTCATTACATCTCTTATTAACTCCCTTACGACTAAACTTATCCGAAGCTCCAAAGCAATAATAGGGTTTACTACCCAACGCCCGTCAACGCCCGCCGCCCGTCGACGCCTGCCGCCCGTCAACGCCCGTCAACGCCCGTCGATGCCCGTCGACGCCCGCCAACGCCCGCCGCCTCCTCCTCCCTCCTCCTCCTCCTCCCTCCTCCCAACCCCAAAGCTTCCTTATGTTACAGAAAATATCTGGCCAACCGAAAGTGTAACATAAGGAAGCTTTGGGGTAGCGAGGAGGGAGGAGGAGGGAGGAGGAGGAGGCGGCGGCCGTTGGCGGGCGTTGGCGGGCGGCGGGCGTCGACGGGCGTCGACGGGCGGCGGGCGTTGACGGGCGTCGACGGGCGTCGATGGGCGTCGACGGGCGGCGGGCGTTGACGGGCGTTGACGGGCGGCGGGCGTTGGGTAGTAAACCCTATTATTGCTTTGGAGCTTCGGATAAGTTTAGTCGTAAGGGAGTTAATAAGAGATGTAATGAGATCGATAAAGAAAACTATCTAAATGTGTTGCTCGGGTATCAATAAGGGTTTTCGTGTTGTCAACAACACTATGTATACTTATCAACAAGTAAGGCCGGGGTTTTCTTATTTTACCCTAAGCGCAAAGTGTTAGCAGATAGACTGACCACTTTACCTCTAGAGATATAAACTTAGAACCAAGTGCTGTAAAATAGTTATATTATCGTAAATAGTATTTTTAAGCTTAATGTAAACAGTTATTTTATTCTTACTTAAAATGTACAAACTTCCAATAAATGTGTTATGGAAATGAACACGTCTCTATTCATTTGTCCTTTTTGTCCTGTTTATCCAACATTACAAAAACCTAAAGTGGTTCGAGTGTATAACCAATCAGCTAATTCATGGCTCATTTCAGATAGACTAAATAGGTTTTCTTTATTAATTTATTAAAACGATCAGCTATCTAATTACAAGTATTTTATATCCCTTTCATCTACCCAAGTATTAAAACTCTCGGGATACCCCTTCCACTGGACAAGGTATTCAATCCTGCCTTTCCGTTTTCGCTTTTTTAAGACTTTTTCTACCCGGTAGAAATCATCTTGCTTTTCGACTCTCTGTAACTCGGCTTCGTAAAATGTTCCTTCTAAAAGTTATCCATGATAGTCCTTTAAACGATAGACAGGTGGCTGTCTTGGTATTCTTTCAGATATGGTAAATATCTCTTCGGTCTAGTTTGGAAAATAACCTAAAACAACGATAACGCGTGTCTTATTCTTTACGAATAGAATGTAGCCTGGGAATGACAAACTCCAAGTGAAGCAGCATTTGTCAACAAGAAAAAAAATCACTGAAACAGTGTAATCTTGTAACACAGTACATTATATCAACCCAAGAACTGAGAAATAAGAAAGTTATCAACTCCGCGACTATAAGGAAAACGAACTGTAAATCGTATCGCTTATCGTGTTCTGAATCAATAAAATCCTGTTCCGAGTAGTTTGTTTTTATTCGTATGGTAATTATAGTTTAGTTTTAGAGAAGAATTTGCATCACAAGAGTTTTCCTCAAAACAATAGGCTCTTCAGTTATCGCTAATCCCTAAGAACAATAGCAGAGTTGATCTAATAAACCATACCGGATTTTGTATACTTATGAGTTATTAACTGTAAAGGAAAATAACAAAGACAGTTTAGAGTCTATGACGAGTAGTTTGTTCTTACTATTTACGCTACAAAGGGGTTTAGATATTGCGAGGTATTTTTTATTAATTTTTTATTCAATTTCGAATGTATTCAGGGCCGATCGCTCCTGGTTTTAGAGACTACTCCAAACAATAGGCTTTTACCAAACATGCCCGAATAGATCGATGACCTCATTCACAGAAATAATATTAATCCTCTGAGTTAATGAGATTCCACTTTATTCATGAGACGCTGCACTTTACCGCACTTTATTCATGAGCTCACCACTTTATTCATGAGAGCGCCTTAAAAATTAGCATAGCGCCTTAAAAAAGGGTCGTACGCCCTAATTAATTTATGCATGACCTAAGACAATGGGACTGTGACGTCACCCTAATTAATGCATACGCCCTAAAAATAATTCCTTAATTAATTCAATGGCTAATAGGATTGTGACATCACCCTAATTAATGCATACGCCCTAAAGATAGGGCGTACGCCCTAAAAAGGAGGCTAATTCCATCCCTCTCCTACTACTCTTAATAGAATTAAGAGTTATCTGCCTAAATATGAGCGCATCTTGTTCTACAATGCCATGTTGTTGTGTTTGCTGGACAGGTTACAGAGTAATCCGTCTATTGCATCATCAAATCCCGTATTCCCAAAGCACCACCAAATCCGGTATTCCCAAAGCACCACCAAGACTCATTGATTACCGTTCTTATAAATCTTTCAACCAAAAAGATTTCATTTCGGACCTTGAAAAAATTCCTTGGTCAGTAATTGAAACCTTTGATGACATCGATGATGCAATCTTCACCTGGAACCAGCTTTTTACTCAAGTTGCCAATGAACATGCTCCAATTAAAAGTCGTAAAATTAAAGGCAATCCTTGTCCCTGGATGAATAAAGAACTCTTGTCCTCCATGCAGAAACGTGATTTTCACCACCGTAAAGCCGTTAAATCCAATTCATCGCACCACTGGCAAAATTTTAGAGAATTGAGCAGGAAGGTTAACCGTGACACACAGGAAGCGAAATCAACGTATTTCACCCAGCTCATCGAAAAAGCTCACGGAAATTGAAAGGAAACGTGGAATCACTTAAAGCAAATAGCTCTGGCCCCAATGTCTTGATTAAAGACGGAGTCACAATTACAGAACCCAAGGCCTTAGCAAGCTGTTTAAATGATTTCTTTACAAGTATTGGCCGCTCGTTTCAACATCATTACCACCTCGAATACTAAGGATCAAGTCCCTTCAACAACTTTCCACCTGAAAGAAATAGAAACCGATTTTGTGTTAAAACAGTTGTCTCAACTAAAGACAAACAAAGCCATCGGCCTTGACAACATAAGCGCAAGACTACTGAAAAGTGGTGCCACAATCATTGCTCCTGTATTAACAAGTTTAGTTAATATGTCAATAACTACATCAAAATTCCCATCTCTATGGCAATGCGCAAAAGTCGCGGCCTTGTTTAAATCTGGTAACAGAACAGATCCTAGTAACTACCGTCCAATTTCCGTCCTACCGACCATCAGCAAAATACTTGAACGTGCAGTTTTTTAACAGCTATACTCATGTTTATCATCAAACAACCTGCTCTCACCTAATCGATTTGGGTTTCGTCCTAGATTATCCACCAGCATAGCTCTTTCAGAATTCTGTGATAACATACTCATGGGTATGGAAAATGGAAAAGTCACCGGGGCTGCCTTTCTAGATCTCTCGAAGGCGTTCGATACCGTGGATCACGTCATTCTTCGCACGAAATTAATGTCCTTTGGAGTTCTAGAAGCTGATCTCAACTGGTAAACTTCATACCTAACCCAAAGATCTCAAGTCACTAAAGTTGGTAATATCATGTCTAAGGCACTTCCAGTGACAATTGGAGTACCGCACATTCTATACTAGGCCCCCTCCTGTTCATCATTTACGTAAATGATTTACCAGTCACTAAAACACTGCAAAGTAACTGTTCCGATAAGTTTTGTTATTATATTTGATTGATCTTGATTGACATTTAATAGGATCAGATATCGCACGCATAGTCAGTGTTTGCGCAATCCGTAACAGGAAGAGCAAGGACTGCGAGAGCTAACCCGTAATCAGAGAAACTGTAAGCTAACCTGGAAACGAAAGGATCAGAGAAAACTGTAAGCTAACCTGGAAACTAAAGGAGAATTAATACCCGCCACAGAAGTAAGTGATTCGCATTGATTTAGCCTATTATATTATTGTACAGAATACTAGCACAAGATAACCAGAGACTCATGATTTGTTTCAGATTGAATAATTATCAAGTAACACGGAAATCAATATACGAGATTCAAGGAAATAAAGTACGACGATATAATTATACGATTTGTGGTGGAATTCAATGGGTTTAAACGGAACATTACATTCAATTTCTTTGGTTAAACTGGCGACGGAAAAGGAAGTCAACAATACTGGACGGTAACTGGATTGAATATGGAAGCCGCTTTAAAACAAGCCAAGATTGAACGGAGGACAGCAAAGGCAGCCCTGACGAGATGCGGTAAAGCCATCAATAACCTGATTGAAGGTAAAAGACCTTCTGCAGAGGTAAGAGAAAAGCTAATCAAGTATCAAGAAAGTTTCGAAGTTCTAGTAGCGAAACATGAACAGTATGTAAAGCAAATAGATGATGATCACGAATTTGAGACCGAAGAGGGCTGGCTTGCCCAGTGCCAAGAGGGTTTCATGGAAACGGAATTTCATGCTAAGGTTTATGTCGAGACCAATATCAGCAAAGGGAAAACAATTATGAATAAGAAAGGGGCTTCCATTAGTGGTTTAGAGGGAGACAAATCCTCAGTTCCAAAGCCAAATCAATCCAGTTGAATGATCGGAATGTCGGCGGTAAACACAGGACCGGAACTGGAAAACAACAATGGAATGATCGGAATGTCATCAGCCAACAACGCGCTGACAGCTGATTTTGACGCTAACCAGGTACCTACTGGTACAGGAAATTATACAAACCTGTCGACGAGTGATACAGTACTTATCGCAGACAAGTCGGCTGCTGAAAGTACAACGGCTCAGGAAATGGAAAACACGTGCAGCTTTAAGAGCTAGAGAAACCCAAGTTACCCAGTTTTAGTGGAGATGTAAGAGAATACGCTATTTTTAGATCGGATTTCAAGCACGCTATCGAGAAAAGATTCAGAAAACGAGACGCGATAACGATGCTCCGCATGTGTTTGAAGGCAAACCCGCTAGAGTTAATCAAGGGGATTGGGACCGACTATGATGCCGCGTGGGATTATTTAGACGCTATTTACGGGGACCCGCACTTTGTTTCAGACACGGTCATGCAAGATATTATGACGTTTAAGAACTTAGAAGAAGGGGAAGATGCTCGATTTTGTGACCTTGTACACTTAGTCAATCGAAGTTACAACACGTTGAAAGAAGTTGGCCAACCAAGTGACAAGGATAACAGCCACGTGCTGTCCATAATAGAACGGAAAATGTGTGTGGATGACAGAAAAGTCTGGTCCAGAGATCTAGAGAGAGAAAAGAAACCTGCTACACTGCAAGCGCTGTTAAGCTGGATGTCTATTAATATGTTCCAAATTGATCCAGAAATCTATGATGTGTTTGTTAAATACCAAAAAGAAGGACAATTGTATACTGGTTGGTTAGACCCTCTCGTTATACCTAGGCAAGTGAACTCCCTTGAGGAGATTAAAAAAGTGTGGGAGTCAGGTAATCCGAATTGTCCTCCACTGAGTGAGTGGACCGCAAAGATGCGAACTTACAAAAAACGAGGAAGAGGAGGATCACACTCATCGATTTACAGCCAAAGGAAAGAAATCTACAAAGTCTACAAGAATAATGACTTTAGTGAAGAGAAGATCGAGCAGATCTATGGCACTAAACAGCCCGAAAATCTCTACAAGTTATTAAATCAAGATCTTAAAATAATTATATTGTAAATTGATGTTATTGAGCCAGCTGGAATGAACATATGGGTAAGCCATTTACTTTTTGAGGGTGGAACATGGCAAACGTTAGATTTTTATCTTGGAAGCGTGTAAGCTTGGAAGACATATTTTACGTAGTCTTATATCTGTTAAACAATAATTTACAGGGTTCAAAACCTAATACATAAGAAATCCTTCAGCAGATATTATGCCACCCTCAAAATCATGCGCTCTCCCATTAATAAAGTCAGATTTCTAGGGGAAATGTTACAAGGGTGCATTTTCAAAAAAGTCGAAAAAGAGGATTTAGAAAACGTCGCATGAATGTTGGTCACTTCAATTATTTAAACTACCTTTTAGTTATTTAGAACAATACCTTGAAGTTTTATAGATTAAGATTAGAGAATGATATGGAAACGCAGACAAGGTGTACCTGGAGGTAATAAATCTTTATCCCATATGCGTTGCATATAGAAATTATTTGTATTCATTTGCGTATCTATCTTTTTCCCCATCTCACTTCTTTTTTTTTAGCTTGAGCAGTTGGGAAATATCGAAGGGTAATTTTCATGCGCTAAGCCCCTTTGGAATTTCTCTGACAATGAATGTAGACATCTACGAGTATACACAGTATACACCTCTCCTTTAGTCATTTGCCTCTTCCAGGCAGGTACATGGCTGCCATTTCTTCCATGTCTCTCTAGTTTCAGCACTTCACAGCTGTGCCCATTCTTTAGCGAGTCTAGGAAGCATTGCCGTTTTCTTCCTCTTGCAGGAAGAAAAACAAAAAATAAACTTCGGCCCAAATCCTTGCATCATTGGAACCACGGTTCGCGATTTTTTAGAGAGGCCATAATATGCGTTGTCGCGAAGTATGGACAAGGAAGTCCAGGGATATATATCCCTTTGCATTAAAATCCACACTTCGCAACGCTGCGGGATGTCGAACGTTATAAACTGATAACGGTTCGCGACGTTGCAAATTACGGAGTCACCATAATTGTCCATAGTTTGAAATGTTTTATGTTGCAAACTGTGCGACGTCACGGACTGTGGACATTTAGGACTGACACAGTTTGCGTTGACGAAATTCTATGCTCAGCGGTGTTGCACACCGCTGGTCGCCACAACAGTACGTACGGTTTGGGTTTATATTGGCTATGGCACATCAAGTTGCTGAGGAACCAGTTCCATATCCCCCTGTTGCCCCTATCGCGGGTGTACTGGAAAATGAAGCTGAGCCACAGCTAGCAGAGGGCGAACTCGAGGTAAACCTTCTCCGCTTTTTAATACCTGTTTGTGCTCTCCCGCTCGTTATCTAGGTAGTAGTACTTTGGGAACTAGCGTTGTCAAGCGTAAAGTGCACCGCGTAAATTGCTCAGTGATTGAGCGCCAACATGGCTGCCGGACGTAAATTAGTGGTCTTCATTTTATTCATTTTTGCTGCTCTATCTGGCTCCAAACATGGAGCTAGATACGACGACAAAGTATCTAAAGGATTGGTTCAACTGATTTCCAGAAGATGGACTATGAATCGCCAGTATGAGTTGGATTATTTGCAGTCTGTTCAATTTCAAGTACATTTTGGGAGTATGCGACTTGCCTCTCATTACAACACACGGCTGCCTCTGATGAAGCTGACGAAGCATGGCCAAGTTTGTTTGACTTTGCCTTCTAGATTATTCGTAATGGACCTTACAATATGTGTTGATATTTCGAGAAACCCTGGACCTCTTTGTAGTACTCAAGAACTGAACCTTCAAGCCAATTTCACTCAGTCACGGACCGCCGCCATTAGTCTTAATTATGCAAGAATGGACTTTTGTCTTTGAAATACTTATCTTCTAACATTGATGCTAATGTTGCTGCTGCTTTGAAAGACCTTGGAATTTTCAGATCCCGTGGCGTCCGAGCTGGTAGACAGATTCGTCTAAACCAAGAAATTAAATCTGTTTCTGTTTTGAAACCATCAGTTTTTCGTTCTGTTTCTTCATTGCCTATGCTATCCCGAACCTTATTTACATCTCTGCTACTTCTGATTGTTTACATGAGCGTTCTCAGACTCGTAATGTTCAATTTTGCCTACTTAACGCGAGATCTCTCAAGAATAAGGTAATGTCTGTGAAAGACTTTGTTGTTGATAATGGTATCGACTTACTAGCAGTGACTGAAACATTGGCTTCGATCGGGTAATGTTGATGAAGTTGAAATTGGAACACTATGCCCGACTGGTTATAGATTCCTTCATATCCCAAGAGACTACTCAAGAGGTGGTGGAGTCGGTGTACTGTTTAAAGAAAGCTTTAATATGAACTGTCATGTGAATGACTCTCAGTTTCAATCGTTTGAATTTATGGATGTCCGTGTGAGAGGCTCTCAAACTTTACGGCTAATTATCATCTATCACCCCCCCACTTCATCTTGTGGTTTATTCTTTGATGAGTTCTCACGTTTATTGGAACAAACTGCTGTGTTTTCTGGTAATATACTGATAGCCGGTGACTTCAACTTCCATGTTGATTCTCCGGACAATGTTAATGCTGGTAACTTAATTGAGCTTTTGGAATCGTATAACCTTAAACAACAAATATGTGAGCCTACGCATTCTAATGGCCATACCCTGGACCTCATAATAACTAGATCTGATGAGAACTTTATTAATAATATTATGGTTACTGACCCTTGCATTTCGGATCACTATGCTGTTTATGCTAGTCTACTGTTAAAGAAACCGCAGTTCAAGGAAAAAATACATCAACTCCCGGAAACTACGGTCCATCGATATTGATTCCTTCTGTGATTATATTTTGAGTTCATCTCTGATATGTGAACCCTCCCCTGACCTTAATACCTTGACTGGCCAATACGATGACACTTTGCAGTTATTGCTGGACTCACATGCACCTAAAAAGGAACGTTTGATCACGCTTCGTCCCTCTGCACCTTGGTACTCACCAGAGGTAAGCGTTCAGAAAAACATCAGAAGAAAATTTGAACGGCGTTGGCGTTCCTCTAAACTGCAAAGTGATCGAGAGCTGTATATACATCAGTGCTATGTGGTGAACAATCTAATAGACTCCTTAAAATCTGGTTATTACTCTGCAGTTATTAGTGAGCAATCATCCGATCAGAGGGGTCTTTTTAAGTCAGTTAACAAGCTACTTCAAAAAGATCAAGAAAAACGCTATCCGCCCTCACCTAATCATACTGCTTTGGCTAATTCATTTTCTGACTTCTTTATTAGCAAGATTGATAAAATACACTATGCTCTCACACAAAGAACTGTTGCTGTATCTGATCGCATTCTACTCGATAGTACGGTTTGTACTACAGAACTTTCCGCTTTTCATGATGTTGATCAGGATGAAGTACGTGCCTTGGCTTGCAAACTTTCCTCCAAGTCATGTAGTCTTGATCCTTTACCAGCTTACATACTTAAGTGCAGTTTAAATGTGTTACTGTCAACATTAACCAGAATTGTTAACCTGTCTCTTGGGAATGGTACCATGCCTGATGTGCTGAAAGTTGCTGTGTTGTCACCTTCACTGAAAAAACCTGATGCCGACTTTGAACAGTTCTCTAACTTCCGTCCTATTTCAAATTTGAAGTTCGTATCTAAGCTCATTGAGAAGGCTGCTGCTGCTCAGTTGACTGATCATGTTGTGGCCTATCATCTAGACGAAATCTTTCAGTCTGCTTATAAGGTGTCTCATAGCACTGAGACAGCCTTAGTTAGAGTCCAGAACGACATTCTGTGTGCTATAGACAAGAACAAGGCTGTTATACTCCTACTGTTAGATCTGTCGGCGGCATTCGACATGGTCGACCATGCCATCCTACTGTCCAGGTTGTCCGGTCGCTTTGGCATTAAAGGGAATGCGTTGGAGTGGTTTAAGTCATACCTCACATCTCGTATGCAGTTTGTGCAGGTTGAGGATGGCAGGTCTTCTTATTGTCATCTAGCACGTGGAGTACCGCAAGGGTCTGTGTTGGGGCCCCTGTTGTATCTGTTGTATACATCTCCTCTCACCGATATTATCAAGCAGCATGATGTGCAATATCACTTATATGCAGACGATACACAACTGTACTTATCTTTTAAAGCTGATTGCTCTGTCGAATTATCGCTGGCTAAGTCACGTGTCGAGGAATGTGTCAGAGACATTGATTACTGTATGACTGTCAATGGTCTTAAACTGAATCAAGATAAGACTGAACTAATACTCATTAGCTCTAGATATAGACCTAGGCCTTCACTGGAATTCATTCAAGTTTGTGACGAGAAGATCTTTCCTACGAAATCGGCTAGGAACCTTGGAGTCATTGTTGACCAGAGTGCTACTTTAGATGAACATGTTAAGAAAATATGTAAATCATGCTACTATCACTTGTGGAATATCTCCAAGATTAGGAAATACACGTCTCAGGAAACGGCTGAAATACTTATTCATGCTTTCATTAGTTCTAAATTAGATAATTGTAATTATTTGTTGTATGGCCTTCCCAAGTACTTGTTAGATAGACTCCAACTAGTTCAGAACTCTGCGGCGCGCATAGTAACCTTAACGAGAAAGTATGACCATATAACACCTAAGCTGATCAATCTGCACTGTCTTCCTGTACGATTTCGCATTACTTTTAAAATGCTTCTGCTAGTTTATAAAGCACTGAACGGCTTTGCGCCTTGTTATATTAGTGAATTATTTAGGTATAGGATATCACCGCGTCTTCTTAGATCCACATCGCAGAATTTGCTTGTTGAACCTACTGCAAAGCTTAAAACCTATGGAGATCGAGCCCTTTCGGTCGCGGGCCCTAAGCTCTGGAATAAGTTACCTCTGGATATTAGGCAGAGCATATCAGTTAATTTATTCAAATCTAAATTGAAGACTTACTTGTTCAAGGAAGCATATTAGTATCGATCATTAGTTATCTATCTATATGTAGATATATATTTGTATTGACTTTAATTTACTTGACATTAACTATTTTATTTAATATTTTAGGTTCTTAATATGGTAGTGTAAAGTGCTATGAACAATTCGTGAATATAGCGCTATATAAATGTTTTTATTATTATTATTCTTGCCCGTTCTTTCTGCTCGTGGCCCGCGTTAGTTTTCGGGTTCGTGCCAGCACTTATTCCGTCTTGTAGTTTACACTCGCTGTTTACTGTGACTGCGGTGGTTGCGTGCTCGTTAAGCTGGATTATATTTGCTAGCTCTTATTATACCCGTACACTTCGGGCTTTTCCGCTCCGCTCTGTTCACGCTTTGGTTTTCCTGTTCACGTGCTCCCAAGTCGCAGACTTTAATCAAAATTACACGGTCAACTCTGGTTTGTCGTGAAATGTTTGGCTTCTCTATTAACTCATGACTCTTTTCGTATTTATTGTTGTTGTATTTTACCATGCACATTGCGCTGGCTGCAGCCTAGAATGTTTTTATTTGCCAGCTTTGGTTGTTGTTGCATGAATCTGTGTTCATGCTTCGGTTTTCGTGTTCACATGCTCTTTCGTCGCTGACTGTAATCATAATTGCACAGTCAGCCTTTATTTGTCGTGAAATGTTTCGTTTTTCTATTTGTTCACGACTCTTTTCGTAATTACTGTATGTATGGGGATGAGATTGGATGCAAATAATTATTGTATCTTGTGAAATGAAACAATATAAATTCTAATATTTGTTTTGAAATTTTGGGGACATGTAGTTTACGTCACAAACATGCGCAGTGTGCACATAAACAAGTCCCATAATTATTGGACAGTGACAGTGTATGCATCAAGACATTACTGTATATGTGACTCTCTTACAAACACATGATGTACAGACAAGTAGCTCATTCTTTAAACTAATAATCGACATTGTTTTAATAAGGTGTATTATACTTTCACATTAAAATACTAATTTATTCCTCTTAAACAATGACAACATTTGAAGTAATTTGCATAATCCTCTCTCAATTAAACTCCCTCTGTCTCCCTGTCTGATAAAACGTTCAGTGCCAATTTACTCACTAATTAACTGATCAAACCTGATATTGGAAGTTATAAGTTTTAATTTTGTACTTGTGAAATGTCATTAGCTTAAGCAATGTCTTATTGTCTCAGAAAAGTACTGGTCAGATATAAAGAAGTTTCTGGAAGAGGGTACATATGCATCTGACATGCAGTCATCAACAACACTGATGAGGTTCTTATAATTGTTTTCTTTTTAGAAAATCAGCCGGAGAACACTCATGCTGGAAAGGATGGCTAAGTGGGATGTCCGGAAGAAACTCTTTGCAGAAATTCTTGTATCAGATGCTATGTCAAGCGAGGAGAGCTGTTTTGAGAGTAATGGTGAAGGGAGGGAAAAGTTAGTTAAATACAAAGTAAAGAGCCTTTCATGGGAAAGCAGTAAGCTGAAAGTGTTTAAGAAAGAGCTAGACAGAAAATATAGGAAATGTCTTTCCAAGAGGGCAAAGGACAGAATTCTCCCTAGGGAGGATTCTGATCAGCCCTCTAACAGGAAACACCCTGAAGACTTCCTAAAATGGGCAGTTACTCACTCAACATGAGTAATTTCTATTTATAGACTTGCCACATCCGCTTCTTTTGTTTCCAAGCAGTCTTGGTACCTCATTCTAAGAGGCAGGGGTGGCTTTGAATAGCAGCAGGGGAGATTGGGCTGACTAGGTTTTTATTTTTCAGAATTTACATACGACTCTCATTCATTTAAAGTGCCTATGACATTTATTGTAAACTTCTTTCGAAATGAGGAAGGATGGCATTTTCTGTTTCTCAAGGTCTCATCTCGTTCCAGAGATATTCAGGTTTTAGTAATTTGGTCTATGACGTCACAATGGTTGCAACACCCTTATATATTTATAGGCATTAAACACAAAATATATAATATATTTGAAAATCGTCGGTAAAAACAGTTGAAACTTAGCACATGTATAGTAATAAGTAAATGACACATTAACATGTAAGTCATGATGTTCTCTTGGCCCCAGGCTTCCTTTATGAGGAAAATAAATTTCCTAATTCTCCTTTGTCAAAACAAAATATACTGCTCTGAGTTCATCAGAAATTTCAAACCAATGTACTCACTCACTGGTATTGTATGTGAGTGCCAGCGGCTTAAAGCAAATGATTTTGTTTTACGGAGACAGAAATTGTAGATTTATGTTCAAGGTGAAAGGAGTCTGGGGCCAAGGATATTTCCATGGCAACATTATGACTTACATATTAATGTGTAATTTACTTATTACTATACATGTGCCAAGTTTCAACTGTTTTTACCAACTATTTTCAAATATATTCTTTCTTTTGTGTTTTGGCTATACTGTAGGTGTTGCAACCAATGTGACGTCATAGACCAAATTACTAAAACCTTGAGAAACAGAATCGAAAATGCCATGCATCCTTCCTCATTTCGAAAGGAGTTTAAAATAAAATCAACTTAATCTTCATTTCATAGGGACTTTAAATGAATGAGAGATATGTAAATTCTGAAATTGGGAGTTTGCTTAATTGGTAAGCTTTTGTCACTTTAATATACTGGTATGTTCCTTAATTTACATATAGTGATTGTATTATCTGCAGTCTAAGAGAGCTGGTATATACAGCTAATTAAATACAACTAAAAGTGCCCCTAACCCTATTTTTTATTTCTTTAAATCCTCATATTTACAGCCGGTTAATTAAAAATAATGTTTTGGCCTGATTCCTTGTAGCCTGCGTCGCATCTAAACTAAACCTGTTTAAGTCCGTCTGCGAAACAGCGACAGGATTCTTGTTCTGGACCCCCAGCGACGTACCAGGATATTGTGTACTAGATTGTGATTGGATATTACTAAAGGTCATTCTTACACAGCTTTTGATTGGCCCTCAACTCTCACCAGTCTTGCGCGACATAGGGTCCGGAACAAGAATCCTGTCACTGTTTCGCAGACAGACTTAAACAGGGTTTAGTTTGGATGCGATGCAGGGAAAAAAGGTGAAAACGACCTGGATTATGTTTCGCAGTTAATTAATTAGAAACGTTACAGTACATGTATGATGTAAGATCAAGAATCCACAACTGTTACCGTAATTTTTTTCTCATCTTATGTCACCTGACCAGGACCCAAACTGCGTGGTCAAGAAACAAAATCGTGATTTTAAAAGAAGGATTATACCAATTTCACCTTTTTTCTTCTTCATTCATCCTCAATTTTCGTATTGACTTTGAAAAGAAATAAGTAAAATAGGGTTAGGAACAGTATTTTAGTACTTAAGATTATGGTGAAATTATGTTCACTGGAAACTTCATAAAAATATTGTTATGTCATATCAATTAGCTACGTATACATATATGTAGGTATTTTTAAGCCTGAACGAAGATTAGCAAACCTGTTGAATATTCAAATGTTAAGATGAATACCTGCTGGCTTTTTGTAATTTTGCCCTCTGTAAATTAATTGTCCATTCATGCAATGAGTTTAGATTGAGTTCATAATAAATAGTGCATGAAATTTACTATTGATACCAGAATGCCTTACTTTGTTAAAATCGTATACTATGTACCAAACAAATATTGTTGTAAATTATAGCCCTTATAAGTTGGAGCCATCAGATTTCAAGATATGCACATATCTATTTCCAAATTAATTTTAGAATTTTACTGACATTTTATTAATGTGCTTTATAACATATAGGAGTGTTTGCCGTCATGTCATCCTTAATGTGCCAACCACCGATCCATTGGTGACAATTGTAATGTTGATCAACAAGAAACACTCCTATAGTCTTGCATGACCTTACAAATAATCCTCCTAATTAAATGCATGTATTAGGGTCACTGATGCTTGCCCAATATTTTGCCATGTATCGTAGGACAGCTAGGTATACCTATGTAGTGGACAGTTCACACAAGTGTGTGAGTTTTTAATTTGTTCATTGTGTTTATTGATTGGATGATTATTAGTTCGGTATAATAATAATAAATTATAGTGTATAATAACCTGCTAGAATAGAATATTTATAACTGATCTGTATGAAGGACATTTAGATTGTGAAATAAACGTTTGAGTGCATGCAAATGCTCAATGGTATATTTGTTGTAATGTTGCTTGACTATTACATGTAGTATATGGAGATTTGTGGATGATGTCAGGGTATACGTACGGGTTGAATTACAATTCAGGCTCAAATAATACAATGAGAAAATCCTGAAAATAATGGATTAAATTTATATAAAGGAAAACCACAATAAAAATATTAACTTAAATCCGTTTAAATCTGTATTAGAGCAGCTTTTAAGAACAAATTAGAGGATTATTATATATAAAGTTACCATGCCTTTAATGCATATTAAAGGTTACTTAAGGCTATTTTTCCGTAGGATTTAATATGCATGTAGAGCCTCATTAAACATACCATTACACTGGCTTTAAGCGTACTCTAAAAATTATCATCATTGGTCTTTAATTGAACTAGTAAATGTGAATTAAATGTTCGTTTCACGAATTTAAATTCTGCCTTAATGGACACTTAAATACTTCACGACTTGGTCTTTAATTCACCTTTAAGTGACATTAAATTAGTTTTTTCGTCCTGTGTATATATACATCGCAAGAGAGTCCCCAAGTACAAAAATCAACATCTTAGGTCTAATTACGCGAACCGATCTCGATGGCGTATCCAGAAAAATAACAGAAGCAAACAGAATCTTACTCAAATTCTGCAAGCAGAACAAATGTCCCTTACTTCCAAACTCAAACATCTTGACTGAACATCTAAACCAAAGCGGGCTGCACCTGTCTAAAGAGGGAGCCCTCTCCACTCGCCTGTAATTTCATCGATTGCATTAGAAATAAATAGGTTATTGAGCGATGTGCACCTGATTCACCTTTATCTAGTACACCAACACGTAAAGGTAATAATATGGTAAGCCCTTTGACTTCACCTTGAAATTTGGTTGAGGTTTCACTAGGGCTCTGCTTAATATAAATAACTTATTGGCCCATATTGATGAACTTAAAATAGGGTAATTCAACCAAACTTTTGGATATATGTGATGTGTATTAAAACTGATCATCGACCCCACAAGAATTACGTCAACATCCAAGACTCTAATCGACGTTTACTTAACAAATTCAGCAGATAAAGTTACAAACTCTGGTGTCCATGAAATTGGAATTAGTGATCACTTTTTAATATACTAGGTGCGTATATCAAATCACTCAAGTCCAGGTTGTCAGTGTACCATTAAAATGAGTCAGTTCAAAAATTTTGATGATAACGAATTCCTAAACGACTTAGAACAGGTGCACTGGGACGATCTTGACAATTACGAAAACCCCAATAAAATGTGGGGAAAATAGAAACAATGTTTTATTGGCGTAATCGATAAACACGCCCCAAATAAAACCAAACGAATACGTAATAAAAGATCGCCATGGATTACAAATGAATTGATTAAGAAAATGTACCCGAGGGACAATTTAAATAGTAAAGCCCACAAAAATAACAATCAGCCCCTATGGGCGGAATATAAAAGAGCGACGAATGATGTCAACAACTCGATTCGTGCTGCAAAAACAGCAGCTATTACAAACGATGTATTGACGAATCTGACAAACAAAATGTGGATAAATGTAATTTAGGCAAAATTAAAATTGAGGCATTGCTGGTCAGCGGTCTCACCCTTAACTGTGGGGGCTCCCCTAAGCTTAGCAGGGGCTTGGTGTGCTCAACTTGGCAGATTGTAGCGAATCTATTCCTCGCTGCGTTACGCAAATTTGCTTTGCTTATTGGCAGATCCAAAAGTCTTAGGTTGTAAAAACTTTGACCTGTATGTGGCCATGATTGTGGCTGCAATGGTCACATACCGAAAATGGTCAACACTCATTTCTCTTAGAAAAAAGGAATGGAAACGAAGACAGCTCTCTCTTAAAATGGTAACATCCTGTACACAGCAGGATTTGATTTCCTCTTTAAAGTTGAAAATATAATTAGCCCTTCTCATTTCCTGATGCCATTGAATGAGTTTAGCTCGCTTTTCAGAAGACATGGTGTCAGGATAATAATAGTTTATGTCGGGTAGTGAACCAACTTGAACAAATCCAACGTCGTGCTCTTCGTGTCATCTTTCCACATCTGTCCTACACTAATGGACTAACTGCACTAGATCTAACCACTCTTGAGGAGCGAAGAGAATTTCTATGTAAATCATTTTACAAGAACAATTTAAACACTACTAGTAAACTCCGCAGCCTGTTACCTGACCCTGTTGACCATTATTATAATTTTAGAAATCCTAGGAAGCTGCCCTTGTATAAATGCAGAAGTACTCGTTTCAGTAACAGTTTTTTACCATATTGTGTCCGTAAATGGGATGCTAACCCATAGCCTTACATGTTTAAACACATTACCTTAATTGCCTTTTATACAATATTACTATATACCATAAATGTATTATCTGAAAACTTGAGTTTTTCAATTTCAATTTTTATTATTGTAAATTGCCAATCAAGTGCTTTAATAAACATTATTATTATTACAACATACCCCCAATTATCTTTCTGATTGAATCCATGTGGGAAGTCCTTCGTATATTACACTGTTGTTGGACATGAAGTCAATAATGACAAGTTGAAAATCAAGCAGTACATTTTGGAATTGATCTATTTCTTCAAAACCACATGAACCTAAAGGAACGTCAGCTTTTTGGTGGAGTTCTAATGCCAAGCGTTTCTGTACGGGACGACCCCTCTTAAGTTGCTCAATCTTAGGACCCTTTAAAGCCATTGCCCTTCCTGTTACAATTCTTTATAGTAATAATGCTCTTTTTCAGTTTTGTGTCTCCAGTATAATCAATCACTTTAATTGACTTAAATTGACGTCCACGGCCTTCTGGAGCTTTCAGGGCTACTACATCTATAGTAAAACTTTCATCCAATTTGATTTCTTCATTGGCAATTTCTGAGAGAATGAGTTCATTAAAGATGTAGAACCTATTATTACTGACTTTATTTGGAATGGCAGGAAACCGAAAATAAAGAATCAGACGTTAATCGGGGAATATTATAAAAGCGGATTAAATTTGCCTGACCTTGCTTCTTGGATTAAAGCTAGTCGTATAAAATGCGCTATTAACTTCATGAAGCCGGAGGAGAAAACATGGAAAAATTTACCTCTCTTGCATTTAGAAAAAATAGGTGGAATTGATGTGATATGCAATAATTTCGATGTAACAAGGATTCCATCAAATAAACCAATTTTTTTAAAAAAGTGTCCTCACGAACTGGGCTCTAATTGACACCATTGAGGTAGTAGATAATCATTTACTGGTCTTAGAACAATATCTCTGGAATAATGAGCATATTAAAATAGACAATAAGGCTGTATTTTACAAAGAATTTTCTAAATGAAATATAAATAAAGTCCGTGAACTTTGTAAAGACAACTCTATATTTGATTGGACATTTGCTCAACGTAAAGGATTACAATCAAAAGACTACATTCGATGGGCTAGTATTATAGTTTCAATACCTTTGGAATGGAAAACATTACTAAAACAAAATAAAGATAAGGTTGATAAGGAAAGATCATCGTCGAGATATTTATATCTGAGTAAGGATGGAATTGAAATTGACAAGGTTAAAAACTAAACAGATTTATCAGTGGTTAATTAACGTGAAATTTCGATTACCATCTTCTCAGAGACATATATGTCCCCACCGGACTGGGGTGCAGTCTATAGTAGAATATACAAAACTACAAACGATACTTATACGAGATGTTTTCAATATAAAATACTAAACAACTGCCTCTATCTCAATCGTGATCTTTATCGGTTCAAATTGCTGGAGTCCCCTAGTTGCTCATTTTGTCATTTGTATTCAGATAGATCATCTATTTGTTGAATGTATAGAATCGAAAAATTTATATTTTGAATTATAATATAAATTATGGGATCATCCTAAGAACGTGCGATTAGATTGGATGCCCAGCGTGCTTGATTTTGTTATAAATGCACGCTCAAGAAAAAAATCAAGCACGCTGAGAATCCAATCAAAACAAAACGTATTGGTGATTGTTTTTCGCGAGTTTATATAGCTAACGGAGATAATTTCATAGACTGGGAAGAAAACATGTCCGACTTGGAGTTGTTGAGGTGTGTTGAAGAAGAGGAAAATAAAAGTCGCTTCCCAAAACGAAAAGAAAATGATCGGCGAAAGAATTTTGCATCGGCTTCGTACACTAAACTAAAGCGACCACAAAATGGCAGGGATGCTAAAACGTTTGAAGTTGAGAAAATGTCCACATTGTTACTATATTGAGAGTTTGATATAGAAAATGATTGAATTTAAGAAAAATAACAGCCTGGTGTATTATTAAAAGGAGAGGAAAGTGACAACACAACAAGTGAACAACAAGACATGACTCACCAATAACTCGACGATTCATGCTGAAACCTGAATAGTGAATTGCGAAGATTACAATGGGATTTCTCTCGTTTCATGTAGAAATTCGTTTGAGAGGTTCCTGAATGTTCCTGAATGAATAACGGGCGATAAAACTTGCAGAGAACCCAGAACTGGCAGAGTACATTGGCCATGTCAACGAAGAGAGCCTCAAAAGCTACGCAACACGGCCATCAGAGCAGCAGTTACAACACTGTTCCTTGGGATAAAGAAAATAACCTTCTTCAGAATCAGTAATCAGTGTCAACTATGCAGTTGTTGTAGAAAATAGTCGGCAATCCTCAACTCACATGTCCAACTCTACTACCACTAATTCGCTAACGCTTTCTCTGTGAATGCTTTTCCATCAGGCATTTTCAACGCCTTGCACTATCACAATGTGTTGATAAACCTCTCCTGTGCTTACCAGCAATTATAAAAAGAAAGCACTTTGTTTCCTGCAACAGTTTTGACCAGATGACAATATTACAACCCATTTCATTTGCCGGCTCTTGCGATTTCTGTCTTTCACTTTTATCGATTAACGCGTTCTATTCTTAGCAAATTACTTCATCCAATAAGAAACGAGCTTTCAGATCGTCAATGTCAAGCTGTCACAATTGAACCAATCAGCGACGAAAAAAGTTGTAAACAAGTCAAGTACATTAAAATGGGGTTTTCGCTGTCGTCAGTTTGCTTTTAGATTTTTACGCGGGTTCTAAAGATAGCTTTATTTCCTTCGTCTATGCATTAAAGTTTATATTATAAAACAAATAAAAGATGGTTCTCCTTGTTATATATAACAAAATAATGCACTTTCGAGGTCTTGAAAAGCTGCAGTTTTTCAAGACCTCGAGCGTGCATTATTTTGTTATATAACAAGGAGAACCATCTTTTATTTGTTAAATAAGGGACTGGCTGGAAGAGTTTGATATATTTTTAACTGAATCGAATATAGTGAATATTATTTTGGGAGTAGAGGCAGAAACTCCAATAAATTACATTATTTTGAGTTATAAATTGATATTGTATAAGGCTAGAAAAAGCAAACATATTCCATCTCTATCTCTTTTCAAAAACCATTTAAGATATTCCCACAAAGTCGAACTAAGAGTGGCAAAATCTAAGAACAATATTATGGTGCATCTTCAGAAGTGGAAAAAAATTAATATTGCTTTATTGGATTAAATTAAATGTTGTAGATTATATATATAGCTGACAAGGGTGTTATGTTATGTTATATTATATTTTATTATAGTATTTATGTTATTTATTTAGGGTTAGGGTCGTTGTATGAGTATGTGCAATATATATATGTGTTTATTGTATAAAAGAAAAGAAAAAGATGTAATTTTTTTTTTTCAGGTTTTTGTTCATTTAGTGGAACCAAGCGTGTGCTAAGCGGTTTTTTTAGTTGGTCAGTGTTTACCATGATTCGCATCTTATCGTTATGACTGTTGGTTAGTTTACAAATGGTTTTTACCTGAGAAATTACGTCTGATATGACATTTTCTAAGCCATTCATTAATTCACTCAAAAGACTTTCACTCTCACCATCGACACTCTTAAAGGCACAACTGTGGGTTCCGTATTTTTTCACGTTTTTCAGAAATCTTATCTAGCGTAAATTGAATTTTCGTGTTTTCTTCAGTCTCATTTTCTTCTGAATGTTGGGTGGTGTTAGTAGTTTGTTGATCATGTTCTCCTTCTTTCTCTTCTAGCTCGAGGTCATCAATGTTTTCTTGGAGAAGTTTCGTTGTTCTCTTCTGTAAACGCACCACTCGCTCTAAATTAGGGTGACGTTTGTTCAGTTCCCTTGTGGACCTCCTTAGGTACTCTCTTTTCTAAAATTCTCTGTTTTTTGTACTTTGATCGATATTGCTCTGATAAAACAAAAGTGAGATACGGATTGATTGGGTTCGAGAGGCATGGCGTACGGACGCGTGCTATAAACGCTCTAGATATTTTTTCTCCTCGAGAAGAAATTTATAGTTATACGAAACCTATCCTTGTGTGCAATATGTCTTTAAAGATAACAGCTAAGTCGACTATTTCTCCGAAAGAAAAGTAGTCTTTTAGTCGAAGAAAAAGGGACGAACTTAGCAGCAGCGACTCAGCGAGCTCGCCTATATTGTCAAGAAATTTCAAAGAATAGAGTCTAATGGCGGAGCTACAGAAGAAGTGTTCGAGGTGGTCAAGGGTTCAGCAGAGGGAAACTTTGAGTATATATGGTGTGTCTTAAAGGATATTAAAAGTAATACCGACCGGTTGTTGGAGGATAACAAGGTGATGAAAACGGAATTGAAAACGATGAAAACGGAGTTTCATATTGCTGAAGTGGATTCACTCAAGAACGATAATTCCACGGTGAAGCAGACGGTCAAGGCGTTGGAAAATGAAGCGAGAGAGTTTAAGCAAGATTTGAAGGAAGTCACTGACGACCTTGACGATACCGCCGATAAACTGGAAGATTTAGAGCAATATACAAGGAAATTTAATCTCGAATTTCATGGTATCCCTGAGGGCCGCGAGTCAACCGAACGGCTTATTTTAAAGATTGCTGAAGCAGTGGACGTGGACCTCACGGAAGACGATATTGACATTTCTCATCGAATGTCCGTTAGGATAAAGGCAAAGAAGCGTCCTGGATACGTAGGAGTAGGGGAGCAACCAAGACCAATTATTGCTAGGTTCAGTAATTACAAGGCTAAGCAGAAAATGTATCGAGCAAGACGGGAATTAAGGAAGTTTGGCCATGGTGAAATCTTTCCAGATGCTGGTCCTTTATTCATTAATGAAAACCTAACAGCAGTTAAAAGGAAGCTCTTCAAAGATGCAAGCACATTTCAGTCAGATAATAAACTCCAGGGGTGTTGGACCATCGATGGAAACGTTTTCATGCGGAAAACCGAGGAGTCGCGCCCTATCAAGATCAAGGATATTGAAGATTTAGATAAGTTACTGTAACTTATTTAATAGTAATACCAATAAGCTTATATGTTTATTTACTCTTTCAGCTATTTACGGAAGTTTAATTTTAAATTTGCAGTAAGATTCAGAATTAATTCTCGCTGTGAGATAATTGACCATCTATTTCACCAGTCTGGTTTCAATTTACATGATTTTGGATAATTGCATAAATGTGCATGTTGGTATGTTTTTGTTTAGTTTTTTAATTTTCTTTCTGTTTGTTTACTCAAGCCAAATTTACCATCTTTATATTTTGATCTTTAGATTTTCCTGTATAAATGGATGAATTTGATTTTTCTTTACTATCTTTAAATGTTCGGGGTTTGAATTACGAAACACAAGGGTGAGAAAGGAATCACGTTTTTACAAGAAACACATAGTACTAACGATGTATCAGTTGAATGGTCCCATAAAACAAGAGCAAAGTTAATGATGGCCCACGGGACTTCGAAAAGTAGGGGCACTGCGATTGTTTTTGGAGCAAAATTGGATGATAAAATATCTCAAGAAATAATAGATGCAGGAGGGAGATACGTGATAGTTTTGTGTGAAATACAAGGTTCTAATTTGTTATTAGTTAACTCGTATGCTCCCAATGTGGAAAAAATCAAGTTGAATGTTTTAATGAGATCTTGATTAGAATTAACGAAATTGAGTACCCAGTTGAAACTAATATTATCTGGGGAGGTGATTTTAACTTCTGTTTTGATTTAGACCTTCAATCATCCGGCGGTAATCCAATTCTTAAGGTAAAGTCCATCGAGACAATGGAAACAATCATGCTTGAACTAGATTTATGTGATATATGGAGAATTCGGAATCCCGCTTTGAAAATGTTCACATGGAGGGGTAAAGGACAAGGTACACGTAGTAGCAGCCAACGTATACATCGTAGATTAGATTATTTTCTAGTTTCAAATGAATTGCAACCTTCTATTGATAACTGTGATGTAATTCCAGCCCCTAATACAGTCAAACTTTGACTTTTTGAAGAAAACTACATCCACTTGAAAGAAAAACTTTATAAGGATAATGGCTTGTCTAGATTACGAGAGTGGGGTGCCAGACTCGATTAGTTTAATTTAAGCTACTTCTGACATCCCAGCACTCTAATTTTAGCAAACTGTTTCTCACTGTAAATTCCTATTTGTTAAAAGAGTGTGAATAAATTGTTGTTGTTGTTGTTGTTGTTGTAGAGTGACTGTTACTCAGAGAGCGATGAAAGTAGTTATTTTTCAGAAATGGAAGACGAACAACACTCGGCATCGGATTCTGAATCGCTCCCAGCTGAAGCTGAAGGACCGTATTCTGACGAACTGATTGCTGACGAACAGTGGTTAGAAGAATACAACCAGGAGAGGGAAAGAATCGAGGAACACACGAGAGGATTACAAAATCGACTTGATGGAGTCGTAGCAATTGGCATGTGGTATGTTTTACGATATAAATTTCTAGTTGTTTACGTGCATGCGTTTGCGACTTTGCCTTAAATTTGACAAGTAGCGAGCTTCAGAAGACTTCACAATCGATGAATACTTTAAAAAGATACCATATCAAACAAATGCTCTTAGTAGCTTGTTTTCATGTCCTTGACATTGTTTGGGTTTGGCAGAGTTGGAAGTTCCATTTTCTTGTTTGCTAGTTTCCACTAAACTGGATCCCTATAAACTACCTAAAAGTCGTACTCCAATCCGACCTCAACAGGTGCCGATGTGGTAATTGTCGAGTAGATCGTCTACAAAATGCTCAAGAGTGTCAGTGTTGCCATGAACTAGAGCGATGTAAAGAATCATTAGAAAGTGAGCTAGTGATCCAAGAAGTCGAAACGTCACCCATTTGTATAACTCTGCATCCAGGATTTAATGCTGTATGCCTAAATCGCTGGTCCTTGCGCTCATCAGCGGCCAAATACAAAACTATGGATGGAAGCAAATATCGACAAACTGGCTCAGAAGATCAGTAAGTGAGGTTTTCGATTATTAAATTATACCTCATGATAATTCAGACAGAGGTTTCGCATCTTAATTCTTGCCTGGTCTTTTCCCTGTTTAGCACAACAAAAACAGACAGGGAGAAGGCCAAGAAAAGCATTATTATATAACTTCATTAATAATATTGATCTATAAAACATCCTTTTGGTTTCCTCTATATCCAGGTTCCTTCGTGCCACAGCATATAGAGAATTTATCCAGCTGGTTCATGGATACCTGGGTCAAAAGAGAATTTCATTGCCTACTTGTGCGAATAATATTATAAGGAAAGAGCTCTCTGTAGATAACAACTTCACTGGATATGAGGACAATAATTGAAACTGATATGTATTCCCAGAAACACATAAGTTGAAATGTGTAAACATGGTTGCCACCCATCAGGAAAAGAAAATTCTCTGACCAGAAAACAATTTTCAATGCCCATAATAAGACTGGTTGACATTCCCTCGTCCAAAAAATAGTCATTATTAAAACCTGCAACCTCCCCTCACAGACACTTTGAAGCATGAGGGCCCCTCGTGGCAACTTGAAAATATAATTTCCTGACTTTGACAAGAAATTTAGAATTGCAAAATTCCCCAACTTTTCCCTGACCTTTAATTTGTTTTCCCTTACCTGTGGCAACCCTGGTAACGACGACACCATGATATGGATTATTCAGCAAATAAAAAGTGCTATATATGGAAAATACAGGCTAGTCTAATGTGACAGTCTACTCAAAGAACCTGACTGCCATTGTATTTCATAGATGGTACTTTATATTTGCTGAATAATCTTGAGCATGGCATGACCGTTACACAATTCAATTCTGGTATTACCACATACTGCATATATATAACTCTTATTGACTAAGTACGAGGTCCATACCATACGTTATGGACACTTTTTCCCCTGCCTTTTTATGACCCAATTAAGGGTAAAATGTGCAGACCATTCATAGATACCGAATCAAGAAAAAAAGTTTTGACCTTATATACACTTTAAACTTTGCACATGTACAGTAAAAAGAAAAAATGAAAATCCCATGTTGCCATAAAATTGCATAATTATCTGCCCATGTTATACTAAGCAATTTACTTTACACCACTCGCATTCAATGCTGACATTGCTTCAAAACTTCTATATGTCCACAATAGTAAAATTAGGTTTGGCAAAGGTAAGATTTATTTTCCTTGTGCAAGGAGTCTGCTGCCAATAGTGTTTCCATAGCAACATAATGACTTGTAGAATGTCTGTTTTCCTGGTCACTATACATGTACATAGTTTTAACTACTGTTGACATAGTTTCATTTTATTGGTTGGTCTCCTGCTGTTCACAACCAAAAACATCATAAATGTACTAATTCATTGCATTATTTCAAAAAGCAAGAAGTGATTGACAAACAGAAAAGGCATTCATTTCTCATTTGAAAGGGTTTACTATTGATATCAAAATTTCAAGTATGAAGTCACCTTTATCTATTTTTACCTGTGAAAGGGGACCCTGAAAACTGGTTACAAAATATTGTTCCTATTTTAGCCTGCAATGATATTTTCTGCCTTTTTAACTCGTGGATCTTACTATGCAATATCCACGAGTTATTGGTATGGGGGAAATCATGTCACTCGCTCACTCACTCACTTCGTAAGGTGTTAACAAATCACGTGATTTTAAGAACATACCCGTATCTCCTTCACTTCTAATATCAGGTGGCTCAAACTTTGGCAGACATGGTACTGCGTCGCCATAAATCACGTAGTGGTGATGATGTAATGATAACATCATCTGTCACATGGTTTAATTTACAGGCTACACTGAGGTTATCACAGCAAAAATAGCTGAAACGTTGAATATTCCGACATGTTTACATTTGACAACACACTAAAATACACTTTGCATCCACGAGTTCGCCATTGGGGAACTATGGTTTGATTTAGGTGTAACAATACTGGGTGGTCATCTGGTTACACGTGTATTATTAATAAAGATGTTTGGACTTCAGGCTTATTACATCATATGCTCTATTTTATTCCTATATGTATGACACTTGAAATGCTTGGATGTTGGAGTGATTTTGCTAAATCCATGAAATAGATTACTATCACCTTAACCCTTTGTATGTCCATTTGTCTACAAAATACTGACTGTTTCATGGTTTTGTAAAATCACTCTATCCCTTTGCTACTTCCATCAATGTGAAATACAATTATGCTGCATCTTCCCAACTTTTTGGGAGCTGTAGATCGCTGCTACTCAAAATGTGGTTTGAAATATTCCTGATATATATTGACTTCATCCTCCATGTGCAAAATATTTTCCCTTACATATTGAATATGCTGGGATGAGATAACGAGACTCAATCCATCATGTCCACCATGACACTCAGGAAGGTGATACAACTCTTCAGGTATACCAGGAACTGTGTCATGTCTTGAATGCCTTATGCGATGGGTATTCCATTGCTCTTTCACAAGGTCGAGGTCGGCCTGGATGACTCCAGAAAAGCAAACCCAAAGGCATTCCTTTTCAAGTTCATTATCTGGATTCAAGTGCCCCCTTTCAGTGAAATCTTTAACGTAATTTATCCACCATGTACATCTGTTTCTTCTAAAATGAGACCACCACCCCTCGATTCTCTGATTGGCTGGCGAAGTACCATACAAATGAGCATTCACATCGTCTCTGAATTCACCGTTCTCGGTGCCACAATCACTTCGCAATTTCACTGGGCAGCCATATTCTTCTACACATTGAAGAAAAAAGGAAGCTGGTATCTCGGGTTGGTTGTTGGACCTTGTTACTCGAAGCCACATGAGTTTCCTACTCCACCCATCGATGCAGCCATGAATGGGAAAGCCATACGGCTTCAACTTATCGTATCCGTTGGTGTGCCAACAATAACTGGGACCTGGCACTCTATATGTCCTTCTGCGTAAGCGTTTTGTTCGTCTCATTTCACAGCCTTCAGGGTCCACTTCTCGCATAAGCTGTTCAACAATCCTTCTTGGAACTTGATAACCTTCCATTCTTAGAGCGTGCCATACTGAACGATATCCTCCCATGCAACCTGGACCAGCAACTTCCACTTGTATTCGTTGACGCACCTGATCAATGTCGAAGGAAGGTGATCTTCTTCGGAAGCCATACTCTCTCAAACGATTTTTCAAAGTGCGTTCAGAAATATTGATGCTATGCAGCTTGGACAGGAAATTGTACTTGAATCCTCTGGTGAAATAAAACTCTATCAGATTCCTTTCGTCAAAACACTCCGAAACACCCGCCATTATGTTTGGAGCACATGTAGTACTGAAGCGCAAAGGACTATGGGAAAATCTAGCTATTTCTGTACTGGATATATTTCTGCACTGGAAATATTTCTGCACTAGAAATATATATATATTACTGTACTGGATATATATATATGTATTACTGTACTGGATATATTTCTGCACTGGATAATATCTTTCTGTCCCTACTGAAATATATTTCCGTATTCGAATATATTTCTGTGCAGAATTTCTCTGTATTTTGTTCTGTACTGAAAATATTTTGGTACTCATTTCATTTTTGCCTGTTACTGGAAATATATTTGTATTGCCTTTGTGGGCCACCGTAGGATGAGCTATTGAGAAACATAAAACGCCACCCTTCCTCATTTTGAAAGGATTTTGGATTCGTCGATTGAAAAGAAAAGTATATCAATAGCCAGGACCAATTATGCCTGGCACTTAGAGGGTTACAATTAAGTGGTGGGCCTTTTATTCTAAAAATCGATCTGAATGGTGCAGAAACTTCTTTATTGGTTTGTAGTCTCAGGGTGTCGTGCACTCATCCGCTGAACTTAGCATGGTGTGCCTTTGGTATTGTTTTTTAAGTGTTATCCGGAATGATCTAAATGTCGTTAAACACCACTGGAATTCACATTTCATCCGAAAGTCAAGTCACGACACAGTGACAGGATGGCCAGATTCCCTTTCTTATTTGGCTGAATATCATGGAGCAATGCTCAATCTATTGTTGGAAGTACTACAAGCAGAACTTAGTTATGTGTCTGAACATATTGTTCGAAGTAATGATGTTACCGAGTGTCAAGAATATTTTGATTATTTCACTTCATCTAAGGTCTGGTTACATGCAAGTCTATTGATTTTAGTTTCTACTAATTAAATTGTAAGTGCATTCGCCTTGCAGAAGGGGGAGTTGATCTCATTTGAAATTCCTTTCGTAATGATGAATGGTGGCGTTTTTCCGTTTGTCAATATCCCATTTAGCTCCAGAGATATTCAGAGGGTTCATACTACTGAGAGATGATGAATTCCAGGAGTATTCCAGGAGTTGTCTAGTGTACAAAAAGAAACATTCCAGGACCCATAACTCGGAAATTTCAAGGCTTAAATGGTAAAAAAATAATTTGCTTTTAGAGTAAGTGACCTGCCATGTTACATTCACCTAATGTCTTCAAAATTCCAGGAGTAGGTGGAACAAAGATTATTTTCAAGGAGTTTTCCAGGAATTTCAGGAGTAGTGTGAACTCTGTATTCAGGTTTTGCAATATGCAAATGGTTTAACTGTGACATCATTTGATGGACACAGCCTGGAGACAAATAACAAAATGGAGAATGTCTCTGCAAATAGTGGATAAAAGCACTGAAACTTTGCATTTGTGTGGTACATCACTGTGGAAATTACGATAGCATGGAAACACTCTTGGCCCCAGGCTCCTTTTGACCGTGAAGATAAAATTACATTTCTTGTTTCTTTTAAATATTTTTTTTGTTTAAAACCACTTACATCCTATATTGATCCAAGTTTTCTGATGTGTCCACAATATAAGATTGAAGGGCTGTGTACAATAATGGCATAAGTAACTCCTGATCACGTCATCACACAGAATGGCCACTGTGTTGTGCACATATTCAAATGAGGTGCACTTACACAATGCACTTTGAAAATCCTTTTTTGATTGATCTTAGTAGTCACGTGAAATTACTTGATGTCACTTCAACGTAAAGCCTAACCTGTCAATCTCTCGATGATTCATAGATAAAGTTTGTACACAAATTCTTCTTACTACTCAAATGTAAGTTTAAGTTTACTCCGTAATTACAAATACTATAATACTACTTATAATATGGGCGGGGGGAAGAAAGGGGGGGAAAAGACAGAGGGGAATATCGAAAAGCACCCAAGGCACCATTTCAGGGATCGCTTCAGATATTTTTAACACTTGTGAGTTGAACAGAAGTAGCCGAGACTCTTTTGTCAATATACACCGACAAGCTTGAATGCTATCTCATTTCAAAGTTGAAAGCCTGGAGAATCTGCTTTTAAACTGTTTTACGATGCGACTTTGAATAATGGTCAGTTATTTTTATTTAAACCAAACCCTCTCTGGCTTGATAGTAAAGCTCACAGCGGGCTTCTTTCCTTTGCCCGCAAACGAGCTGGTGGAGTCGCATCCAGTTAAAAGCGTACAGACCAGGCAGAGCATTGCACAGCTGAGGCCCAGCACTGTCGGCTATAGCGGAAATCTCAAGATAGATGTTCCTTGTTTTGCTTTTTTTCATGACAAGAAGCCGTGTCAGTATCTGACTGTGAAGATGCCAAGCTAGGATTGCCACATCTGCACAAGAAAACTCAAAAAGTGAATTCAGAAATCCACTTTTGAGTTTTCTTGCACAACAAAAACGGGTATCAGTTTTGACGCCGACTATACTACTAGGGGTACTAAGGGTCATCCAAATTGTCACTAGACATTCTTGCACATAAAATCCAAACTTGAGAACCCTATTAGAGATATGATTAGCATATAGTTATATCGCCCCGCAACATCCTTACACCTAAAAAATCCAAACTCGAGTATCTGTTAGAGCTATCCTAACATATAGTTATACCGAAGAGAGAATGGCGAGTTCAAAGCTTTTCAACGTAGGCGATGTGGTCGAAGCATTCGAAAGGGTCAAAGAAGATGGGCAATCCTATGGATCCGTCATATCGTTCGACTGGACCCATCCTAGAAACGGACCGAACGGATGCAAGTACGTTTCCGTATTCTTCGACATTGGCGATGGACCTCATCCGGCTGTCTTTCGGTTCGAAGGGGAAAAGCACGTGGGACGGATAGCACCACACAACGAAGAAGACGTAGGTAAAAAACGCGATCGACATCCTTGCCTACAGTTTCAGAAGTGGAACGACTTTGTACGTACGGAGGCCGATGGAATCACGATTAAGAAAAATGACAATGGAGAATTGGACCTTCCTTCCGACGACAAGCTAAGTCCTACTTTCAAACTAGTCGAACACCTAGATTGGGCTTTTGATTGCGAAGTAAGTAAACTTATCGAAGACAAAAAGATCTGCATGCGCAATCCACGTAAACGCAGTCCACCTGGAAAGGACGACGCCATTACCGTCCCCAACACCAAGGTGGTTCCGATGATCCAAAGGTTTATTTCCACGAACTCCACTACCAATGCTGGATGTCGATTACCCAACCCTATGATGAGGATGAGAGCGAAATGCGACTACAAGACTGGAACACCTAATGGTCAATTCTTTGAAAAAAGTAAGTCGTACTCCGATGGGGACAACACTAAGTACGAACCTCTCGTCGATGAGAACTCTAGCGGTCTTAACATCGACAACATAAGCAAACTCATCCTACCAGGTTCTATTCACGATGGTATTTGCAACGCCTCAAGTATTTGTGCAAGTAGTATGGGACTTTCATACCCACTAGATGTTGAGATCGACATAGTACGACAACCATCGAAGAAGAATAGATACGATCAACAAGACGTTTATGCCGTCAATACTAAGCATAGTGCTAGTGTGGACGCAGCTGCAGAAGATGAGTGAACGTAGGTAATGGAGGACAAAAAAAAAAGAACAAAAAAAATGAAGAAAGTCGTTGCATGACCCTTCTTCATTTTTTTTCTTTTTTTTTTCTTTTCTATGTCCAAATTGTCACTAGACATTCTCACACCTAAGAATCCAAACTTGATAACCTATTAGAGATATGATTACTATACTGTATATCGATCTCTTCCACTATGGATTATATATCGTGCCTCCCCATGGAAATTCTGACTAAGATCGTAGAGCATGCAGGTCCTACGTCATTCGCAAGCATCGCAAGGACATCGAAACGCCTAAACGGTGCCGCAGCTCTCGCGCGCTACGAAAACGTAGACCAAGAGTTCCGCACGCGAGTTCTCACTTTCGGTCTTAGGTCTACTCGTAATGATGCCGATCGAGACGAAATGGCTAAGACTTTCGGTATTTCCGCAAGCTACATCGATGATAGCTTTCCTCTCATCTACGCCAGTGAACATGGTAATTTCAATGTTATTAAGTGGCTCACCAAGCACTTACGGTTCGATAAAATGGATGGACAAACTGACCACGTTCTATGCGCTGCCTGTAAGGATGGTCGTCTTGATATCGCTAAGTGGCTCACTAAGCACTTCCAGTTCACCAAAGAGGATAAAGCCGTCGCGTTCGCTATACTAGATGTCAGTATGAATGGTCATCTTAATATCATTAAGTGGATCATTCGACGTTTTCAGATAGCCATAGAATATGAATACGTTCATCATGCTCTACTATGCGCTTGTAGCAATGGTCATCTTGATACCGCTAAATGGCTCGTTAAGTGGCTCATTAAGAACGCCCATCTCACCATAGAGGACGAAAATAACCTACTAAATTACTATGTGAATGCTTATGCTGCCATATAGGAAGAAGAAGAATCCGATTGAATCCAACTGCACCTAAAAAGTCCAAACTTGAGTATCTGTTAGAGATATGATTAGTATACTGTATATCGCCACCGAATGGTATTAGTATATATTCTTTATTCCACGATATTAGCTTACGTTGTCATCTTAGTACGCATTAACACCATACAGATCGAACATGTCGAAGAAGAACTCGAACGTAGACGCCGCAATAACTTGTGATTGGTTGATGAGAGGGAAGGACACGAAATGCCCAAAGAGGATTTCGAAGACATCGAAGTTCTGTGCCCAGCACAACTGCCAAATCTCAAAAGGCTGTGCCCCATACGTACCATGCTCGAAGTGCGGTAAAGGATGTCGTACTGGTTACGGGCTTTGCTCAGGATGCGACCGTCTCGCCATCAAGAAGTGTTCTCATATAAGACGCGCCAAGAAGTCCAGCAAGATGCTAGAGGATCCAAGAAAGGCGGAACTTGCAGAGCCAAACGTGGTGGAACCGGAGGAAGAGCCAAACGTGGATCCAAATGAGACCGCTAAGACTGACTACTTCCGTGAGTTCGATACGTTTGCAGATTCAACCGTGGTGGAAGCGGAGGAAGGTTTCGACGAGGCTCTCACCCGTGCGTTCGACAGGAATGCTTCGATGAGGCTCTTAGCCATGCGTCCGACGGTAGCATTGACCGCGGAACCAAGAGTGCTGGAACCAGAGGAAGGTCTCGGAGAGTCTCTCAGCCATGCGTTCAACGAGGTGTTGGCTGCCTTGAGGAGCGTGAAGGACGATTAGGAATAGCCACGAAAAAAAAAAAAAAAAAAAAAAAAAGAATGAAGAAAGTCGTTGCGTGACCCTCTTCATTCTTTTTTTCTTTTTTTTTTCTTTCTATTAAACGGATGACATCTACAGAGTATCATGGACGAGCTCATCAGATTGTTTGGTCCTGGGACTTGTAGAAGCCTGCATATCAAACCACAATTGCATATTAACACCAGTGGAGTATGTTCTGATTGTCTCTGCCCCTTGGAAATACAAGGAACGGAATTCGTGTGTCCCACATGTGGTCTAGTTTCCGAGGTCGAACCATGTGAAGAAACGAAGATCGATGTTGCTACTACTCGACTGCGTATAGTAGGTCCGGACGGGTTTCAGTATCAAAGTGATCTAGACCGCGCAAAACCAAAGCAAAGCGATAACACGGAACTGCAACGACGAACGCTCCTACAAGAACTACGAGCATACAACACTATTTACGAACGAAGTTATGACCTATCATTCCCTACGAACACGTTAGGAATCGTAGCCGACGCATTTATCCAAGTAATGAAAGTTTGTCTCAAGCGTAGCGATGTTAAGAAAAATATTTTAGCTGCTCTACTCTACCATGCATGCATACAATGTGGGTTCGTCCGATCTAGAGGCGAGGTTGCTCGCTTCATGCAACTAAACGACAGAAGCATCTGTAGCGGAGAGGTCTTTATACGTTCTCTGTATAACGACGATAAGATTGATGTAGACTTGGATGTCGAGCGCATAGTTCCTCACATTGCAACGACTTTCCTTAAACTCGAGCCTCAAGGAGTACCTATAGACGTTCAACAAATAGTCCATGAGGTTGTTACTACGGCAATAGAAAACAATATAGGCTCCAGATCAATACTTAAGACGAAAGTCGTTGGAGCAAGTTACGAGGTGCTGCGTCGTTTAGGATCGTCTGTGTCTCTTAACGATGTCGTTAAACGCTGTGACATATTTGGAAGTGCGGTCGAGCGTTTTGTCAAGGAGTTGTTTTCTTACCATTCCTACTTTGAACCAATCTACACTAGACATGGGCTAACTAGCAGTAGGACTTAGCGAAGTGAAAGTGAGAACCATGTTCGTTCCTTTCATAGGAAATGTCGATTCTTACCCCACTAAGCTGCCAAGTTTTTCTCGCATTTCCTTTTGCACTTCTTGTTTGAGTTCGGCTCGAACCCGATCCGGATTTTTTTCACCCATGGAAGTCTCACGACGAATTTCAGATCTCATGATCTCATACTTATTCGCTTCGTTCAGGATGAGACTGTATTCAGAGTCGGATATGTTTCCATCACGTAGTGCCTTCGATACTAGATCTCGAATCGTATTGATTTTCGCTTTTGCTAACATAGTTGTCCTTTCATGTTTAGAAACCTTCATTCCTAACTTCTTAGCTCCAAGGGTCGTAGATGCTGAAATTAATCCACATAGCCCACCAATAACTCCAAGTGGTAGACCAATCACTATTCCAACCCCAGTCAACGCTACGCCCAATCCAGATCCAGATAAGATCACAGATAGACCTCCAGTTACCACTGCGATGCCATGAACCATTCCTTGAGAACGTGCATATTTCTTGCGCACACCTTCGTAGTGCCTTTCTTGAACTTCGATGTCCGAAAGCGTGTCTCGGATCGTTTGCAGTCTAAAGTTCTTTCCAGTGTCACTAGCAATCTGTGGATAGATACTTGGTGCTGATGGAAACGGTTGAATCGAATCGCCTTCCATTGTACGTTATACATATAACTTACTCAAGCTTCAACACGTACAGTATGGGTCGACCATGGAAGTCTATCAGATTGCCTTTCTCATCGAGAATTGTCAGACGAAGACTGCTTTGTATCGTACCTAGAGCTTTGACATCTAGAGGTTGTAGTGAGGCATACGTCGTTTTCACAAATCTATCGCCTCGGATATGTATTCTACTTAGGACTTTAGATTGCTTTCCATCTTGAATCGAGAAGCTGGAATCCACCACGTCGCAGCAGATATACGCTATGTCGATTTCATCTTGGATGGACACTTCGTGTGAACCTACTTTTAGTCGCTTAGCAATCCCATCTTTATTAATACCCATCAGTTTGCAGAGGTTTCCACTAAGTAGGATCGATTGCTTGACTTCTAGGTTCCAAGCCCTCCTATGATGGGATTTCTCGATTTTTACGATGTTAGCACTAACTGCAGGCGCAAAGAATTGTCGAAGGCTCGCCATAGTGTGGTTTCCCTTAGGAACTTCGTACGGAAACCCTAGACCTTCGGTAGACCACCAGAAGGTAGCATTCTCTGCTAGGTTCCACCAACTATTCTCAATAGTGACCTCGACTAGTGAAACGTTCTGTATGAGAATAGGGTTGTCGAAGTAGACAGTATGGTCGGCCAATGTTGTGGTGATATATAAGAGAACCATCTTATATGTTGAAGGTATAACTATATATACGTATAGCTTCAACATGACAGACGCATGGCGACAGTTCAAGTACCTATTTCCTAATGCCGTACTTGGTTGGTTCGAATCTACTTCCGATAATGTTAATTTCATCGATCGGGGAATGTCTCATCGCGTGTTCACAGAGGAAGGTCTTCCTACTAAGACGGGAGGTGGTAAATTGATGGGGTGGCTCGGTCGCACTGGTAAGGCTCTAGATGTAGCACTTGGTGGTAAGTCAGTTTACGAGAGCGTAATATTCGCACGGGAACACGAAGGTCTTTCCAAACGCGATTGGATAGAAGAAAACGATAAGATCGCAACGTTGAATGCCGATCTGTTGGTGAAGTTCAAGAAAAGATATCCACATGCAGATCTTCACAAGTTCTATACCTCTACGGAAGTGAACGGTCCAGGCAAATATTCGACGAGTATTTGGTTTCGAGATGGAGATTCTAGCTATGTCGTTTACGGCAATGATGTCTTAAAGTTACCTACTACGATTCAAAGACGCATCGATGACGCATTGCAGGGAATGGTCGATGGTTTCCCATCTACGTTGACCCTAGATAGGAGTGCGAAATATCCTATTACAGCAGTTCCTTCTACTGAACCGGCACAAGATATCGATCTCACTAATCTATTGATATATGTCACCCCAAAGAAGAATTTCGAAGCAGGCGTTCCAAATATATTCAAGGAGATCGTTGTAAAGCATACGACAGCAAATGAGTCTCGTAGATGGTTGTCAGGTCCGGATTTCAAGTATTGGCCTCAACAATTGAATTTCGCAACATGGTGTGCAACTTCCGGATGTGGAGTATCGTTGTTTGACCCCACTTTCAAAACGTATCCACCAGTCGTTCAGGGGTTCCTACGATTCCATGTTTATTTCACAATACGAAGAATTCTACATGAACTTGGTGGTGCTCATGGAGTTCCTTTACCTGGTGACTCTAATTTCAAGCAAATGGATAACCTCTATAACAAATCAGCTCTTGAGAGATTGTGCATCGAATTCGGCATATCTCGAACGCCAGACTTTCGGTGGGATGGCTTAGGAGACGTCTACGTAAACTCTCATGGAAGAATGGTGAACTATACAGAGAAGTACGCACATAATACTTCGTACTCTGCGAAGTGGCCTGGTGGTGACTTTAAGTTTCCTGAGGAGAGTCGTACGGACTATCAGTTTTCTTTATCGTACATTAGCAATAACAACGGTAAACAATACAATTGGTTTATGCCACCAATCGGAAAGGGTTTGACAGATGTTGGATTGGGTAGGTTGAATAGATCTGTCGAGGCTTTTGGATATTGCATGCTTGGTGCTCAAGCCGACTTGAACGAATCCATCATAGATAGCCATAACGTCAAAGAAAAGTTTAAGAGCTTAGTCGAAGGCGCCATTCTCGTAGACGACTTAAAGTTAAGTTACGATAACTATCTTCTTGCTATAAGTAATACGCATAAGAGGCTCGATCTAGCAATAGCTACAGGTGTGCGATTATTGCCAAGCAATCTAGAGTACTATCTTGGTAAGAAAGATGGTTATAGGAATCCAATCCCGAAAGCCACGAAAGATATGTCGCTAGGCGTTAACGATATCAATGCAGAAGTCAAAGGACGCCCACCTCTTCCTATGGAAGGACCACCAGATAAGAAATTGGTGCCACCTCCTACTATGGAAGGACCACCAGATAAGAAATTGGTGCCACCTCCTACTATGGAAGGACCACCAGATAAGAAATTGGTGCCGCCTCTCGAGAAACGAGTTCCTGTACCAAAGGCTGTCTCACAACATGAGATCAATCTCGCAGTGACATCCATTGCCGCAGCTGGAATTGCATGGATGTTGTTTCGTTAACGTCGTTTGTATTGCTCCACTACGAAGACCACTGCTGCTACGATTAACAACCAAATGTTGTTTGCTAAGACTCCAACGACGTCAGCAGCCATACTGAATATGAAACTCGCAATTGGTCCAATCATCTTAGGTAGAATCTCTTCTAACTTTTTACCCATTGCCTTTAAGGCTTTGGCAGTTGTTTTAGCAGCTGCTTTGGCAGCCTCTCCAACTCCCGGTACTATTGCGGGAACTGTCTTCGTCAGATTGGAAACTATTACGCCGATCACAGTACTTACCGCAGCTACCACGCTAATTATACTGACTCCATACTTCTTGAAGATGATTCTTATACGATCCCTAAGTGGCATCCGTTCTACTATAGCTTCTTCTATTTGTTCTAGGACTGCTTGCTCCTCCTGAGCGGTCCTTATTTCGTTAGTAGCGTTCTCTTTCTGAGTTTCAGTAGACGTAGGGTCTTTGAGTATTTCTTCATTCCGTTCGATCCTCTCACTCAATTGATCTTCAGCTACTATGACTTGCTCTACCATTTCTCCCCTCGGAGGTCCTAGGACTTCTTTGAGACCTTTCCCAATCCTCGCATATAACTCACCCTTCGTGGTGGTCAAGGGGATAGGTTTATTTTTGCTTCCATACTCGTGTATAGCGACTCTACCGTCAGACATGGTTGCCATCTCGAGATAGCCACCTCGAATTCCCACATCTGGATATCGTTCCCAGACGTCCTCAAACATCCCCTGTTTCGCAGCGTCTGATAAGTCTTGTTTGAAGACCACGTTTCTAGCGCTGAATTTAGGAGGTTTCTCATCTTCCAGATTTTTCATGATTCTTTGATATCTAGAAACGTTCGATTCCGGATCCGTGATCGAATCTATGTAATCATTCATAGAAAACGAGGTTTCTTGATCCTTCGGTCTAGCACCTTCTAGGTTGTAGTTGCGTCTGGTTTTCATTGGGACCATTTCTCCTGACTCTTCTGGAAACGTCATCGCTTTCCACTCCTCCACATCGATAGCGTCGTCATCATCGTAATCTTTTCCAGCTTCATCAGTTCTTTCATCATACCTCCCATCAGAGGCCATGTTAGACATAACTATATATATAGTTATATTCAACATGATCTCATCAAAGTTGGATCCCACACAAGCACGAAGAGAGCCTCGTGCACTCAAGGCTCCGCGAGACTTGTATAGGAAAACTTTCACTCGATCATCTGCCAATCCAGGTGAGACTCTATATGTAGAAGTCCCAAAGCTAGAAGAAGGTGTAGTACTAGTACCTGGTAGCTTAGCTCTATTGGGCGACATCGTACTATCTGGTGGACATGCGAATAACAGAGTCGTTTCGAACGTTGGACGCTGCTTGGTCATGCGTAGAATCTGTAGGATGGGAGCTGAAACAGTAGAAGACCTTGTCAGGCCAGACCTCCTACAAACGTACTCCGACGTATACCTATCTACGCAGGAGAGAGAGTCTAGAGTACAACAAGGCATTCAATCAGAGAACGTAAACAAGCTACGATCGAAAGCTGGTGACGCAAGTACTTCGTCTGCTGCAGACAACGCGCTCCTAGCTGCATGTGGTTCAAAGTATAGGATTCCATTAGATGTTGACATTCTGACACAACATGGAGTTCTATATCCATATGCCTTAGAAAGTACGATCACATTCGAGTTGACTCTAGCGCCTGCCAACGAGGTCGTAATTGGATCGGATACGACGAAGATAGGTACGTACCAACTTACCAACATCCAACTAGAATACGAAGCAATCAGGGACGGAACGCTGGCTAGTAGTGCACTTCACAAATACGAAATAGGTGCTGCACTCCTTTACAACTACGCCGTTCACTTCAAGACAGTAGATATCGCTAAAACATCCGATACTTTGATATCTCAAAACGTTAATGTTCCACGACGATCCTTTGCTGGACTACTTCTACTATTCATAGATCCACCTACCATTGGCACGCGAGATAGCGAAGCATTCTCGAATCCCGATATTTCGAAGGTAGAAGTAGATGTCAACGGGATTCCCAACAGACTCTTTCCAAGCGGCATGCTTCCCCTAGATTTCTGGGAGGCTGCAAGAGGCTGGTTTGGTACACCCAATACTTCCATGACTCCAAAGAAGTTCTTCGAAAATAGATTCGCTATCCTAATCGATTGTCGCACAGCAAAAGATTCCACCGTTCATGGTGATGGCTTGACACAAACCGGCAGTGGAAAGGACATCGACATTCGCATACATAGAACTGCGAAGGGAAGTGGAAATGTGAAAATGCACATCTATGTCCTTGCGGATGCTCAGGTCACGATATTGAACAGATCTCTGCAGAGTATATTATACTGATGGATTCTCTCGTAGAGCACATACCGTTCAACGCACTCATAGTCGGTCCAACGAATTGTGGGAAGACTGCGTTTCTCATAGAACAACTTCGTGGATCATTTCGTGGTAAGTTCGATTACATAGTACTGATTTGTCCTACGTATGCCCACAACAAAACTTATCGTGGATTCGCAAATCGAGATCCTCGTTTCTTCGTCATGTCACCACCGCAGGATGTCATCGATGCTACTTTGAGTATTTGCGCAACATTTTGGTCAGGTACCAATACTCTATTGATTCTCGATGATTGCGCCGCATCGAAGGACGTCAAGAAACGAACTGAAAAGCTAGTGGACTTAGCCTTTTCTGCACGACATATAGGGCTTTCCATTTGGGTGCTGTCCCAACAACTAACGAGCATATGTAAACCCTTCCGCGAGAACGTAGCTATCGTAGTAGCATTTCATACAGCATCGGCCGTAGATGGCAAAAGGATATTTGAGGATTATGGAGGCTTGCAAGAATGTAAAGAGTTACGAACGATACTTGGATCTCATAAGTTCGCTCGCATGTGCTTCTGTCTACGCCATCCTTTGGAGGTAGTGTTAGAGCTCCCAGCACCTATAACATATTATGACTGATAAGGAAATACTCGAGATATTCGGTGAGGACGTAACAGGCCCACCACCAACCGACCTAGACGTTACGTCAGACAATCGCGAATCACTTTCGATCTTAGCTGCAACAGGCGTAACGAAAGAATACCTAGGTAAGAACTTTTCCCTAGGAGACATCTATAGACTTCCTGAGAAAGAAGTAGACAAGTTGTATAGGAGGTATCAGGCCGTTCTAGCTCAGCAAGTAACGAAAGGCTTAGTCGACGGTGTGACACGCCTAGCTACCCGCCTAGTTGCCTACCTAGTACCAATAGATTCTCAAGAAGCCCTGATCAAGGACCTACAAGAAGACCCTCTAGTCCGCAATGAAATCAGTGCTGCGACTGGCCTACTATCGCTCAAAGCAGGTCGCCTTGTAGCTCTAGCTAGCGTCCTATTTCACATATCTGGCCACGTAGTCATTCCTGGTACAACTGTTGAACCTTCACATATACCTACTATATCGAAGCAAGATGGAAGGACAGACGGATCAGATAACTGCGAATCCTCCGACGACTGTACCAACTAAGGTAGAAGATCCAAAGCGCGCTACGGCTGGAAAAGAACTACGCAAAGAGAAAGGTTGGTTCGAAAGCGCACCTACTAATGCTGTCTTCGCAGTCATCGACGCAGGCGACATACTGGTCGACATGAGCGCTTTCTTAGTTGGCACAGGCGTCTTATTGTTTTGTACAGGCGCTTTATTGGTTGGTATAGGCGACATACTGATCGAAGCGTTCATTCCTGGTACAACTGTTGAACCTTCACATATACCTACTATATCGAATCAAGATGGAAGGCCAGACGGATCAGATAACTGCGAATCCTCCGACGACTGCACCAACTAAGGTAAAAAACCCAAAATGCGTTGCAGCAGGAAAATTAGCTTGGGAGAAGGTCACTGCCCGTGCAAAAGAAGCTCAAAGGGTGGAGATAGAACGTGAAAACGAACCGTCCAAAGAAACTGACGTAGAGAAAGGTCGGTTCGAAAACCTGACTATCCTCGCAGTCATCGGTACTGGCGCTACATTGTTTGGCACGTACTTCGCGTACAAGAAGTATGTAGATGGCAACACGCGAGCCGCCGCCGTTAGCACGACACAACCTGCAGCTCCGGCAAAGCCAACGATACTAGACATGGAGTAACTCTTAGAGACTCGAGACCATACTTATATATGTCGAGATGGATAAGGAATTGATGAAGACGGCAACCGATGCATCTATAATTGTTGGACTCGCTTCTGGTATTGGGTGGATCGTAAAAAAGACTACCAAGGAATCTATGCTTAGCGATCCTTCTTCTTCCCTAGTGAATTACGCAAAGTGGACTGCCGTGATACTTGGTAGCTTATACGCGAAGCAGTATCTTGAGAAAGAAAAGATCATACCGTAATGTTAGAAGCAATTGGTATGACAATTTTAGGCGCTGTTTTGAATGCGACGGCATTTACTGGTGGTGGCATACTAGCTAGAATGATTGGAAAGGGTGATGTAGATGCAGAACGAAAGAGACACAATAAGGCCCTCGAAAAACTAGAACGCGAAATGGCAAAGTATAGAAAAAAACGTCAAAGATTATACGACTATGCACAAGAGCAGGAAGGTCTTGAACGCGACGCATACAACGCTCAAATAGATACCAACAAAGCCTTCATGCGATCCGATAAGTTACGTAAGGCGCTTAAACAGCTCGAAGAAATGAAAGAACCCCGCTTATCTGACCACTACCGACCCTCAAACAATCAGAAGACTGGTGAGTTGCTCTACGTTGGTGGTGGAATGCTAGGCGTTGGATACGCTACTAGTAAATGGCTATAGAAACGTACTAGGTACTACTACTAAGCTACTACTAAGTTACTACTAGCTACTACTAAGTTACTACTAAGCTACTACTAAGTTACTACTAGCTACTACTAAGTTACTACTAAGCCACTACTAAGCCACTACTAAGCTACTACTAGCTACTACTAAGCTACTACTAAGCCACTAAGCTACTACTAGGTTACTACTAAAAAAAAAACGAAACAAAAAAGGAAAAAAAAAGAAAGGAATGAGGCCTGGTTCTTATTCTTTCCTTTTTTTTTTTTTTTTTTTTCATCTGTTGAAGGTTAGAATGTATAGATGTATGATGGATTCTAAACTTGCGAATATCTTCTATGGTCCTATGGGCTATTGGAAAGGTCACTCTGCAATCGGTAAGCTATCGGTAGCAGCGAAAGCATCAGAAGACGTAGCTAGGAGTTGGTTGGAAAAGCAATCTATATGGCAAGTATATCTACCACCACCAAAACGCATTCCACGACCACATTGGACTGTATCGAAACCAAATGAAGTCCACCAAGCTGATTTGATATTCTTACCACACGATCGTCCTGGACGTGGAAGGAAACTATATAAGTATGCATTAGTGGTAATCGACGTAGCTTCTCGATACAAAGAAGCCGAACCTTTGGCATCTAAAGATAGTGGTGAAGTTTCTGCGGCATTCGAACGAATCTATAAACGTAGTCCACTCGAATGGCCAAAGACGTTGCAAGTGGATCCTGGTAGAGAATTCATGGGACGTATGTCTGAAACGCTAGAACTACATGGTACGAAAGTTCAACGAGGTGAAGCTGGTAATCATAGAGCACAAGGCTTCGTCGAACGAGCGAATAGAACACTAGCTGAAAGATTGTTTGGGTATCAGTATGCACAAGAGATGGTACTTACTTCGGAAGGATCAGATGAGCGTAGTAGAGAATGGGTAGTTCGTTTACCAATGGTTATCAAAACCCTGAACAGTGAGGTGACTCGACTTACAGGAAAGGAGCCTTCGAATTCTGTAGTGATGCAACAAGTAGATCTGAAGACTCCTACGTATTCGCGCACTGTTGGATTGAGAGAAGAGCGCCTACCATTCGACGTTCTAGTTCGATATCTTTACGCACCAGGAGAATTGGAAGGAGGTGAAAAACGTAGAGCTACTGATCCTGTGTGGAGTTTGCAGATATACACCATTTCGCGAAGTGTAGTATCTTCGGGACAGCCTGTGCTGTACTACCTTACGAAGCGAGAAGGGGAGAAGGACGCACCCAAACGTGGATTCGTTCGTGAAGAGCTACAAGTTGTTCCTAGGGATACGGAACTACCACCAAAAGGAATTCTGTTTGTACCCAAGCGCTAGACAGCGTACTCTATTGGCTCGGTGTGGATTCCATCGGAAAGAACGCGTCTTTTGTCGTAGTAAGCGATAGCCCAAGCTTCCGTTGTTTGTAGGTTGCTATACCTTCTGGCAATAGGCGGAAGCCTCGGTTATTCGCTATGTCGATACTACCCTGGAGGGCTGCTTCGAATCGTTCCCACGAAATGTCGTTGTACCGCCTAGACATACCTTTGGTGGAATACTTCTTGCTGCCACCCACATCGACGTAGTAGGCTTTCGAGCATAGGGCAATGGCGCGCTGTCCTTCGAATTCGAGTTTGAAGAGTCCTGGTGTACGACTGCTCCATTCGTCCCAAGCTAGCCATTCTTCCTTTCGGCTTCGAAATCCTCTCGCAGTTCCGATCGTATGACTTCATCAATGGTATTTCCAGAGATGGCAATGTAGGCGCTGTCTGTGTCCATCTGTATGTACTCGAAATCATCTCGGTCGATGTACTTATCGAGGAAGTCGTAGTAGAACTCGAGCATACGCAGCTTTGCGAGCTGGTACACAGCGATACCTACTTGGAAAGGGCGTTTGATTCGGATCTGGTCCTTCCTACTCTCGAGTTCGTATGCCTCGCCAACCTCTTCCAGATCTTCGAACCAAACACTTCGCAAAGCTTTGTCCACAACCTTCTCATCTTTTGTATAGACGACCTTCGTTTGGCGTCCCAAGTCTTCGAGCAACTTTCCATAGGCGCTGTTTCCTAGTAGCTTGAACACATCTGCCAGCAAAGCCTCACCTTTGTCTACATCTCCCATGCGTCGCGCCTCGGTGACTTGGTCCACGAACCATCCGAAGATTTCTTTGGGTTCGTAGTCTATCGTGCGGTAGACAGCAGTGATCACTGCGCCATGGTCTAGATACCAAAGTAGAAGAGGAGCATAGAGTAGCAACTTCTTTCCAGAGAGACTCCCAACTAGCTTCGTTTCCTCGCTGCGCTTTCTACCAGTCTTCTCAAGGTAGGCCAACATTTGTGGAGGAATTGCTTCCTTGGGGATTTTCTTGTTGTAGAAGAAGGGGGGCATCTCCTCAAATTTATTCCACAATTCTTTTGGTATCTCGATGTCTACTTCTGCATATCCAAACCACGCACCGTTTCGTAGACATTCGACAAATCCTTCAGCTTCTAGATCTGGCTCATCGTAGTGCACAACCTCTTCTTTTCCACAAGGCATTTCGAATTCCATCGTGGAAAGATATAGGGCGTTGGCATCGTATCCAAGAACCTTGCGACACACCTTGGTTCCACCCTGATGACTACGAATCTTAGTCACTCCTGCTTCGTGGCGTCTGGTGAACACTATGCTTGGACCTCCCACGACAGCGTCTTTCAGCATGTGGTAGGCTTCCTTACTTGGAGCATACATCTCAGCTCCCCTTTCTACACTACCTCGAAGCAGGAACTGTAGCGAGACTCCTGGGATGGACACTGCGTCTTTCAGCATGTCTACTCCCTTCTCATGATAGAAATCTCGCATCTTTTCGAGTGCCTCTAGGAATGGAACTACGTCTAGGTTGTTGTAGTATCGTAGCCAGTCTGCAAAGGTCTCCATTCCCTTGTCGAGAAAGGTGCGCTTGCAGTCTTCGAACTCTGACCTAGATAGTAGGTGTTCTCTTTTCAACTTCGAACCCCACTCTGGATAGTCTGGCAGTCCGATGTGGTCCAACTTGTCGGGAGAGTCGAACCACTCATATGGGAAGAAACTCTTTTGCAACTCGCATCCATAGGCAGTGATCCAACGTTCGTAGGAAGTTCCAGGTCCAAGGTAGTTCATCACATCGAGGAAACGGAAATCGGGAGTCAAGAGAAACATAGTGGTGTTGGCTTTCTTTGCTACTCTGACTTTCTTACAGGTGTCGGCAATGGTTCCTACGAAGTGCTCCCTGATCAGAGTTGAATCCCAATACTGGAACTTGACCGATCCATTCTTCGATCTTCGCTTGTTGTCTCTTTGGTAGGGTGTCGAAGGAGAATTTGGGCTTATCGAGCCGGTACCATCTTGCTATGGCTACTTGGATTGCCTGTGCTCTTTGCTGGAGTTCTTCGACAAAGGCAGCTATGAGTTCTTTTGGATCGCGTCGACAGATGTGGGTTGGCGTTCGATCGTACGTGTCGGCAATTGATACTGATATTGGGACATGGACGTTTTCGATGGTCAATCGGTCCGTTGGTTGTCTTCCTTTCGTTGTATCGAGATAGGCTTCGAAGTCTTAAACTATGGCGTGTGGGTAGGCAGTTTGCGTTGGCGTGGGGACCGGTTCGTTTGTCTTCTTCGTGGAGCAACCCCAAGCCTCCACTACTACATAACCTGCCTCACGTAGACTCTCCGTTCTTTCGCAGGTCTTGAGATAGAGCCTCCTTTCCCTAGGGAAGCATTTCGGGCAGCCATGGAAGTAGCATCCATGAAATTGGAAGATGGTTTTCGAAAGAGGTTCGTAGCCGTCGACCGGCGCTCCTTCGAGCCAATGTTCTCCACCATGTCCACAAGCCGCGTGATGAATGTGCTTCTGGATTCTTTCTGATTCGCGTTCCAACCAGCGTAGAGCGGCTTTGCTGGCGGTGCTCTCTGGCCAGAAGGCTTTTTCGTATGCCGACTGGGGTACTGTGATTACTTTTCCGGGACAAACAATCTTCGTTTCTCCACGCCTGCAACGATCTGCATGACGTTGAAGGTCTGAGATTTTTGTGAACCGTTGCTTACAATCGTTACATACGTAGATGTGCCCTAGCTTGTCGATGTTCTTGATATAGAAGGCATGTCCATCGTATATCCCAATCGTCATCGTATGCTTATAGTGAGCTGCATGTCGCATCAGATTCCAAACGCCATCCTCCGTAGGTTCGTACACCCGAATACCGATTCCAAAGTGTAACTCGACTTCCTCCAGCTGGTCTAAGGAAGTTCTGGGAACGTCTTGCGTGGGCGCTGTCAGACGATAGAAGTCCTGGGCAAGTTTTCGAGCCGAGGTGTTGCACTTGTCTGCACGGGCTCCTTTGCATACGGCAAGGCAACGCCAAAGACATAGGTTGTCGCCATATCGATCAAGGGCAAACATTCCTTTTTTCTGGCGAAGCCATTGGGGCAGTGGGCCTGTTCCCAACAGAAGTTGACGATCGATCACGACTTTGACATCCACGTAGATCCAACGCACAAAGGCCCATTGGGTATTTGGTCGATTAATGTTGTCGGGATTCAAACGAGCTGTCTCCTTGCTATTGATCCACTCTTCTGCATCTCCTAGGATGTTCACCCATGGAGAGCCTGGGACAGTCTTGGAGAACAGCATCACACGCCCGTCGTTGACATTGCGAATGCGATAGGTGTAGCTGTAGCGCAGGTAGAAACTGGTGGTTACCTTTGCAACTAACTTTGCCATGATCCTAGGGGTCAAATCTCCTGCCACACCTTGGAAGAAGCGCCATCGAATAGTACGGCGGCCTATCTCCACTCCCTCGAGCATTCCATCTCTCTCATCGAGAATAGCACCTGCCTCTCGAGCTAGACTCCGTGGAAGTGGCTCACTACGTGGTCTCGCCATTCTCTCTTCGGTATAAATATACGTTAGGATAGCTCTAACAGTTACTCAAATTTGGATTTTTAGGTGTAAGGATGTTGCGGAACTCGAGTTTGGATTTTTAGGTGTAAGGATGTTGCGGGGCGATATAACTATATGTAATCATATCTCTAATAGGGTTATCAAGTTTGGATTTTATGTGCAAGAATGTCTAGTGACAATTTGGATGACCCTTAGTACCCCTAGTAGTATAGTCGGCGTCAAAACTGATACCCGTTTTTGTTGCACAAGAAAACTCAAAAGTGGATTTCTGAATTCACTTTTTGAGTTTTCTTGTGCAAGAAAAACGGGTATCATTTTGACGCCGACTATACTACTGTATCTGGAGACTTTATTATGATAGTTATTTTTATCTTGACGGATCCTTGACTGGCACGCTATTCGCGATAACTGTCTGTGACGAAGTGGACTCGCCTTGCCAAGGTTGCCCTGGGTACAACGGAATGAAAAATAGCAGCCGCCAATTCTTCAAATGTTGCTGGAAGTTCTTTCATCATCTGTAGGTTGCCCTATCACAGAGGAGCAACTAGAAGTAGCAGGCCATACTGGTGCTCTTGAAATTGGTGATGATTTCCTGGATGCTACATTTAGAGCAGAATGTGAGCGCCTTATTCCTAAAATTGAGGAAATAAATACTGATGCATGTGTAGATGCATTCCAGTACCTTAAGGAAAATTTCAATGTACTAGCAGTTTAGGCTTCCTAAGGTGCATGTGCCAGCATTTGATGAGATTTAATAATCATAGTTAGGGTTAGACACATTATGCCGGCATAATTTTGGGCATAATGCTATAGTCAGAGCATCAAGCATAATGCTGGCATAATAGGCATTTTTTTATAATAATGCTACAAAATCTTTCATTGTTTTCAAGGAAAAGTTTTATTAGAAAAATGTCACGAATTTGGTTTCCAACTGCCTTTTCTGAGTACAGTATTCAGCTCATTTAAAGGCCTGGTTACCTCATTATGCCAGGTTCCTCAGGCTTGGCAGTCATCAATCCAACATGGCCGCTAGCTCAGGGTCAAGTTCGATTGAACTCACTGGCTCTGAGCCAGGAGAAAAATAACAAGCCCACAAGCATCCGACCTAGCATGAAGTCGAGTAGTTGCTTCCAATAAAAGCAACAAAGAAAGCCAACGAGTGACAGGGAAGGCGAGTCAAAAGAAGTCTACACTTCTGAAAAATGTCTCAGTAGAGACAAGAATCAGAGAATACAAAGACGAGCCCTTTCCTAAGTCTCATAATAAGCTTTTTTGTGAGCCCTGCCGGGAAGAGGTTTCTGTGAAAGCAAGCATACCTAAGCGCCACATCGAGTGTTCTAAGCACAAGTCGGGAAAGGAGAGGCTAGCCCAAAAGAAGATTAGAGATGTTTCAATAGTTGACGTTATGACGAAGTATGACTAAGAAGTCCACCCTAAAGGGGAAACGCTAAGTGACAATCAAAGAGTGTTCCGAGTCAAAGTTCTCAAGACATGTCTCAAGGCAGGAGTGGCACTTCACAAGATGGATGATTTCCGTGAACTACTCGAAGAAGGAGGCTACCGTCTCACCTCAGCGCCTAACATGAGACAGCTAATTCCATTTGTGAAACAAGAAGAAGAAATGATCAAGAGTGAGATATCTGGCACCAATGTTTCTGTGATATTTGATGGGACAACGAGACTTGGAGAAGCATTGGCTATTGTGCTGAGGTTCGTCACAGCTGACTGGGAAATCAAGCAACGACTTCTACGACTACAGTTGACAGCCAAATCTCTTAAAGGAGAGGAACTAGCGCGTGAACTTATTATGGTCCTTGCACAACAGTACAATGTTCAGAACAACAACCTTTGCGCGGCAATGAGAGACGGTGCTGCCGTGAATGGCGCTGCCATGAGAACTGTGAAGTGGTTGATGTTCGCTGTTTCTCCCACGCCATAGATGGTGCAGGTGACCATTTCAACATCCCTACCCTCAAACGCTTTTTACAGCTTTGGAACATCCTTTTTGGCCACAGTCCTGCCATTCGACTAGCTTGGAGGGAGCGCACTGGCATCTCTATGAAGTCCTACTCGCCGACACGGAGGTGGAGCTGGTGGGAGGTTGCACAACAGATAATGCAACAGTTTGCTGAGATTCTCCCTTTCGTGCAACAGAGATTACAAGAAGCTGCAAACAGGGCCGCCATCCTAAGGCAAATTGAGGCAATGTTAAACGATGCTCAATCCAAATGTTTGGTACAGGTTGAACTTGCAGCAGTTGTTGATGCAGGCAAGCCTATGGTAGAGTCAAACTATATTCTGGAGGCAACTCAAAGTCATCCAGAACAGCATCCACGCAGCTCATCTCCCCAACCTCACTGCTGTCTCAAGGCACATCTCTGAAGGAAATCCTGTTGTTGCCCAACAATGTTACCAGTATGGTGTCGCAGCGGTGCAGCCCGATTGGGACTACTCAACCAGACGGTGCTGGGAACATTACATCCCCAAGTAGAAATCTTCAAGGCTGCAAGACTATTCAGTCCACATCACATCTGTCAGTTGCGTCCTGTGGCAAACGACATCGATGCCGTGGCAGCTATCGCTTTCCTTAAAGTGCCTATCACCCTTTTGCAATTTTGATAGCTTATGAACCTCCGAAAAGTTTTGAGTACTTCTGTGAAGAAAGTTTTGGTTTAAAGTGAATACTTGATGTTCTACGGTTGTTTGAAATCGTGTAAATGTGACCTTTCCTGACCCATGACCGCGTAAGTAAAAGCCTGGGTCGAAACCTGGGTAGACGTCATCTCATTAATGCATTATTCCCCATGGCGCCTTTTTATCACAACAACATCGATGCATAGAAAATATACACAGTTTTTGAGTTGTTAGTAAAGAAAAAAGTCATTTTAGTCAACATGTTAAGTATTTCTTCAAATGATTGCAAAGCCGAATTAATTATATGACGTCAAGATGACGTCTACCCAGGTTTCGACCCAGGCTTTTACTTACGCGGTCATGGGTCGGGAAAGGTCACATTTACACGATTTCAAACAAGCGTAGAACGTAAAGTATTCACTTCAAACCAAAACTTTCTTCACAGAAGTACTCAAAACCTTTCGGAGGTTCATAAGCTATCAAAATTGCAAAAGGGTGATAGGCACTTTAATGACGCCGCCGTGATAAGAAACCTCAAGAATGAGCTACCAAGATACCTGGCGAAGGCAGAGGGAATTGCAGAAGAGGTTGACCCGGTCGGTTGGTGGAAGACCAATGAAGCTGAGCTACCGTTTTGGTCAGCAGCAGTTAAGCTTGTTCTCTTGCTGCAGTCATCATCAGCATCATCGGAGAGAGTCTTTTCCATCCTGACTACAACTTTTGGTCATTCACAAGACCTCGCGCTACAAGACTACTTAGAGTGTTCATCAATGCTTAAGTTTAACAAGAGATAGATGAACATTGAAAGATGTCCAGAGCGAACCGATCAGAAAGAACTTAGAGTCAACGACATTTCTATTTCGAGCGTTTTGAGCTCATTTGTTATTGCTCATACTGTACCAGAAACATTAAAAAGTTGTGTTTGTAACCTATGGAGGTAATTTGTTTCGGCAGGGCCAGGAAAAAATGTAAAATATAGCAAGCATCAATCGAGCATAATTTTCGGCATAATCCTATGATTTTTAGGGTGACGCTCAAAAGCATAATGCTCGAATTTTCGAGCATAATGTGTCTAACCCTAATCATAGTTAACTGGAAGTTTGGCGAGCGTATTGTTCTCATAATTGCATGCTTAATGGAGTCGTCTTGTGTGACGAATTTGCCCCCATGGTGAATTATTTTAGGAACGCTTTGCAAATAGCTATTGGCCAGCGGACAGTGCTCATTTGGCGCATGTGCAACGAGGTCGTCAAATGTGACGAGTTTGCCCTCGTGCTCAGTTCTACCTTGCTTGCCGGATTGCTCCACCCACCCGTCCCTACTATGGTAGGTCTAAGACCTAGGTAAGTATCGTTTTTCCACTGTGAAATCAGTGTGACAGGTGCCGGGGATTGACCCGTAGCCTGGTTGCCATGGTTTCCTCCTTAGTTGCATATTGCTTGCCTGTTGCTAGTACTTGCATTGCAAATGGCATCTACCTTCCATCCTTATTGACAAGTTAATTTCTTAGACCTAGTGACGTTTTCCACCACTTAATTAGTGTATATATGTAATGTAATGATATGAAACGTAATCCTAAGAAATGTAAAGAGACGTCCATTAGTTTCCTCCGTCAGCAACCTGACGCCACTTATCTCAATATTAATGATCAACCGCTTGAACGTGTTTCATCTTATAAGGCCCTAGACTTAACGCTTCAACATAAACTAAAGTGGGTCGACAATATCAATAATATGGTGAAAAAGGCATCTAAACGGCTTCATATTCTAAGAGTCCTCCGCCGCAGTGGTGTTCCTCCTTCCGATCTTGTTCTGATTTACTTTTCGTTGGTGCGATCCATTCTTGAATATAGTTGTGCTGTTTGGCATACCAGCCTACCGTGCTACTTAACTGACAAAATTGTGCTTGTCCAAAAGAGAGCCTTCCGAATCATCCATCCATATCAAAGTTATTCTGAAGCACTCACTCTATGTAACTGCTCTGGCCTTGATACCAGGAGGCATGAACTATGTTCTAAAGTATTCAGGAAGCTAAAGAGCCCTAGTTCACGTCTCCACCACCTTTCTGCCTGACACTCGAGTAAGCGCGCATGGCCAAGAGTTGCGCAATAGCCAAAACCTTAGTTTGCCTAAGTGTCGCACCGAAAGGTATAAGAGAAGCTTTTTTCCAGCGATGTGTTAACTAATTTCTTCATATACAATTGTATAATAATAATCTTAGTAGTCCTAACTAATTTCTTCATATACAATTGTATAATAATAATCTTAGCTTAACTTATTGTAAGATATTTTAACTCAGCTTGTAGGACACAGTAATATATTATTTGTAAACCGGATCCAGTCCCCAGGTGTAAGTTATATATATGATTATACCATGGTAGCCTCGGATTCTTTTGTTCTCCGAGGCACATTTAAACCACTAATTTTCCCTGATGCAGGGATATTTAGAAATATGCATTGTTTCGAAATTTCCCGCCATGCGTAATGAGGGAAAATTAGAAGAGAATGCAGGCTGGAAGTGAGAAGGTCAAAAGCATCAACTCCTGCTCCCCTCTGGTAACACTAGCCCTGCGCTCCCGGATGAAAAATACTGAATCCAAACTGACCTGTCTTCATCATAACCTTCAATGTAATCCATGTGGGATGACCTATTTCAATCTGCATATTCTTCTCTTAATTTCTCAAACCCGCTTCTTCCATGTGGGATACTTAAAACCATAAACGTGACGTAATTAAAATCCATTCATGTTCTTTGAATATTTAGTCAACCGCATAATTACATTGTATTTTAGTGTTATTCTTCTAAAAAACGACACGCTTTTCCCCAGGGGAAGCCAGGGTCGTTTAATCAATGGCGCTCACTCAAGCATCTACCCTACTGTACAGCATCCACATGACCTAGAATCCATTTTTTATCTCGTCTAAAACTAGGTAGAAACTCTTTCTCTCATAGATTTCTAAGATCAATTACCATCAGGTAATTTTGATTTGCCATTTGAGATTAGTTATGGAAATAGGGTAGATCTAGTGAACTTTAGTGAACTTATCCACGCAGCACTAGAAAACGTGACTGGCCGCCATGACCAAATATGTTTTCGCAAGCAGCGGCAGGATTATCACAAGACTACGAGCTCAGAGGTGACTTCCGCAAATTCATACAACCCGATTTCTTATCTTGGAAAATCGATGATCGAGTCAAGTACATGAAAAAATTAAAGAATGCGACCATGGAGGATCTCTACGCTGCAGAAGGGCCAGAGTCACTGGGGTGGGTTAAAGACAATGCTAGCAACAAGAAATCCGATCACAACAAAAATGCGCCACTCGAACTACATTCCATTTCTGATGATCCACGCCTGGGAGACCACCGATCAGTACCGGTTACTCAGAATGGATTCGCGAAGAAGAGAAGGAAAGCACAGTGCTTAGAGTCTACGATAAAGCCCAAGAACTTGACTGACCACGCCGGTAGAAGTGAGGACTTGAACAATCCAATGAAGCAGCCCAGTGACAGGAGGACAGTATTACAAGTGAATGCCGCAGCGTCAGCGAGTTCACGATTGGACCATCTGGAGAAAGACAGCCTGGAAGCATAGGGCAAGTTGCCCAATACGCCGGTCATCGATATAGACTGCAGGGGACTACCAACGATCGGATATAACTCGTAGCCGACATGCCAATAGTATGATACAGGTAGGTGATTGCTTTCCAGCCAAACGGAATGGTATTATAAGTGAAATACCACCCGCACCATTCAAAGCCAAAATATGTGCTACCATTAGGTGTAAGCTTGACGTGGTCATAACCACTTTTACCGTCCATAGTGGTTTAAAATGCCCTCTTCCTACATAACGGGTTAAATTGGTAATATAATCCAATTTTAACGGCAAATCCCTGATCCACAAATTAAGGAACCGTTCGTCATGACATAATCTGGGTTTGGTAGGCTCACAGTAAGAGGTATGACTAGATGTGGGGGATTCACTTCATCCACTCTTTCCCAACGGGATACGGACCCATTCCTTAACCGCTCTTCGATGGTAGTGGTAATGAAGTCCTCGAATCCCACGCATGATTTATTCTTACGGGACTCAGTCCTGGATGGATAATCTGCAAGATAAGCCTTCCCCTGGAAATCGCCCTTAAATGGGACCACAAAGTCTTCTACGTTGACGCCCAATTTTATATACAAAAGTATTTCCTTCTGTTTAGGATTACCTCCGAGTACGACCTCCCATAGAGTACTAAAGCCGTGACGTCACGTTGCCATGGCATCAGCATTTACTGTACTAAACAAACCCTTTGAACCATAGCAGCCAATGCTGCGGAGCTTTGTTTTGGTATGGTTTTGTCAAACTTACTTTGTTTTAACGCTGTAGCTTTCTGAACTTGTTTCATAAAGCAACAGAAGCACATTCTGGAACCAAGGATCAAGATAATATTGGAATTTATTCTCTCAATTCATTTGTTTACAGGTTTTAATCGACAACAAAAATAACCACTTAGTGTAGGTCGTAATATCCGTACACTGATAAGGGCTCCACTGATAAGAACGCCTGCAAAGGAGCTCGAGGCTACATACCTGGACTCTAGATCAAAGACCGTTTATTTTTTTACCGTGGTTCAATCCACAAGCTGAATCCCAGACGAAGCACTCGACCATCTTAACCTCTAACTCTGTCTGTCCCACCTGTGAACGCCGTTTATAACATGGAAACGTTGGTTTAGTACTTCGTCCCGGATTGCAATCACCATTGTAGATTCTTTGGTTTTCCTAGTAAGGACAAGAAAAAGGAAGAGCACAAGAGTTGGGTTCGCTTGATAAGGTATGCAAATTCGTTATTTGTGTGTAGATAGGATCGAAGCTAAATTGATGCTCTTCACGTAAGCTTGTATATAAGCATGCAAGCTTTTCTAGATCTATTATCTTAAATGCCTGTGCTGATGATGCTCCATATGCTGATGAACTCAAGTTTAAATCAAATGCCGTGGCTATTTATCGTAATTTTGCTGAGAATGTAAAGTATTTTGCAGCATAAATGTCAGTATACATGTATTGTTTTCTTATGATAGCTTTTTTAGAATTGTGCAAATTGTATCAGTCATTATGTTATTTGCCAGACAGCTAGGGCTGGAAAGTTTCCTTAGACCACAATGTTCAACCCTTATGAGTTCAACTTTCATTATAATTTTCTTTTCAAATAACAAGGAGACAAGACAGAGAGCCAAATGTACATTCTCGAGTGTGTAGCTGCCACTTCAGAGATGGTAAAAAATCTGCAGGTCCTGAGATTTCTGAAAGAAATGCTCATAAGCTGTTTCCAACTCAATGTGAGCCACAAAAAAAAGAAGAAATCTACCAGCAGTCTTTTGAAGGCAAAACGATTGTTCTCTACAGCCTCATGCATTGTAGAATTCCTTGCTGTAAAGGGACATTTCACTTCAAGAACAAGGTTGTCTCCAACAAAGCCACCAGTGGATGCACCAAGGATCCCACTTTCTTCTAGCCAAACCCCAGTTTGCTCAACCTTCAGTCCAGTGTGTGAAGTGAAAGTCTTTATTGCCTCATCCTCATTAGTGACTCCCCATGCGACCGCCTTGACTCTTGAAATGTCATACTCCCCTAGGAGACGCTTTATTAGAGATGGGGTAGCACTTTTGGCATTTAAAACGCACCCAAAATTGCTGGCAGTTAGACGTCCTTTTCTAACTAAATGCCACAAATTGTCTCTCTGGCCAACTGTTAGGCAGCTTATTGCCTTGATTACAGTACTTTCGACCTTGACCTTTCCCATCATAAACTCAATCTGCGCTTCAGAACCTTGATTTTGAAGGAATTCCTCAGAGAAAATGAGTTCTTCAACTGTGGCTATTGGCAGAGGTTTTGTAGGTGCGGACTCTGGAGATAGTAGCCAACAAAGTCCAGTAAACTTTCCATAATTACACAGTTGAGAATATAGGTTTTCCCGATCATCTTGGCTAGATTTTCTTTTTAAGGGGTCATATTAATCCTTGGAGAGAGGAAACATCTCGGAAACAGATTGAGGGGAGGGATTGCCTGCTTTTGTTTTCTTCCACTGGAACTCCACATCTGTTCGGCTCAGATTGTATATACCAAACATAAATAAAGCAGCAGCATGACTGCGCCTAAAGGCTCCTCTGTGGCACTCGCATTCGGTAGATTCGATGTCATTTTTGTCATCAAGATAAACCTAAGATACCAGAGGATAAAACAGAGAGTCAATAAACTAGTATTATCATAAAATCGTTATGAATTCATTCACTACTAGTACTATTAATTCAGCACGTGGTCCACAATGTTTTCGTAACATACTGTTTTCTTCATGCTTGCATGCCCTTGACCCATCAAAATACCCTGACTGAAGCTAAAACTCTCTATATGCCTAGATTTATAATGGTTTTCTCCTCTACAAATCGCTTTCTTCTCTCCAGCGAAGTAAGAAGTCAAAGACGCGATCGACAGCGACGCCATTTTGATTGATTATCGTCTTTGTTTAAAACAGGACATTTTGATGCATTGGCAACGTGACGTCACACTTTAGTACTCTATTCTGGCTGGTGCTTATGAACTTCAGCCACTGCAAACGCAGCAGGATCTCTATATATCAAATCCCGAGGAGAGGCTTTGACTGCTAAATCTGGCACCAATTACAAACGTGGCGAGCGCATCGGGGCTGTGACGCTAGAGGTTTTACCCTCCCAATCACACCAAGTAGAACACTGTAGAGGGACAAGACGCGGGGAGAAACGCTAGGTCTTAGCTCGTTTTCGAGGTGGCTAAAGAAAATACAAAAAGAAAATATATACATATATACCTAGCAAAAGATAAAATAAACCCCAAGCGAAGCTACACCCGAAATAACCCGTCCAGGGACAAAGTGAAGGGTATTAGATAACCCCTTCAAGGTAACTTGACCACGGACACAGCAGATAAAAATAAAACGAAGTGGGAATCCTAAATAACTAAGCGGACATAATCTAGGACCAACAAACCAACTGAGATAAAGTGCAAGGAAAACGTTTTATTAATTCCATGGTCATATCCGAAGCGCTGCGTACAGATGTATGAGAAATGCCCGAATCCTCCGCACCTGAAGCATCTATCCCGTGAATACCGTTGCCCCGCTCCACGACGGCCAGGGAATCCCCCGACCTCTGAGGGCGGAGTCTGTAGAACGGCGGAGGAATGGAAGCATAGGGGCGCAGGTCAGGAAAGAGCACGGGTGGGGCTCGGCTGTCCGTTTTCATAATCTCCAGGAGGCACGCGATAATAGCTGGCAGGCGCGTGTCCCCGGCTAAGGGACGGTATTGACGGTAGATCGCGTCGTACTCTTTCCTGTCTGCGTGGTGTGCATTTCTAGCCACGTCAGTAAGCTGCTCGAGTGCGGCAATAATAATACTAATAGACGTAGCCAGTTGTCGAATGAGCATAAGGGCGTTAGTGACACTGTTCGCCGCGTCTACCTTTTTTTTAAGTTGAAGCAATATCCTAGAGATGAAAAACAAAAAAATGACTCACTATAAATAGACAGAACGTCAAGGACATTAGGTTATTACTAAAATAACCTAAAATAAAGTAACCTACTTAATCGACGCGATCATACCTTTAGAGCAACACAAACAACTGCAAACACACTTAAATAATTGGCGAGGTCACCCCTGTCGCCAAACACCGACAACTGAAAGCTAATTTAATTCATGGATGCGGTCATACCTGATGTAAAACAGGGACAACTGAAAAACTAACCTAAATAATTGGCGAGGCCACCCCTTTCACCAAACACAGACAACTAAAACCTAGCCGAAAACTAAACGAATAAATCATTGGCGCGAGGTCATCCCTGTCTCATTATTTCTCTTGTATACAACAATAAAAGTTGACATAAATTTGTCATGAGAAACTAAGGTGACTGACGCACGTGCAAAGGCTGTTTTTCACTAGCGACGCAAGTACATGCGCAAGCGTCCACCAAGTGGGGGTACTCCCTTATATAAGCTATACAGGTATGTGCTTCGTCTGAAATAGTGTATGCTTTTTACAGATGTAATTTACACGGGAATTTACACCGGGAATTTTCGGGTTAACGTCTGAATTAGGGTTCTGATTTTCGGATTAAGGTCTGAAGAAGGGTATGGAAAATCATGTAATGGGGTAAGGGTTTTTGAGACCTTGGCGACACCCTCCCCCTCCCTCCCCAGGAACGTCCTTATTTCACCTTGAAAACGGGCTCGACGCAAGGGTCAAAATGCTTGCTTCTTTGCGCTTGCGTTGATATCGTGACAAGTAAAACTAATTAATATTGCGCTTATCACACGGCTCGTTGTCACTTGGCACAGCAAACCTTATGCAATATGCTCTGACTGACGTGTTCAACTCTTATAGATCAGTGCACTCAAGTCCATTTATGGCAACACTACGATCAGCTAAAAAAAGGTCATGCTATTATGCTATAACCAAATCAAGGCCGTCATCGTTGCTCTTATTCACGGAGTTGTAATAAAAAAAAATTTTCCTTTTTCACTCAACGAACATCATGACCATGTTGGTTGGAATTGCCCTTTCATACAGTTTACGTATTTCTTCTGCATTCGGTGTAACTAAGAGTATAAAAATGGGAAACTGGCACTTTCAATTATATCTATAACTTACACCGGGGGACTGGACTGGTTTACAAATAATATATTACTCTGTCCTACAATTTTAGTGCACGAAAACGATAAACATTATTTACTATGAGAAAGTCTAGGAGATTAAGCAGGGGTAGGGCACTTTCTGTATTCTTCCCAAATGAAACTGTAAAAAAATATTAACCTAACGACTTGGTTTTGTTTTGTTTGTACTTTCTTAGGCGCTACCCCATGCTAGTATTGCATACGAAAAAAGGGGATATATTAGGTTGTAGTACAGTTGTTTTAACTGTTGTAGAGATAGAAAAAAAGGAATTAATTTAGAAATTATTTAAGTGTTTAGGGATATGCGGGAGAAGACGTATGATATGTGGCACTTCCAAGATAGTGTTATCGATCATTACCTTTAAGTATTCAATGTGGTCTTTTCTGTCCAAATAATGGCACGGCGATCCATTGGAATTGCGGATTTGTATATTAATATCCATAATCTTTTTTTTTTCTTGGAGATTTTACAATCATAAAATTGGTTTTAGAGAAATTGATTGATAATTTGTTTGTCGCACCATTCTTTGACCTTTTCGATCTCTGAGTTAAGGGTTTTTAGGTCTCTTGCTGAAGCGAAGACATTTGTGTCGTCTGAAAATATTTTGAAAGCCAAAAGTCTTAGAGCAGTTCGGTATATCATTGATATATAACAAAAATAGTGGTCCTAGTGAGCTCCCTGTGGGGAATACCACAGATCATTGTTTGTATTGTTGATTCAATATTCCCTAAAGCTGCGTACTGTTGCCTGTTTGTGAGGTAGCTCTGAAACCATTTCAGTGGTACCCGTCGAATCGCACAAGCCTCTATTTTTTTTAGAAGGCTGTTGCGATTGACTGTGTCGAACGCTTTCGAGAAATCTAGGAATACTCCACAGGTGTATAGATTGTTGTCAATGGCCTTTCTCGGATTTTCCGTTATTGCTTAGGCAGTGGAGTGACCTCTTCGAAAACTAAATTGGAACTGGAATTGTATTTCTTGCTTTTCTATATAATTAATAAGCTGCTTGTACACCAGTTTCTCAAATATTTGAGTAAGAGCTGATAATGTTGAAATAGGACGAAAATTTGATGGATCAGCGATTCTCCCCCTCTATCAATAGGGGTTACCGTTAGATATCTTGAGAATGACTGGAACAATACGTCGAGACAATGAATGATTAAAAATGAACGTTAAGACTTCAGATATGTGATCACATGCTGGTTGAATACATCTTTGGGGAACTCCTATTGCGGATTTGTTTAAATTTTAAACTCATTATTGCATAATGGGCTTCATGTATGTTGATGGCTTAGAACATAAAACTGTTTTGAAATTATTTATTGATATATTTTGTTGGATTATCTTCTGTTTTGGGAGGTTTATCGGCTAAGGCAGGACCAACGTTTATGAAATGTGTATTTACTCCCGAGGTAGCCAATCGAAGAAATCGATGATCGGAAATCCAATCGATATATCGATTGGTATTGGTCAATCGATGACCAATCGATAGTCACAGAAAAATGATCAATCGATGAATATCGATTGCCATTTTCGATTAAGCCTGACACGTGAATTTCGCGATTTGGGGATATGCTTAATTTTCGCAAATCTTCTAAAAGGAAACGCAATGGAATATCACGTTACTAGTGGCAAACTTCACCGGTAAACGTACATACACTGGCAAAATGGCACGAGCATCAGAAGGTAGTACAGATGACCTTTCCACTTACTGTATAGTGAAAGGATACCATAATTGTGTATTTGATGGACCAAAGGCAGAGCGTTCAAAGTTTGTGACAACAGGGGACAACTCGGACATGTTCAACGTGAACTTGTGACCCCTCTGTGGTGACTAAAGAATAGTGAACTGGATAGTACGAAATGGTATGTCATCCTATGGAATTGTGAATATCGATTGCCATTTTCGATTAAGCCTGCCACGTTAATTTCGCGATTTTGGGGTGTGCTTAATTTTCGCGAATCTTCTAAAAGGAAACGCAATGGAATATCATGTTACTAGCGGCAAACTTCACCCGTAAACGTACCATACACTGGCAAAATGGCACGAGCATCAGAAGGTAGTACAGATAACCTGTCCATTTACTGTATAGTGAAAGGATACCATAATTGTGTATTTGATGTGGCCGTTTACGATAACAAAGAATGTTGGGACCAAAGGCATTGACCTTGTGACCCCTCTGTGGTGACTAAAGAATAGTGAACTGGATAGTATGTCATCCTATGGAATTGTTAACAATTCACGAAAATCTCTCAGGGAAAACTGTAAAAGAGGAATTGTGTATTGCTCTTAGATCTAATCCCTCACTTACCTCAACAGCATTGTCACAGGCGAACCCTCCGATGACCCAAATGGTAGATGGCAAGTTGGTGGAGGAATAAACGTTCCAGTCAAGCTAGAAGTGTTTTTCGAACCAAATAAAGCCAATACTTCTTCATTGATGTGGAATATTTTGGAAGCCTTACATGTGAGAGGTGGCTGACAGGGTTCACAATTGACGTTGTTTGCCTTTTCTATGGGAGAGGTGGAGCATCGCCAGAACATTTGGACACCCGGTTGGGCAATACATATTATGCCAGGCTTAGCAACTCCACATACGACTCAAATATCATAAGGCGATGTATGGGCTTCAAACAGAAAAACGTAGTTTTTTTCTTATCAAGCCTACTCTACAAATATGTTTCGGCAGCATAACACTTCTGAAAGCATTATTAAACCAGGAGTGTTCAAAGTTTGATTTTAAGTTACGATCCTATGTGTGCAAAATTGCATTTAATATTTCGGCTGAGGTATACTGTAAATGTATGGAGATTTACTGAAACAATACTACTACACAGTTTATAAACTAAGGTTTGGAGTAGAAGAAGGAGAAAATACAAAAAATGTTTGCACTCTACCTCATTTGCGAGATCATCAGCCCTTGAACAACACGTAGTCCATTCTCCGAGGATTAAGTTCGATGTGTACAACTTTCTTTCGAAGTTTAAGCATGAGAAAAAGCAGCAATCTTTCTACGGTAAAACTCTCCAAATAGAGCAACTTCGGACTACAATATTTCAGGCGAAAAAAGCTCCATATTGCTCGTGTTTGGTATCAAAACAAAGGTTGTTCATCCATCTTTAAGATACTGCAGTCTTACTCTCCAGCGGTTAGCTATACTTGTTGTGCACCGCAATAATAATGTGCTCCTAAATAGGGTCGACAACCGAGTCCGACGGCGCGAAGCCCAGTCAGCGGTATCCCCAAACTCGCATCTCTTCGCGCGAAAATTCGAAAATATTTATACAGGATCCGTGGCATTTCTTTCTGCTAAGACTTCAAAAATCTTAATCCCCAATCGTTATGGATGATTTGTCCCCATTTCCCCTTCAATATGTTATCGATCAACGCGACAATGATTGTTTCCTTCAGCTGTTTTTGCCGGTAAGACAACTACTTCAACGGCGCACCTTGCATAACGAGGTACCATCTCTATCGTACTTGCAGCTACTTCAGTTGAATTTACAGGCGACTAATATCCCAATTGAGGTAAAAGCTGGATCTGAAAGGATCGACGAAAGACTGAGAGTTCTTGGGAGCCTAGCGTTCAATCAGTGTAGGGACGCCAGGGGAGCCGTGAAACAAAGATTGTTGGAAAAAAAGTTTTTTTTCATATTCGCACATGAATTTGTCAATGTGAGTGGCTTGAAACAGCGTCTGGAAACCCGCTTGGAAGCGACCGAAAAAGCTAACAAAGACCTGAGAAAACAAGATCTTGATGACAGGTGCGAGATGGTTTTGCAAGAAGTGCTGGAATTAACTGCAAAACTGGAAAAAGAACAGGAAAAAGTGCAAGACCTTGAAATTGAAATAGATGGTCTTGCACAAGAAAATGCCAATTTGAAGTGCTACCTTGATAGCCTTGAGGAAAATGTGGTTTGTAGTAACTGTAACGATGATCTGAAAAAGTGCAACAGAACAGTAGACCAAGTGGGAGAGCGCCAGAGAAGTAGGAAATTAAAGCTTCTTCGTACTAAAGCAGAAAGGTCTCTCTGGTTTGTGAAATCAATTGGGTTGAAAATCGACTCTGTCACTACTTGACAAGGATGGTGAACAAATTCAACATTCTTTTGGAGTGACACTATGAAGTCCAATTTCAGTAACCTTTGTGAGGCCGAAAAGGACAAAATACGTTCAATATTGTTTATAATGGACCGATGTTGTGTGAGCGATGCTGCCTACCATGAGTTCACAATGACAATTAATGGGCTACCTTGTGAAACAATGTAGAAATGACCTGAACAGTATAATCTACATTACCCGTACTCCGGGCAAAGAACCTGGTGCCCAAATGAACTTCAAGGAGGAGCTCAAGTTCCATTTGCGTGAGGTAATATGTTTATCTATTTATAATATATGTAGCTTCATCATACCATCTAATTTAACCCTGCTTCACCAACCCCAGACAATTAAATCAACTGTCCAGTACAAGTTGAACCATGTTAAAAAAAATCTGTTTTAATGGTTGATACATATTTCTCTTAACAGAAAATGGACCAATTGGATGAAGGAGAATACAAAGCAGAGAAAATAAAGATATCTGGTGATGGCGCCAAAATGTCTAGAATTTCTAACTTCATTGTGTTGTCATTTTCACTCCTTGGTGACGATGAGTCAGTTATGTCTGCCTCTGGTGAGTAAAAATATTTTAATTGAATAAATATTGTGTTAGTTGCACAATGTATGTACTAGTGATTGCAACCCTCACACCCCTAGCTGGAATCATGGTCTTGTTCTATAGTAGCATAGCCAATGTTGATAGACACTAGTTGGTTGATACTAATATTAAATTATAATATTCTCAATAAAAATGATGAGAAAATAAATAACCTTGTTAAACATGTCTGTGAGTAAATCAAACACACCACCTATCTTATTTGATTTTGTCAAGCCAGTCGTAGAAGTCCATTCTTACAATACCAGGTATGCTGCCAACCAAAATCTCTACAAACGTCAAGGACCAACTATGGTCTATTTACTTTTAAACACATCGTCTCGAAAATATGGGAGAAAATTCCTACAAACTGCAATCATTTACCATATAATAAGTTTAATAGTAAATACCGGCAATACTTACTAGATAATCAAATTTAAAACTACCTATATCATTTATTTTCCTATAAACTAAATTATGATACCATCTATCTTACATGTATGTTCATTAATCTGCGAACTATATAATGTCCATCAAGTATCACCTATTTAATCTGCTATATGTTATTTATTATCACTATTATTATTATCGCAATTATCTCTATTATTATTATTTGTAATATAAATTATGGGAACATCCTAAGAACGCGCGATTTCATTGGATGCTCAGCGTGCTTGATTTTGTTATAAATGCATGCTTCAGAAAAAAATCAAAACAAAACGTATCGGTGATTTGTTTTTCACAAATTGAATATGGGAAACGGAGACAATTTCATAGATTTGGAAGACAATTTCTCCGACCAAGAGTTATTGAGTTACTGTAGAAGAAGAGGAAAACAAAAGTCGCTTCCCAAAACTACAAGAAAAAGATTTAGAGAATTTAGTATCGGCTTCATATTCGCAACTAAGCCGACCACAAAATGGGCTGACAAAGCATTTAAAGGTGAGAAAAGCAATACACACATTCTAATACAGCGTTACTCATTGACAATTTAATATAAAAATTGATTGAAAATAAGGGAAATGGTTTTTTTCTGTTTTTTTCTAACAGCCTGGTGTAACGAGAGGAAAGTGGCAACAAAATTACAAGACATGACTCACCAAGAACTCGACGAAAACTTGCGTCAGTTTTATGCTGAAGTGAGAACAGCGAATTGCGAAGAATACAGTCGTGTTACTCTCCTATCATTTAGGGATTCATTTGAGAGGTTTCTGAATGGTCGGGCAATAAAACCTGCATGGAACACAGAATTTCAGATGAGTAACAAGATACTAGACTCCAAACTGAAGGTGAATTGGAAAGAAGCGAAGGACCGCAGAGTAACCCACAAGCCGGTAATAACAGACGAAGACCTGGCTAAGCTGAAGACGAGTCCTGCATTTTCTCCAAACAGCCCCTCAACTCTCCTCAACGCTGTTTGGTTTGATGTGATGTTTTACTGGTGCAGAAGGGGTAGAGAAGGCCAGCGTGAGATTACCCGTCAGAGCTTTGCCTTCGGCACCGATGCCGCCAGACTAGAGTTCACCTACATGACTCACGAAGAGGCTTCAAATAATCATTCTGGGGAGTAATTGCCAAACCCTCTCACGAAAGACAAACGAAGCTGCATTGCACTGGGCAGAAGAACGACGCACTGGCCTGTTTGAAGATTTACATCGCCAAATTAAACCCAAAGTGCAAAGCTTTCTTTCAGAAACCAAAGGAGCAATATATAGTTGTTGGTATACGAATCGTCCCCTCGGCATGGATGCACTGTCAAAGATGATTAAATCAATCTCGTTGCAGGCTGGCCTTTCTGAAGTCTACACAATCCACTCCGTTCGAGCCACTGCCATGACATCGTTGAGTGATGCCCATATTCCTGCTCGGCAGATCATGTGTATTCGCCTTTTCCTAAACGAGTAGGAGATTGGGTTCGAATCGCGACCGCAAATCATGTATGGATTGTTTGGCTGGACACAAAATACAAAATGGCGTCCTTGTTACACGAAGCTTCGATATATCCAGCTACAGAAAAGATTGTCCTTACCGAAAATGATATCCCTGGAGCAATGTAGTGTCGTTCAACTGAAAAGATGGCTGTTGTGCAGAGGAGCCAACAAATCCTGGTTTGCCTTACGGAAGTACAGAATCACAGTGCCACAGTTTCAACCTTGAGGAAATCTACTTCTCCAACCAAGACAATTAGACATGTCTTGATGAGGAACCCATACTATCAGTCAAAAAGCGTGAAGAAAGGAATCGAAATGGAAGATAAGATTTTAGAAGAGTATGTTGAGTTGATGCAACAGAAGGGGCATAATGATTAATGGTATCTGTGTTAGCAAATGTCACTTTTTCATCAGCAAAGAGCATGGATTTCTTGGTGTTTCACCTGATGGGCTGGTTGTAGACCCCTCTGTGTCAGTCACAAGAGGACTTGTTGTAGTTAAATACATTCAATTAATAGAGCCTGAGAGCTTGAATGACTCACTGACTGGAAGGAAATGGACCGATTTCGTAGTTAAAGGCTCACACAGCAATGAAATATTTTGCCAGAGAGTTGAATTTTCTGGAGTGTTTTGGGAAGAAAGTTTTTCTAAACTCCAGTTGTTTTTTGACAGATGGATAGCACGGGAGGTTGCTTATCCAAGAATAAAGCATGGTCTCTCAAAATGTGATCTTCACTCAGTATAGCATTAAATTATAGTTAAATAATAGTGTAATTAGCATCGTAAGGATTGACAAAATGAATGTTACTCTCTTAATCAAATGAAAATGCTGATGCTGTTTAGTTTTCAATAAAAAAACTTACTATATTAGCTAATGATATAGATCATAGTTATGTTTACTTATTTATTAAGGATACCACGGTGAATAAAATAATTTATTTATGAACTCTTACTCACATACCGTAAAGATTCGAGCTTATTTAATTTTTGGGGTCGATGCTTATTCCAGAGGGGGCGGTTATTTAATAATAAAAAAAAGAACTTCAATACCGATCTTAATAAGAACTGGAACAATAACAAGGATTTAAGGCGGGGGAAAAACCTGAAATGCCAGAGTACCCTGGTGTCGTTTCAGGCAATGGCTGAGTACATGTACGACAGGGGACTGCTTACTCGGGAGGGCGCTTATTTCAAAATACACAGTAGAGGGGGCACTTATTCGGGAGGACACACTTATTGGAAGGAGTGTGTTTATTCGAATCCTTATGGTACTTTCATAGTGTGCAACATTTGATATTCTTTCATAATAAATTAGATTTGATTCTAAAATATAATATTTTTGAGGTATTTTAAAATCATCTACATGTGGTCTCAATGATATTGATTTTACCAAACCCGTGAAATAGATATTAGTCTAATGTACATTTATAGTAAACCCTTGTTCCATTGTATTATTTTGTTTTTATTTCACTATTAGACATGACTATTATATTTTATTTCACAGGTTTAATAAAACCACTCTCAGCAAAATCTCTTGCCTTAACATGCAAGTGAATATAAAAACAATAATACTGTGACATAAAAATCATGAATATGTTTATTATTAATTTATTAACGGTGGATGAAAATTGGATAATGCACTCACAATAATTAATATGTCTGATGCAATTCTTGGCTTGAACCCACGTGACTTCCGCCTCGACACGTGATGCCGTCCGCCATATTGGTATACCATAATTGTCAACAAACAAGAGTGTGAGCACGAGTTTTCTATATTTCGGCGAGGTTTATGGCTATTGGAAATGGTTTTGTGCTTGATTGTTGGCTGTTCCACCAAAAGTGGTCGACATAAAAATGTGTCCCTGTTTCGAGTGCCGTCAGTTATTACAAATCAGAGAGAAGAAGTCGAAGAATTGAGCAGGGAGAGACGCAGGAAGTGGAAAACAGCTTTCAGTCGGGAAGATATCACTGGTAAGATTATTGAATATGACCGAGTTTGCGATCGGCATTTTGTGTCAAAATGTCCAGCTGCTTCTTGGGACCGATACAATGTGGACTGGGTTCCGACCCTAAACCTTGGCCATGAGAAAACACGAGTAAAGAAGACAAAACTGAAACGCAGTTCGCTCGATCTGAAAGGGCAAAAATGAGGCAGAAAAGACAGATAGAACTACATGAAGAAGAACGCACACAGAAACAAATGAGGCTTAATGAGCCTGGCCTTCTTGTTTCGGATATTTCATTTGAAAAATCGGAATCTATGGAAGCTGAACATTGTGTTAACGATGACTCCAGCAGCAAACATGGCGTCGAAGCTAGTCGCACTACTAGTACACAGACTGAAGCATTAAATCATCTGTATCGGTCTGTGGCTTCTTTGACCGTCGATGATTGTACTTGTTCGGATGCTTCCTGTCAAACAGAAGAGTTTGACTTCCTTTACGCCAAGCCTGAAACAAAACCTTTCAGTCGCGAGTATTTTGAGGATGATGATGGAAAAGTGTCATTTTACACAGGATTGCCCTCCTACGAACTCTTAGAAACAGCCTTTGGGCACGTTTCTCCCTACATAAAGCGCCGAACACTAACGCTGTCTAAATTTCAAGAATTGTTATTGTTTCTCATGAAGCTGAGACTAAACGTCCCATACCAAGACTTGGCATATCGTATTGACGTAACAATGTCGACAATTTCAAGAACGTTTGTGCACTCGATGTTTGTTATGGATGCACGTTTGTCCCCCCTGATAAAATGGCCAGACAGAGAGGACCTATACAAAACAATGCCTCAATGCTTCCAATTTGCATTTGGGAAGAGAATGACTGTAATTATTGACTGTTTTGATGTGTTTTGTGTGAAGCCCAGCAATCTTTTAGCAAGGGCTCAGACATTTAGCTCTTATAAGCACCACAACACTGTGAAAGTGTTAATTGGCATCACACCACAAGGAACCATTTCCTTTGTTAAGCCTGCATGGGGTGGACGCACATCAGACAAATATTTAACAGAGAATTGTGGCTTGCTGGAAAAGCTAGTACCCGGGGATATGGTTATGGCAGATAGGGGGTTTATAATTCACGATAGTGTTGCCCTCAAGCGGGCTCACCTGGTCATTCCAGCCTTCACAAAGGGCAAAGACCAACTCGACCCACTGGAAGTGGAAAAAACAAGGGGGATAGCAAATGTAAGAATCCATGTAGAAAGAGTCATAGGACTTTTGCGAAGAAAATACAGCATTTTGCAGAGTACTTTGCAAACGGATGTTTTGACATGCTGTCCTGATGGACCTCTAGAGAGCCAAATCCCAATGATTGATCACATCACCAGGGTATGTGCAGGTCTTGTCAACCTGTGCCCCCTATCATACCATTTGACTAGAACAATTAGAATGAAGATTAATCTATCCAGGAAGTTAATAAAACAACTGTTGAATTAAACTTGACTACATTCATTATGTGATCAGGACTAAGCTTATCAAATTTCAAAGTTTAATTAAACTGTTGTTTTAGATCAATAAGTATTTGTTAATAAATATCTCTCAACATTTGCTGTTTAATATCAATGACCATAAAAAACAATATTGTTACTAGATTACAATGTGGATTTATTTTCAAGCTAATTCTAAGCTAGCATGGTTTGTTAATTAGTGCCAGAACTGCCTAAATGTAGCAGCTGCATATAAATTATTTGTGTAATTACAGAAAATATTCATACCTCTTCCACAGGTGCCAATGGAAATTTTCTTAGGCGGAGGGGGTTCGGAGAGGGCCACTAAAAGTAGTGTTTACAACATGAGCGGAGATGTGAGATTGTAATAGGCTGATACAACACTCATGCCACTCATGTTGTAAACTACTTATCAAATAAAACTATTTAATATAAAAAAAATATTGAAATTTTGATAATATGAATTATTAATGAATTTTATAATGACAGATAATGTATGGAATGAGGGGAGGGGGTTATTAACAACAAGCCACCTGTTGGGAGGTATGGATATTTTCTGGATTTACAGTTGTGATCAATAGCTGCTGATCCTTCTTGGATGCTTTCTCATTACAAAAAAAATATGTTAGAAATGCTGTGTTATCACTAGGATCCAGAATGGTTCTAAGCAAGCTATCTGAACTCATTTAAAACATCTGGTCGACAAGAGCCTCGCAGCAATCAACGTTGAAGGTACTTATGGCACTGTTTATTTTATGCAGGAACCATAAGAACAGAGTAGGGAGTGCTTTCTAAAATTTTGTTCTTTACAGATATACCTTATATCGCTTACAACGATGCAACGGGACAGAAGGGAGTAAATCCGTAGACCGAGTCAAGTCCGAGTCAGATCCGAGTCCGAGGCAGATCCGAGTCCGAGGCAGATCCGAGTCCGAGTCAGATGCCCGAGTCACCGCCGTTTACACGTAAGGCAGTTGTTTACTCCAGCCCTAGGTGAGTGAGCTCTCGTCATTTACTAACACTAATCTACTCTTGGAGACAATTATTTTTTTCTTTAAATTTCCGGTTAAGTTTATGTACAATAACAGTACAGTAGACTAACTTAAAAAAATTGCTGAATGTGGAAATACCACCGCCTGCGCATAACCAATCGTGGTTCCAAAGTTTAGTTTGTCCCAAGGTACCTCAGACAGAATAATGCTAAATAGCTTTCAGCCTGATCCCAAAGGAGATGTCTAAATCCCGAACGAGTGATGTCTAACCACGCGCTCGCTCAGTTGCATGCACGAATACGGTTAGTGTTTTCTCGATTTACGAAAATGTTCTTTTTGTGCCTAAACAAATATAAAATAAACTCTATATAATCAACCTACATTATGTGTATAGTGCATTCATAGAACTTCACACGTGCTTGGCGAGATTTCAGAACATTTTCTTCACCGAACAGCAGCTGTTGGAATTCTCTTTGAAAGGCTTAAGTTTGCAAACGAAGAATACCAAACTGAAGTGTAGCCAAACGAAAGAGGGGAAAAACAAAGAAAAATTAGTGATATTCCAGTGACTCGGTCATTTGACTCAGACTCGGACTTAACTCGGTCAACCGGTGAACTCGGACAGAAGGTACTGTACGAAATATGGGTAAATATTCTTCTGTGTGTGCCAAGCGCGACTCGGGATAGCTGCACGTAGCTGTTGTGACCTAGCACGTCAGCACGAATAAACTGGTGTGGTAATGGTTAATCTGGAAAAAAGCATGGTGGTTCTTACGGGTCATATGATAAACCATGTAAGTACGACCTTGTGTTCGAATAGGAAGAGTAGGCGGGTGAAGGGACGACCTAGTATGGACTTGCAAGAGTTAAAAGAGACAGTGAGGTGTTAGAAGGACTCATTGACAGTCAGACAGCAGATACACGATGAGCGGTATTTGGATATAATTTCGAAGATGCGTAGGAATGATTTGCTAGAAGAATTAAGACGTGAAGGTTTATACCATGTGCAGTTGTTTCACAAAGGCACCTTCTACTCAGTTATTCTAAGACGCTGAGTGTTGGTCCAGCTGAGGTTTGAACCCGCGACACCCGCTGAACAGTCAGGGGCTTAACCACTGAGCTAACCCATGTTAATCTAGTAATATACCGGTATTCTCTTTTATGATTCTTTTAGGCATACTTGTTCCATAATAATAATCAATGCTTGTAAAGACAGCAATGGCTTTGCTGTGCGAAATAACATGCATCTAATACTATAATAATTTACGTTAAACGTTGTAGGAAAGCGATTTTACTTCAGAGGATGTGGATGGACGGCATCACAGAAAACTACCGAGTGGACTGACGAACATAGACAATGGATAGAGACAATGGACGATCTCTGCTCCTTGATGTTTTCCAAAGATCACCTGAAGTATGAGTATACCCCAACGAGGTCCTGTCTAGTGGCTGATGAAGATCATCCAAGATTTGTGTATAATAATGATGACTGGGAGTTCCTATAATCCGAGAAATGTTTTCGTGACAAGTAAAGAAAATGCAAACAGGACATATTTCGTAAATCGAAGAGACAGCCTGTTGCAAAGGATGCAAAAGAGCGCTCTGTACCAGGATCTTCCGGCAGTCACAAACGATAACAAGGAACAGCAACTGATGAAACATTTTTATTTAATATTTGGTAACTACATTTAACTCTGAAATACCTCAATATTGCTGTATACAACCAGTGCAACCTCGCTATAACGAACTGCCAAGGGACCGAAAAATTGGTTCGTTATAGCGAGGTGTTCGTTATAGCGGAGTTTTTGTGTTGAAGCGGGTATTCGCACCCAGACATCAAATAGGGAGGGTGAGGGAGTAGCGATGGGAGAGGGGGTAAAAATTATCACAGTTGTACATGTAGTTTTGTTTTTGTGTCAGTGTGGGTATTCGCACAGGGAGGGTGGGGGTGAAGGAATAGGGATGAGAGAGGGTAAAATTGTGTCAGTTGTTGTTTTTGTGTTTAAGTGTCGGTATAGTTTGGGTGTCAAGGGGGTGGGTGAAGGGATGGGGGGTGTGTGAAAATATCACAAATAGGATTCGGTAGGATCTGGTAAATGGTTGTAGGGATGTTTGTGGGTATTAGTAATAAAAAAACAGACTAGGGTCTGATGTGTGTGTCTGTGTATACATACGGATGCAAACATATACAGTCACACTGACATGTGAATTATGTCAAGCCAGCAAAAATAAACGTAAATACAAATATATAAACACACATAGATAAAAAGTGTATACCTGAAGTGAAGATATATACATACATACATGTACATGTAAAAGTATGGATGTGTATCAACATAGATGGTGCTCGGATTGGGGTTTGATGTCTAGGGATCTAGGAGATCTTGGATAGCTTTCCCCGTATTGTGATTAAGTTTTTGTGTTGAAGCGGGTATTCGCACCCAGACATCAAATAGGGAGGGTGAGGGAGTAGCGATGGGAGAGAGGGTAAAAATTATCACAGTTGTACATGTAGTTTTGTTTTTGTGTCAGTTTGGGTATTCGCGCAGGAAGGGTGGGGGTGAAGGAATAGGGATGAGAGAAGGGGGTAGAGAGGGTAAAATTGTGGCAGTTGTTGTTTTTGTGTTCAAGTGCCGGTATTGATATCCGGATGTCAAGCAGGAAGGGTGAGGGAATGGGGATAAGGGAGGAGGGTGGAGGGTAATATTGTTGAAGAAACCATAGGTGGAAAACTATGTGGAAAATTGAGGCATGGTGGAAATTAGGGGATAAGTGGATTGAAAAAATGCAATAAATGATGGTGAAAGGAGTAAAATATGTTTTTGTATAAAGGAAGGAGGCCTATCAAGAAGCGGAAGGACTGGATATCCCAGGGCTGGGTGAACACTGGGTACACTGTGTGAATTATGAAAAACATAATTGGTTGTGAAAACATGCAGAGTGAGCCTGGACTCAAGGGAAAGCCATGAAAATGAGGAAATTGAAGGAGGAGAAGCATGGAAGCAGTGAGCCCGGAGGAAAAATAGATAACTAATTAAATGAAAGCAGTGTATCTTGGTGTTATTGAAAACAGGGTAATAAGTGGAAAAAATGATAAATTAAGTTAAAATGTGTAGGTAACACAGAGGAAAAAATGAATAAAGTGACGTTTATGATCAAAGGTAAATGTGTAGTTGGACATAAAAGTGGAAATGTATCTGTAGTGTAACAGAAGGGGAGAATAAACCAATGAGGGGTTGCCTAGGCCTGGGGAGAGGAGGAGCTTTGATTGTTGTGGAGGAATGTGGGAATTGAGAAATGCCAGATATACTGAAGGGACGGGCCGGTTACGGGATTGCTCAATATGTAAAGTCGTACTTATGTGGGAGAATATAAGGGAATATATCGGTTGAAAACGGTCGTATAAAACGTAGATGAAAGCGGAATGAAAGGAGTGGGGAAGGCAAACTATGTGTAATTAGTTCGGGGTCGTAAAATGACGAAAAATGACGAAGGTGGCTAAGCGGTAGATAACAATCCAAGACTGTGAACCGGGAAGGGGGCATGAATATAATATAATAAATAGATACATAAATAAATAGATAACTAAGATATTGATAGCTAAGGGGATGGGGACCCTAGTGAGCTCATAGGGGATAGAGCAAGTCCAATGGGCCATTCCATTTAATATGTGCACTCCCCCTATTGAGGGGTCTGGATATCCTATGGGGAGGGGGGGGGGGGGGGGTATTTTTTACACTATATCCCTGGGGGAGAGAGGGGAGGTTTGGAGTATATATCCTAGGGGAGGGAGGAGGGGGGCAGGAAACAACACTGGGAGTATGAGATGGGGGGGGGGGGGATGCGAGGGAAGAGAGGAGACACAGAGTGATATGCATGTATAAAGAGATCGTAATATAAACGACAGTACATCCCCCATCAGGATAATACATAAAAGACGAGAAATGAGCAGACAAAAATCTATTTTTCTCCGCCAAGTGAACCCTTCGCAGGGTTGGCTGAGAGCGGAGACCTTCCCCGCCTAGAACGTCCAGAAAGGATAGTCAAACTGAAACGCATATTTATAATGGCATTTGTCGAGCGTTTTCAACAGATCATAGAAGTTACATACCGCAAAGTCACTTTTCTGGGCCATTTTTGTAGGAAACGATCCAAAAGGTTGCGGTCCCAGCATCGTCAGACATACTGAGAGCTCATGAGCGAGCGATTTGAGTATAAAGGTAAAATGTTCAGCAACAACCAGGCCTTCCTGGTTGAGCGATTTGGCGGTTCAGTTGCGCCTTGTCTTTCTCTCTATTTTCTCTGCCCGAAATTATCTTTCGCTAAACTAGTTAAATTGAACACTTTTCCTGTACAAAAAACACCACACAACACTCAAATAACTACTCATCTTTAAAATGGGAATATAAAAGAATTAACAATAGTAAGGCGAATCAAGTAATCCAAAGATAATACTAAGTTAAATGCTAATTTATGCTAAGATGATACTAATTAATAAATACTAATTAAAACTGAGGTACGTAAATGAGGCACAATACTAATCAAACTATTATACAGTAGTAGTGAAGCTATAGCACTGTATTACTAGATGAACGATCTTTGTAAATACACTTTGTGGAGTATATCTTTTGGTCGAGGGTTTCACGTCGAACATAAAACCCTCGAACTTGACATAAAACCTAGAGGGTTCATTTTTTCCATTTGCGGCTTCAAAGGTCAAGAATTATTTTGTTTAATTGGAGTTTCCCTGCTAGCAGAGGTCTCTCTCTGTCTTGGTAAAAGGGAAAATAGGAGTGAGTGTGTGTCAAACTTTTTATTGAAAGAGTCAAAGTCCGGGGACATGGTGACGCTGCTGCAATTAAAATAGACAAGTATACATTAGGACCTTACGAACTTCTATGACTCCGGCCGGCATTTTGACATGTTTTTATCGCGATGATCTGCACGTGTTCCCCTCTACTAATCATCGTTTCAGGTTGCCATTTGATAATGATTTCGATGACATATAGATTCGAAATTTTTGTAAAACGTCACCTTAGACCATCTTTAGCTTTATCATAACCACCAGCATGTTTTAATTTAATACGGCCAACCAGCCTCAATCATTTGATTATTAGTTTGTTCCGTTACCGTGCTCGTACCGCATACTTGTATATATAGTATATGTGTTGGCATTCTACCTGCGGAAAAAAATCAGAAGAATTTTCGGTTGCCCGTTCCCTTGTATCGAAGGGAAAATTGACTTTTATTATGCGGCTCATATATCACTCATATCTCTATACAACCGCTTGAAAAAGGACTAACAAAACTGTATCGAACTGTTCGAACAATGAACTAATGCGATACGATGCAATTTTTGTTTACAAAAGGACAAAATACAGAAGATTGAAAAATGCTAAAATATCACTATTATGCCGGCGATATCGAGTTGAACACTCGAAGATCAATTCCATATCTCCGCGCGCCCATGTATTATTTTCTACTTTTTTATATATTTTTATTACCAGCACCCCGATGTGTATACCAAAAATATCAACACGTAATCAGACATAATTCGGCACGCTAGCTGTTAATATTTTTTTTATGTATACACCCCGAGTGAAGCCGGCACATCAAACCAAAATATTTACAAACGAAACCAGAGTTCTCGTAGATGTACTGTTGAACAATTTTTTTTATTTTTTTTAAATATATTAATTTTAACATATCCCGCCATCCGTATCCGTGTTTTACAAACACCCAGTGTAAAAAAACTCCCTGAAGCAGACGAAACGAGTCGGAGAATAAAAAAAATATTTACAAATGAAACGTACATGTGTTGCTAACCAGTTATTAATATGTTTTTAATGTAATATAATGATTTTAACATATCCACGTTTTACAAACACCTTTCCTTGACTTCGACTCTTTCAATTTAATAATAAGTTATCTTCTTGAAGTGTTGTGAAAAGGACACGCACTCACTCCTATTTGAAACAATATTGACATTTACAGAATTGCAAAATTTATGATAAATATGAACCCTCGACATATAACCTCGACGTGAAACTCTCAACTGGCTTGACCAAAAGATATAGACACCACTTTGTGATGTTATTCTCTTGCATCGTCCATTGATAACATATAATAAAATAGGTTTTGATCATCAAAGGAAATAAAGGACGAATTTAACAATAAATCATTTTAAATATTGATCTTTCAAGCTGTCTTCGATGGCAGTTCTAATCTTTAATTTTAGAAACATGTTAACGTTTTCTTCATTCTTTCATTTGATTTTCTGATTTCTTGTTCATTAGTTCTTTAAGCAAGCTCTTCTTGACGTCAAGCGTTTGCCTCAAGGCATCTTCTGCCTTTGATAGTTCCCTGTAATAAAACTTGTGTCTCTCCTCCTTTTCTTCCGTAGTCTTGACATTCACTGGGAAATTATCCCCTATCTTGACGTACAAATTGTTCAATTCACGACGGCTTTTTTCCAATGCCCGTTTGGCTATTTCCATACGCTTGAGGTTTCGCTCAACCGTGTCTTCCTTTACTTTCCTACCTTTGGCCACAACAGCCGTAAGATTGGGGTAATTCTTAAGTATTTCATCTATTTGTTCAGACGTCTCCATATTTTCTCTACTGATGAGATCTGCCTTGTAAATTCTCCAATTTTCGTGGAGAAGCTTGTCGATTTGATCTGCATCACATCTATCATATTTAGTATCACTACACAACTCTTCTGCGCTTTTATTCCAGAATGTTCTCCTTTCTTTCTCCTGACCTATGGCCTCGTCGATCTCTCTCTCTGTAAAGACGTGATGTTTTTGATGTTTTTGTCCCCCTCCCCTCCCCTCCCCTCCACCTGTGCAATGGGACACTTTCAAGTTTATTACCGTCTTCACACGATCACTGAAGTGTAACTTCAAAATGATTGAAATGAAATTTTCGAAACGCGATTTCAATACTAAATTATACCTCAAGCGGGTGCGAGTAACAAACACCGCCGGTAGATTTCTTGTCGGCGGCAGTTGTAGACAAGTTTCGACTGCCTCGTTGATTTCAAGTCTATAAATCGCTGGGAAGAATTTGCTTCTCGCTCTTTTTTGAGTTCTGAAGTTTATTACTAAACGTATTTGAAGAACCACATAACGTGGCTTAACTTTTAAGGTAACTGGAGGAAATATTTTGCCAATTCATCTGAGATATTTTACGATTTAAGATGGTAGTTCATATTTTAATATTTCATTTTGGGTGCGTTTCTTTGGGAGAATCCAAAATTGGATTCATGCTCTGGATCATACGGATTTGTGGCGCCCAAAGAAACGATGATCTGAAAACGGATTATTTTGCCATGGCAACTGCCGTTGAAATGCATGTACACGGCCCACAAAAACCACAAAAATGGCAGCCGCCAGTAATTTTGTTTGGTATGCCGCTAGCCACAAGTATTCTTTTCGAATCCTTTCCCAAAGAAACGCTTCGGATCATGAATCCATGTATCCGGATTTGGATTTGATCCTTCGAATCCATTCTGAGTATGGATTCAACGGATTCAAAATCCGTTTTCGGATTTGGATAAAGAAACGCAAAATCCATTTTTGGATTCAAGAATCCGGATTCGGATTCTCCCAAAGAAACGCACCCTAAATTAGTCAGTCGTTCTGCGGTTTTGAAATGTCAAACGTGTCTACAATGTGTCATTCTCCTGTCTACAACGAGATTAGATCCTCTAGTGCTACCAGAGTAGTTTGAATAATTTTTTTTGATGAAATTGCCAGAAACACATTTCCGGATGGAAAAGCCGACAGTCTCTTGGATTTTTACATCATAACTGGCTTCGTTCGTGTCTTAGAATCTAACTTGAGTATCAGGCCCTTTTTATCAGGCCCTTTACCGGATGTGAAAATGTCAGGTCCGCGCGAGCTTACTTTGAAATCTGCACCTAGCGAACAACGATTTGCTATCTCAAATATCTCTTGTAATAACGAATGAAATGGATTTCATAAAAGCAGTTAGAAGCGCTTTACATTTCTTACCAAATATTCACTTAAAGCAGCTCAAAAACTTTGTCTCGAAGGCTTGAAGGTCTTACATTTTCTTTACAGAGATCGAAAAACTTTGATGTATAAAAATCCGGTCGACATATCAAAACAAAAATTCCCGAAGCTCCTGATGACGGTTATGTCAATTTTTCGAAAACCGGAAATAAATGTCATTGGTTAAAAAGTGATGGCTCGATGGGTTGTTTACCACTCAAAATTTCCCAAACTGAATTTCCCGATTGGGAAAACGTTTACCATTTGTACACAAACCGTTCCAGATGAGAAACGCTCGGCATAAGGCCTGGAACTGGTACGACCGACCGGGAATTGTAAATGGTACACGATTTCCCATTCAGAAATTCCGGTTGGGAATTTTGGACTACTTTTTCAGACGTTCCATTAATTTCGGAACGTTTACCATTTACATTCCACCCGAAATTTCCGGAATTTCCGTGTAAATGGTAAACAACCAGGCTCTCTTCTCTTTTCTCTACGAGCCTGATACTCGGGTTACTTAGAATTTTGAGATGAAATTGCTGCTTGTTTCAGGCGGAAAATGTTTTGCTTTTTTGGTTGGAGACTTGAGTCTTGATATGAATCTTTCGGAAATTAGAGCAAAGGTTACACTCGTTCTCAATAACACGTGCAGGTTCGAAACGAAACTCCTGACTTCGAAGTCGTTTCTGGTGGATGTCAATCAAACGGTTTCCATGGAGTTTGAAGTGAACCGTTGTGTGAGTAAATTCGGGAAACTAGCATTTTATAAACATGGCAAAGTCTTTCCCAAAGTTGCTTAGATGGAGAGTAATCATGCTTAGAGCCAAGGGTTTGCAAAATAGGGAAATCACATAAACTTTATGTGGGAGCGAGCGGTTTGTGTATAAGATCAAAATAGGGAAATCGCATAAACTTTATGTGTGAGCGAGCGGTTTGTGTATAAGATCAAAATAGGGAAATCGCATAAACTTTATGTGTGAGCGAGCGGTTTGTGTATAAGATCAAAATAGGGAAATCGCATAAACTTTATGTGTGATCATGAGCGAGCGGTTTGTGTATAAGATCAAAATAGGGAAATCGCATAAACTTTATGTGTGAGCGAGCGGTTTGTGTATAAGAAATCTGATTGTTTATATAGCTTCAAAGGTCTTGGAAAAAGGATTATAGTTATTTTTATTCATCCAGTTGCAGATATGCTCCTTATAAGAGGTTTTATCGAGCAATACCCTCGAGCTCTACCTCGACGAGCTCCAGGCATGGATACAACATTCGACAGGGCAAATATTCTTTTTGAACCTCTCAGGACATGGATTATCGGCAATGCTCTCCACTCTCGACTGACATTTCGGTGAGGAATTCAAGCAAATAACAATCGTTTTTCGGCTTAGTATCCGCCATATCTCTACCTATGTCGCCTCAAATTACTTACGATTTCGTTGACATCCTACACTATTTATGTTTCCTCCACATTTTTATTTAGCATGCAGACCAGTGTTGCCATAGAAATATAGTTGAGTGACATCCACCAAATTGACGTTTTCCGTTGGAAATTCAATTTCGAACCTGCACGTGTTATTGAGAACGAGTGTAACTCTGCGTCAGTTAGTGGAAAAGGACGATGGGAGCTTACAGTTGTATGTACTCCAGTTTGCAGAAACCGAGACAACCCCTAGTACGCGAAAAAAAACAGATAATGAGATTAAAACTAACCAAGATAAAACCGATGATAAAAGCGCAGAGAGAGAAGACAATAATGCAGAGAAGAGCGCATCCTTGCATTATTCGAATGCAAAAGTAGAATTGTTTACGGATGAAGAAATAGTTAGCCAACGTTGCTGGTTGGAGAGAGAGAGACGAAAATACTGGAATTCGAAATTTAACAACTACGCCTCTCAAAAGATGTAGAAAAATACAAAAAGACGGAAATGGTTGGAGTCATAGATACAGCTTGGACTTTTAAAAAGGCGAAACTTCTAAAAATAAGAGCTTCGGAGTTACAAGTTATGCAAGAAAGGTTCAAAACTCTTTACAGTGAGTGGTACCCTACCATGAATAAAACAAGTACAGATACACTAACTCCTTCCGACAAAATATCCAAAAATCAGGAATCAGTGTCTAAGCTCCTATTTTTTATCCAGAGTGACAATGATAAATTGCTGGGCATGAAATCTAAAACAAGCAGAGCGCAAGCGGAAAAACAACTACATTGTTACTTACAGGAGTTAAAACGAGCTAGCGACTCTCTCTTCAAGGCCCTTGCAATTCAGGAGACGCGGCTAAAGAAATTTGAAGCAGATCAACTAAAATGTCTCGAACTGGAGGAGTCATACATTGGAGAGATTTTAACATTGGAAGAGGAACAAGATATCGCAGCAGAAATACCTTTAGAAAATGGAGGAGCCAAAATGGATAGCTGAGTACGAGACATAATTTCCCTTTACGGTTAAAATGATTCAGAACATCCTTGGGATCGGGCGGGAAACTGGGGATTCATTGGCCGGATGTCGAACAAAAAAAATGGATTATCGATGCATATACTGTACCAGGGGACATCATTTTGCAACGCAACGATGTTTATCTGCAGATGAGTAAAGCCATTTGCGACGAAGCAACTACAAAACTATGTCGGCGGGAATTTCCCGCCATAAGGCAGAATATTGCACGCTATTTGTTATACATTCCTAAAATTATTCACATTCGGAAGACATAATTGTTATGAACCCTCGACCAAAAGAGATTCCCTCGTCTTGGTAGTGATAATATGGGGTTAAGGCCACACTCCCGTGGGGACACTGCACAAATATTATACTGACATTTGTTGATAATTTTGTCGTTGTCCGCCCATACTGAACCGGCTGATGGCGGGCAAAATAGCTGAAAATACTATAAGCTACGAGAGTAGGATAACTGTAAAGACTTGTCATTCGTATTAAAGATCGACGGAACGGAATGAACTGGTAAAATTTCATGTTCGCATGCCGAGATATCAGTAAAGCATGTTGTTGGGGTTGAATAGTCCAGTTCGCGGTAAATTCCGACATTTTGAAAGGGGTGCAAACATGCCGCGCGCGAAATACAGGGTGCGTTTCTTTGGGAGAATCCAAAATTGGATTCATGCTCTGGATCATACGGATTTTGTGGCGTCCAAAGAAACGACGATATGAAAACGGATTATTTTGCCATGGCAACTCCCGTTGAAATGCATGTACACGGCCCACAAAAACCACAAAAATGGCAGCCGCCAGTAATTTTGTTTGGTATGCCGCTAGCCACAAGTATTCTTTTCGAATCCTTTCCCAAAGAAACGCTTCGGATCTAGCCTGTACACAGACCTCCGTAATCCCTTCAAAGGAAGGAAAAGGTGGTCTGTACTACGGATGAGTTAGGGGCCGTCGACATATTCGAAATTCCCCGCTTAACGCACAACGGACGTTTAGGGGGGAGGGGGTAAGGGTATGGACGTTAGTGTGGGGCATTTAGAACAAACACTTTTTCATCAATAGAAGTACACTTTTTAATCAAACGTTTCTAGTCAGCTAGACTACATTAGAGCGCAATTTCTGTTGAATTTCCCGGAAATTTCAACAAGGTCTTTTGATTAGAAGTATCGTGAAATACCTCAAACCTCCAGGTAAGTGGAACTCAGTTTTATAGTCGTGTCCGAATGAGTATTTTAGTCAAGATCCGAAATGAGCTCGTACAGGAATTCGAGGTACTGACTGACTGTACAGTTGCAGCTATTAAAGCTTTAAGCTTGTTTTATACTTTGTTTATAAGTGAACTCCCGTGTATTTCATTACTGTTTTCCCTGATCTAAAAAAAGCATAAAACAATGGGTGGACGTTAAGGGGGAGGGGGGGGGGGAGGGGGTCTGACCTTAACGTCCGTTGTGCGTTAAGCGGGGCATTTCGAATATGTCGACGGCCCCTTAATCGTGTTCCGACATAATTTTGCATAAATTACATATCGATTTCCATTGGCCGAGAAACACTAGACGGTACACATTGTAGATTTCAGATTGTTCATTTGCTATTGTTAACTGCAATGCAAGGACGCGCTGGGACGCGTGGGAAATAAAATAAATTCCCTTCTTCGATAGCCTATATACACAGACCTTCGTAATCCATTCAAAGGAAGGGATTTGGAGATCTTTCTATCCTCGAGGAAGTGGAAGATTGGATGGATTCGTGAGTTTGAGAACCACGTGAACTCGAGGTTTGAGTAGTCGCGCTCGTAAGCAACTCGCCTGCCCTGACCGCCGAGGCTATTGATATTGCTTCTGGTTGATCGTCTCCCACAGCCATTCGCTTTGCAAAACGATCTCTTGAATATGGACTTTCTTTTCGTTTTGAATAACTAGACGATATCTGAAGAAGAATTTCGTTTGTTCCCTGCAAATTCTTTCAAACTTCCTAGCTAGGCACTTTCTGCATATATGTTGAGGCCGACTTTTTACTTGAAATTCGAGAGAAATAATTTATTCCCAGACTTAAAATGCAGCAGTTCCATGAACGATATTCTTATCATTTTTTTCTCGATATTAACCGAGTACTGGACACAAAATGACATAGCAATTCGTCTTAATACAATTCCAAACTAGAGTGAATCGAGCTCGGATTTTCCCACGGAGCCATAACTAAGGTCAACATAACCGCTAAGCCAATCAGCACCCGCTATGAGGCACCAGCCAATCAGCGACTGGTTACAGCATTCCTGTAACTATCCACGTGACCTAGAACACGATTAACTCATCCGTAGTACAGACCACCTTTTCCTTCATTTGAAGGGATTACGGAGGTCTGTGTACAGGCTATTCGGATCATGAATCCATGAATCCGGATTTGGATTTGATCCTTCGAATCCATTCAGAGTATGGATTCAACGGATTCAAAATCCGTTTTCGGATTTGGGTAAAGAAACGCAAAACCCATTTTTGGATTCAAGAATCCGGATTCGGATTCTCCCAAAGAAACGCACCCACAGTGTTTGTATGGGAATCGATGGGAATCCGATGCCAAATAAAATCCGTAAAATCGAATTTCTGAAATATTCTTCAGATACAAACTTAAGATACCAGGAAAAAGATTAACATATCGAGGGATGTAGCTGTGTAAATTTTCACGCGGAATTCGACTCGTTTTTACAGACAATGGGAAAACGGTAGTCTAGAAACCTAAGACCTAAGACCTAAGACCTAAGACCTAAGACCTAAGACCTATGACGTAGAAACCTAAGACGTAGAAACCTAAGACCTAGAAACCTAAGACCTAGAAACCTAAGACCTAGAAACCTAAGACCTAGAAACCTAAGACCTAGAAACCTAAGACCTAGAAACCTAAGACCTAGAAACCTAAGACCTAGAAACCTAAGACCTACAAACTTTATTTTTAGTTTTGGTATTCGAGTGTTTGGCAAGCGAAATTCGTGAATCGCCGAGTTCCATTTAATAGGGCATTAACTAGTCTGTTCGTGTTTACATTTTTGAAATTACAAACTCATCTCTTGAAAGCCTTGCGTTTTGTCACTGAAATATCCATCTTTGCATAAATGAAAGAATGATCACAATTTAATGGTGGGCTATGCGTACCAGAGTAAACAAAATAACCAGGAGCATTGGTAATAATAAGGAAAGACTTATTTGTATGGCGAAATATTGTACTAGACTTAGATAATACTTCCCTAAGATGCCGTCGCTAGCTTTTATTCCACTCAGTTCGGTGGAGAAATGAGCTTACGGTAAAAGACCTACGAACCATCTAATAAGGGATATATTTATACAACTGCTTTTTTGTTTTGGTATTTTTTTTTTTTTTTGCAAAAATTTACGTTGTCTACAATCTCTCGGGTGGGTCAGTGAACCGGCAGAAAAGAGGCGGATACAACGTAGGCTTACGCACTGAGTGCGAAGAAAATATTAGTGTTGCAGTCACATTGAGCATGCATCAATCTCCTTCAGACAGTACATTTGCCACTGGCCAATCAAAAGAGACTGTTCCCACGCTTGAGCCAAGACTAAGTTGTATATTTCATAGTATTTCTGATTAATAAAAACTGTTTCTGGACGACGGTAACACGAATATCTTATTTTCTTCGCTCTCATTGGAGAGAGATTAGAAAACCAAAGAAAATAAGGCTCTGCTAATCCTCTGCTAGCATGGTATACGTTTTTCCCACAAAAGATGAAAATACTCAGGTAGCAGATCAACGCGCGGGAAGCCAAAACAATGCTTCAGTCTGATTGGATGAAATTGAAGTCTGACTTGGATACATGTAACAGTATTTATAGATCGTTTTCAGTCACGTGACCATATTTCAATTGGCCGCCATCTTGGAGCACATGATAGTGTAAACAAAGTGAAGCTTCGGTGAAGTGTAGCGATGGGTTTGTGCACGATCGTCGGTTGTGGGACCCGTACTGGTCGCGACAAGGGCTTGTATATGGCGAGAATTCCTTCAATAATAAATAATCAAGGTGAAGAAGTGAGAAAATTGTCTGAGGAGAGAAGAAGGAGATGGATTTCGGCGATCAGTCGGGCAGATCTAACAGACGCCATCTTGGAAAACGGCCGCGTGTGTGGAAAGCATTTCATTTCTGGGAAACCCGCTAAACTTTGGGATAGATTTGATCCAGATTGGGTTCCAACTCAAAGCCTTGGTCATGGGAAGTTCGAAGATTCAGTGGAGAAGCTCCAGGCCGGTTTTGAAGCTGCCTTTAAGCGAGACGAGAGAGTGAGAGAACGTGACTTGAAACGAGCGGCCACAGAAGAAGAAAAGCGGCTCAAAGAAGAAGTGGAGGCTAAAAAGCAGAAGTTAAATGAGCCAGGGGAAAAGGTAATGGATCTTTCATTTGACTTTGAACCAGATTTTGAACCTGAAACTGGAACAGCGACTCAAACGGAGGAGTTTGATTATATGTTTCACACCCCAAATGCGAAGCCATTTGATGAGGATTATTTTGCAAACAGCGATGACAAGGTTCGTTTTTATACGGGTTTGCCGGCTTTTGATGTACTTCAGACAGTGTTCCGGCACGTTTCAGGGCATGTAACAAGGAAATCACCCACACTGTCAAAGTTCCAAGAGTTTGCCCTCACCCTCATGAAAATTAAGCTGAACGTACCGATGCAAGATTTGGCTTACCGGTTTGGGGTTTCTCTTGCATCGGTGTCAAGAATATTCACAGCATGGATGATCAAGATGGATGTGAGACTAGCTCCATCAGTAAAGTGGCCAGAGCGTGAGGATCTTTGGCGAACAATGCCGCAATGTTTCCAATTTTCCTTTGGCAATAAGGTCACCGTGATCATCGACTGTTTTGAAGTTTTTATTAACAGACCTTCAAATCTAATGGCAAGAGCTCAGACTTACTCAAACTACAAGAGTCACAATACCGTGAAAGTCCTGGTGGGCAATACACCCCAAGGAAGCATTTCCTTTGTATCTGAAGCTTGGGGAGGCAGAACATCAGACAAATTTATTACGGACCACTGCGGAATTCTAAAACTGCTAGTGCCTGGAGATTTGGTGATGGCCGACAGGGGCTTTACAATTAAGGAAAGCCTCATGTTTCACAAAGCAGAACTGGCAATCCCGGCCTTCACCAAGGGAAAAGACCAGTTGGACCCAGTAGACGTAGAAAACACCAGGGGTATTGCCAATGTACGGATACATGTAGAAAGAGTAATTGGACTGCTTAGAAGAAAGTACACAATTCTTTCGGCAACTTTGCCAATTGATTTTTTACAGTCAGATAAGAATGGTTCCCAGGAAGCTAGAGTACCTATGATCGACCGAATCATAAGGGTGTGTTCTGCTTTGACCAACTTTTCAAAAGGCATTGTTCCGTTCGATTAGAGTTCTAGAATCTTATTTCCTAGATGAATTACTGAAAATAATGTGTTTCTTAAAAAAATCCATACCCCCTATGGAAGGGTGCCGATATTGGCCCCCTACCTTCTGGAATTTCCAGGAGTTCTTTAGTGAGTTTATTTGTATGACAACTTCTTGCAATGTTGACACCCCCCACCCTCTGGAATTAAAAAGAACCCTTCCATGGGTGGGGTGGGGTATGGTTTTTTTGGGGAAACATACAATGAGATATTCAAATGATAAGCCTCATGCCTAACCTAAACATGCAGCATTATATTTTCATCGAGTTAGACTACTCTTGTAAAGCAGATTTCATGTGCATGTCAACACTCTTGAAACACTAAATCATTTTTCATGATAATTTTCTTATGTTACATGTATGTTTTGTGTCACTTGTTTGCGTCATGCATAATTATTGGTGTTTCTGTACCAGCATAGACGAGGACAAATTAGATTCAAGTAGTATTTATTTTTACTAACAGTACTGACTAGTGTTACAAACATCAGAGTAACCAGCAGATTGTGTCAACATACATAATTTATCTATTGAGTCTGCTATGTGGCTCCAACTTACTTTTGTTATAAGTGAATTTCCTTAAGAAGTACAAGTGGTAGGGAAAGGGATCATAGCCCCCCCTTTCAGGCAACCTAATAAGTGTGGGCGCATCTGAACAATATTGTATCTTACATTCATTGGATTCTTTCCATGAACCAAGCTTGTTGCAAAAGCTATAGAAAATATACCACAGTCAGAACCGTTGATTTGTCGTTGCACTGTAATGCAGCGAATGCCTTTGAATGCTGGCCCAGTCAAATCATATGCTAGTCTTAATAACTCTTGTGACACTGGAGTTGACAAACTGTCATATACGTCAACATAACCAGGAGGACTATGTATCGAACTGAAACACACCCAGTGATTATTATTAATGTGAACTATTTGAATAAATGGTCCTGTCATTATATCAAATTGGCGGATCGGGCCAAGCGTGGGCCTTTGAAATCCCTGTATGCCTCTACTTATCTTTTTTAGCATTATTTGGGCCTCATGAATGACAACACAGTCCAACCATCCACTCGGGGAAGTAACAAGACCATATTCATAAGGCCCCAATTTTCCTTCAGGCTCATATTTGCCCAGAGAAGGCCTGTTTACATAAACACTCTTGACGCATTGAACTCCTGTGTGTGTGGTGTTTGGTGTGGAATGTGTGACTGTAGGCTTGGTGTTTGGTGTGGATTGTGTGAGTGTAGGCTTGGTGTTTGGTGTGGATTGTGTGAGTGTAGGCTTGGTGTTTGGTGTGGATTGTGTGAGTGTAGGCTTGGTGTTTGGTGTGGATTGTGTGACTGTAGGCTTGGTGTTTGGAGTGGATTGTGTGACTGTAGGCTTGGTGTTTGGTGTGGATTTTGTGAGTGTAGGCTTGGTGTTTGGTGTGGATTGTGTGACTGTAGGCTTGGTGTTTGGTGTGGACTTTGTGACTGTGGGCTTGGTGTTTGGAGTGGATTGTGTGGTAGGCTTGGTGTTTGGTGTGGATTGTTTAACTGTAGGCTTGGTGTTTGGTGTGGATTGTGTGACTGTAGGCTTGGTGTTTGGAGTGGATTGTGTGGTAGGCTTGGTGTTTGGTGTGGATTGTTTAACTATAGGCTTGGTGTTTGGTGTGGATTGTGTGACTGTAGGCTTGGTGTTTGGAGGGGATTGTGTGGTAGGCTTGGTGTTTGGTGTGGATTGTTTAACTATAGGCTTGGTGTTTGGTGTGGATTGTGTGACTGTAGGCTTGGTGTTTGTGGAGTTGCTGATAGTGCATGTAGGACATAACCAATGTTTACTGTTGTTAGGCATCCTTTTTCTGCCTAGACATGGTAAGTGAAAGAACTGCCCAGAGGCACAGTTATAATTTGTACATTTCACTAGCTTGTCTGCTTTTTTCGGGGCCATTTGGCAAGTACAAATTGTATCCAGCTTTAACGCCTCGCTTGTGTTACTAGAGGATTGCTGCTTTAAGCCCCCTCGCTTGAATTGTGGTAATGAACTGCAATTAGGGCAGTACCACGTCTTGGGAATACCATCAATACCTAAGCATGACAGGTGAAAATCCACTATCGGGCAGTTAGGATTGAGGCACTTGACTGTAGCCTCATCAGTGTTCTTCTGCCTGCAGTAGCAAACAGCATTAGTTGGTGGAGGATCATTCGCAGTAATGTTCACCCTTCTGGTGTACCAGTGAGCAAGTACCTCTGGAAGAACACAGATTGTCCAAAATGTCTGCAACTTTGGGAGCACTTTAGCCCAGTGATCCTCGTCAGGAAGAATCTTTTGGTACGTCAGCGCAACCTTATCAGAATCAACAGCACAAACTACAAAGTATGCATAGTTGCGCTTAACAGTGAAGAGCTGCTGTTGGACCTGGTAGTAATACTCATGGGTTGTCTTGAGAACAAACTGCCCGGCATTGTTCTTGGCAAGACAAGATGATGGCTTCAACACATAAGAGTCAAAATCACAGTTGTCTATGCAGATGGGGCACTTGATTTCCCCACACCCTTCACCGCAACAATCACAAGACCACATGAAATCTGGCGTGGCATGTATCCATGGATAATCTTTGTTTATAAAGAGACCACATTTCACAATTTTAAAGTTCACATGCGAGTTTTTCATCACTTCCTCAAAAGCAGCAATTGCAGTGGCTTCATGGGTGCAGCCATGTCGAGTAGCCTTGGTGCTTATTTTGGTAAGTTCGGGGTAGCAAATTATTTGGATAAGGGACTGTGATGGCAATGCAGGATCAGAATGTGCTGCAGCCTTACTTTGCGAGGAACCAATTCTTCCTGCCCTATGCTTAAAGAAATTCGTCCCACTTGACTGCGTCACAGTGTCCCTTTCTACCTGATCGATTTGCTCTTGCGTTATTTGGATAGTTGTACTCTGGCAGACTTTAAGAAGTTCATTGTAAGGCAATTTTAGATTGTCTTTATTAAATAAATCCATCACAGTTGGAATTTTACGGCTGGGCAGAACATAACTGTCTGCATAGGGAGGTACTAAGCTTAGCACTACGGGCTTTGTTTTGCAGTGGCTTAGCTCAAGGTAAAACATGTCCATTTCCGCCTGTGTAGGAGTTGGCACTTCCGCCTCAGACTTCGCGTTCAACGGGGCTTCAGTGCAGATCTCTGGCTCTTCAGAAAGCTGGAATTCTTCGGTTATATTCTCGATACTTGTATCTAGGTCTGCTTTCATTTTTCTTGCCGATTTAAAGTTAATGTCACAGACCCTAGCGTACTGTACATCGCTGGCAAACTGCGGTAAAATCCAAGCGCACTTCATTTGAGTGCAGCTTAGTGGACCATTGATTTTTGTCCATGCCTCAAGATAAAAAAGGACACTTGCGATATGGGAACATGATTCGGCCAACCCTGCTTTACATCCCAAGCAGTGAGCGCAATTGATTGTGCCCTCTTTCTCAGTTATAATCCAAACCGGAATCAATGCATCGTTCATGCGCTGAGAGTGTCGCACTTTGGCAAGCACCACAAACTTGTTCGCCACAATGTGCCCTTGAACACTTGAAACAAATCCTGAAACCATCTGATTGTAAGCCTCTAGACTTCTGAAAGACTTGAATTGCTTTTGAGTGTAAAAACTGGTTTCGAGAACCAAGTAACAAAGTACATCTGTTGATTCAACAGGCGGTAGGCAGTCGGGATCAAGTGTTTCCCCTCTATCAGGACAGGGTCGATACCAATCGCCGAAATCTTCTGTAAATAGCGATCTCTGACCTTGGAATCAAGTTTTTTGGCGTAAGGAGATACGAAAGGAGAACTTAGATTGCCAGTGTTGGCGTCAGGAAGAGGAGATTTAGAAGTATTGTCGTTAAAAGGCATCATAAACTTGCGATAATTCGTATTTTGGCTTGTGTTTACATGTATTACTATCGGAATCACGTGACCTAGATGTGCTCCAACATGGCGGCGTGTTTTTCTGTGACGTCACATGAAAACGATCTATAGTTGAGAAAATGATTTTAAAAGCTGTTCAAAAGCCCATAAAAAATTTAACGAGCTATTACGTCTCGTCTGTTTTATTAAGTGAATAATTCTGTTACAAATTAAAACGAGAAAGTTTATGTAATTTATGTAAATTGGTTTGCGTTTCCGGTTGGCTGTAAATTGAGCACCTAGAAACCTAAGACCTAGAAACCTATAAAGACCTAGAAACATATAAAGACCTAGAAACCTATAAAGACCTAGAAACCTATAAAGACCTAGAAACCTATAAAGACCTAGAAACCTATAAAGACCTAGAAACCTATAAAGACCTAGAAACCTATAAAGACCTAGAAACCTAAGACCTTAACTGTTGGGGCTTACTGTACTTTGCAAACTGTATTTTGTATATCTAAGACCAGTTCACAGGAATTCGATGCCAAATAATTTCCGTAAAATCGGATTTCTGACTGAAAGCATGGGTCATCTTTTTTAAGATCCATGCTGGAAGCGTGCAATCGTGTTTTCAGTTTTCCATACATTTGTCGAAACAATTTTTCGAACAGGAAATGACATGAACAAACTAGGAGGACAAAGAAGAATTATATTGAACCGGAAAAAGAATGACAGAACAAGAAAATCGAACGAAACTGAACTCTGAGTGGAAATTATAAAATTGACCGGGCCCCTGTGGAAACATCAACAAAGAGTGAGTTTCATTGGAAAGGCGATTCTCGTCCAGAAACAGTTTTCTTATCAGAAATAATATGAAATATACAACTTAGTCTTAGCTCAAGCGTGGGAACAGTCTCTTTTGATTGGCCAGTGGCAAATGTACTGTCTGAATGCATGCTCAATGTGACTGCAAAGCCTACGTTGTATCCGCCTCTACTGACCCACCCGAGAGATTGTAGACAACGTAATTTTTTGTACAAAAACAAGAAAAAAATACCAAAACAAAAAAGCAGTTGTATAAATATGTCCCTTATTAGATGGTTTGTAGGTCTTTTACCGTAAGCTCATTTCTCCACCGAACTGAGTGGAATAAAAGCTAGCGACGGCATCTTAGGGAAGTATTATCTAAGTCTAGTACAATATTTCGCCATACAAATAAGTCTTTCCTTATTATTACCAATGCTCCTGGTTATTTTGTTTACTCTGGTACGCACAGCCCACCATTAAATTGTGATCATTCTTTCATTTATGCAAAGATGGATATTTCAGTGACAAAACGCAAGGCTTTCAAGAGATGAGTTTGTAATTTCAAAAATATAAACACGAACAGACTAATTAATGCCCTATTAAATGGAACTCGGCGATTCACGAATTTCGCTTGCCAAACACTCGAATACCAAAACTAAAAATAAAGTTTCTAGGTCTTAGGTTTCTAGGTCTTAGGTTTCTAGGTCTTAGGTTTCTAGGTCTTAGGTTTCTAGGTCTTAGGTTTCTAGGTCTTAGGTTTCTAGGTCTTAGGTTTCTAGGTCTTAGGTTTCTAGGTCTTAGGTTTCTAGGTCTTAGGTTTCTAGGTCTTAGGTTTCTAGGTCTTAGGTCTTAGGTTTCTAGGTCTTAGGTCTTAGGTCTTAGGTCTTAGGTTTCTAGACTACCTGGGAAAACTGAAAAACACGATTGATGTAAAGATATGTGACAGACTTGTAGTTCTTCTAGGACAAACGGGCTATGAAGCTGAATTCAGGAAGATATATAGAGATGAATAATCGCTTAGCGAGCTTTTAATTATTACATGAAAGAAGTTTACATCAAGATTTGATTGAAAGACATTGGACTTGCATGGTAAGTCCTCTAATTCTGTGATTTTGATGCCTAAATGTTGCAATCTCTGGAGCGATTATAGAATACCCCGCCACTTTTCGAAGCTATGTTATTTAGTTAGTGCTACCGTGGTACCGCAGTCGCGATAGCTTTTTTAGAACGAAGGATATCGTTTTTTTTAACGAAGGATATGAACTAAGTGGCAACGCAGTCCCATTGTCGACGCATGAATATTAATATCTGTAAGACGTTGAACTAAGTGGCAACGCAGTCCCATAAAGTGCGCAGATACGGTGGCGGATATGTTAAAATTAATCAGTATATTTAAGAAAATAAAAAAGAATTGTTGAGCAGTACATCTACGAGAACTCTGGATACGTTTGTTAATATTTTGATTCTCTTCTACGCGTTTTGTGTGCTTCACTCGGGATGTATACATACAAAATTATGTTATTACGTGTTGATATTTTTGGAGTATATATCTGGTTGCCGCTAATAAAAATATTAGATAAATCAGGGACTGGTCGGAAAAATCACACAGTGTTTTATTCGCATGTTTTTAACATTTGGAAGACAAATTAAACCAATGTTTTCTAATGAATTATCGGAATTTCTTAAAAGTCTTAGGTGACCGGGCATATTTGGGTTAGGTCGGCGGAGATGATAAATAAGTAGCATATGAGTGAAAATGCCTTTTATTTGTACGACACATACTTCGTCGTCCGGACGTCGACATATTAATAACTTAGTGTTACAATAGTAAGAGGTCTATTGCATTGAAAGTAAAACGCAACGTGAATAAATAATAAGTTAACAAAAGTGCCCAGTACAGCACGCTTTTTTCCCAAGGTCGAAATCATATAGGACCTTACCATACCGTAACTTCTATGACGCCGGCCGGCATTTTGACAAGTTTTTATCGTAATAATCTGCACGTGATGTTTCAAATTCCTCCCTGATAAGTCGTTATATTGATAATGATTTCGATGACATAGAGATTCGAAAATATTGTAAACGTCACCTGGGACATCTTTATTTAATACGTCCGGTTGCTAGTTTGTTCCATTACCGTACAGCGTATCAGTAAAAAAAATTTTTATATACGAGGCCTATATGTCGGTTGGGATTCTAACAGCGGCAAAACTCAGAAAAAGTCCCCGTTGCCGGTTCCCTCTATTTGACCCCGTTACCACAATTAATATAACATGCATCACGTACATAGACGGATTACTTTATGAAATTTGCGTGCGTACCATTTTTATGTATGAAGTTTAATGATACTTCACAACGATTGTATAAAACTCGTGCAAACTTTCCATATTTTTTTTTATATATTTCATATATAGGTACTGAAATTGCATAACCATCCAGTTTCTAGATAATAACTTATCTTTGTACAATATCGATGCTTTTCGTTTCTATCATTTGAAACTTTTTGTGAAGCGGTTGACAATTCGGTACCGGCGGAAAATTGTCTTTGTCTGTTGCTTGTTGAATTTTCAGTCGCTCGAACTGTTTTGGAAGATCTCATTCAACCCAACTGGCGGCACGTTCTCTACCTTTCTGGTCTCACATTTAGTTATGTCGGTCTAATGATAGTGTTATTTCTTTTGAACTTTTTAAGTTTTCATTTATTCGGCGTTTTGTGACAATGTCCGTAACATATATGTCGCTAGTGGATTTTCGTCATTCGCGCTTATGATTGGACGAACGACAGTTTTTCACCAGTGAGATCACCGTTCACTTTCTGATTGGCTGTTAAAATTTACGTATCATTTATATGCGCGCGATTTTCCTTTATATTAGTGAATCTCAGTATCTCAACTCTCCCCAGCGGTTTCCTTCTCCTCGACTGCACCGCAGGCAAACCCGATTTTACTTTTTACGTTGCCCACGCGCAATGGGGTCTTGAATATTCGTTAGGTTTCCCATAACCGTATATCTTTTGTAATTTTTAGATAAGATACGTCAACTGAGTGAGCTATACCTGTTCTGTTTTTTTATCTTCATTTCTTCCAGAGAATTGGGAAAAGTCTTCGCTCTCGTTTCATTTCCTAAAAGTCATGGCATCTAATGATTCAGAAAACGATTTGAGGCGTTTGCAGACATTGTCATCCTCCGCTAGTGTCCAAGAACTGCAGAAACTTGCACGAGAAATTAAAGTGAAGTATAATCGACCCATTGATTTGGTAAATGCTGGAAAAATTCAAATGCCAATCAGAATGACTGATAAAACTGCCTTGATGGTATTAGATGAGAAAGATCACACGGAAGGAATTTCGCCTATCAAAACGACAGGAAATGGAAACTGCCTCTATAACGCTGCTAGCATCGCGATATGCGAAACCGAAATTCTTGCTAGGGAATTAAGACTGCGAACCGCGTTAGAATTACTTATTCATCGTGATTTTTATGGATCGCATCCCGTTGTCTCGTCTATGAATGTAGCTACTCAGTCGGGGGCAAGATGGTCTAAAGAGGGAATGTACGATGCAGTAATATTCAGCAACCGCGCCTCGCAAAAGATGGCAATTAGGGGAGGTTTCCAAAGAGCTCTAGAAGAGGAAATATGCAACACCCTGCACAACTACAGATACTCTGGGTTACTACAAATTATGGGTTTAGCGTCTGCAACTGCATGTGAAATTAAGATGATTTACCCTGACAAGAGACATTCAATGTTGCCTTTGTTGAGTGCCTTATACAGCCCACGAATTGGTGGAACCCAAGTGCCAAGGTTAACAATTATGTGGACGGACATGGCTGGTTGGTTTGACAGATCAAAGGAGTTCCGTGTGAACCATTTTGTACCACTATTAGATGTCACGGCCGAAACAAACGAGTGGACGACGGTCTCGAGAAAACGGCAATCCTTGGGGTCTATGAAATATGATTCAAGCCTGAAAAGGAAATACCGTGGTTTTCACAAGAAGAACAAGGGATCATTTCAGTCAAGTTCGTCGCCAAAGTTGAAGGATTTTTTCAGTTCAAAAGACTGGCCTGCAGGTGGTACAAAGCGAGCTCGTATCACGTCATTGAAATCAAGCCTATTCAGTGACTCCTCCGATGCACCACTCTCACCACAAGCCGAGCCTGTGAAAATACCAAATAGCACGTCAACTTCCAGTCCTAGCCGGTCGCCAAACAATTCGGGAACAAAACGAGCTCGTGACAACTTGCCGAAATCAAACATATTAAGTGACTCCTCCGATGCACCACTCTCACCACAAGCCGAGCCTGTGAAAATACCAGATAGCCCAACTTCCAGTCCTAGCCGGTCGCCAAGCAATTCGGGAACAACACGAGCTCGTGACAACTTGCCGAAATCAAACACATTAAGTGACTCCTCCGGTGCACCCCTCTCGCCACAAGCTGAACCTGTGGAAATACTGGATAGCCCTCCAAGAGATTTGGGTACATCTAGCTCAGAAAGAATTCCTGTTCAACCCAATCCAAGCCCGTCAAATAATTCTCGAACAACTAGTACTAACCCTCCAAGCAGCCCCGCCAGTGGTTCTTTCCCGAGCACACCCAATTCTGGTAATCCCCGAAGTTCAAACTTTTCCGACACAAGTACTAAAAACACTTCTGTGTTACCCTTAACTGCTGTCGGGCGATTATTTTACAAAAAGCGTGGTGAGCTACATGTATATCATAAAAATGCAAATCGCCATAAACAATCGCAATCTCAAAATTCCACATTCAGCAAAGACAATAATACCATAGAGTGCCGACGAAGCATTGTTAAAGGAACATTACTAGAAAACGTTTGTTTACTGAAACGAAAGATTTCTTTTTCCAATCCTAATTTATTGGGTTCGCAACTTGGAACGCTTGCAGTAGCAGAGTACATTTTGCGACACGGTCCATTAGTACCTACCACGGAATTATGTGACGTATACAAAAAGGCCAAAGCAGCTTCAAGTGAACGTAGAATAATGTCTGCAGAGTTATTTGTTATCTTATCAAAGAATCTAAACATCATGCAGCTATACTTCGAAGGGCAAGCATTCATAAGCGAGAACACCAGCTCGGACTTTCATTCTATGGTTTCATTTATAAACAACGAGGTACGAAGTCGCAAGCTGGTGAATGACAAAGTGGAGGATGCAATTGGTGACTGTTTCGACGAAGCTTTACAGTATATGGATACTAAAAGAGACCGCGACACAGCCATAGCAATCATGGAGCGTATAACAAGTGTAACATTTGTTGCGGGAAAACTTCTTCATGTCAAAAACAAAAAGCCAGTACGTGGATGCCGTGACTCATTCAAGTCAAATTTAATCAGATTCAGTGAGATTAAGCTAACTTCACAAGTTGTTCGGAATGACATGACCAATGTCAATCAACAAAGACTTGCGTTAAGAATTGCGAATAAAAGGAAGTGCAAGGAAATTCTCCACGTGACAGAAGGCCGTGGCCGCATGCTAAAGTGCGAGGAAAATCGATCTGATTCCTTTGATGGAGTACGCCTTTATGGAAAACGATATTCGTGAGCGAGGAGGAGGGGGTGTTCAAAGTCATCCACGATTAATCGACGACACATTGTACCGGACACCAGACAGCAATACAGACATGAAAATAGCAAGAGAACTTGTGATAGCCATGTCAAATCCTGATTTTCACATATCACTATCTTGTTGTTATAACTACACGCAGAACTTTAAAACAAACACAATGCAAGCGAAACGTCATCACGATGGAAAGGAAATTAATGCAAAAATATCCTTCCACAAAGCTCCCCGTGTTGGAGTTGAAAAGTTCGTAGTTAACCTTCACTGGTCATCATCAAACGTGAACTATATAGTGGATGATTGTGCTGCAAACAAAAATACTTGTGTTGTTGACTCAAAAGATGCGAAGAGCATTGTTCCTGGAGACATAGCACCTGTACAAAAACCAATGAAAACGTGGAAACAAAGGTCAGGTATTTTACCTGATCATGACTGGGAACAAGGACGAGCAAATGCTGTGACACCGATGGCTCATTTATTTCTCGAGACCAAAAGTATTGTAGAAAATCCAACGGAAGAGGTATTTTTCCCCCTGCTAAATTCAACGGCTGCAGTTTCCGTCACACGAACTGGCAAAGCTATTAATCTCATATACCTCTCGCACTATGAAGCGGAAACCGTTTTCCGCTGTTTTAACGAGCTTTTCTTTTTGATGGTACAACCATCACTCGACCAGTATTTTTAGAAATCCTGAAACAGGAAGGTTAAAAGAAAACTTTGTCTTCATTGTTGACAATGGACCATCAGAACAACCTTGCAGCAGTATGGTACAGATGTCTCTGGCGCGTTTGCGTAACTTTCTTAACCTTGATAGAGTTTCACAAGTTTCATTTGCCGAGTACCACAGTAAGAGAAACTTTGTTGAAAGAGTTCACCCTCAAGTAAACAAAGCACTGTCGGCCCATGGTGCATTCTCGAGCCACGGAAAGCATCCAGATGTTAGAGGACCAGGAAAACAGGAGCACCTGGAAAACATGGAAAACATGGCCGAGGCTGTCATTGACTGTTTGAAAGGTGCTAAGTTTGGAGGCAAGTACATTGAAGTATTCCGAGGACTGAAACAGGATCAGTGGATTTTTGATGATGAGGAAAAGGTGAAGCAGTTCCTGTCAATGTCGGAGTTTAACAAGGAAGTTTCTGGTATGTCTTACCAAGCAAAGCGGACATCGCTTCTAGATTCATTGCATGATGTATGGGGTATTGACGTTGACTTCAAAGGCGAGTATTGGAGTGACTACACTGTGGTAAAAGGTGAAGACGAAGAGCGGTCTTCATGGTGTGACAAGTATACGACAGTGGTGTTTCGTAACGGGGAAGATTGGATCGGAAATCCACAGCTACGTTTCCACCGTCAGCCTCTTCCTGACTACATCAGATGGCTCACAACTGGAGGAGAGGTGCACTATTTGCCATACGAGTTGAGGTCTTCCTTTCCGATTGGTCCATGGGATTCTGTTCCAGGCTGTTTTTTACCAAGTCATTGTTTGGATTTGGCTTATGTGCTCATGTCCAAGCCTACCGGATCTTTGTTGCAAAGTCTTGCATCGCTTTGTTGGGTACCTGAAAACGACATCATCCGCTTTTTTGATGATAAAAGAGGCGAAATAGAGAAAGAAATAGATGATGGATTCAAGCGAGAGCAGTGGAGAACCCACAAACTCTATCAAGAAAAGAAGCAAACATTGGTGCATGGCATTGTGTACAGAGAGAAATCTAGAAGCATCTGGAAAGAAACACGAACTTGTCGAGAGGTTCGCTTTGTCCCAAGAGGATGTACCACCGAGGCAGCTTGAGCCATATGATGGTACAAAGAAGATGCCAAAGTCCACTAAAGAAGTAGCAAAACTACCCATTGCCTACCTACAGTCAGTGCTAACTTGGCACAATTTTGCTGCTTGTGGGACAAAGGATGAATTGGTCCTACGTGTCACTCTCATTGCAAACAACAGGCAATCTCTTTGTTTCAACAGGGAACGCAAATTATTCCTAGACCTGATTGTCATGACCAAGGAACTCATTCTACAAGAGAAAAGACAGAGACTGTTAGCTGAAATAGTCCCAACATACAGACACAGGACATTCTCTACGCCAACGGTGCAATCCATCTCATCTGACCGCCCAAGATATCATGCTGCAGTTCAAAGCCAGTATTCTCACAAGGCATGTGTGGAGATACCTCCAAACATTTCAATGGAAAATGTTCATGATGTTTTCGAAGAACTGGTGCGCGATATCAGTTTGAGGACTAGCTCGAAATTAGAAACAGAAGATTCTGCCAGTGACAGTGACGTACTACATTTGGATAGCAGTGGTTACGAAGCCACTATTCTACAAGAGGGAGTGAGGGTATGTACATTATATATAGAAATATATGAATGAATCCAGGATTTGAAATTAAACGGACCTAAATTAATTCTAGAGAACTTATGAAAAATGAAACTGCATGAAACCGTTACTGAGCATACAGGAGATTTGCTCATCGATCATATACTATGTTGATTAAATCAGAAATTATGCAAACTAATGAAATGATTTTCAGTGGTAATTATGGGCAGGATCATGCAGTCACACAGGAAAACTGGACCTCTTCCACAGTATGGAAATCTTTTTTCCAGACAATTTTCATAATACGATGAATAATTGAATTTATTTTTTAAAATTCCAAGGTTAAAGTGTATTGGAGTTCCGATGATGTGAAAGAAACTGGATGGCATGAAGGATGGTACATGGCCGTGGTGAGAGAAGTCACTGATGAGAGTACAGGAAGTGCTAAAATTGTTTACGTGGTAGAACCGTCAGTGTATTACAAGGTTTGTGTAAAGAAACTGTTGGAGGATGGACTGATAAAGTTGGACGATGGAAATGAAATGCAGCAGTTTTTTGAAGTTGGAGCAAGAATTAAAGTGAAGTGGACAATAGAAGAAATAGGTGACTCGAACTGGAGGCCTGGATGGTATGTTGCAGAAGTGCAAGAGTCAGATTCAGAGAATGATGAAATAACGGTTCAGTTTGTCTCTGAACCTGAGGCAACATATGTCTATGAAGTAACACCATGTGTGGCCCAAGGAAAAATGACAATGCTAAAACCGGTATTTTAAGTCTAACCCATTGCCAGAAAAGTAAATAATTATTGAAGGCTGGGCTCGGGTTGAAAACGACCTATTATTTACTGTAATAATTTGAAAATCAGAACTGCGCTTTTTCATTAAGAGAAACCTGCCGAGTAATTTCCCTTCTAGTATGTTAAGATACCGCGTATATGCTACAATCCCATGTGATTATATCCCCGGAGACTATCCGTTATAAAGGGCCTTAATCATTTAATTCGGGGGAAGTGTTATACACATTATTTACAGGGAACTATACATGAGATTTTATGGTATTAATTAGCATTTGCAATTGGGAAAATGTTGTTGGACATCATTTAAGTTAAGTCACTATCTTTACTCATGGAACCGTTCTACTTGAAGGGATCGATCGAACTTCTGCTGAAAAACAATGTCATGCTCTCAAATGTTAGCATTAGATCTATATCACCCGACAAACATTTGAGAGCAAACATTGTTTTTAAGTGTAGGTTAATTCCTTTTAAAGGCAGTGTGTTTATCCGATAGCTGAAGATTTACATGTTTAGGCGAACTGAACTGGTCATATAATTTGTCAAGCTAAGAAGTTGATTTAGATAACTTTCATGGTCTGAGCTTTGCAAATTTTATAAGAACGTTTTTACTGCGTTTAACCTCTTTTTTAAGACAGTCATGCAGTTCAGTCATCAATGATCACACACATGCATATTCTGAGTTGTCAAGTACCTGCAATGCATCTGACAGCATTTTCACATACAAGACTAGTGTCTACGTAAAATCCAACTCATAAAACTAAAAGCGACTGTACAAAAAAGAGTGAAGCAAAGCAAAATAGTCACTTAATACTGTAGGTTCATCATGAGTCCTTCAATTATTGTTAAATCACACCTTATACATGGGAGCTTGTCAATTAATTTTACAAAAGAAAGAATAAGATGGGCCAGTGCGAGAACTCCAGTGTGGAAAATAGCTGATATTACAGTTGTGTCTACAAATAGCAGTTTAAGCATTATATATACCCGCTGAAACTGCTACTGTAGGCACATCTGCAATATCAGCTATTAATGTATATTGTCCTGTCATTAGGGCCATTTGACTTTTAAAATTTTAGTTTACAGTTGTCAGTATCTGTATTCGACCGCCAAAATGCACATACATTTGTGGCATATTTTCTTGGGGACAACTTGTCAAGTAATACATGTAGCAGCCATCTGGGTAAGGTATATGTATATATGTATATGTATGTATATACAGTACAGATATACACAGATACTACAAAAAAGGTCACATTTAACAATAGACATAATCTGCTAACTGTGTTGCATACCCAATTCGGATCATTAATATATGTGACAATAAAAAGACATAATACTTAGAATATTTATTGTCTCGTTGAAAATAAATTATATTTAAATAGGCATGATCGACTGCATATATAATTAGAGAGAATGGAAAAGAGAAACAATTCCCCAGAGTAGCATTTGATTATGTCACATGATCTGGGTAGCGACACAGTTATTAGCCGATTGCCTCTATATGCAATAAGTTCCAAGAAACACAAAGGCCTGAATGTTTTAATACTTTTGTTGCTTTTCTATATCAAAACAATCAAATCCAAATAACATACTGGTATTTAATATTTCAGAATTTCAATGGGAGACATGATGTCGAATTTGAAGAAAATATTCTCTTGTTTATCTCTGCAACCAATAAAACTCTCTCGGGAGGAACGAACCAGAGGAGACGGCTGAAATTCAGGCTAAAAAAAAGTCAGTGACAAATTAAAGGACAGAAACAAAAAATCATTAACAGTATCAAATGACACTTGTACTAAGATTGTTTGCCGGATGAGTTATTAAAACGGCTTTTTGCTCAAACACTTAAATGCACATAATATTTAGCCAGATTAATCAAACTATGTAGTCCTGTGTAATTCTTGCTCAACATTCAGACAGCAAGTACACTAATGTGTACGTACAAAAACAGTGAAAGACAATGAGACTATTCAGGCTACCTTAAATAAACGTTTTATGGATTGCACGTATTCAGACTATTTAATTTTCAATTAGTATCCATTGAGTACATGAGCTTAATACATGCAAAGTGCATGTTAGCAAAATATGAGGGTGTGTGGGGTGATAAAGAATGTACACATCAATTACCAAGAGAGGGATATTAGCTATATGCAATATATAAGCCATAAGTTATAAACAAAAATAAAATCCAAGGGGACCTGCAAAGACATGTTTATATCCAGGAGGGGGTTGTATATGAGAAATATATCCAAGGGGACTCGGAGTTGATCCCTCAATAGGGGGTGGCAATTTAAAGTAATACCCCTTGAGGGGGGGAGGTAGAAAAAAAAAGGGGGGGGGGGGTATCCAAGAGAGGAAACTAAAAAAAAAACATGAAAAAATAACAATATCCAAGGGGGCACCACATGCATATCCAAGGGGATTATACATGATAATATCCAAGAGGGTATTCCAAAGAGAATATCCGAAGGAAGGGGCTCAGAATTGAACCCCTCAATAAGGGGGGTGCACATATTAAATGGAATGGCCCAATGTGAGTCCACCATATCCTGTATAGCAATCTCTTCAGGGGCGGGATGCTATACAGAAAACACTGCAGCTTGGAGGGGAAGCCGAGTAAACTGAGGGAATATGTGTAATGAACCGAGGGGAGTAGTAGAGGGGAGGAAGGGGGATGTGTAGAACGGAAAAAGTGCCGTGGAGAGGATTGCTGCAGGGTTTAACGTGTTTCGAAATGCTTATAGACCGGTCTTGAGCATTCTCGCCCGACACGTGATAGAGTGGACATTGGACATTGGACTATAGCCTGTTTTTGGTGCCACTTTGTTTACAGTCGGTAAAATATATACGTAAAGTAAGATATTCTTACTAATTAAGGTTAAAACATTAAATTGTGACGGGAATTGGAAAATATAAGCGTAGAAGAAGCACTTACCAGCTGAAGCGATGCTTTCTCTTCCTCACGGCGAACTGATTTTCAACGGTTGCTGTCGTCATTTCCCCGGAAGGCTCTCGTCACTCAACGGTCACACGTTCAAAATATAGTTTGGGACGGGAGGGGAGGGGCAGTTACACTTCTGACTTCAAAAGCGACAAATATTCCCAACAATAATGTCACTAAATTAAATTCTTCCTTATCTGTTTCAAAGTTTTAAGTAGCACAAGCTTGTATATATTTGTTTGGCGAGGCTATATAGAGACTAAGAACATTAAGTACGATACAATCTATTGTTCTCCGGCATTGAGCCTCCCTCACATGGGATTTGTCTGTGTTTAGACTACGAAACCACTGGTGACATTATGAATATTCTGAAACAAAAGTAGTAAAACGTTTTAGTTTCATTCCACTTTTATGAACGAATTCTCTTCCAACCATTAGGAACAGCCAAAAACAATAGCTACGAAACAGGCAGGATTGATAATGTTCCGAACATACGATTTGATTTTATAACGACATTTAGAACTGAAGTGCAAATCGTAGTTTTAATAGTTTTAAAAATTGGAGGAAATTAAACGTCTTCCTAACCTGAAGGACGATTTTCATGTTTCAACCAATCAGATCAAGAATTTTCACAATACAAAATTAACACCTTGCTCCATCTGAATACCGTTCGGTGCCGTACTTCTTACACGAATCATTACTTAAAAAGGATCATACATTGTAAAAATACTGAAAATGCAGTACTTTTGTAAATATTCTTAGTTATCTGAACACACTTTGCAACATATTTCAATCGTACTCACAAATCATGGAAAACTACTAGAGAAAAAAAAATGTCTTGAGTTTTGTGCCTCATGTTACAAAACATGCCCTACTGGAAATTAATACATTTTTTTTTAAAGTTCTTAAACATTAATTAATGAGAAAAATAAAGTAAGACGGTGTTATAAAATATTATATGTAAAGTAGCACTTCTGGATAGCGTCATAAAATTATACTTCTCTTTTTAAAACAAAGTCGTTTTTTCCTTTCGTAATTTCTTGCAATAAGATAAAGAATAGGGCACTATCGCACCATGCGATATCTGTAGAAATAAAATGCTGTAACTCTAAAAAGGTACAAGAAGGTTATGTTTTGTTCTAACAGACTACAACGTTTTATGAGTGTATGTTAAAAAATAAAAGTACAGGCACCAACTGAACTAAAAATAGGCTAATTTTAAATCGGAATTTTGCACACAGGTTACAATTACCAGGTATGTACAAGTTCTACACGGGGCTTTCTTTGTTAGGGGATTTACCCTGAAAGGAAACAACGGGGGAACAAGAGTGAATTATATGGAACATTATGACACCTTATCTAGCTCTTGTTCACTCTTGGAAACTGGATTTTACAAGAGAGTTTTTATGTGAAATCCATATAAGGCACTTTAGTAACAAAAGCTGAACAAAATTCGTTATAAAATGCGTTCCCAAAAAGGTGTGCCAGTGAATATTGGTGAGCATGTTATGTTACTGTCCTGCCATCTTGCAAATATGTTTTTAACCTACAGTCTCATATGTAACCATAAAAGAGAGAATGACTAGAAAAATGTTTCAAAACGAGAGAGAGAGAGAGAGAGCCATAGGAATTGTCGGTTTTGTAACTTCAATGTGTCGGTTTGGTAACCACTGTGTGTCGGTTTGGTAACTATGTGTCGGTTTGGTAACCTGTGTGTCGGTTTGGTAACATATGTGTGTTGGTTTGGTAACGTGTGCTTGCGGGTTTCCTGTGGTTTCATATCAACGAAAGAAATCGGCGGCCATCTTGTTTCAGGAGAAGCTGTATTTTTCAACAACGTTCACAGCTTTCTACTCGCTCAATCGTCGGTGAGTTTACACTCTTTTACTTTATATTTAACCTTGGAGTGTTGATGTGTACCTTATAAAGTATTTCTAGATCAATATAATGTTCGAAATAGAAGTCGAAATATAGCCAGTAGGCAGTACGGCAGTAGACTGTAGAGGCATACATGTAGTTCCACATACTCTCTCCCGTGTTTGTGCTATCAGTTGGTTATTTCTTTTAGTCTCAGCTATAGTTGCGGTGGTATAGTTTGCTAGTTCTTGTAATCTCCATTATGGTTTTGTGGTATACACAATAAATACATGACAAGTGCTCACTCGCCAGTAATGACGGTGTGGGAATAGCACATATTAAATTCATTTCATTTTCCAATGTTTACGTTTATTGAAAGTTTTTCCACACACAATTCCATCGGTTGTTGGCCATATATCTTACAAAAAGCAGGCAGGATGCCCTTAGCTTGAAAAACAAAGAAAAAAGAAAAACAAAGAAAAAAGAAAAGCAAAACGAGGCCAAACAATGCATACAACTACAATTACAAAGCCAAACAGGAGTCCTCGAAAAACCCGACAAGCGTTCGTATTTTCACTTTCAGACAGAGTGCCGAGTGGTCCACATCTGAACATATAAAGAAGAATTGATAAGAGCCAGCCGAGAGAATATTTGTTTCAAGAAAGCTTAGATGGAAACGTAGTCTGACGGTGAATCGGTTGAACCACGATCTCGCTATTGCCGTGCTGTTTCAGACGCCTACGAATCGCTGTCTCCTCTACTAACTATGCTGGCGTTCAAGGCGTCTCTATAGTTGTTCACCTTGGCTTTGCCCCTCGAGGTCTTTTTGTCTTTCCCATTTTTCTAGCCTGGGAAATCAGCCGACTCTTGCCGCTATCATTTTTCAAGTCGCACATAAAAGAAACATTTTCTGGATGCGGCGTGTAGCTTTGATCGGAAATCAACATTGGCGGGAAATCTTGACAGATAGTTGAACTGTGATGAGAAATGATTGGCCAAGAGCTTGCTAATTGTTGGAGAGGCGGGGCTTCAGATTCACGCACGACAGACGGCTAGATTTTTTGAAGTCCTATTTTCTCGCTTTCGATTTTCAATCAAAATAGAGTTTTAAAAAAGCTCCCACACAAGAGGAATTTATTTGATTTGTGCGAAATTTTCACAAAATGTCAATTGATATCTCAGCTGCAAAACCGTGTCGGGGAATTGGGAAATTCAAAAAAGAAAGCTCTTGACGACGTTTCCCGCATATCTACTCGGATTATTTTTCGCCTTTTAACGGAAAGCATGATAACTTTTGAACTAAATCGAATTTTGAAATTCCCCGACACGGTTTTGTAATACGATTCCTCTGAAATACGACAAAGCAAACAGATTTTCAGAGTCGGAGCTTCTGAAAGCCATCTCACTAGATCGGAGAAACGGGATGGCGGAAAATTCGAGATTTTCAAAGAACTCAAAACTTTTTATGTATTCTTGTAGCCAATTTTATAAGCTTTAAAATGATACATGAATGATTTATCTACGATGTTTCCTCGAGGCGCTACATAATTTAGACTGGAAACGCACCCTGAAGGTATCCGGTAACCTTAAGTTCTTGTAATCTCAGGTATGGTTTTGTGGTATAGTTTGTTAGCTCTTGTATAGTCTCAGCTATAGTTTTGTAGTATATACACTATAGCTTGTTTAAGTTCTTGTAATCTCAGCTATGGTTTTGTGGTATAGTTTGTTAGTTATTTTAATCTCAGCTATAGTTATGTGTTATATAGTTTGTTAGCTCTTGTATAGTCTCAGCTATAGTTTTGTAGTATGCACACTGTAGTTTGTTAGTTCTTGTAGTCTCAGCTATAGTTTTGTAGTATTAACACACTGTACAATGTAGTTTGTTAGTTCTTGTAGCCTCAGCTATAGTTATGTGGTATAGTTTGTTAGTACTTGTATAGTCTCAGGTATAGTTTTGTAGTATATACCAGGGTTTTCAATAACATTTGAAGTAAGTGGCAAAACTTGAAGAGTAGGCGGCGAGCATCGAGCGCCATTGGCGCAAATATCTCACGTTTCCCTAATTTTTGGGATTTTTTTCAATCAAAGTAGGCGGCAATTTCATGTAAAATACCCGGCGAGATTCGCCGGCTGCCGGCTTCTATTGAAAACCCTGTATACACTATAGCTTGTTTAAGTTCTTGTAATCTCAGCTATGGTTTTGTGATATAGTTTGTTAGTTCTTTTAATCTCAGCTATAGTTATGTGTTATATAGTTTGTTAGCTCTTGTATAGTCTCAGCTATAGTTTTGTAGTATACACACTATAGTTTGTTAGTTCTTGTATAGTCTCAGCTATAGTTATGTAGTATACACACTGTAGTTTGTTAGCTCTTGTATAGTCTCAGCTATAGTTTTGTAGTATACACACTATAGTTTGTTAGTTCTTGTATAGTCTCAGCTATAGTTTTGTAGTATACACACTGTAGTTTGTTAGCTCTTGTATAGTCTCAGCTATAGTTATGTGGTATAGTTTGTTAGTTCTTTTAATCTCAGCTATAGTTATGTGTATATAGTTTGTTAGCTCTTGAATAGTTTCAGGTATAGTTTTGTAGTATACACACTGTAGTTTGTTAGTTCTTGTAATCTCCATTATGGTTTTGTGGTATAGTTTGTTAGTTCTTTTAATCTCACCTATAGTTTTGTGGTATATAGTTTGTTAGCTCTTGTATAGTCTCAGCTATAGTTTTGTAGTATACACACTGTAGTTTGTTAGCTCTTGTATAGTCTCAGCTATAGTTATGTGGTATAGTTTGTTAGTTCTTTTAATCTCAGCTATAGTTATGTGTTATATAGTTTGTTAGCTCTTGAATAGTTTCAGGTATAGTTTTGTAGTATACACACTGTAGTTTGTTAGTTCTTGTAATCTCCATTATGGTTTTGTGGTATAGTTTGTTAGTTCTTTTAATCTCACCTATAGTTTTGTGGTATAGTTTATTAGTTCTTGAACATGTAGTCTCAGCTATAGTTTTGTAGTTATGTGTTATAGTTTGTTAGTTCTTGTAGTCTCAGCTATAGTTATATGTTATTATTTTAATAGTTAGTTCTTGTAGTCTCAGCTAATATGGTTTTATGGTATAGTTTGCGAACACGCATTAGGGACGGACCATTAGATATTTAAGGGGGGGGGGGGGGGGGGGGGGGGGTTTGGGCAAATATATTTTAAAAAATCGAGCACAGCCTTAACGTGGGGAAAAATATATCGTACACAACAAAAACCCCAGAAAAAAATTCATGCAAAGCTACGTTTTTTTTAGAATAATATTTACGTCAAGGAGCAGACGGCCAAAACACAAATGTCCAAGAATGTTGTCACGTTTATCAAGTATCATTACATTTATATTGTTGTTGACTATTCAGACTTGGGCTAACCGAAAAGGGTGTTTAGAACATATCTCTTCGCTGTGCAACATGTGTTTTCTAGAAAATGAAATAACTTTTAAGCAATGACAACCACATTTTGCAGTTTATTTTCATTTGAAATCATTGTGCAGCATAAGTTCATGGCGTATTTGTATTGTAAATGTACCTGTATCCTTTCTAGTATTAACCCATGTACGTAGTTAGGCATTTACAAATAAAAACGCACACGCAAAAAATTAACTGCAGGCGAAAATAAATAAATATCATGCACACAAAAAATGACCGATGAAAATAACGTCGATTTAGTAAAGGTGAAATCTGCCCAGCTAAAGGAGGTATTTCATAACTTTCGAGCTGCGCACGAGGCATTTCATAATCTATTGAAGGATGAAGAATGCAGTCAAGAATCAATTTTATATTTTGAGCTAGTTTCAGAACAGGTCACTCAACTTCAAGTTGAAATAGATCTTTGGTCGACCGGAATTGAAACAAGCTCTGGCTCGTTATGAATGTATACTGTAAGGCATCTCAATCTAATGGCTGTTATAGGTTTGCAGTCTTATAACTTGAAAATCATTATTTGTCAAAATGTTATCATCTTTTTTTTACATCAAATATCACCTTAAAAATTAATGTAGGGCGGTATTCCCCCGTATTTTAGCCACAATGGCTGAATTACAAGGGTGCAGCCCAACATGGCCGAGTGGAAGGCATGTATAGGGTGCAAATTTTCAGCTGCTATATGACCCATATTAAATTGGATAATTTGTTGACCTGTTTTAGCTCAAGGATGTTCTATGAAGATTTTGTACCTGGTTTTGTGTCAAGAATAAAAGATCTGAAAGTATGCAGACAACTTCAACAACAAAGAGGAGACCAAAAGGGAGTGGAAAGAGTAAGTCAGTTGATTTTGTATTCTTCTTCTTGTAATACTTGTCTTTTAGCAGTGATTGGTTGAGACTTGTTGGTAACAAACATTGGTTGTCTGACTGTCTGACTTTGTTGGTGTATTAAAACATTGGTATTTACCTTGATGTTTGAACTTGTTTATTACACATTGTTGAACATTTGAAAAAAGGACTTCCTTACATTCTTCTGTGGGCAACCTCATTGCGGGTTTCTGTCACTGGAAATCTCTGAGTGCATAGCGCTCAAAGAAGGCAAGCCCTAAAGGCACAAAGTTGCCTGCCAAATCCCAAAGTGTAAGAACCGACTGTGGAACCCTAGGGACCAGCCTCTGTGCCCACCCCTGAAAGGTAGGGACACAGAGGGCAAACTTGCTATTCCATTGCCTCGCACAAACTATCTAAAAATAGCTTTAGTTATAGTGGTGCGGTCGTATGGAATAGCCTCCCTATTGAGTTGCGGCAAGCTAAAAAAAAAGTAGTTTTCGCTCTGGCTGCAGTAGATTCTTTAATTAGTATTAACACACGGCACTCATGGAAAGCAGGTTTTTCGTTTTTATCTTATTTTTATTATTACTTTATATTAGACTTATATTGACATATTTTATTCCACATAATACAAATTTTAAACAACTTAGTCACCTTAGTAGTAGATATAATAATTATGTAAACCCTGATGAGTTTACCGTGTAAAAAAATAAAATAAAAAAAATAAAGTTTAGTTTGCAATGGCAAAAACATGGCCCATGAAAGCAAGAAAGCTTCTGTAAGATACGACAATGTCCACAGTATATTGCTTCTGAGAAACTTTATACAATTTTTAAGACTATTAAGAAGCAAAATGGGGTCAAACTGTTTTGTAATGCTATCTATTGGAGTTTGTTACGCTAGTACCACGAGATGTCCCCTGTATTTACATTGAACGAAAGGTAAATACCTGGCACCAAGCTCATTGTGTATCCAATTATGGCTACAGTAAAAACCCACATACAAGAACTTAGATTTTTCAAAGTCAGGCTAAACAGGTTCTTACATTTTGGGGTAGTTATTGGCCATTCGGACCGAACTTAACAAAAACCCAATGACAAGGACTGGTTTAACAAGGATTCAGGGGCGCGAAAGATATGTGCAGTACGCACTTCTTTTTAGGGAGCAACGTTGCCTGCCGAGGAGGCTATTCATTATTACTATTTTTATTTCTTCACATTTGTTGTGTAGTGTCATTTTGTATACTTGGTAGAATCTTTCCAAACTTGCAGTATTATACACTTCAAGTTCACTTACTTTTTCCTATTTCTTTTTCAGTGTAACCAAAATATTGCGGCAGTCCGGAAAAATTGGAGAGAGTTTTATGAGGCTGCCACGAGAAACACTCAAGAGTATATGGCTACTAGTGGCGAGGAAATATGCCCACTTGACGAGAAGCAGGATAGTGACGAGGATGATGAATTCCAAGGGGAGTTTAATGATGACAGAGAACTGAATAGGGCGGAGGACGATGTTAGAGAAGAGAATAAGGAAGAAGAGCTTAGTGCAGCAGAGGAAGATAATAGTCAATACTCAAGTAGCGCGGAATTTAGTCCAGCGGAAGAGGATGATTCTCATAGTAACGAGGAGCCAAGTGCAGATGAAGAATCTCAGAACAGTAAAAAGAATGAGAACAAGACTAGAACGAAATCGAAAGCCACAAATGAGACGAAAGCGAAGCCTAGAACGAAAGCAAAAGCCAGTAACAGAAGAATGAACAGAGCCTGTCCCATTCCTACATGTGATGCAAAGGTAGTCCATCTTCCTAGACATTTGAGGGATGCGCATGGCTGGCACAAAGAAAAGGCAAGGGTAGCAGTACAGCAGTTCAATCTTAGGAAAGCAAAACCAGTGTCAGTGAGCATTGGAGGGAAACGAAAGAGAGACTACCATGTCAAAAAGAAATGCCCTATCACCGGGTGTTTGTCGGTGGTCAGAAGAATCGCAGATCATCTGACCAAAGTGCACAAGCTGAGAACGGATAGTAAGGTATACAAGAAGGCACTCAAATTTGCACTGAAGGCTCCAGTGGGAGAGCATGTCTTCCAAAAACTCAAAAGAGCTCGCGTAGAAAGAGAGCAGATGATGAATGAAGTGATGAAACCGGACAGCAACGATAATGACAGTGCTGGTGCTACTTGTGACCGAATGATTGATAACTTGAGCGGTGAGAGAAAAAAGAAGAAAGAACTGAGATGCGGCAAGATTTTACTGATACTGAGGTATACAAGAAGTATACAAGGATGAGCTGAGCCAAGATTTTACTGATGGTAAGGAAGGCCAAGAAGCTGCTGAGATCATGGGGAGTGATGAAACTGAGGAAAGACAAGAGCTTTCTGATGATATACAGACAGCCTCACTACACAAATACTAAACTCGTTCAAAACTTGGCTCAAATCACCTGATGGAGGTAAAAACGATGAGAAAACAGCCGATCAGCACATAAAGCAACTACACAAGCTTCTGGGCATCATCAGCCCAGATTTGGAACTGTCTTCTCTGTTCGATTACAAGCTGATACGGGACAAGTTTATTACTGCCTATGCCGAGGATATGTATTACCCAAAGACGATTACGTCTTATATCATGAGCGTGAGACACTTCTATACTTACGTGATTTCAGATGAGCCTCCCGGGATTAAGATTGACAAGGCAATGTTGATTTCGTTTCGTGAACGCCTGCAGCGTTGGTCAGTCTCTTATAAGAAAGATTGCAATAAGCACCAGTGGGAGAAGCGAGAAGAAGACCTGGCTAGGATTGTAACCCCAGCAATGGTAGGGGGTTTGAGAAGAGTCAGGCCGCTAGGGATGCAATTATCTTGATTGGAAAACTGTCAGGTGCCAGTAACGTGGAGATCAGTCAAAGAAAGTTCACCCTAATTAGAGACTTTCTAATGGCACAAATCTCTATAAATAACGCGAATCGTGCTGGTGTGCTCGCCAACATGACTGTTCCAGAATTTAGAGCAGCAAAACTTCAAGATGATGGTGAATCCTATGTGGTTACGGTAATGAACCACAAGACCCTTGATAGCAAGGGCCCGGCTACTGTTGTTCTGAGCAAGAAGCTGCACAGTTGGATGGATGTCCATCTGAAAAATGTCAGACCCAGGGTGTGTGACAACAGGGGGGTCGTGCAGTTTTTTCTCTCCTGGAATGGAAAGAGCCTTGAATCCAACCAGATTGCAAAGGCTCTTAAGTCAGTTTTCAAGAAAGCAGATATGGATGTCCAAATAAGCTCTAATGATTTCAGAAAGGGGGCCGTAACTGAAGTTCACGATAAACACAAAGAGTTCAGCAGTAGCCTTGCAATACTCCTCGATCACACTGAGTCCACGGCACAACGTTACTACCTCTTGACAGACAAAGCCAAGTCATCAGTGAAAGCTTCCAAACAGCTCGCCATGGCCATGAGAGGCAGTAAGCCAATTGTAGATAACGATGTAGGTGACAAAGAACCAGAAGGACCGACTATACAGGAAACCAAGGCAGCAACCAAGTGGGACACGGCGTCAGTAGAGGCCCTTCGACGGCTGTTTGCCCAGCAAATAGAAGAGCAAACAATTACCATAAGCTGTGTGAAGGAGAAGATTGTTGGGACCGAAGAGTTAGAGAATAGAAAAGCAAGAGATGTGCTGCAGAAGATACGCTCGCAGTGGCGGTTCCCCAGACAAGAGGAGTCAGCTGGCCCGAGTAACGATGAGGTCCAACTTCCATCTGAGATGGAAACAGTCAATCAGCGCGTCGATCGTTTGCTCGATGATGATAATATGTCGTCAACATCTGTAATCTCGCCTACTACTCGTGCAAGTAGTTCTAATGTAACTTAAAGTACTTGTTCTGATAGCTGTCCAAGTTTGGTTGAGTTTGAGTAAAAAGTAGATGAGTTACAAAAAAACAGTTCTCATATCAAAAGCATGCCTTAATTACACTGAGCACCCAGGGAGGGTGATATATGGGGCAACCCACAAGGTGTTAAAGGAACCACTCTCCCCTGGGTCGGGAATTGCATAAAAAAAAAACATTTCTGTTCGACATAATATATGCCTTGGGTGGGAAATTTGACTTCAAATGCCAGCCTCGATGTAAAAGTTCATGCCCAATACAATCTCCACCTCCCCCCCCCCCCCCCCTCCCCCCCCCCCAAATATAATAATTCGGCTCACTGCACTTCAAACAAAAGCTTCAAGTCGAGGTTAACCCTGCGCTTGGTACAGTGTTGACCTCGAATTGGTGCTTTTTTTTAACAAACACCTTAAAATAGACACGATGTTTGCTTCACTCGTTAGTAAAATATGGACTATCACAGCTATCAGGCAAGACTTGCCGATTTAAAGACGGCTCATTTGGCAGCACTAAACCGAGAAGATGAGGCAGCCGTTCAAAGGGTAAGACTGAATTAAATTGATATTACTAGTCGAAAATGTGCATGTAGTGCTTCCCCTATGTGTTGTTTGCACCTGTTATTTCTTATGTTTCGAATCAATCTATAAGTCTGTCCAAAGTCTCAGGTTACATAATGTGAGAGTTTCTATATATAAGTCCACAGATGTTTGAACGATGGTAAGGTAATTTGACCATAATTCTTGCAGTTGAATTATTTCAAGTAGTCTAACTCTAAACTCTGTTATGTTAAGTTTTTTTTCATTATCTTTTATAAGGAAGAATATTATCGTACTTTGTTTTTTGGAATGTTTTATGATATAGCTTTTGATGGCAAAAAAAATCAGCTTTGTAGTGTCAATTTAGCAGCGGCATTTGGTGTGGCGGAAATGGTTTCAACAAAAGGTTAACAAAGCTGAAGAAGCTAAAACACAAGTTAACGAAAAATGCAGATCTAACCTTCAAAATGAAATAAATAAAAGAAAACAATGAAATGGAGTTCGACGATTAAAAGAAAGAAGCTCTTCATTATAATGAATGTGTCAAAGATTGTCGTGCTAAAAAGAGAAAAACTCGCTTTAAAGTTGTTTTTTCAAGCTTTTCAAAGCTTGACCGAGTAATGACTTCTTGAATATTTCTGTTGGCCTAACTTTGAAGCTGTTTGAACGATTTCCGTGCAACATGGCCAAACAATTGTCGAAATTTGTTGAATGTTGAATGAGATGTTGAAACCGTTTTGTTCTCTATCATCAGCACCCCTCTATCATCAGCACCCCTCTCTATCATCAGCACCCCTCTCTATCATCAGCACTCCTCTCACAACTGTTTTTTTTCTTTCATTTTAGTGCATTGAACAAATATTTGCCTTCAGAAGAAGGTACACCAATATCCATGCTGAGCTATTAACTAGCTCTCATAATGTGGGACAGCTCAGAAATATTACCGACTGAATGACAAACAAAAGAGCTCTGTTAACGCCTCACAATAGCTTCGTGGTATCATGAGAAAAGCTAAACCGGAGAATGACTCCGCCAAGGTAGAAACGTCCGCATCGCCCTTAGATGATCCCATTAAAGGTGATGAAAAGTCAATCAAGTTAGTGCCATAGCCAAACGTACCTCAATGAAACCGGAATGCCTAGAAGCAATGTATGTTCCAAGAAGATATCATCAAGCGCCAAATCACTATCGCCCAAGTTAGGAGGAAGGTGAAAGACCACCCAGTCCTAGGCAATGAAGATCCCAAGAAGATCTATGATAAAATAAGAGGGGAGTGGAAATACGCAGCAGAGGACAAATCTGAAACAATAACAACTGCAGCAGAACTTCCAACCGAAAAGGAAGAAATGCAAACTAGAGTTGAAAGACTTTTAAACTCACAAGATCATCAGAAAGAATTTGATAGTGATGACTCATCGGACGTGATACCACCTACTACTAGTACCTTCAAACCAAAGTCACTATTTGATGAAGCACAAGTTAACACGGTATACCGCCTTTGCAAGGACATGACAGTGTCATCCCCTATTTCAAGGCCCATTATCAAAGAGAGATTGTCAGAGGATAGTGACGGGAAAAAACTGTTGGAGGAAGTTGACATTGAGCAGATAGTTAGTCGTTTAAAGTATGAAAGAAGACAAAGGATCATCAGAATGTCTCGTAAGAGGTGATCTCCCCAAGTGACCATATTCAGTAGAGTGATTGTAGGGATCGTTGACTAGAACTACCCACATACAATGATTAAGCTTTACTTGTCAGATAATTGAAAGGCCTGGTGCATACTAGCGAAATGATATGAACATAACGACATACAAAGCATGTTATTTAGCTCGTTATGCTACGATTGTGGAAAACTGGAAAAGGGTCTATTGAATAGAGCTCAGTCTTAACCTTGACTTGGTGCTTTTGTCTGATCTTTTCCTGTTGCTATGTAAGTGTTCAACAGGCTTAAGACAATGTAATGTTGTGTTTTCAGAATGTTTTCATGTATATTACCCGCAGCTATAGCTATATTAGTTAAATATTTAAGCATAAGATCTTAATATTACCATCTATCATGTTTGTCATGTTTTCCAAAAATATCCTATTTAAGATCTGTACAAAAATATCATTGAATCATTTTTATTTCCAATGACGTTCTTAGCATGTAGTTATTTTGTTTGTTCTTATAATTTAAAAGAAGTTGGGTTTTGGGATGTACAAAAATAAAAGTGAAAGACGGCAAGTGGCTATAATAATAACTACACTGTTGCGTAAACTAAACAATGGTTTTGAAAACATTAAGGGGCCATACATGTGAACAAGTATAGCTATTGAATCATACACCGTGAGAGAGTGATATGTACACCTTATAATAAGTCCTACACCGATAGGGGGTAATATGTACACCTTAGAATAAGTCACCCCTCCCCCGTCTCCGCGGCCCCTGTCGGGGTGATGTGTACACATTCGGTAATGGCAGCTGATATTTGGACCTTATGATCAGATTCTAACAAAATTTTATAATATTTTTTGATTTTTTGCACTTTTATTTTATAATATATGCTCCTCAACATGCTCCTCTGTGGCTCACAATTGTCACTGATAAATAGAATTTGTCCACGGAAAGAAAGAACTACATCACGGCAAAAAGAAATAGCCCTCCGCACGAAAAGAAATACATCACGGCAAAATATTACGGGCACCTAAGTTTATTTAGAATTGTTAAGCGTTTCCACGCAGCCTCGTGTTTCGCTTTCAAGTCTTCATTCTAGCTGGGGATAGAATACGAAGGAATACCAAATGAACAAAGGCGAAGCACTATAGTTCATTCATACGTCGTTCACTTAACAATAAACTTGAGGTAGTTTGGATTCGCGATAGCTTGTATTCATTCCTTAAAACCTCGGGCATTTAGATTTAGGGATTACAAGACTGTTCCCGCATATAGCTAGAGCGCATTATTTTTGCTATGTAGTTTCTTTTCGCCGTGAGCTATATTTCTTTTCTGAACAAGGTATTACGCACATTTGCAAATCAGAATAAGTGGAATTTTATAGCCCATCCAAATATTACGAGTGCTCATCTAAATTTGGGAGGGTTGCATCTTAATTATCAGGGCTCTAAGCTTTTATCGTCCAATTTTGCTACGTACATACGCAATAATTGACCTGTTAATAACATTTTGCCGTGCGAAACTGCTGTAGCCACCGACAATCGTTCTACGTTTTCATTTCTACCTGCTACGCGCGGTTTCAAACTAGCCTCGTTAAATATTACTAGCCTACCTAAACATATTGACGAGCTTAGGGTTCTACTTGCCGGTAACCCCATTGATGTACTAGCTATCAATGAGACAAGGCTTGATTCTTCTGTTAAAGATAATGAAGTTCACATCCCTGGCTATGACATTGTCCGACGCGATCGTACTATAAATGGTAGATTTGGCGGTAGTGTTTGCGTTTACATTCGGTGTAACATCAATTATATACGCACTACGCGACGACCTATCTATCGATCAGCTCGAAAACCTATGCATTGAAATTCGGAAGCCAAGATCCAAGCATTTTCTCACTGCCAGTTGGTACAGACCTGATTCGACTGTTGATAAGTTTAATTTCTTTGAGACGCTTGTTGGCAAACTAGATGCAGAGGATGTGGAATTTTATTTAATGGGTGACTTTAACTGTAATTTAGCTTCGCCTGAGCTTGATCATAGTTCACGGTTACTGATCAATATTGCAGATCTCTATAGTTTGCATCAACTCATTAGTTAGTCCATGAGCCAAATCCTGGAAAGTGGCTAGAAAACGATTTTCGTTGCACTCCCCACGGGACATAGTGACTTTGCTATCAAATTAAAGGTCATGACCTATATTTTACGAATCCACTTGTTGCCAAGTATGTAACCTGTGCTTAAGCGAGAAATTGGACAGTTTCTATGAGGGGGTGGGTAGGGGGATTTTGCGCCATTGGAATTCTACAAAACATAAAATCATTCATATTTCAGCTAAAACTCGACCAATTCCATTCAAATTTGATGTGCATACATATTTCCTATGGAAATCTCACCAAATACCAAAATTGTAACTTTTTATAGTGAAATCATAGCCAAAAGTATGATTTATTGGCAGTTGTGAAGCTATTTCCCACCAAACTGTATTATTTTAGTAATATTAGACTCTCCTAAACTGTAAAACTATTTTAATTGCCCATTCATCATGATGTTAGGGAAAATGGCACGCATATTTTCAAGAGGTAAAGAGTAAAGTAACATTTTGTCCTCAAATTGAGAAAATTCATATCTCATTATCCACTGATTGGATTCTAATTAAATGTGGAGCGATTATGCATTACATGCAGAACAACAACTTGAACATTGTTAAGTCAGTCATTTTGTAACCATGGCAACGGTTACTAGGGAAACCTAAAAATTAACGAAATATCATATTAAGTTGCTTTAAAGTCTATCATTAGCCATGATTTCTAATATGCTGAAGATCTTTAAATTTATTTCAGTATTTTTTTCCAAGTAATACATATCACCACTGAAATATTGCTTAGCAATTAGAAATGTACATGTAATCAACAGATCTCTTGTGGTCATATCCCTCTAAACAATGCTTCGATTCTTGTGAAATTTGTGGTACTATAATACCTCGATATAATACGTAAATTTGTCAAACATTGAATTACATTGAATCACTGCTGTTGTTGTAGAAAAGCTTCTATAATTGGTGTAAGCCACATTTTACTAAAAACTGGGGAAAAACGATTATTGCACGCGAATTTCAGAACTGTGCAGTCATCTTCAAAGAGGTCAATAGTCATCCTCATCTTCCTCGTTGTCTTCTTCCTCGTCATCTTCATCTCCCTGTTGTTCAGTAGAACAGTTCACACAATCATCCTGGCAAGCACAGACCTCAGTACATTGAAGGCCATATTTCACACAGGAGCAGCGTCTTGATTCACACGTGCGTTTACAGCTGCAGCACACAAGTTGCATCACTCCCTCAGGGGCAGGGGCCAAATCAGACCAGACTACTTCCAGTTGCCCGTCCCTCAGTTGCCAGCCCTGGCCATCAGGATTTTGATCCGCAATGGTGCTTTCCAAGGAATTCTTCCATAAATAGGCTTGATAGTTAGCACGCTTTATATGGTGTTTAAGTGCTGCTCTTGTAGGAGGTAGCTGAAACGACTGCAGAGTTTTGCTTTTGCAAAACATCTTGTATCTAAGCTCATTTATACTATCTCCATCATTGCCATTGTACAGCGCACATACATAGCACTTTACGCTCCTAATTACTTCATCCTCTGGTGGCACTGCCTCACCGAGAGCTCGGATTGTGTCTTTCATGTCTTGTTCTTCAATCACCATCTTCACGGCTTTCTTCTTCCCTTTCCCAACGAAGGTGCTGACACTGTCACATCCGGTGAGAGCATGTAGACCAGGTAACACTAGGCATACCTCTGGACCAAGTTGTTCGCACACGTTTGGTACACAGATGAGGCGAGATCTACTTCGTGTACCGCTGAACAATGTTATTGAAGCAGTGATACTTGCCTGATGGTAGCACGCCAGAACTTCGACATCAGTATCCGAGGATCGTATGGCAACTTGAGTGTGCCCACAGGTTGAAGCATTGATCGATGTAATATTTACCAACAGTCCCGATAGGGTTGTTTGCTCTGGTGTCTCTCATGTCGGCATTAGCGATCATAGCTTGGTATATGCATTTCGTAAACTATCAATCGGTTTAATTTCTAAGGGTCACCGTACTGTGACCTATAGGAAATTCAAAGATTTTAATTCTGCTAGTTTTCGAAGTGATATTTGCCTGCAGAGTTGGGACAGTATAGACACGCATGCGAATCCGAACGATATGTGGCATGCTTGGAAGGGCATGTTCTTCAATGTAGTTGACCAACATGCCCCATTACGCACAAAACGTGTTCGGGGTTTTAAATCGCCTTGGATCACGCCTGAATTGAAACAGCATATGCACAAAAGAGATATTCTCAAGCTCCAAGCAACACGCTCTAATGATCCAATCGATTGGCGTGCTTATAAATACTGTCGCAACTCTGCAAACATTGGAATTAAGCGCGAAAAAGAGATGCATTATATGCATTATAAAAACGCTTTTCACGACAATAAAGGGAATTCACGTAAGACATGGAGCACTATTAATGAGCTAACCTCGAGAAAAGCAAATAATACTCATATCAAGGAAATTAAACAAAACGGCGTTGCCATTTGCAATTCGCAAGAGCCGTCTGAAGTCTTTAATGATCATTTGGCAACTGTAGGGCCTAGACTTGCTAATGATATACAATGCAATGAAAATAGCCGTTCACATTTAAACTATCTTAAAGGCCCAGTACGGACCTTGGTGCTTTGTGCGCCTCTGTTTTTGTTTTGATTTTCATGAAACCGTGGCTTCTATTGCTTTCGCCTCGCGTGCGAATTCTCTCTGTGCCGAACCTTTGTGATTTGTTTGCATGTTAGCAAAACACGGAAACTGGTATAAATCAACTCTTCGTTATCAATCGTGTGGTGTTGGTAGAAGATTAACAACGTAGTTAGAGTGCTTACGGCTCCATTATTGCAGGCGAAGTAAACATTTGTGAGAATCAGGCCGGAGAAAACTAAAGTTTAATTTACTCATTCTCTTGATTCGTAATGGTCGCTGTCGGTGTTTACCTTTTCCTTTTACTACCCAAGAACCATAATAACAAAGCCAAGTGCAGTACCAAAGTCAATGTGCCACGAATGGAGGAAGGGGTACTTGCATGTATATAAAGTTAACGCGAGAACAAGGCCAAATGTGCTTTAAATGACAGAAACAAAACTAAAAAATAAGGTAAGCTAAAATAAGGCAACTAGTTTTAGCACAATCTGTCCATTTTTACGTTGTTCCTAATAGAAAATTCGTTTATGGGGAATTGGCGGTTCGAACATGACGTACAAGTTGTCCAGAATCGCATAAAGTGCTCAGGTTGTTGTTGTTGGGACAATGAGCACATATTTTCTCTATCGTTCATTACATCATTATTCCAGTACAGTTTACCCAAGAGGATTGCTGCAATATTATTTATTGCCATTAGCTGCATGGCAAAAGAAATACATCCTTTGAATGTTTTTTTTTATATTTATAGCAAATTATGAGTGCAAGCTGTTCATTATATAGGAAATGGCTAGGGGGATATTTATCTTGCACAAATTGTCATTTGTAGTCACTCGGAGTATGCAGAGTCCCCTACAATGTAAAAGGGGACTCTGCATACCCCCCTCTGCATACCCCCCCCCCCCCCCTACAATGTAAAAGGTGCACAATTGGACAGTGGTAGTTTCATTAAATTGAACACTATACCTCCCAGTGTCATATTTTAGGCTGCTTTCCTTTTTTTGTACCTTTTATAAGAAATATTCTTCTATTTGTTCCAGGAAAAAGGTGTACATTGTTTTCTTCAAGCGGTTAAGTGTGGGAAGAGGAAATATGGACTTTGCCAAGAAATGGGCAATAAATAATCACCACTGTGGTATATTTGCAGATAAATGGGAATTGTCTGCTTTAGAGGTGACATTCATCACCTTTGGAGGTTGATCTGCATCAAAATCCAATGCCATAACTCTGTGTGTTTGAAAGATAAAGTTATGATACCCCAATGACAGCACAGTATATGCAGCTATATGGGTTTCTGGACAAATCAAGACTAATAAATTAGTTATCAATATCATCTATATTTTTCCACTTTTAGTTTTACTAAACCTGCATTTGTTTGCAGATTCTATGAGTGTCTACATGAATGCAAATACAAATAATACAAAGTGACTACCAACTTTGTATTGAATATTTTTTAGCTTGTTACAGACACACAAAGATTATTAAAGTCCCCTGTTAATTGCATACTAATCCTGAAATGTTAGTAACTTGATTTTTCAGTATACACACAAGCCCTTAGGGACCGTACATTATTTAGCATTTATTTGTGGACATTGTTTAGCTTTTGCTACAATTATTTCCTGTACTCAATGTACTCTATATAACATGTATCTCTTTGTCTAGATATGCATATTATCTTAAATTTTTTTTATCTTAAACCTACTTTTTGTATTATTTTAGAATAGTTATGTATATTTGAAGGGCTGTGTGCAAAAAGGGCGTAAGTGGCTCTTGATCAAATTCTCCTTCAATTTCTTTGTTTTCTAAGGGAGAATTTAGAATGTGATTAAGAATCACTTACACCCTTTTTACACACAGCCCTTCATTTACAGTACATGTACATTGAGTCTATAACCAGGTATTTGCTTTTTTAACCAAAAATAACCTGCTCTCGAGCCAACAATCAGGGTTTCGATGCCTGCACTCTACAGTCACGGTCTTACTTGAAGCGACTGACAATTGGGCATACAACATTGATCGCGGCAATGTGAACGCTGTAGTTTTCTTAGACCTTAAAAAAGCGTTTGACACGGTGGACCACGAGATTTTGTTATCAAAATTACATGAATATGGCATTAGGGGCGACTCGAATAAATGGTTCAAATCCTATTTGAATAACCGCAATCAAACCTCACAAAATCGTTCATTGTGTTGTGGCATTCCCCAGCGAACAATTTTGGGCCCACTATTGTTCCTAATCTATATTAATGATTTGCCAAACTGCCTTTCATTTTCTCAGCCTCGAATGTATGCTGACGATACTACGGTGGCCCCAAAGGGACATCCTAATGACACTCTACTTTTTTATGCATTGCGACTTACGTTGCGGGTCACGGTGCGAGTTGCGACTTACGGTGCGACTTACGGTGCGACTTACGGTGCGACTTACGGTGCGACTTACGGTGCGACTTACGGTGCGACTTACGGTGCGACTTACGTTGCGACTTACGTTGGGGTTCGGTTGCGGGTTACGTTGCGGGTTACACTCGCGGGCTCGTGCTGAAACAAGCAACATGATGTCGATTTGCAAGTGAAAACTACGGTGGCCCCAAAGGGACATCGTAATGACACTCCACTTTTTTATGCATTGCGACTTACGTTGCGGGTTTCGGTGCAAGTAGCGACTTACGGTGCGACTTACGGTGCGACTTGCGTTGCGAGTAGCGAGTTACGTTGCGGGTTACGTTGCGACTTACGTTGCGGGTTATCTTGCGTGTTACGCTCGCGGGCTAGTGCTGAAACAAGCAACATGATGGGAGCTGTCTGCATGATCTATTTTGCATCGTTCTAAGTCTAATGTACGGTGGCCCCAAAGGGACATCCTAATGACTCTACTTTTTTTATGCATTGCGATTTACGTTGCGTGTTACAGTGCGAGTTGCGACTTACGGTGCGACTTACGTTGCGAGTTACGTTGCGACTTACGTTGTGACTTACGTTGTGACTTACGTTGCGGGATACGTTGCGGGTTACGTTGCGGGCTCGTGCTGAACTGAAGCAACATGATGGGAGCTGTATGTATGATCTATTTTGTATTTACCCATGTAGTTTCGTCGGGAGCAGTGCTTCCAATCTATTCTCGTGCAAGTGAAAACGATGGTTCGTCGCGGAATAAAGTAAATGTTATTGAAATATATTTTAATCTTGGTCTTAGCGGACCAGAAATTATTACATTTCTCACAAACGTCCATGGCATTAGACTTAGAACGATGCAAAATAGATCATGCAGACAGCTCCCATCATGTTGCTTGTTTCAGCACTAGCCCACGAGCGTAACACGCAAGATAACTCGCAACGTAAGTCGCAACGTAACCCGCAACGTAAGTCGCAACGTAACCCGCAACGTAAGTCGCAACGTAACCCGCAACGTAACTCGCTACTCGCAACGTAACTCACAACGTAAGTCGCAACTCGCACCGTAACCCACAACGTAAGTCGCAATGCATAACAAAGTGGAGTGTCATTACGATGTCCCTTTGGGGCCACCGTAGAAAACGATGGTTCGACGCGGAATGAAGTTATTGAAAGATATTTTAATCTTGGCCTTATTTAGTGGACCAGAAATTATTACATTTCTCGCAAACGTCCATGGCATCGTTCTAAGTCTAATGCCATGGACGTTTGTGAGAAATGTAATAATTTCTGGTCCACTAAGATCAAACCATCGTTTTCACTTGCACTTTCAGGAGAATAGATTGGAAGCACCGCTCCCGACGAAACTACAAGGGTAAATACAAAATAGATCATGCAGACAGCTCCCACCATGTTGTTTGTTTCAGCACTAGCCCGCGAGCGTAACCCGCAACGTAACCCGCAACGTAAGTCGCAACGTCAGTCGCAACGTCAGTCGCAACGTCAGTCGCAACGTCAGTCGCAACGTCAGTCGCAACGTCAGTCGCAACGTAACTCGCTACTCGCAACGTAAGTCGCACCGTAAGTCGCAACTCACACCGTAACCCGCAACGTAAGTCGCAATGCATAAAAAAGTAGAGTGTCATTAGGATGTCCCTTTGGGGCCACCGTACGATACTCATCTTACTTTAGCAAGTAATAATATCGATACTATTGATCGTGATATGAATCATGATCTTGCTAACGTAAATGAATGGTTGATTGCGAATAAGCTTACTCTCAATAAATCGAAAACTGAATTCATGCTAATTGGGTCAAGACAAAAACTCAGTAATTGATGGGGCTCCAATAAAACATGTCTCCGATGCAAAATCTCTTGGTGTACACATTGTTGAAAATCTGTCCTGGTGCGTTCACATTGACAAGTTGGCCAAGAAAATTTCCTCTGGCATCGGAGCCCGGAAACGTGTTAGACCATTTGTTCCGCGCAAGACACTGCAATTTATTTTCAATTCTCTAATACAACCCCATTTTGATTATTGCAGTGTTGTGTGGGGAAATTGCAATAAAACTCTTGCGAAGAAACTCCAAACATTGCAAAATCGCGCAGCTCGAGTTTTAACTTTTTCCAGCTATGACGTTAATGCTGATTATCTCTTTGAAGTACTTGGCTGGAGAAAACTTGAATCCCAACGCCAGTTTCAAAAAGCTGTTATGGTCTATAAATCGCTTAATGGACTCGCTCCTGATTATCTTCGCTCCAAATTTACAGATCGTAGCAGCGTTACAAATTACTCTTTGAGAGACACCGAGAGCAAACTTGCTATTCCATTGCCCGCACCAATTTTCTAAAAAATAGCTTTAGCTATAGTGGTGCTGTGTTGTGGAATAGCCTTCCAATGGATTTGCGGCAAGCTGATACTCTAAGTAGTTTTCGTACTGGCTGCAGCAGTTTCTTAACATCTATTTAAATTAAGGTAACACACGGCACTTATGGAAAGCAGGTATTTTATTGTATAGCATTATAGGACAGCGCAATATAGTTATAGTATTTTTATAGTGTAGGGCAATGTAGTTTTAGTTATTATTATTTTGCAGTAATTTTAATAGTAGATTAGTAGTAGTAAATCCTGATGAGTTGACCGTGTATAAATAAAGTTAATACAATACAATACAATAATACAATTGCCGTGAGCCCATTTCTTTTTGCCGTGAGCAATTTCGTTTTCGCCATGACAGTTGGGCGCCACTATGTATATGTATATTTAACAGTCAGTTTTCTTTTCTCTTTTTGAAAAAGACATCGGGTATACCGTATCAATGTCAAGCACTGCTGGACCGCACCCTGTGATATTCTGTCAAGCACCCACGTTGGCTGGTTAACTCAATGTTTATTCGTTTTCCCCGTTGCATTTTTGGGGGAACAGCAAAGGAAAGCATTGGAATGATTTGTAAATGCGTTTACATAAAGTACAGGTGGAAGATATTAAAAACAAGACCTATTAATTCAACAACAAGTTAGCAAATTACCGTATAAGATCTTGCTATTTTTTTACAATAATATTATGAAGAGATTAAAAAACACCAAATATCTAGCTAAACCTGCACTCTGCTTACTATTTAAAAGAGTTAGACAACAAGGCAATTGAAAATCCGCAAAAAAAATGCGAAAAACACAACACCGTATTTAAAGTGATTTGCATAACGGTTAGCCATTTCATAAAATGGCTTGTATCTAAGTCGCATGTTTAAAATTGAAGGTGAACTTGATGTCACAGAGAGATGTTATGGTGACAAATATTTACAGGAAGTTGTGTGTGATTTTGAATTATATTTACTAGATTCTCGCCCTGTTGGAATTTCTAGCAAAAATGGCACTCCTGTAACTTGGCAAAAATTGTTAGAATGCTACACAAAACGTACATTTTCTCAATAACTATTAAACCTACAGACCTGATTTTTTGTCTGAAAATACATTAACCATATACCTAAGTTGTGTTTTATGCAATTACAAACTTTGAAAATGTTGTTTTTGCTTAAAATCGATTTCGAAAGGCGCACGCTTTCACTGCATACGCTTTCACTGTATTTTCTTTAACCGCCAAAAATTGACCATTTAAATTGAATAGGGTAAAGAGGGGTATAGTATGGGATAATATGAAGGTGCTTCTATCCACTTAATGGCATATTATGAACTTTTACCCTTTTATTTTGGCCGTTACCCCGCGTAGTGGCACTCTTGTCACCTGGCTACTACAAAAATGTATTTATCTGAGTCAAAAATAATGGAAACTGCGACATTTTCTCATGATCACTACAATACCTCCAAACCTAATTATTTATAGCCTTTGTGTCCCCAAAAACAGATGTTCATACACTTTTCTAACATAGGAGACACTAGGTTACAATAGTGGCACCTTTTCGTCTAGAGAGAGAGAGAGAGAGAGAGAGAGAGATAATCACGGGCACTTTTACGACGAAATCGGGCACATTTGCGACTTGTATCGGGCACTTTTGCGACGTATTGCAATCTTGGCTAAAAGATCTAAAACGGCGGTTCTTTTGTTATTTTAAACAGATAGCCATTGTTCTAGGTGCGAGCACAGCATGGCTAAAGTTAAATTGCCTTAAGTCGTAATTAGTCATGATATTGCACGCAACTAACAATGTACGTATGGCTTATCTATTGCTATGTGTTCCTTTGTAGGTTCGACGAAGACAGAATGAGAGGACATCTTCTGTCTTGTTTCGAAGCCGAGAGATTACTACCTTTCCCAAAAATCCACTACAAAAAGAAAAGAAATACAGACAATGATCCAGGTCCACTGTCAGTGCCGATTACCAGAGTGCTTAGATAACATGATCATCTGCGACCTCTGCCAAGAGTGAAAGCACCACAAGTGCGAGGGGATTACATCAATGGCTGATTATTGATGACGAGGACTCGTGGCTCTGCCGAACCTGCCGCCCCCCACACAAAAGGCTACGACTTATAATGTAACTTAATGATCACATAAGATTAGTTACTGGTCAAATTAATGTAAAGATACTTCTGTTCTCTTTATCAAGCCATTCGTAAATACGTCTAAATAAACGTGTTATTTCATGTGATAAATGTAGAAAATAAATGAAATGAGAGAATTATTTTCTCAATAAATAAATTTCCACAGGAAAAGGTGTACGATGTTTAATGACCTGATTAAATTAATAAAAAAACTTTTTATTCAGTGCGTTGACATGAACTGCCTTTATTTTCTGAGGCGGGAGATTTCATATTGGAATTAGGAATACAATTCACTAGCGATTTCGCCCCCCGCATGAATGTTAACTTCAAGATATAACAACTTATAACAAAATCCAGGAGCCCATAACTAGGAGCGCCATCCCACATACTATGTCACATTGTCTTCACAAGTTAGGTTATTTTTAGAACGGTTTCCCGCTAATGTTGAGTTGCAATTATTCCTAAGAGAATAAAATCACAAAAGCGTAGCAGCCACATTGTTTGGTATAACAAAAGTAGCTAATGAGGCATATTTTGTTCTGCAACGGTGCAACCCACCAATGAGAGGGTTTTCACTCAATCCCCAAAGATTCAAATGACAAAGGCATGGCTAAGAAAAGAAACTAACGAAGAACTATTAACAAAGCGGCTACGACGTCACGTGAAAACATAATTGGCGGGGGAAATAATCTAAAAAAAATTGCCCAACTTGTAGAAACGCTGTGACACCTGTATAGGATATATGGAGCTCCTCGTTATGGCTCCTGCAAAACCGTATCAAATTGGAATTATTTCATCATTATCTCACTATGATGTTTTAACGTTATCAGCCCATTTAAGGACATTTTCGATTTGACCACAGTATGTTTAAGGGTAATTTGGGAAAGTAATTTGAGAAAGTCTATATAATCACCTTTTTCTTCCCCCGCTTCGATTAGTTTAACTATTTGCGGAAGGAAGGTTCTTGTAATTTATAATAGCGTCTTCTAATTGAAATAAATTATTGTCTATTGTCTTTGTTTCCTTCCACAAAAAAGAAGTGCGAGAATACCTGTTCAAGGGTGCCTGTAGTGTCCGTAGATAATTTACACAGGACTTACTTCTGTCATCAATAACTTTAAAACTAAAGCTGATTGTTTAGATAAAAAATGGAAATAAACCAACCAACAGTTGAACTTTACAACAATAACATTTGCAAAGCGATTTGAGAAACTTCATTTTTGATCCGTTGTGCAGCACTTGTGTATAGATGGTTTGCACAGGACGTCACGGCGGCCATGTTGGTGTACCTTTAACAATAGATTCTTCGTTAGCTTCTTTTGTTAGGTACACCAACATGGCCGACATGCTCTTCGTCATTTGAATCTCTGGGGATTGAGTGAAAACCATCTATACCCTGATTGTGAACTTGCCCATTGTGATATCTGGTGATTTTAATCTTGGTGACATTAGCTGGTGCGATGACCTCCTTGTTCCTAAAAATCCTACCACTAGTAAGGAATCTACTGCGCTGCTTAATTACATTGATGACCGCACGCTCTCATATCATGTTTCTGTACCTACTCGCTCATCTTCTCTCACGACCCTGTACGTGGTAATTTCATCGAAGCCCGCCTTAGTATCAAACGTGCAGGTACACCCAGGCGGAGCGATCACAACATCCTCATTTTCGATATAAACACAAAGGTTTAACGTATACCTAGCCACCACATAAGGTATATTTATACAAGCGTTTGGCAGCACTGTCGATCAATAATGACACAATGCTAACACAGTTTCAAGATCGGTTGTAGAAAACTGGACTTATTTCAAGAACAGGATTATGAGTGTAATTGATACCCAAGAAAACTATGAAAGTCCAAAGACCAATTTACCGTGGGTCACCCGGACAATTAAACGTCAGACGAGGAAACGTGACAGGCTCCTGAAGAAAGTGAGGCACCTAAACAATGATGTAGCTTGGACCATATACAGATATCGACGAAATAAGGTGGTTAATTTATTAAAGTGTTCATAACCTCTATTGCAATTTTTATAGCTATGAACCTCCGAAAAGTTTTGGTTTTCAGTGAATACTTTATGTTCTACGCTTGTTTGAAATCGTGAAAATGTGATATTTCCTGGCCCATGACCGCGTAAGTAAAAGCCTGGGTCGATTCCTGAGTAGACGTCATATAATTAATTCGACTTTGCAATAATTTAAACAAATACTTAACAAGTTGACTAAAATGACTTTTTCTTTACTAACAACTCGCAAACTGTGTATATTCTCAATAATTCGATGGAAACTGTTCTCTTGGATCAAATAATGTCAGGGGATATTTCGACGCCACAAATAGGTTATTGTATTTATACGTTGTAATTCTCGACCAATCAGAGCACGGTAATCTCTACATTCACTCATGGAATTGTATAAATATATTTCAGCAGAAAAGTTTTTTAAATAAAAATTTGGTCGTAGATACGATTGTATTTAATACATCTCTTAGTTAATTGAGTTCTTCATTTTTGAGTTACAAGTCGTGAGGAACATCTAACTGAGCATGCTTTAGCGTGGAACCAAAGAAAGATTATTGGAATGCTTGACAGTCTGTGCAAACAATATGGCGACATTCTCTCACAACATGGCCTTTCTGAAAGTGATGTCGACTGTTCTCAGTGGAAACGTTCTGTCATCAGCCATGCGAAAGGTGATTATGACTTGTCCGATGCTTGACTGAATGTGCACCTAAAAGGACTGTTGGCATTAACTACTTCAATAATGTTTGTGCCTTTTTGTTTTGAAAGTCGGTTTTATGACACCATCGCTAAATCATTACAGCAATCTTTGAAGGACTGATAATCTTTGGTCCAGCCAGGAAGCGAGCATTGACAATCACGTGATCAGGTGTTAATACCTGCGACAATATAAACGTAAGATATCCATGTCTTTGGCTCTGTTTTTGGTACTGTAATGACCATATTTGTTGGCATTAGGGAAGCACATCATACCGGTAATGGATGTTAGTCTATTTACAGTAACGGTGAATTAGATGTATGATTTTAGGTTTATATTTTTGCTATTATTATTACGTAAATATGTTATTTTTAGTGTAATTATTGTAATTATTATTATTGTCCTTGTCGTTATTTACTATTTGTGAAAGTTAACATATTTTGGTACAAATACTTCCCCCATGCCATGTAGTTTACGTTGAATACACGCAAAAACGTTTTATGCCTTGTTTGTTTATCCTTGATTATTGTAGAGGCTGAGTTGTTGCGACGGACACCCAGCGATCAGACTAAGATGCAAGATCAAATTGAAATGCTATACTTCACTATCGTACTAACTTTTTCATTGTTGAAGCAGTCTCTAGGTGATACGATCACTAGTAGCTCTTTCATTTGACAATTTATTTCTCAGCTTTATGCTGATTGTAAGTAATTAAATGTTTACTAATTAGTTTTTATTTATTTAACCGTTTCATAGCGTATTTTCTGCATTAAACAGATTCGTTGAAGCAGAGGGCCCGGTTGAGGAAAAAGAACGTCTCATAGCAGTCTAAGCTAAATATTTCGGTTGATGACTACAACGCTAAGATTAGTAGTGACGGACAGACCGTTGCAGTAGTGGAGGATATTTTGAAGGGTAGCTTTCCCTGGGACAACGACAGATCAGGTAATAGTAGAACAAATGTAATAATTTCAGCGTTATGTTCATTTAGCAGTCTGTGTCTTAAAATTATCGAACTGATAAATGTCTTTCTTTCTTCTCTAAACATAACATAGGGCCCCTAAGCGCAAGTCATGGATGGTCAGTAAGCTATTTTGGCATAATTTAAATCATGTGACCTATGACGGCATCGTTATATGTACGTCATCACCAGTAAGTGAACCGTGGAAAATAATACATCTGCAAGTTTGAACTGTCTGGAATTAGAAATTAGGAATACGGGCATTTACTTAAAATCATGTGATGACGTCATTGTTATGTCATTGCCACTAAGTGATTTGTACGTGATTGAAGCCACTTAAAGCCTATACTAATATGCACATCGAAAATACTAAATGAACTGGGGAAAGGGACATGATATATTATATATATTATATAGTAAGTGGCATAGGGCAGATAAAGAAACTCTGCTCGCAGGGAAACAGTGTTCTAGCAGGAATTCTGCTCAATTATGTGTCAAATAACCCATATATCATTTTCTTTTGTGTCAATTTGGTCATGGGATGTTTAAGGAACCCTTTGTTTATTAGGGCCCTAGTTGTTTGTGATACAAGTATGCAGCCCATGGTTACAAATATTTTGTGATAATGGTGACTTCTGAATCTTGTCATGCATAATTTGGTGGCTTCAACCATATATTATCATTGAAAAGATTGAACGGTTTACTTGCAGTACAGAATTACTAATAAACACAAAAGGGATACATGTAAATTCAAATGAAGTAAAACAAAAACATTGAGTGAAACAATGTAGTACTTGTATTTCCGGGGCCATGCAAGAATACATCTTTGTGCACCAAGTAACTTTTACTTATGGCCGGCTATAACTATTAAGTCATTTTGGATAACACAATGGGTTTGGCCCCGGTCGCCACACACTGGTGGGTTTCACAACGAGTTTACGAGGCAAAAAGAAAGATTGTTATTCTCCTGGGAGTTAATTAACATGGAAATGTAATGAAGAACTGTCACGTGGTCTGAAATGGGGCAATAAACAGGCAAGCGGAAAGGGTATGTAGTGCAAGAACGGTTATAAAGTTGTATTTCCATAATGAGATGTACATGTACATAGATCAGGACAAATAATAAAATATATGTGGATGTGGTTGCCTGACCAAGTTTAGATTCCCCTGTTGACTCTACAAGTTTTTGCAGCAAAATGTTAACTACGAAATGTTAACTACTATGTCTTTTCTTGAAATCTGACATTTGCATACAGATCTGCTAATTAAAATGTTCTGACTGCAAACTAATATACCATGCTGCAGCATGCACAGTCTCTAGCAGTTCCCATTATATGTAATTATATATGATGTCATACGTGTAAGAACTGAGAGACACTGAGGGCACTCACCATGGATTAGCCAGCTGGCCAATGCATCATTGCATACTGAGTTATAATTATGGCTGCACATTGGCAATAGGTGACCGACCTTTAAAGTGTATATGAACCGAATTGATTTTTTTGCTTATAAGCAAGTTGAAACATTAAAAAATTGGTCTCAGTTGTTTGTTTTTACTTCACTGCTTATTTTTTGCCATTTTTCGTTAGACAAACTTTGGTCATTTTGCTTTCAAAATGGCTCAATTCCCGCGCGGCCAAATTTAAGGAAGTGACGTCACACGGTTTGCACATCGGCAAACATTTTAAGAACAACATGGCGGACCTTCGACCAGCGAAAAGAGGAGGGAAGTATTGGGTGGCTGGTGGCCCCAATAATATCAGTTGCCGAAACACCAGTTATTCACCAGGAATTTCAATGCACTATTTCCCTCCGATCAAGTTTTACGACAGAAATGGACTCGTTTTGTCCAGAAATATTGGGCCAACTTTCAGCCAAGTAAGACGTCGGTACTGTGCTCAGCCCACTTCGAACCAAGCTGTTATACGAAAAGTTGTCTTCATCCTGAGGTCAGCAAAAGAATACTTATCAAGGATGCAGTGCCAACGAGAGATACAGTTATTCCTGCTGCTCCTCAAGCTGATTTGAGCAATCGAGGAAAGAGACAAGTAAGCACAGATTCGCACGTGTGTGATAACTTCACATTGATCGAATAGCTAACGAATGCTCATAACAAGTACTTTATACACAACACTGTGAATGAAAAATGAGGACTACAAAAGTATTATTCGTATAGATAAGCAAGTGATTGGTTTATCAAAGAGCTAGAATACTGGATGCCTTATTAATAATTATTGCACCTAGAATAACAGAATGCATTTGAGACTAGCAAATGTAACGTTTTCATTTACTTATAAATAACAGATCCTACGAAGTACTCTTGTAGTCTCTCGCCCACACAAAAAAAGAGACGGACCGAGACATCTACTGTATCCACTCCACCAGTCTTGGAAAGCTCTGCTTCATCTTCTCTAAACCTCCCAGCTGATGATGCATCTAAATGTCCTGATCACCTTCCAACTACTCCTTCAACTGACAGATATGACACCATAAGCACACCAGTCACAGTACCCACTACCTACTCCACCAGTTCAGCAGGCAATATATCATCTGGCTACACTGCTAACATCCCTAACAACTCCCTTCTGAAAACCAAAGTAATAAGTGCACTAAGTGCACTTTGCAGACCAGAAGGAGGATAAACCTGCAGAGAAAGCTAAACAGAATGAAGATACGGTATTCTCAGTTAAAGCTCACATTTACAGTAAGTGTATCAACTTTATAAAATAAATTGTTTCTGAAAGTAATCATTCAATTAATGTACATAATAATAATTAGTGTTATGTAAAGTTAGAGTAAAAATGAAAGTGATCAAGGCAGCTGAGTGTCCATTATCAAACTATATTTACTAACAATATGTTCTTAAATCATGCAGAAAAAAGATGACGACACACAGACATCTGAGGATGAGACCTGTTCTACTTCAGCCAATGCACATGTAGCTACCAATATGCCACAGGAAGTACTGTTAGGTCCTGCAGATACTTATACTACAACCACAGAGTCCAGCCAAGATGAGTCCACTACTGATGGAGACTGGGCTCCAATGCAGGAGACTACAGAGGAGGCCCTAGGACATGGATTAGATGATGATGATGAAGAAATGGAGGATTATCTCTCAAAGGAGGCAAGGAAAAACATTAGGTAAGAAGTGTTAGATTGTTACTTTTTAAAGGATTATTTTGATGCTAATAATAATTTATTATTAGAGACATCACTTGCCATTCAATTTAAAATCTAACTTTAAAGTGGCTTTACATTGTGATCTCTTTCACTCTCCCCCTCTCCACAGTTTTAATCCCTCTCTTACTCTACACAGCATTGATGCAGAAACCCCAGCATATAAAGAACCCAAATTTATTGTCTTCTACACAATGTTTCTGAGCCTGTTTACGATGTTCTGCTACAAGTGCAAAAAAGAAAAACCTACAGCAACCATGAGAACAAATGGCACGATGGTGACAGTCTCACAGCATTGTGGAAGATGTGGTGAAAATGCATTTCTGTGGAGGTCACAGCCATTGGTGCTTGGCAGATACCCAGCTGGGAACATTTTGCTGAGCTTTGCAATCTTAATGGCTGGATCATCAATCAGCAAAGTAACACTAATCTCAAGACGTATAAGTCAATCAAACGGCAACTAGGTAGAGGAGGACGGCCCAAAAAAACAGTGACTTATGAGTTATATACTTAAGAGAATCGGTACAAGACCAGTGGAGGGATTGGAAAGGTTTCACAGTCGTATTGGTCTGATATACACGTACATGTAGGCTATACAATTTACCTTTAGCATTCTTGAAGTTCTTCAGTATTTAGCTTCAAGTTTGGATAGGTTAAGTCTTCTATAGGGTAGGGAATTTCATTTTTTCTTGAATGCATTCTCAAAATTACAAGAGTAATCTTGTAATAGCTAGGCCCAAGGATCAGGATTTCACACTAAAATCCTATTTCTCAAATCATAAGCCTTAGCTCTGTGGTGACAATTAGAATCACAACTTGATAATTATTCCTCAAAAACACATATCCCTTATATTACAGCACAGAATTTTAAAGCAAGAGCTTATGACAAGTAGCCAAAAGGGTAGTGCCTCTGCCACAACAACATCCAAGACATCTGGCTCCAACTACTGCTTTACGAGAAAGCCCAGAATTGATTTATTTGGTTACTTAATATTGCAGCAGATTTAGGGCTAAGAAATAATTAAATAAATATCCCTTACAGTGTCTGTGACTAGTAGTGGATATTTACAGTGTGACTACTTCTAACAGGACCACCCAACACTAACCAGCCAGTCACGGCTAGATTGCAGAATACTCCACCACTTCGAATGATCACTTGAAAAGCCCTTACAAATTGTTCAAAATTATCCATTTAGCTCGGGTGTATTTAGATTCGTTCTATGAATGATTTGGAGTTGAAAATGGGTAAGATTTATTTTAATTTCAGGGTTAGGTTTTTAGAGGGTTTGTATGAGAATTTGAGAAAATGCATTATTAATGAACTAAGTGGTGGGGTATTCCGCAATCATTCCATTTATAACAAATGATCCAGACTTTGGTAGTCCCCAAGCCAATAAAATTTAAAGGCCCAGACATCAGTAGCTTCCAAGCCAATCAAATTTGACAATGTGGTGGCCCATGTTGTAGTTGTTACACCGTAACTTGCCATGTCACTTCACAAGGAGGTAAATATCCACCAATTGTCGCTGGATCTGTGTTGAATAATGTTTTTAGTATATACCACACACGTGTTATAGTGAGTAGCTTAGTCAATTAGATTGCAGCATTGCTGATAGAGCACAATTGATTTCTAACAACTAATATATGTCAGATAAATGAATATCGCACTTTAGGCCTACAACAGAAACTCTATTGTTGTTATTATTGGAGGAGGAGAACTCTCCGGGGTCAACTCCCTATATCTCGCTGATGGCAATGCTCATCATACCTTTTGGGGTAAAAATGCATATTTTGGTACCTCTGGGTGTTTAATTTGAAATGCCAACAGTACCTTTATGGTATTCAGGGTAAACCAAGTAAGATATTAAAATAGCTAGTATTGCCACCTCTTAGGGTAAAAAATAATTTTGGCCATGCCCAGAAAAATGAGATTTTGGTACCTTTTAAGGATTCCTTCGTTGTGATGGGAATTGTGAGTCTGCATATACATACAAGATTCGTACCAAGATTCGTACTCTTCCGATTGCATCGTTCATTTTGCCAGTACTCAAACCAAGGTTTTGAAGCATCCCACAAACAGCAGAGAATGCTGTATTCCAGAGCCACAAGTCACGATTCAGCTGCAGAAGCCCAATCAAGTAAGCCCAGGCAATTCTGGTCATGTATTTTTGTAAATGTTCCAGCACCAAGAGGCATATTCCATGATGCACTTTGAAACAAGGGGCATCTTAGAGTTGGGGAGCTAAGTAACACTTGTAAAAGACAACACAATGAAAATCTGAGTGTATAATTATGTTCATGTAGGCAAGAATAGGCGATACTATTCAGTGAGATTTGGCATGTATACATGCAGTGTTGTTGATTCAGATTTGCTTTCTTGTTTAGTAAGCCAGATCCTAACCCACTGGTATGCTGAGAAGTTACTGTGTATCAGATACCAGTTTGTGAAAGCCAAGGAATGTATGTCTAAATGTATGATTTGCACAGATAACAATCATTATGAGAGAATTATTTTTTTCTCACTGCAAAACAAAAATACCCCTCCTTTGGGCAAAGTGTCTAACATTAGCATGCAAAATTAAGGCCTTCGCTAATAGACTGTACAGTAATTGTACAAACATTTTTGGCTTTGCTGGGAACTTTTTCAAAGAAATTCAAAATTTAAATTTGTTCAATGTGGCAAATACAATCATGTATGGTTTTTTGTGCATTAGTTTCCCTTTTTGGGGGGCGGCCTTCACCTACTCAGAGCCATCACGTTTTGGACAGTTACCTTCGATTTCCCCTCCAGTAATCGCTGAACAACAAGAATTAGAGTGTTGATTTCTTTAGCAAAATAATCAAGGAGTTCCCTGAAAGCATCAAGAATCCAACTGAAATGTTGAGATATTTGCAAAAGGAGACTGTTAACATAACGAGCCAGACGCACTTTAGAAATTTCTTTGCTGGGGGTTGGGGTTGCTATGTCAGTGACGTCAGGAGCGAAATATGAATCCAAGTTGTGGTTTTTGAAAAGTACAAATCTATCAGCGATCGAGCTGGCGGCTGTCATCATGGTACACGGTACTTCTGTACATATCCACACGCAAACATACAGTTGTTTTTGTGGATATCAACACAGTATCTGAATATACGATCCATTAGTGTGTGCGCTTCGAAGCGCTGGTTTCTTCTAACTAACGAGTTGTGTGGCAGAGAGCCACGCAAGTATTTCTCAGAAGCTGGTTCTTTACCTTAGAAATTCAAAAGCGAATTGCGAAAGTGAAGTTCTCAGATGCCAAAGACGAAATTGGCGCGGAACTTACTCAACATGTACCTGAAAAAGTACAGACAAAGCGATGTCAACATTCTCTCTTTCGCCTAAAAAAATCTGAGGTTTTTGTTTCACTCTGATGATTTTAAAAGCTTTAGAGAACTAGTGAATCGTGATGTAATTCTTGGCACCGAAAAAAGCCCGCCAAATTCACCCAACTCATACAGCATCGACTACTCGAAGAAAATTGTACTGGGGCTGGAAAAACAATTGCTCGAAGCTAATCAACAAGTTGCCTCCCTTACCAGGGAGTTAGAGAATGTGGAAAACAGTCTTCAATGCCGTTGGTTCTTCTTTCTTTAATTGATTCACCGCCTCCTACTCTGGCCCAGCAAACTTCCACTCCTATCCGGCCTTGTCTACCTAGTCATCAGCTTCTCGCAGTCACAATTGATGCCAGCGAGGATTTTTGGACAAGCCTAAGTGACATAATATAATTTTATTTTTTAGAATGAAAATATTCAACCGAACGCTCTTATACAATTTTTTAAAACTTTGCAGTCTTGAAGGCCTACATTTAGACTACAAGGTCGTTTTAAAAGTTTAGGTCTAGATTTCGAGAAAATTGATGATATGTAAAATACATGACGTCAATGCTGTGTTGCTATGGTAACAGTGATGTCAAACAAACTTACATTTTTGGCAAGTTTATTCTATTTCTAGTAAATGGGTGAAGTGGCTAGCCCAACTGTGCTCTGACAGTAGAGTATCAGCCGTTCAAAGTGGGTATGGTGCGTCCCTGGAAAATCCAGGCGAGCCACCTTAAGCAGGGTATTTGTTAGAGCCAGGGTCATTACTTGCCTATTTCAATGTTTATTCTGACTATTTTATCACTATCACCAAGGATAGTAGCAGTGCCATTACATGTATTTTATGCCCTGTTTTTACAATTAGTTTGAGTCATGGCTATTCAAAATTTTAACAAAAACCCTGCTTGGGCAGTACAGTATTTAAAGTGCATATGAGCCCAATTTCTTAATCATTAATATCAATTATACATCAAGTAAATAGTTGAATAGCAAAATGTTTCTTGATTTGAGTGTTGCATCAATGAGTCATAAACGTTTATATTTCAAATATGCTATTGATATTACTTCAAGTAGGGAACAAAATTTGCCGGTAGAGATAAATGAACTTTCAGCAACATCCACGTTATATTATTTTGAAGCTCATACATGTATCTGTGATTTTATGAAATATTTTGTCTGAATCCAAAATGTTTCATTGACAAAGATAATGAATGACTGTAAATTCCCTACTTGCCATTGCAACATTACCATATGGGCCACGTCAGCAGGCAAAAAGGGCCCGGACGACATAATATGTAAATGTATTTTTAAAGTGTACCATGTTTTTATACTTGTGCTACTAACAAGTAGTGTTGATTTCATGAAATTGACCAGTGAAATAGAAGATGAAATTTTAGTTTTTTTTGGCCAAAAAGTGGTCATCTTGTTCATTTATTTTTTTACTCTTTAACGCCAGTAGGTATAAATGAATGTCGTACATCAAAATCATCCCCTCTGACAGGATTCCTAATTTTTGTGGTCATATTTGTAATCGGACCCTTGCACCAAAATTACGTAAATTTCACCTCTTTGTCAATTTCTTGAAACTGACATTTATTGTTAGGAATGAAATGTAGCGCTTCTCGTCAAGAATACAATACAATCTCCAACCTGTTATTAGGAACACCGTTGTAGGAATTATTTAACTTGAATGTCGTCCAGGCTCTTTTTTCCTGATGCGGCCCATATTATAAATGTAAACCTTCATAACTCAGATGCACCACTCATATCAAATTAATGTTTTACTATTCAACTATTTACTTGATTAGTATCAATTTTATTGATTAAAAGTTTGTGCTTGTAAATATGCACTTAAACAAAATCGTAATTTGACAATATTTGAATTTGATAATGTAATTTGAGTATTCTAATTTTCATAACGTAATTTTCCCTAGGATGATGAATCCATTGACAAGTGCATCAAAGAGACAACTTTTCCCAGGCTGATCGGGTCAGGAGACTTATCAAAAATTGACTCCCTGTACATTGTGGTAGAGGGTAGAATTGTGGCTACGCTAAGTGGCACCAGTGTAGGAATGCCAATGGCATTGGTGCTGCTTATGGGTGTATTCTATATTTTTAATATTGAGTACAACCCAAAAGCCAGAAATGTGTATGCCTTTTTGGAAACAGTGCTACTGGATAATTGTGTTGAGGCCAAAAAAAGAGTAGCCGTAAATAAGTTACTCAATGATTTAGCTTGACTTCTGGTTTATAGTAAATCATTAAAGTAGCTTCTTGTCAAGGCCTGAGTTCCTCAATGCCCAACAAAAAAGGAACAAGACCAACATTTCCCCAAGATTGGTCAGTAAGGTGTTTGTTATATGGCACTTTTAAAACGTAAATTAATGGTTTCTGGAACACTGAGAACTTTATCTGAATCCAAAGCATCAGGATCCATAGCTTTGAACCTTTTTTCTCTTATATATATTTACTAAACATATTCAGTTTGAATGCAGTTTGAAAAACAAAATCGAGAGATCCAGATGGAATGATATGGACCTGTGAGCAACCAATCAGATTGCAGGATTGGAATTCATCTGGATCTCCCATGCTTGTGCCATATAATAATATTAGATTTTACAATAGTATTGGGTGACTCTACATGTATATTATAGTTTTTTTAGTAATCTTATATCTATTATTATTACCGGTACTTTATTGAACCAACTATAAATTTGTCATTTGAATTTAACTTATTAGCTATATCATGTAATACACATATGCGAAACTTGTGTGTGTAACATGCATGTGCATTACCATTTTTTGTTGTAGTCTTACTGAATGGCAATGTTGGTGAAGATCAAATAGGACAAAATTGCCTTTGGCAAGACATTTTTTATACAGAAAAGTATGGACAAGTTTGTCTGTTGTAGTAAGTTTGAAATGATATTTCCTTTCTGTTCGATGTACTGCAATTAATGAAACTTTCTGTACTGATAGGAAAAAGGTGTATTAAAAGATTTATGATTTTTGTGGGATTCAGCCTAGTCTTAGCTAAATGGGTTCTCGTTCAGCATCTCCAATGCATTCTTTCACATTATTTTACAGTCTATAATTCAGAGCTTTACCAAACTTTATTTACATTATTCCCTGTATACCATGCAGCACAGCAAAATTCACTTGAATCCCATAAAAATCATAGATATATTTTAATACACTATTTTCCTAACTACTGAAAGTCTGCTTGTAATAGATTAAATAGAAAAGGAAATGGATTTGACTGGGGAAAAACAAGCCCATATACATTTATTTGCCAATTATGTCCAAAAGTCGGTCTCACGAGACTGCAATAATATTGTAATATAATATACTATTATAGACATGTAAATAGCTTGGTAAAATATTGTTGACGTTTCTTCATTTGTAAAGTATATTGATAAGTACTTGTAAATTCGTTTTAAGTACAATTAAAAAGTGAAATAATACACATGCAGCATTGTTTATTTAGCATCCATATATAGATTACATATAAAAGGAGTGAATTTGACCCCCTAATAAGAGTTTAAAATATAAGAGTAAAAAACAACTCCAGCAAGGGAGTTATCATGTACCTTTTTTTATTCCATCGTTAGAGTTAATTTAACTCCACTAGAAGAGTTAATATACTGGAGTTAACAACTCCTGAAATGGAGTCGTCGTGTACCTTTTTTACTCCTGAAAATAACAGTGCACGCAGTTCGACGTCTAGCCACTGTTATTTGGCCTGGAGAATACCTTGAGGTAGACATACCCCCCGATTTAGACCTAGACTGTACTTTAGCCATTGAACCCCGTACCGACACACCACCCAGTAGGTATACCAAAGCCTCCCACCTGTGGCCACAACCACACATTGTAGAAGCCGTGGGAGGCAAAATACGTATCGTAAACACCTCTAACGAGCCCCAGGCAATCAAACGCCAAGTACGTCTAACGAATGAGTCAGACCCCACACAACATCACAGCAGCCACCAAAACGTCTGGACCCTTCTCCGACCCCCCAATTTCATCAAGTATTACAAAACTTCAATGAAGTCTTCAATTCAAATATAGCAGGATACAACGGTGCAGCAGGCCCTGTTGAAGTAACCGTGAACATGGGTCCCATTCAGCTGCCACAGCGCAAGGGACGTGTTCCTCAGTTGCGTGTTTACCTTATAATTATTAGTCACAGTACACCAGACCAAGGTGCAGCTCTATCACCTAGTATATCCCCCTCTGCTACTGATGCGATAGTTGATCCAGACACAACGTCAAGACCGCAGCGTTACCGCAAACCCCCAGGGTATTTACAAGACTATGTCCTATCATAAGACATTATCCTGGAATTTAACATTCGTTATGAACGATATCTGAGTCGTATCTGAATCACTACTGTTGTTGACCCTTTCGTCCTCTGGAAATATTATTAGTTAAAATAGACTTCGTGTTTTTAAAGAGGAGGAAGAAGAGATGACGTCAGCAGACACAAGTTATTCAGTGTTTACTGTTAGGTGCCACCCTCGTAAAATAAAGTTGATTATTATTATTACTGTTGACTTGCAGCCGTGCATGCGCATGTCGCTGCGCATCTGGCGTCGTTCGTTGTTGTTGGAACGCCATCTAGAAAACGTGTGTTATTAAATACAGTTCCTCGTTCGTTACTTCACACTAATTACACTAATCAAAAATGTTTACCTCTTTAATCCTACAAAAGGTCATGGATGAATTTCCAGTGGATTTCGGAAATGAATTTCTAAGGGATTTTACGGGTGGTTCTCACACAGAGAAGGATATTGCTATGGCCACAGATACTGACAACTCATATCTGGATGATACACTGAATGGCAGACCATGGATTAAAAGAATGGGGGCGTTGGTGATGGATCGACTCCGGCAAAGCACAGAATATATTCCTGCTGCAAGGGTTGCCATGTCATTTATCATAATGAGGAACATAATTTTTAAGCTTTAAGTTTTTAACCTTCAATTTTTAAGCTTTAAGTTTTTAACCTTCAAGTTTTCAGCCAGGAAAATGGTAAAATACAAAAAACTCAAATTGCACGATCAAGTCCGTATTAGGATTGTGTGCATGTACGAGTTTTATGCTAGTACTTTTCTGAGCATTTTAATCAGGGTTTTAGTTTGTAAGGCAATTTTCAATTTGAGTAACTGGGAGAACGTAAAGGAAATAATTCAAGGAACGAATCCATGTCGTAGTTTCCTTCTTTAAAAAAATAAAACATCTCGCGAAACACAGCGAGTCATTGAACCTTAAGAACGGAAATAATTTATATATTTTTCTGACCTTTCATTTTTTCAAGCTTTATATGGTAGTCTGCGTTTTAAACCCAGTCTGCCGTCTGCAGATTATACTGACCGCTGTTCCGAAGTTAAAAATCGGTTCCAAATGCAATACAAAATAGGCGCAATAAAGCTTAGTGGCCGCCATACTTCTTCTCTTATTTAATCTCTGTTTGAAGATTACAAGTCTTCATTATACTGCCATTACTTTTCAATTTTGATATCCACAAGTTGCAGCCTTTGAAACACATCATAAACCCGATTTCTATGGAAAATAAAGGTCGCTCCACGAGGTTTAAATCGGTTCCATCACTCATTGAAGACGCCGTTGTTTAAAACCAGTTTTGCTTCTTTCTTTGAGTGCAGAATTTAAAGGGCAAGTCTTGTTCAGCACAACTGAGGACTGTAGCTCATTTTCGTCCGCCATTTTCTCGTTGTTTATACTGTGTAGCCTCTCCTGGTGTGTCCTTAGTAACCTCGTGATTCACGAAAAAGAAGAGGGCTTCCTGTGTGGTATATCTGATTCCTGTGAGCCCGCATACGCTGGGCCTTGAATGCGAAGCTTGATCGACTGGTATCTGTACTAATTGATATTGCTTAGGCGCGCGATCAAATCATCGCCAATCAGGTGTAAATCCACGAGCAGGCTTTGCCATTGCTATTCTTTACGTCTCCTATCGCACGCTGCTAGTAGTTCACTTACTATCAATCTCAATCGGATCCCTTCAATCTTACAATGGCATGTGGATGACATAAAGTCCGTTGAAGATCTGGAGCGCAAGCTATCAGAAATCAAGATACCCTGAGAAGAAATAGCGCCTCCAAACATCCACGAGTGGCTGGAAATCTATGCGAAACGCCACGGCACTGGCCGGAATGCTTCCTTGTTTAAGCTCCCTGGTTGGAAATACAGAAATCAAGCTTTTTGATTACTGGAAGGAAAAGGGGAACTTGTTGTTGTTGGTCTCGCTCCATATGGCGCTGGGATGTGACTCTGCTGATATCACACATCGAGGCACGATTCGACCAAAGTCTTCTCGTCCACCAAACTTCGTCGAGTAGCTTATTCAACTACTTCATTAACTGCCAGAATGGTCCTGGAGGTCATGTCCCTCTGTTGTGTATCGATGAGGAATACACTTTTCTTCACAAGCTGACATCCACATCAAAGTCAGTATGACAAACGTCCCTGACGATGGAAAGAATGTGCAAACTTTACAATGGGGACTATTGGTATTCTGTAAATGGAAACAAGGGAAACCCCGTAGGCGTCCAAAGTGCATGCATGGGTATGACTACCTTCACGACACCTCAGCAATTTTTGGCAGAAATCTGGGCAATGATCGTTGGATGCACAAATGGATTGGCTGATCGAATCTTAGTTTTATTTCAAGATCGTTGCCATGTAGACATTGAAGAGATGGAGCAGTTTTCTTCAACTATCCAAGACAGCCCAGTAGAAGCCCAGGGTACTGTTTACGATCAAATAGACACAGAGCACCACAAGGAAACCCCAGTTGAATACACACTAAGTGCATTTGCTTAACAAAAGTATTGCAAGTGGGGAAATAGCATGCAGTCATCAGAGAGCCGGCCCTACTTTTACCCCAGAGTGCAATGCTAAATCTAGCAAAAACGCACTCAGGCTAGTCCTTAATCTCCACGTGTTGTGGCACCGATTGGGCAAGGCCCTGGGAGCAGTTGACTGGACCAATACCCAGTGTTGTGACTGAAGATGCAATGAACATGACCCTCACCCTACATGATAACACTTACTGCCTCTGCAATTCCACCGTTGGCAAGAAGTGTATGTCAAATATCTACTTAACCACTTCCACTTGATTCCCTAAAATACAAGTGTACTTCTCACACCCTCTCCCCCTCCAGGTATTAAGGGAAAGTTCATTTAATGTGATGGGGAGGGAGTGCATGGTGAGAGAGGGATGAGGTATCATTGTTTACCCCTTTATAGTTATCAACTTTTTAACACCCCTGTCAACGTTTAAAAAGCCCCCTTGTAGCCAAAGTATTTTCATGAACCTTACCCCCTTACTGTCAAATTAAAGTCAAGAGCCCCCTCTACATCTTCATACCCCTCGTAATAAATTAATATTTGTTAACCTTAGACATTGAAAAGATGGAGACATTGAAGAGATGGAGGAGTTTTCCTCAACTGTACAAGACAACCCAGTAGAAGCCCTGGGTACTGCTTAGGATGAAATATACACAGAGCACCACAAGGAAACGCCAGATGAATACACACTAAGTGCAGTTGCTTAAAAAACGTATTGCAAGTGGAAAAATAGCATGCAGTCATCACAGAGAGCCGGTCCTACTTATACTCCACAGTGCAATGCTAAATCTAGCAAAAACGCACTCAGGATAGCCCTCAATCTCCACGTGATGTGGCACCGATTGGGCAAGGCCCTGCAACAGTTGATCAGACCAACACTCAGTGCTGTGACTGAATATACAATGAACATGACCCTCACCCTACATGGTATACTTCTTGCCTACGGTGGAATTGCAGAGGCGGTAAGTATTATGTCAATATCTTCATACCCCTCCTAATACATTAATATTTGTTAACCTTAGGCTACATTCATTAAACTGGGAGGGGGAAGGAAATGAAGGAGAAATATGACTTCTGGTGTATGCCTGTAGTCTGTGATGAGGATGGACCAAAAGAGCTCTTTCTTGTAATCGACAAGAAGGCTTTCATGAAGCTACAGATATCATTGTATTTTAAGGCCCTACTAATCTTATTAGGTGCATATTTCTCATTTAATTTTTCATACGAGAAGAAGCAAGAGCTTTTGCTTCTTTTCTTTGAGGAGTTTGTATTGGGATTAATGCCCTCTAAAAGAGCTTCAAGTACCGTATTTTATGCAAAAAGCTAGTATGAGACAAGACGTGCATTCTTCGATACCTCCTGATGCCAAACGATGATTTATATTTGGGCATCCAGTTGATGGTCATCTGTTCAGTTTATGGATGTGACGTGTGCCATACAACAGAGCTTTTAAAGTATCATGTTGTTTGCAAAAGAAAACTAGGGTCATATGCATTCCTTGCAACGTAAAAATTCAAGTTTAATAGAATTTACAGACTTACAGTTTGAAATACCTCATGATGCCAAAAATTAATGTAATGACATTAAGGTAAGGCCTTTCAGTAGATCCATTCAGTTTTGTGTGTGCATTGAGATATATGGTGCATGCCAGCCATACAATACAGATCCTTTAACGTATATGTTTGCAAAACAACACTAGTGTGAAGACATTTTTTTGAAAACATGCAAGTTTATTTATTACAGAATTTCAGTTTGAAATACCTCATGATACCAAAAGTGGATGTGATGTTAAATTTAGGGGATTTTAATTCAGTTGATAGTAATATTCATTTGTATTGGAATGTCATGTGTCATAAAATTATTATTAAAGTATCATGTTGTTTGCAAGACAAAACAAGTGTGAAGATACATGCATTCTTTGGTAACAAAATTACAGAGCTCTTCAAATACCGGTCCTTGATACCAAAAGTTGATTTGAAGACTTTAAGGTCTCGATAAAGGTTCGACGTGTCATTTCGGAAAAACGCTCTTGCAACGTCGAAATTAAAGCCACATAGACGTACTATATACCGTTTTAAAGGTCTTGAATTGAAGAAAGTATATATTTAATCCGTTTTGAACAAAAGTTAAAAGCGTAGATGTTGTATATATTTCTACGCGAAATGACTCCGTCCGCCAGAAGGAGTTCAGCCCTTCAGGCTTTGAAACAATTTTCTTAATTAGCCCTTTCGAATCCCAACTAAATTGACTCAAATACAGTGTCGGGCATTTTTGATATATTGCGTATTACAGATTTTATCCCTTTTCAAAGTTAAAAAAGTAGTTTTTCATCCCATTTTGATACAAACCAGGTCATAAAACCTGAACGAAAAATTATTTCAAAATTCCCCGACACAGTATTTGAGAAACGGCTGTTTTCTACGACTCGTGAAAAATTTAGGAAAATTGGACAAAATGCTAAAAGGCTGGACTTCAACAAAGTTCTGTTTTTGGCCGAAAAAAAGAGCCGAGAAACAGCCCGATAAAGATTTTCGATTCATTTCACGGTTGACTAAGAAGTTCCGCCACCAAGGGTAATCTCATTAACATTAGCCAATCAGAGCGATTCATGTTGTGTTCCGTCTCGGCCGATTACAAAGTTCAGACGAACCGCAGAACAGAGAAAGCTAATACAGTTCACCGATGCTCGATACTTCTACAGAAACTATAGTTAGCTATAGTGTCGATTCCAGCTTAATTTCAAGAAGAAACGCTCTTTTAGGAGTACAGAAAAATGGAACCACAGTAAGCAAACAATTAATATCATGCAGGGAAACCACTGAAGCGCAGCTCGATCCACACCATGTACACGGTAGACTGTTTATGTCATTCTAAAAATTTCATCGCGCTGAAACATAACCGCCAAGCCGTAAGCTTTCTGCATTGAATTCTCTTTAAAGTCGTCGCCGTCACAACCATCGCTGTATAGCTATTTTTAAGTGTTTGAATAACTTTATTAATTTTAACTTTAATCTTAAAAAGAATAATGCATACCATAACTACAATACGCGCCGCAGTAGAGATTTACATCTCCCACGCGTCCGCACAAATTGGGGAAAGCAGCGCTTTGCGTTCCAAGCAATCGAAGACTGGAACGCATTAGACCTCAATTCGAAGATCGCTGAGAATTTGATCGAATTTGATCGTTTTTAAAGGTTTTTAAAAGTAATAGCATTCATTCACCTTAATTAAACTTTTCAATCTAATTCAAAATGTAGATTCCGATTATATGTGTACAATAAAAACAACGAAAAGGTGATCATCCCAAAAGGAGAAACCGCTAAAGTACCTTGCAGAATCAACACAGGCCCACTGACATGCGCAACGAAATATAAGTGCTACCGAGTGGCCTGGAGGCAATTGCTGCGTTGCTATTGGTGGCTAAAAAGAGAGGGAAGTCAAGTATAATAGGCATCAGTGTCCACGACTCCACCAAACACGATATCACCTTGATCAGAAGAACAAGCATGGGACGGCTACAGATGGTTCAACCCGTCTCGCCGGTGGAAGTAAATGAAGCTCTCAAAACTGATAGAGCTAGGCAGTATCATGTAAGCACACCCGATAGTGCTCCTAACGTCAGTACCCTGGCAGGAAATAACCCCTAAACAGGGGTTAACACCTGATTAAGCAAGGGTTGCGAGAAAAATGTTAGCTGAAGAAGCAAACTCATTCTCAAAAGATGATGACGATATAGGATGTGCTGAACAACCTCGGATGAATATCAACCTTAATGACCACACACCTGTTCAGAAGAACTATGTAGCAGTGCCCAGACCCCTGTACCCGGAGGTCTTTTGAATCGGAAATTCATCAAGCCATCAACGTCGCCATACAGCTCCTCTGTCGTTTGTGTGCGAAAGAAGGACAAGAGCCTACGCGTTGACCATAGAGCACTTAACAAAAAGACGATTCTAATATACCACGCATGCAAGAATGTCTGGATAATTTAGCGGGACAGCAATGGTTCTCCGTGCTAGACCACGGGAAGGCATACTTACTTAGTAATGTAAACATAATGCAAGCGTGATCTACGGCCTGCGGATTATATTATTAGTAATGCAATATTGAACCTGAATCACCAGGCAAGAGAGCAGAGACGATAGACTGCAGATGCATACGAGTAGGGGAACCTGCAACATTTTTGTAAATGACAAATTTATGCAATTATTTAGTCATACATGTATGCCTGTCACAGAGTAAATTTGCAAAAATTTTGCAACTGGTGATCAAACTTTCTAAAGATAAAATATATAGCACAGGGGCAGATGCACGATTTTTGAACCAGATTTGTATCAGTAATATATTATTTCTACTTATCATGACTAGTATAAACAAGTTATTTGACAATTACTTATCCAATTCAAATGCAATTTCTAAAATTCTAGGTTATCAATAACCTACAGTATATAATATATATCATCTGTATCAAGAGCTGCTTTGAACTACGAACAACCAGAGCTACTCGATTAGGTTTTTACGTTGAACCCTCCAGTCTCTGAATACAACTCGAGACTTTCAAACCATGGCTCCGCACAACTAGAATCATATTACAATAATAACCATATTATAACATCATCCTTTGGAAAAGATATGAGATTTTTGTACACTGGTTGAAAACAAATTAAATTAAAATGCCTTACTTGCGATAACTAGTGGGCTCTAGGGGCATTTCTCCTCTCCTCCATGCTGGTGACGCACTTCAGTTATAACTCTTTCAATTAAATCTTTGTTGTTGTTGGACTGAACACTAATGACATAAACAACATAAGACAACAATGAATTCACTTTCAGGGTCCGCTTTTCATTTTGATAGATAGGGAGGCATGTCTCCCCTTTCCCAAAAAAAGTGAGGGGTTCGGAGAAATACAATTCTCATTACTATTTGCTGTCAAAAGTAGGGGACACCTGCCTTTTTCTCTATTAAAAATTCATATGCGCAACAGTTAGCATTTGCTAGTTTAGAAGCTTTCTGGAGCACAATGTGGTTATTTTCAAATGAAACAGAATGATACGAGACTTTGTTATTTTAACCTGGCGTGAGTAACTCTTTTTCTGAATATATCTTTATTTAATTTAAAATGGAGCAACTGTAAACACTAGGTATAATTTTTAAGCCAGTTTAGTAGAAAATAAATATTTGAGGCGCGTTCTATGTGTAAATTACCAACTTCAATAAGTGGAATAATCTTCATTATTTTCATTAAAATATATTTAACATTGTAAACCCGAGATTGGTTACAATTTCTGAAACTGCGAACAACTGTATGTGCGTGTTTTTGACTGTATGTGCATATTTGCTCACTGGAATTGTATTTAATTTAGTTTTGAGTTCTTTGTTTTCCAAAAATGGAAAATCTAAAATCAAATCGTTGGCGTTCAAAACAATAACCCTAATTAACGTTCTCAAAGAACTGATGGGATGTTGCACGTGCATGTGTTATGTTACATTCGCAATGCAGAGAGGTTGACTTTGTTAACTGGTAACTAGTGTTAGTCATGATTGTTACAGTTAATATTCATCTTCGCGTTATTGACGCGAACAACAAATCGAAATTCACACATTATAACCTTGTTGCTGTCCCAACATTCCGCTACCCCGAGGAATTGAAAAGTTTCCTTCTGGACAAGCACACGGCATTGATTGCGCCAGCTGATAATCTAAATTTTGCTATGGGGTACATCGTGGAAGGCAAAGGAAATCAAAAATACAGCATTGTAGACGCTGTTAACATCAAGCAGGCTACAGTGCTGTTATATCTAGAAGGATGTGCTTGTGGGTCGACCCCCATGTGCCTGAAGGCAAGAAAACCGAGCCCAAAAGGCTGCAAAACGACCAGGCACTGGTAAGAATTTCATATTTGTAAATTTGAGGCGATGTGGTTAATTTGTTAGCTGCTCCAATGTTGGTTTAAGTTCATCATATTTCTGTCTACGTTTAAGATATTTCCACGGCAAACGATAATGAAGAAACTAAAAGGCAGAGAAGAGAAGTCATTATGGATGAGCTGAAATGTAAACATGGGGATAAGTGGCCTGATTTTAAATTAAGATGTTGGGCAACAATGGTGGTAAATAAGAACCCAGCATAATAACGTGTAGAATTTTCAGTGTTGTTTACTACATTGGACCCCGGTTATCAAATAAAGTCCCCGATATAACGAACATTTTTTTCAGGCCAGCAACACTTTTTTCTGGAAAAGCGTTATAACCCGGACTCACATGTAACTGCAGAATGCGCTAACACTTAAAAAAATGGGGTAGGTTTTTAAGGTTTGTGAAAATGCATTAATAAATAAATGAATCACGCGGTAGGGTATTCTGCAGTTTATCCAAAGTAGTTCAAGTAACAGTCTGACAAATTAGGATTTTATTTGTTTCTATTCTTACATTAACACGGCCTATATCTTATTGTTATTACCAGAGTTATGGAACACATTAGTCATTGGAAGATCCCCCAAAGGTTTTTTTTTTCAGAACCAGTTCTGAAAAAGGTAAGTACCACGTAAGTACCAGTACCACGAGTAATTATACAGACTTCTTTTCTTTTCAAATACACCTATTTAAAAAATGGTTGTCTATTTAAAAGCAACAAGCATGAAGCCAGAGCCGAAAAAGGATTTTAGTCTTTGTTTAAATTGACGAATGCAATTTAAGCTCCCTGAAAAATCTCACAAGTAAAAATTTTAAAGCCATATGATTACTTGTTAATAATATTCATCCACGTATTTGTGCTTTTTGTCGTGATGTTATTCAAAGGCTTTTGCTTCAGTTTTTCAACTTCTCCTGGCTGTAAATGTGGAAATATCTCTTTGTTATTGTTCTATGTCATGCATTGGCCGAGTTCTAGACAACAGCCAAGAGAGCTACACAAAAGGGAATTTCAACTTTTGTATTATTGCGTTCAACGAAGGGGAACGCATCCTAATCTTGCGTTGGTCTCCATGTGGTCACGTTGGTTCACGTTAGACCACAAGCGGGAAGCTGTCGAGATGCACAAATCTTTTGTCAACTTTTGCCTCGTTTTCATGCACGCAAAGTTCCTAAGCCTTGGGTTCCCTGTGTCGCGTGATGTCGGCGTGAACTTGCAAGCGAAGTAGTCTCTCGATCTTTGCACGTGCGACGGGAGATTGTGAGGGGACTCGATTCCTTTCCGTTTCAAACCTGGGTTATTTCGGTAAGTATTTTGCCGCTCAAACACAATGTTACTTAAGTAAATCGTAGGAACATTTCACCAAAGCATGAGTAAACTGTGTACTATGTTTAGAGCACTTAGAAAGCCGTTCTCTGGCGGAATCAAGTCAATTCATTCAATGTGCTGAACACAAACAATCCGACCCAACGTGTCATTGTCATTGTACTTGGTGGTCAACAGAAGTAATTTATTTACATATAATAACTTCTTGGTACAATGCAAAACATGTTTCATTCAGCATGTAACATTGTAGGCCTTTTTTTCCGTTAGGCCACAAAATATGCAAAACAGGTTCTTCTCAGTCAGCTCAGACAGATGTTTCTAACAACAAATCGAACGCACTTCAATAATCTTTGATTACCTCTAGTTGTAATAGTTTATCGTATAATTTGCCAAAATCACACATTTCTAAATTACAAAGGCTAAAGAATGCAGCAGCAAGACTGATTGCAAATACAGCGAAATAAGCAATCTGATTGCAGTTAGACAAATGTCTCACTACGCCCTGAGATCGCATAACAGTCTACTTCTGGAATACCCAAAGGGAAAAATGCTATCTACCTACCCTTTTTTCGGTTTCAGATTATACATTTTTGCCACCATATCTACCGGTTTAGTGCATTTACACAAGACCCACCAGCCTCCAAAATAACTGTCAAATCAATCTCACTGTGAACTACAATGTATGTTGTATGCATGTGTCTATTGCGATAGCAATAGAAGCGTGAGTGTTCTACCTATACATATTGTGTTAAGGAAAAGGATCTTGCGATTTTAGACAAAATCCTACTGTAGGAGAAACATATAATAAATTAACAAGTTCTAGTTTAGTCCACGCTCGACGCATCCAAAGTTGAGTTACTTTAATTAAATCGTTCTTTTGTTAAACTCGTTTGGTCACGAGCCTGTATTTACTAAGGTCGTTTTCGATCCATTGACAACATTGAATATAACTCATTTTTCAATAACCTGTTTGTTACAGGGAACTAATTAAGAATTGATTATATCTTAAGCTATCGGTACCAAGCGATCCCGACAACAAGCCAATAACATTTGAGTATTTCTAATTACAGTTCCGTACTTTGTCAGGTACCAAATCCATTGAACTTTCCATCAATGCAAATTAGTTACCAACTTCAAGTTGAATTTCTATGGAACATATCTAAAGACTCGTATAATATTTTACGCTCAAACAATGATATTTGATTTCTAGTTTCACCTTTGACATATCTTATTTACGTTGTCGATCGTCTGGAACAGTTTTCTTTCAAGGTCAGTTTTGCGTTGTTCGGCCCACGACCTACGTACAATAGGAGTCCATGTAAAGACACCTGCGTTGTTTGAGAATTATTCTGGTCAAAGACATCTGTTCACCACAGAGACCATTGTTTGTAAATGATATAAATACTGAACGAATACTCTTGTAAGTTGCCAGTCATTGAGACCAGTAATAAAGTGCGTTAAGATCCAACCTCGGTTGTCGTCACAGCTCTACGAGAATCCCCTCAGCTCAGGAAAAGACTCCCTGACAACTGGTGAGAGAATCCGTGGTTTCGATCCCAACGAAAAAGTGACAACTGGTGAGAGAATCCGCGGTTTCGAACCTGTCGAAACGACGAACTGACTCAACTCTACTCTTCAACAACCAGGTAGCCTACCGCTCTCTATTTTCTTTTTTCTATGTGCCTTAGATTTCTGACTACTGGCCGTCAGCTTAACTAAGAACCATTTATTTATTTTTTCCAATAACTATAACGTCGCTACAATAGTTGGTTATTTAACCTAGATTTTCTGCTCCTACTTTTTGCTGTTATATGCTATTTTTGTTGTTCTTAGTCTGTCATGCCCATAAGCGTATTTTACATTTTCTCTAAACTGTTATCTTGAGCTTCAAACTGTTTTTACGTAGTGGGAAAACGAAAACCGCTAGTATTCCTAGCAGCAAACCTCACAAAACGTGTACTAATTGTTCAGCGAAGACCACACCAAAATCCAAACAATTAGGCCAGATGGTAGATTTAAGCCCAAATTTAACTGCACCTTCACCTTCACCTTTAACCATAACCTCCCCTCCCCACCACACTGTAATCAGTCTAGCACACCTATTCAGACCATGGCTTCCACGGAAGATTTCAAAACCTTTAGTACTCAATTGAGCGAAGTGATTGAAAAATCTTTTGCCGGTATGGCGACTAGCTTATCTAAAGAAACACTAAGCCAAAACACCCAAATTGCCGCAATGCAGGATTCTTTGTTGGAAAATCACACGTTTTCAAATGGAAATCCACTACTCGCTAGGGCCCCGGTTTTTAAAGGAGATGGACAAGACCCCTTAACTTTCTAGAAGGTTGTCTGTATGCCGATTTCTGCCGCTGGAAGCCAGATAAAGTATTTAAGGGATTTCCTTTGTCCTTAGTTGGAAACGCGCGAATTTGGTACAGTTCTTTAGAAAAAGACAAAATTGCTTCCTTTGAAGAACTTAGAGCAATCTTCCTCAAGCAATTTACCTCACCCGCAACAAATTGGGTTCTAAGACAAGAACTTGGCGATCGCAAACAAGGCAAACTCGAATCTCTAATTGATTACACATCAGATATTAAGAAGCGATGCCAACGCCTAGGCATTCCCGTGAGCGAACGAATTCATTATTTCATTCAAGGGCTACAGCCTGAGATAAAACATTATGTGGTTCTCCAACAACCTAGAACGTTAGAAGAAGCTGAGAACGCCGCTAAACTTAAAGCAACCATAGTTGCCCAAACCGCGCCAGCAGTAACTAAGGCTGATATTCTGGCATTACAAGAGGTTTTATCCAAAGACTTAAGACCGAACAATTACTTCCACCTTCAGTAGTTTCAGTCGCAGCTTATGAAGCCCCACAACAGTTCTATCAGTCCCGTAATCCAACCTTTAACTCTAACTTTCCTAATTATCAACATGACAATGCGCACAACACACCTAACATACGCCAAATCATCCGCGAGGAACTAAGGCATATTTCCAGTAATCGCGAAAACGATTCCAATTTTCATCCTAGAAACAGGCCATATTTTAACGATAGGGGAGATTTCGGTAGAACTACACGTTCAACTGATGGACAGATAATTTGCTTCAACTGTAAGAAAGTTGGATACCACTATCGCAATTGTAGGTCCTCTCGCCATTTTAATGATCCCCGCATTCCTCAAAACCAACAAAACGGTAATCAAAACCGTAGTTTTCCAGTCCGTTCCTCACAACGGCAAAATCAACATTTAAACTAAAACGGGTTTTCGTGCGTCGTGAGGCTACGGAAACCGTAAACACGTTTAATGTGAACACTTCATTCGGACCAACAAACTCAGAAGAGAGAGATAACCAAAATCAAACAACGAAACACTTTACTCCGTCGACGAACTGAAAATCGGTTGAGTATTGCCAGAGTTATTGATGCTTAAACACCGTGGGAAATTTCATTTTTAGACTTAAAAAAAAACATAGCAAAACATCCAATTACTAAAAGTTTAAAAATCTATAAGATATTCAACAAAAGAGCTATGGAGCTGGTATTATCGACGCGCTATTTTTAAAAAATATGTGTGTTTCCTGCCGTTTTAAATAAATTAATGAAACACCAACTTCTGGACCTTCTTCAACTTCTCTTCAGTAAGGCCACGTGTTTTTACGTCCGATTTCTTTCGCTTTTTTTCGCTTAATTAAGTATGATTTCTCAGACTGGAGGTCTGTGTAAGCTTCTAGGGAACAAACTGGCGTCGAAAAAAAACAAGTTTTAAGCTTCGCTGTTGATTTATAAGCGTTTTTCCTCGATTGCCAAATCAGAATGGCAACTGTCTGGTTTTTGCCAAAACACTAAAAATGTTGTAAAAAATTAAGTATTTGTTGGATTTTCATGCGGATTGCGTGTACTTGATTGCCTTATCGATAGTTAACGGTGGAACCCTGCGCAATTTTTTTTTTAATACAGTTTTTTACGATAATGTGATTTTCGCCAACCACGTTTTTCGTCCCTGTCTGGGTACTGTCTACACACATTTAAAACACCGCTACGGAAAATCTTTTTACATAGGCTTGTTGGGCAGAGTTGGGAATTTAAGAATATGCAATCCGTTTTTGCATCTCATGAATATTTAATGAGCTAGGACTATTTGAAAATCGAAAAATGGAATTTCTCACTGAGTTTAGGCATGAATAACTCTGGCAATAGTCAACCGATTTTCAATTGGTCGACGGGGTCGGCTTCATAACTGCAATAGATTTTTATTCGTGAATATGTATATTTTATGAGCTATGACACTTTCAAAATTCAAAAATTGAATTTTCCACTGTTTTTAACCATGAATAACTCTGTCAATACTCTACCGATTTTTAATTCGTCGACGGTATCGTACACAGGACGGGGTGGGCTTCATAACTGCTAATATTGTAATTCATAAGTATGCATATTGAATGAGATCTCAATTTATGAATATCGAGTTTTGGGTCATGACGCCTAAATCGATACCTAACGGGGAGCCCCTGCGCAAAAAATATTTTTTGGAACGGAAAGAGATAGTCTGTCTGGGTACTGTAGACATGTTCTTGTACAACCAATAGATACTGGGAAGCCCTGCTCAATTTTGTTACGAACATGCTGTTAGTTTACCAATGTTTGTATTTCGTTTCAGCTTTTGTATGTTTACAGTGATATCAACGACTTTATTTACAGTGTTATTATTTGGTATACTTACTGTCTGTAAAATTGACATCATTTCTCGTTTTAACATTGCTCTTTTTTCTGTAGGGTGAACGAGAGATTTAGGAGTGCCGTTCTTTTCTTGCCGTGTTCCACTAAGATAACTGCAAGGTAAGGCACATATAGTTTTGCGTCGGACGTGGTCCATAATGTCTGTAAAATTGACATCATTTCTCATTTTAACAATGCTTTTTTTTCTGTAGGGTGAACGAGAGATTTCGAAGGAGTGACTTGCCGTTATTCTTCGACGATAACTCCAAGGTAAGGCACTTATACTTTTATGTCGGACGTGGTTAGTAATGTATGTTAAATTAACATCATTTCACATTGTATCCACCATACCCTTTTGTTCTGTACGTAAAAGTGTTAGCTAAAAGGTTGATAACAAATTAATGACAATCAACTTTCAGTCAAGACACTATATTCCCTTTTCTTTCTGTAATTCGTTTCTGAAATTGTTTAATTTATAGTTTACAACAATGACAACTTACACCTGGGGTGACGATCCCAACTGCAAAGACGTGTTTACATGGTTATGTGCAGAAAAACGTGTGGCCGAGATCTGGGGCCTTGAATCCCTCTCCAAGCTCTGCACCTTCACTTTGAACCTCATGGAGTGCCAGAGGAAGGCCCTACAGCCTAACGTCATAACTCCCTACATGCCGGGAAAGGATATGCCACTTTATATGAGGTCTGTCAGGGCAAGGTTGGTGGATAACGCCAAACTCCTTCTAGAAAGGCATGGGGACTAAAACGACCCACCATCCAATTCATCTTCCTCTGGTGACGATAGAGACGGAAAAAAGGATCCTCCAGCACCTGTGTCCAAAACGACATCCAGGAAGGCCATACCAAAACCAGCTGGACAGAAGGGTAAGCGCTGCCCTGTATGCAACAAAACAACCAGCCACCTGAAGGAGCACATTACCAGCAAGAAGCATGGCTGGACTGTGAAAGAGTATCTAATGTGGCGGAAAGGGGAGCGAGGTGGCTCGCGCATTAAACGCATCATGCGCAACTGCCCAAAGTGCGAGTGGAAGGGATGGAGACTTGACACCCATCTCAAGAGGGCCCATTTCAAGGGATCCTCTACCAAGAAGGCTGACGTCCAAAAGGTCATGCTGGAGGTGACCAAGAGCGAGAGGGGCCACACGCAGGAAGAGCAAAGAAATGAGGAGGTCTCACCGTCAGAAGAAGGCACAGAAGAAGCCTGCTCCCAAATCGCAAAAGAAGCGGAGGACACGCACCCTGTCGAGTGAGGAAGAGTCCGTGGAGCACGAAGCCATCGTTGCAGAATGGGAGGTGGAAGAGGGCAAGGATACAGAGGAACGCAGCGTAGAATCTGACGGTCCATCGGACTACCAGCCTGACTTGTCAGAAGGGTCGTTGTCAGATGAAATGCCCACCCCCGCTGTCCATGGCACCCTCCATCACCTTGTGCAGAAGTGGGCTGAAAATCTCTATACGCCACATGGGGGCAATAAAGATAAGAAAACCGTAACCATGATGACCCAACAGGTGCTAAAGATCGCCCATGATGTCAAAGCCTACAGTACATCAACAATGTCCGTCTTCGCCGACTCCGACCGAGTCTACAACGCCTTTTTTCGGAAGAACATCTACCATTATGACAGGGAAAAGGGGACAGGCCTCACCATCGCCACCCTGCAGGTGTACTCACAGTCTCTGGAGGTGTTCCTCTCATACGTCCTGTCCATTCATGAGCAAGATCTGAGCAAGATCTGAGCAAGATCTGAGCAAGATCTGAGCAGTGAGCTGCGCACCGCTCTGAAGACCCTCAGGGACAGACACAAATTGTGGCGCAGCTCCTGGAAGAAGACCAAGGCAATTCAAAAAGTGGATAGGGAGTTTGATGAGTGGAAGCGCCAAGCCACTCGCGAAGAGCTCGTCGCGGCGAGGGATGGCAGCCACTCCTGAGAGAAAACGCTGCTAAGGCATATACCATGGAGGAGGCGACTAAGATCCGCAACTGGCTAGTCTACATTCTCAACATGTCCAACGCCAACCGGGCTGGTCCCGTGACCGAAATAAAAGTGCGGGCACTCCAACAACTACGGCCAGATGCGGATGGTGACTACTGCATCCCCATCGCCAACCATAAGACGGTCACCACCCATGGAGCATTAATGCTATACCTGCCTGGGGCGATTTACGACCTCCTGCGACTCTTCATGGCCAAGGTGCCTCCACTGTTCTTGGTGGAATGGGCGGAAGACGACGACCGGCTGTTCCTCACCCAAAATGGTCGTTACGTGAGGAACAGCGAGGTGCACCACCTCCTAAAGTCCTTCGCGAGGGCCACCATGGTTACCAACACTAGGGAGGAGCCGTCGCCCTTGAAAAATCAGCTGGCGGCCACCATGGGCCACTTACCTTCCACGGCTGATGCCTCCTACAGCCTACAGGATAAGGTTCAGGAGGCAAAGAAGGGCCACAAAGCCATCGCCAATCTCAGTGGTGACAGTATGACAATAATAGGCACCATCCAAGTGCCGGTCACTATCGGATCAGAAGTGTATGAATTTCCCGCTTATGTTATTGATAATTTAGCGTACGATGTCATACTCGGTTCACTCCCATTACCACTCTATTATTAACTTTGAGCAACATTCTATCAATTTCGGTCGGGATTCCGCAGACGGTTACAATGGTACAGACACAGGTTGTTCAGTACACGCCGTAGCCACGTATGTTTTACTGCCTGAATCCGAAACTGTTATATCGGCTAAGCTTAATTCGTCGGTTCGCTCCTACAGCTCAGGCCTTTCGAAGCAAACGACCAGCTCCCCGAACGCTACAACATTTCTGGAGCCGCCGCCCTAGTTTCTGTATCTACTGATGGAATAGTACGATTTAGGCTTATCAATCCGACACCCAATCCGGTGAAAATTTTCCGCAGAACTAATCTTGGGCAGTTCACCGCCCTTTTAGCACCTGTCATCGCCTTGGACATCAAGGATCCTAGCCATGCGTAACAAACTAGTACTTCACAAATACACACCCCGGGGACTAAACCCGACGTCACTGTTGACTCAACAGACACCGAACTCACTCCTGATCAAGTTATAACCCTACAGAATTTAATAAACGAATACACATACGGAGGAACATCGGCCGCCAGCTACAAAGCCGGAAGCTACCGCAGAAGAAATGTACGAGATCGAAAAGATCTTACAAAAGCGTACTCGGCGAGGTCGGAGAGAATACTTCGTAAAATGGAAGGGCTTTCCATCAAGCGAAAATTATTGGGTACGAGAACGCGATTTCGAGGATCCCGCGCTAATCCAAGATCTACCCATTTAGTCCCAAATTGTTACCACACGCAATACAACCCTTGCAGCACATGCACCGTACCTCAACGCGCACTATACAATATGTATGCCTACCTGCGGCGATTTGCAATTCTATTACAGATATATATTTCACAATCCTCTTCAAAGGAGTGGCCACGGTCTCTTAGCGTATTTCCCAGTGCGCTTAACATTATATTTTTCGGTACACGTGGGCATGCATACTGTCGTCGTCATCCGCAGGGTGCATAAAGGCGCATCTTTTCATAGCGTTTTTTTGTTGTTATTATATTTTATGTATTCATTGTATTACAGTTGCGTTACTTAGTTTCACGTGTCCTTTACTAAGTTAGCGTAAATGATGCTGTATTCTCTTATAACTCATGTATTACCTCCTTCATACAACTGATGATGCAGCTTAGCCAGAACGAATACTGAACTTATGAACATGCATGTACTGTAGCAGCAACTATTCTCCCGGAAACTATACAACCACAGGGACAACTCAGAGCCCAGAGGAACAATGCGAATATGACATTATAGCAGTGACACTCTTGACCACTAGTTCAAATGGAAGCATTGAATAACTCTTAACCAGGCATGGCAACACTACTCTCGGGTAGCCCGAATACACATCGCTACTCCGTTACCAGTATGAAAATATGAAACCTCAGGGCAAATAATATGAAATCTCAGGGCAAACATCAACCATTCTGTCAATACAACACTGCACTGTCTCCGAACAAACACAGACCAAAATAGTATTGCCCATAAGTGATAATGATAACCTTTCAACACAGATATTTAACATCTTGCAAAGAGATCTCCGTGTGCGGTATACAGACACTTAAAATCTACTACAAGGCCACGTAGCAACGCGATCTGGCTGCTCCACTCACGCAAACAAACCTGTCTCATCCAAGACCTGCTGCTCATCAAGTTTCATTGCTATATCAAACATTATATTGCACGTTGACCATTCGTCATTGTTCTTTCGAACATTATATTGGACATTTAAAAGTAGTTGTACCTATAACGATATAGCATTTGCATTATTTTTTGTGTATTACTCTTCTAGTCAGATTATTAGTCGCGACTCATCCCTTTCCTCTTGTTAAAGAATTAGGAGATTGTTTTTCTCTAAGGTCAGGGGGATGTTATGAGAATATTTACATTGTAAGCTAGAATATTGCGTTACCCATAATACTTTCGGTCTTCTTACATTCTTTATGTCCTAATCTGTTGTTGTAATCACATACCGTACACGCTAGAGGTATATTCCAATGTAAACGGATATCTGGGGCAGTCGAACGAGAGAGTCTCTACAGTAAAGAGCTACTCGCAATAAAGAGTGTAAATACCGAAACTACCATTTGAGTCAATTCCCCGGTTGTGTCGCCAAGGGAGCGCATAACAATATGGTGATGACATTGCGTAACGCTTCCCTCAAGGAAGGGGAAATGTATGGATATCAATTAAGGATGCCAAGCCTTGAAACTATGTCCCAAGAATCTCAGTGCCTGAGCTTTAAAGTATTTATAGAAACACTCGCACATCAGTTTTAACTGAGTGTAACAATGTAAGCTTTATTCTTCCGTACAAGAGGAGAGGGCTTTTCCCCCGCCATATCTAATCATAGCCGGGGTTAGTAACTGAACTGTGCATCCATGGGATACACATTGGGGAGGGGGGGAGCAGCGGAAAAAAGGGGGGCGAGCGATGGCGAGCGATGGAGATTTTCTCTCCCTTTTTCCCTCTTTTACTCTCACCCGCTGTTTCCCGTGCATCAGACCCATTCAACACCGCCTGGGCCCATGTAATCGGAATACAACAACAGTCATTAGTTTCCTTTACCATTGTTTAATATATATTACTGTTTAAATATTACTGTTTAATATATATTACAGGTGATCTTTATCACATACTATATCACGACGGGTGATCAGGACATGTAAACTGGCGATGAAATCTGAAAATAAATTAACTCTCTTGCTGAGACACAGGCAGCCCAAGCTCATGTGTGAAATAAGCTTGTCTTCTGCAGGCTATTAGAAAACAGTGAGCCTTTCTAAAATTACCGTCAGTTCTAAGAGCCCAGAAGACAAGAGGACAACAGTATACTCACAAGTAAATTATATTAAATCCCAAAGGAAAGCCTTGTAATTCGTTTTCTGTAACACAAAACCACTGATTTCACACTATGGCATTGGGCTGTCAGTGGCTATAATTGAAGTGGTGTTACGTACGTTTATACTCAAAGAGCTGGTCATACAAACATAGGTTTTCAAGAGGGCGGAGAGAACACATGGTTTGCTAGTAATGGTTTGCAATCAGATAATTAAAGCAAACGTGGGCCGAATCCTTGCCTATTGTGCTCACACTTATATTTTGCTTGTCAATATGACATGCGGTCTTTTTGCGCTTGCCTTTGCTTGCCACCTTAATTTTTAATCCAGTTACAGTGCCATTCCTACCATTGTTTTAAACAGGAAACTTGATCTATCTAAGGCTCGTATGCGTTGCTTTCCCACGCTAAAGCTACTCGGTCTGTCAGGTTGTTCTTCAACGCTACTCTAAATAGCTTCGTGCTCCTTTGCATTGCGTTATTCATGAATTCTAGCTCTGTGGACGCTGTTTTTGAATACCTCAATCGGTCGATCGAGAACCTAACTGCGACTTTGAACGATGAAATCAGTGACGAGGGCAACAATTAAAGTACCACGACTAGTACTACAGTTGGACAAACTGGGCCTGTGTTCAACAGCGCTCGCACTGCCGATCGTCGATTGCCAGCCACTAGGAGGGGTGGAAATCAGCCGTCAAGAAATTTTGTCTGGCTCGGCTCGATCAACATCGATGTCAACACTATAGACCTGGCATCGACGGCAAAAAAAATCAAATTCCTGTCATCGTCTTCGGCTGAAGACATGACACTTCTCTTAAGAAGAGCGTTCCCTGAAATGGGCAACAATACAAGATATGTAAATGATTCAGCTGCGATAGGACTTTTATCTCTCAGTAGTATTTGCCTTTTTGTAGCCTCGTTCCAGCCGAACTGAATGCAGCTTATTCAGGAGAAAGTCCGGCGTTAGTTTGTAAGGAGGCGGTGTAAAGTTTTGAGAAATGACCTAGGCAGATATAAATGCATACCTGCCAACTCTCCCGGTTTATGCGGCAGACTCCACATTTTGGACCTCATCTCCCGGTCTCCCAGATAGAACCTCAAATTTCCCGATTTTTAGCCATTTTATGGATTGAGTTCGCCGTTTTTCAGGCTCGAAAAATTAGGAAATCATTACGTCATAACAAAGCCTCAACCAACATTCTCTAGATTTTAGAACTCCGGGGGTTGGCAGGTATGTAAATGTTTAGGAAGAACAGAAATCGGAATAAGGAAGGAGTGTATTTCCTCATGCAGTGAACAAAAATTCAAAATACATTTTAGCCCTTGCATGTAAACCACGTATTTGTGGTATCAAAAACTCTCAGTTGCTGTTACCTTAGTCTGGAGACAGTAGGACGTCCTGCAGATGACAGGTGCACTCTGATTGGTTGATCTTCATCATGTGACAAATGTCAGACTCGACCACCAGGGAATGGGTCAGGATAATCAATTCATGAGTACAGTATGTGCAATAAAATTATTGCTTTCTTACTAAAGGTTGGATTTCTATAAATCAAGAAGTGCTGGCAGGCACTCCATTTATAGGGTTGGCAGAAACCTTAATGGGCAAGATGTGGTGATGCAATATAAATCGTCCACCACAAAAGTTTATGTAATAGTGGTAATAGGTCCCCACCATCAGTGCCCACCACTGCCACCGCCACCACCAACCATCCTGGACAAGATCCACTTCATGAACCTACAGAAGACGGTGGTGGTGTATAGTTCATGCACAGTCCATTTATGGCCACCTCGACACCTGTAGTACTGCCGGAAGATAGCATCCCTGTCGTTGATTTAGAAGGTGGTGCAACTGAGGAGCAAATTGAAGGTAAACAAATTATGTTATATATGGTATGAAAAGCATGAACAAAATTTCATAGAGAGAGAAAGACAACACACAACTCGTCACAGGTCCTTATAAAAAAATATTAAAAACGTTTCGGCACTTCGGCCTTCATCAGTTAAAAAGTGAGCTGATTTACAAGCTATTTGTACTAAAAAAAAGAAACAATAAAGCTTAACTAAGTTGTAAGTACATACCTTATTTTAAATTACAATAGTTGAAAATATACAAGTAATTGAATATGCACTTATAAACAATGCAGCAGCTACGCACAACTATATGTGATCAAGAACTATACCACACACTGTAATCTATGAGAAAGCGTGAAACCTAAATTTTATAGTATTGTATCTTGCGTATATTAATTAAGCATACTGCACTGAGAAATCTATGAAAAGGCAGAAAACCTAGGTGCTATTGTACTGTATCCTATTTTTGGATTTATATTCTCGCCTTTTATTAAAGCCAAACGGTTGCAAAGTCCCTGCTACTCTCTTCAATACCTGGAATAAGCTGGTTAAATACAAGCATCACTCCCGTTTTCTTCAAACCTGTATTACAAAGAAGCGTATTCCTAAAGAAGTTAATTTAAAGTTTAATCTAGAACTGGCTAAAGACAATGCAGATATGAACACATTTTGTAAGCAGCAACTACAGAGTACTTCGTTCAGCTTATTGGAGAGCATTTCAGAGGCAGCATGGCAGAAAACCATAACACTTAAACGGGAACTTGAAAAGGAGCGTTCAAAACGTTTTAGCGAACGTGATTGGGATACAGCGAACCATATTTGAAAGCACATGAAGTACCATACATCATCTATTACTAGAGACCTGAAGAAAACAGAAAAGACGAAGTTTGCGTCTACAATTAGGATGGAGCAAGTATCAGAGTGTACCGGGATTACAAGCATGCCTCCCAAACCACGTAACAGGAGATGGGTTAGAAAACTTAGAAACCGCAAATCGCATACCACTAAACATTCAGAGGAACCCTTGGACAATACTAAATCTTCATCCCAACAGACAGACTACTTCGATCTCCCCGACCTGAGTCCTATCAATTTGGCAAGCACTGAGCTTACAGAGGACCAAAAACTACTTCTCTCTAAAGGCACATCTTTTTGCCCGACTCCCAAGGATATTAATTGGCAAAAAGTTCAGGACGACTTAGACCACTTTGAGAGGCGTGTGCAGACAGAAAGGAAGAAGATACAGAAGAAGACTCTTCAGAAGTAACTTATCCGGATGTCTCAAAGAAAAGTAAGTGGATGCCACCCAAATCGGCGATCCCAGAAATATAACTATTTTTTATCTAATGTTAGAAAAGACATTCTCGACCCCTCTGGGGTTAGAAAACCTGTAGATAGTATGTCTAAAGGAGAAAGAGAAGCGCTAAAAACCCTTCGCCAAGATGATAGAGTAATTAGAATTCAGGGTTCTCGTTTCGTTGTTTTAGAGAAACATATTTATGAAAAGAAAATGAACGATCAGCTTCACAATCCTTTGCATAATAAAAAAGTTTCAGCTGATCCTACGAATGCACACTTTGCCGTAGTTCAGAAATGGAGCAACAAATGGCTCGGGAAAGGACAGATAAGTTCTGAAATTGCCGATTGGATTTCGGACATCCAACCTAAAGCAGGCGTAGCATTTGGCAATATCAAAACACATAAGGACGGAAACCCTTTACGCCTCATTACCTCTTGTTGTGGAACGACAATTGAGAGATTATCTGCCTTTACTGAATTTTATCTTTAGCCGTTAGCGCAGAAACTGCCATCTTTTCTTAAAGTGCCTATGAAGCTTATTTTTTTATTTTAGATATCAATTCTACATCAAGTGAATAGTAGAATGGTACAATATATCTTGCTTTGAATGCTGTGTCGCTGAGTTAAAGAGGTTTTAATATCCAAAATGATAATTACGTGACGTCAGGGGAGGCATCAATTATTATACAATTTTTTTTGTTACAATTAAACAAATTTTAAAAATTGTCAGTGTTATACTCATGGTCGAAATAAAGTAATATTATAAATTTATTTTTTTATATCAGTAGAAACGCCCATTCGCAACCACTAAGAAGTGATTGCAGATGCCTCCCCTGACGTCATGTAATTAGCATTTTGGATATTAAAACCTCCTTAACTCAGCGGCACAGCATTCAAAGCAAGATATATTGTACCATTCTACTATTCACTTGATGTAGAATTGATATCTAAAATAAAAAAATAAGCTTCATAGGCACTTTAAAGATACAACTGATCTCATCAATAAGATGAATGATTTGAATGGCAAGGGACCCCTTCCAGAAGGTACATTATTGGTATCGTGGGATGTTGTAGCAATGTTCCCAAATATAGATAATAATTTGGGAATTTCCGCTGTTAGGAAAGCGTTAGATACCAGGAATTCTAAAATTCCTTCGACTAAATGCATCATTGAGACTGTTCAAATTTGTTTAGATCACAATAATAGTGATTTTGGCGGGAATCATTTTGTTCAGAAGCACGGGACAGCTATGGGCCCTAAAAATGCCTGTAGCTATGCCGACCTAGCTATGGGGGAGATATAGGGACGATATAGTCGAGATTTCGACTCAAGGTTTACCGAAGCTTGTGGAATTCACTGACTATATCAACTCACTCTATCCCACAATTAAATTTACATTAGTCTATTCGGACCACGCCCTTAATGTGTTAAACCTCACTCTTAATCTGGTGGATGGTTTCATTTCCACCGATATTTATGCAAAGCCTACGAACAGCCATCTCTATTTGCCATTCAGTAGCTCGCACCCCTTTCACTGTAAACAGTCGGTTCCATATGGGGTAGCACTGAGAGTAAATAGCAATTGTTCGTCCAGGGCAATTTTAGATAAGCGTTGCAGTGAATACAGGAAGTTATCCCCTATCTCTTATTGAGAAGAAATAGGCTAAGACTAAAGAACATAAGACGCTTGTCCCTTTAGTACTAGATTTCAATCCTAGGTTACCAGATATTCCGAAAATAATTCGAAAGCACATACATCTTCTTAGTACTTCGCCCGCGCTACAACGTATTTTTCAGAAACACAAACCATTTGGGGTTCTTGAGTTTTTAGATGAACCTATTAATCTGACAAAGTTTCATTGAAATCGGTGAGATGGCATGTATCACCCCTGCACCCCTGGTTCTCATGGACAGACTCTTAAAGATTTTCACATAGTAGGTTATGTTTGCCATTGTAAAAATTCAATAAGCAAAGGGCCTGTTGATACGTATACCACCTTTGAGCCCTGGAATAAAAACAAAATTTAAAAAAACTGGGAACATGCTCATTTTTCCATCTTTCAGACAAGCTGCTAGATGTGGACGCATTCTAGGGCCATCAAAAGTTACATGACTAGAATATTTTACAAAAGCTAGACACGAGGCAAAAGCGATAGCGAAAACGCCACATTCACTACCATTGGTCTGCTGCTGAACTGGAACAAAGTCCAGTCCAATCAAACGGCCACCTAACAAGTCATTTGCCTGGTCCTGTACCTCTTGACTAATGACATCATGGTATAAACTATCATAACGATGTACAGAACCAGGCAGACAACCTATTGAGCTGATACACACCCAGTGATTATTTGCTGTATGCAGAATCTGAAAAAATTCTCCAGTAACAACGTCAAAGTTCCTTACAGAGCGAAGAGTCGGACGCTGTAAGCATTCGATTGCCAGGTTTACTTCCTGTAATAGTACTTGTGCTGCTTGAATAATATCACAAGTAAGCCATTCATTTGAATCAAATATCAGAATCCCCAAGTTGGGCAAGAACATTAGTTCAGGGCTCGAAATTAAGAAAAAAAAGGAAGCGTAATTTTATGCCCAGCTTAAAAATTTTAGCCGTAATTCTCCAACATTTTACGCCTAAGTGGAAAACGTTAGGCGTAAAACGAAAAACTCTAGGCGTATTTACGCCCGTATCGGGCGCAATTTCAAGCCCTGTAGTTATTTGAATGCCATCCTCGCTGTCACTGTAAGGATCATCTAAAATGCAGGGAGAGGATGTTGCTGGCGTAGTAGAAGTGGTAGGTAATTGACTTGACTTCGTGTTTGGTCTTTTACAGGCATCACATTGCCAAGTGGTCTTAGAATTATTAGGCATTCTTTTGAGTCCTAAACAACTCAAATGAAAATACTTTCCATTCCTACAGTCAGTGCTATGACACTCAAGCAGTTGATCTGTTGCAACTGCAAGGTAGCCTGGTTCGTCACAGATGGTTGCCGCTTGCCTTTGGATGGGCCTCTACCACGCTTAAACCGTAGTACAAAATGAATATTACCAAGGATAATATTTTGTTTAGATAGTTTCGCCTATTTATGACTAGTGTCCCCATGCATGCTTGCACAGTCTCCTGTTCAATGAATCTAATACTATGTAACACATAAATGTAACTAAAGTAACACAAATATCACCTGCAATGATGCTACCACGACCTGGTCCTCTTTGAGGATGATTTAACATAAACCATCCAACATCATAGTTTTCACCACCTTTGTCACAACGAACACGGGATGGCAATCCATATGCATTAACAGCTTTGGTAAAACTTGTCAGGACAGTTTCAGCTTGGTTGTTTGATGATGCATGCAAAAAAAACTGGTATTCGCGAATAGCCATCTACTCCTCCATGGACAACAATCCTCCATCTTAAAAATAATATGGCAATAAGTTATATGATCACTGACAAAAGTATTCATCCTTCTGGTAATTAATTGATTAATTATTTTCCTATAGGAAAGCAGTCGACAACTTGCATAAACTCAGGAATGAGGTGAACGGGCACTTATGGAGGCTCACGCAGGGCAATTCACTAAAAGCTATTTTAATTAGCATTAGAAATTATAAAGATGAAAGCCTTGATCGAGTGCCTGCAGTTCAAGCTAACCTGTTAAGGCTGGTTCACACTTGCGACATAAGCATAAGCAACATATATATGCAGACTCAGTGTCGTAATTGTTATTATTAATTATGACACTGAATCTGCATATGTCGCTTATGCTTATGTCGCAAGTGTGAACCAGCCTTTAGAGTACATTTGTATGCATGAAAGTTGCCTGTATAACTTGCTCAAAGTGACTACCGCTGACTTTAACAAAGGTACACAAGCATTACATGATTTTACATAAATAATCTGTGAAATAAATGTTAGTCATTGTCTATATATTATTGTAGATGTTGTTTCACAGTCTGAAATTGTATATTCTTGAATGAATTTTGATCTCAATATCCAAAATAATCAAAGCTGAGGTTAATTATCAACTAAAGCCGGAGGCTGATAACATTTAGGGGGCCTTCATTTGGTGGTAAAATAAATGAATGTGTTCAAAATACCCCCACAAGAGCAACTGGAGAATGCCCGGCCACTTCTGGCCTTATTAATAATTATTCAATATTTCATTGTTTTCCATGCAGCTACATGTACATGAACACAACAATTTTAAGAAACTGTGTAACCTGTAAAGTGTCTGGGTATTCTGCAGGTACGGTAAATATTTTAATAAGTGCCTGGAGGTGAAGAGGGCACCTATTTGAGAGAAGGCCACTCACGTAGGGAGGGGGCGACTGCCCCCCACTTTCGGAGAAAATGTACAGAGACTGACCGAGAAAAATGTTTAAAATTTCCCAAAATGCACCACACCCCCCCCCCCCCCCCCAATTTGAAGTTCTCTCTACGCCCCTGAATTGATAGAAACCAGAATTTAAACAATAATCTAACAAGAACTGGAACAAAAACAAGGAAAACAAAAGAGGGGTGGGGCGCTTATAAAAAAAAAGAAGTCAAGTGGGTCACTTATTCAATGGGGGGTGCTTATTTAAAGGAGGGTGCTTATTAGAATAATTATGCTAATCCTTAATATGTTTATTCTAAAAAGCATCATATTGTACTGTACCTGATCAGTTTGTGATTGCCGTCAATGTGCCAAAGTGCCAGGGGGCCAGGGACCGAGTACTTGCAACGACGAATGGACTGTCTCCATCTCTGATGAACGCCTGTCGGGTCAGTTCGAAGAGGTGAGTGACGTACTCTCTCCCATTGTATGCGTAGACCTCTACTGTGCACGTGACCCATGACCATCCTTAATCCAATTCCCCTGTGCCTACTTTGAGCCTGTCTAGCAATATTGTCCAGGTCTTCATCACTGATATTACTATATGTACCTGTAATAAGAAAAGTATTTTTCATAATATATAAGGGCGATTTTTGAACAATCCTAGATTGTTAGAGAATTGTTAATAATGGTGTTTAATACAGGCAAAGGCAAACGAATTAAAATTTAATAAGATTCTTACCTATTACTGAAAGACCATACTTGGCCATTCTCCTTTCCACAGTGCGTGTTTATACCCTCAACAGCTGTGCAATGATAGGAACTTTGAATCCATTCTCCAGAAAGAAAGATAGATGTTCTTCCTTGATTTCAAATGATGGTCGTCCACGATGATGGGAAAAAACTTTAGGAGCAAATTCTAAAAGCTCCGCATCAAGGAGGCTAGATTGGGTCAATCGCATTAAGTTACAAGCTTCCTCAATCTGGCAGATAATTTCATCTGTTTCTAGATTACTATTAAGGTTAACAAGTGATCGATTTAGGTAATCTAGTCTCATGACTAATCCATCGATTTCTGATGGATCAATTAGATTATCCAGTCTTGCAATTGTCTGCTGAACTACATGATAAGCATGCAGGTAAAAACCACTAAAACCAGCGCTAGCCGCCATACTGATTTTTCGTTTGCGCCCGCGCTATCTTGGTACAGCGGAATCTTCATTGAAAGGTGAACCATTCATGCGTGAAGTTCAATCGCGAAACTTGAATGTTGCATGGCGAAACTTGAATGTTGCATGGCGAAACTTGAATGTTGCACTAGTTTGTACTCAACTTGTGAACATTGCTTAATATTATTGTGCTTGCATTCATGTGAATCAGTCTTTAGGGTCTCCCTGAGTATATGACTCCACTGGAGCAAATCAATTACTCATTACATGCATGCTTTAATATATGGGTTTGTTTTTCTCCAACGTCTAATTTTGAAAGTGTCCATTTTCTCTGCTCTCATGTGGAATTTGGGCTATTCCATTCAAAATTTGTATCTCCCCCCCCCCCCCCCCCCCCCCCCCCCCATGTATGCGTACCCCTGCCCTGAAGAATTTTCCCCCAAATGGACCAAATATATGAAACCCCTGAAGAATTCCATGCTCTGATCGGGTATGTCCGATGAAGATCAATTAAAATTACACTTTGGGGGGTGAACACCTTAAGGAGAGGGACATTGGGGGGTCTCGATACCGCAACACCACAAAAAAGTCCTAAAACACTGCATCACCGCATGTAACGTTGACAAAATACCGACACCACAATGATGCAATAATTGTTTTAAGAGTCCCGTGATTTACATGGATTTGACTTTGAAACTAAACGTTTCACCGAACACCGCAGGTTTGAAAACACAAACAACGCACACCGCAGGATTTGAGAGCACCGCAATATACGATTTAATTCACCGAATGCCGCACTAAAAACTGACCCACACCGCAAACCCCAATGTCCCCCTGAAGAAATCCAAGTCCTCGATAGGGAGGAGGGTACGGATATTAAATGGAATACCAAATATTTTTTGCTTCAAAAAGCTCCGAGATAATTTTTTTAGGGCCTATTAAAATATATCATTATGCTCTAAAATTAATCTCACTAGCATCCTATTTTTTTGTAAAACTACTGAATATTAAAAATAATACAATTTAATACAGATAACTGTACCTTCAAGTAACATTTTAAGCTGTGGTTCCAGAGGAATTTGAACAAAAAACGAGTTCTCCTTCGTTGAATTTCCTTGTATTTGATGGTGGCCATTTGGACATTCAGCAGCATTATCTTCTACTCCTTTGCTGCAAGTACACCATACTTTGATCTTTTTAACTTTGTTCAGTGATGGTATAACCCGTTTGAGAAGCTCTCTATGGGATTTTGGCAGATTGCTTTGCACGATTCCCTCCGGGAAGTGTAATTTTATTAACGTAAGTAGATCATTTTGAGCCTTTCGGGGAAGTTTGTATTTACGAGAAAACTGCATTGTAAGGATACAGCTTGCCCCAATCGACAACTTAGAGCCGCTGTAAACGTTACCCGTAAATATGTCAGTGTTTTCATCTTCATCATTAGATGAAGAGAGAGCCGGCGAGCTCGCTGTACTCTCCGATTCGCACGACTCTGACGACTCGCTTTCAGTTTCACTAATCAAATCTACTGCAGAACAGTCAAGTCCCAATTCTTCCAAGGAAGATGAGTCATTTACAACAGATCCATGATGATTTTCGAGTTCCTCTTCTATTGAACTTTCCTCAAAATCGGCGTTGGCTACTATTGGCGATCTACAAGTATTTTCAGAGCTAATAAACGAGGTAGAAGCCGAAGAATCAAGGCAGGATGCAGATGTGTTGTTTATATTGTCATTGGAACTGGAATCGTCAGATTGGTCTTCCTTTCTCCTTTTGCGGTATGCTTGCGATCTTGAAACTCTGTTAATAAGTCTACGAACACAACCATTTACACTTGCACTTGCAGACGAATGTTTGTAACGTTTTTCAGGAGACTGCTCGAGCTCTGTTGATTCATCTTCGCTGGTACTGTCCCGAGCCTGACGCTTACTATCGCGATATTTACGTGAATACAAACGTTTGCAAATAGATGCATCACTATTGGAGCTCTCCGAAAAAATCTTTTCTGGCTTCTGATTTGTCTGGAACAGTTAGATTTATATCGGATTCGCTGTTAGTCGAACTCAAAGCTATAGTTTGGCGCGAAAAGTCGGAAAGAGAACGCATGCACAAACTTTAGTGGGAAATGTTGTGTTGTTATTTTATTGTAAGTAACTTTGTCACGTGGATTCCTTAACCAATCATCGGTAATTAATCACATGCATTTCGTTACGCGGGGCCAACACTGCACGTGCTCATATCTGTTCACGTAGTACGTTCTGAACTAGTCCGAAGTAGTTGCTAAGTGAAATTGTCTGTTTAACAGTCCTCATCGTTTCAATATGACGCACAGAACAGTCCTCAAGAAAACTTTACAAGAAAGCCGTGAGTAATGTATTACGTAAACGTGTTGTAATTCAAGTTTAAGAAGTACTCGGAGATCGGCGCGGCATAATTTTTACTTTTATCACACGTTCATACTTTGTCACGCGTTTCAAATTTTCAAAAGTAAAACGCCAACACATTAATATATGGTATGGTACAAGTATCCTTTTTCCATTGTGTTCGATATATTCAACTACACTGATATTCCTTAAGTTACTGACTTATGAGTTATAGTAAAACATTTGATTTAGTGGATCTGATTGATCACAGACAAAACCACTCAACAACGTCAACGTAAATGAAGGAAACAAACTGTAGTTACGTCTTTCGGAAAATATATTAAACACCCTTATGCACGCAGTGGTATCCCCACACTGATCCCATATTGAAAGTCTTCATTGCTTCTTTGTGACTTCAAACATATAAGTATCAAACATTAAATGCGGTTTCTTAAATGCTCCGTTTTACTTGCAGATTCGAGCGGTGAAGATGTTCATTATCTGATTGTGTTCGATGACGAAAGTTATACGGTGGGAGAGGAAATTTGTTTTGTGCGAAGACAGCGAGATAATATTATTGTCATGAGTGATTTTCATTTTCACACTCTTGCTTCCCGACTTTCCCACAAGACTTTATGGGTATTACTCCCTGGAGTTTCGGTTCAAAAAATGCTAAAAGTATTATTTGCTTGAATCCAACAACAAAAATGTACAAACCTTGAGGGTACGTGTATACCAAGACAAAGTGTCTAAGATCACTCATGCAGAACATCGATGTTGATTGACAAGTAAAGTTGTTTCAATTGTGTGTGTACTTGTTTAAAGTGAATGAACACTGATGCAATGTTTGCATTGATTGAATGTGTTTATTTTTGTTTACATTTTCAGCCAATTGCAGCTCTCCCAAGCCTGCCAATGAAGTCATTGCTGCCATCAAGCCCTTGTCCAAATGAGGGCGAAGGCATTGGAGGAAAGAGTTAAAGTGCTACAGAAACGACTCTCGGCAATTGAAGTAATTATGAATTATGATTTTCAATTATTTAATTTCTCAGAGCTAAAATTTAAAAAGCTATTTTATAGCAGAGCTCCTTTGGCCCACGTGATTGGAACACTATACACTGCCTGCTGCCCTGACCCCATCTATACTTTTGCTCATCAGGTAGCATCTCCACAAGGTTGTGGATTCTATTCCTGTAATCATTTTATTTAGCTCGTCATTGTGATATTTTTCTCATGAAAAAGTCATTTGGATACTCATAACAAAAAAATGGGCCTAAGATGAAAAAGAAGCTCCTCCTGTAGACCTTCCTCACGCGGCGGCCATCTTGGAATAAAACCATTGTTCGTGCCCGTCCAGCCTCGGTTCAATACGTTTTAGAACGAGGCTGGACGGGCATAAACAATGGTTTTATTCAAGATGGCCACCGCGTGAGAAAGGTCTATAGGCTTGCCTATGTACTACTCTTCCCAGTAAACTGCAGCACCCCAAGTAATTTTACGGCCATGCTTTGTTGATTTCAAAGTCTATAAATCGCTGGGGAAAATTTGCTTCTCACTCTTTAAGTTCTGGAGTTTTACTAAACGTTTTTGAAGAACCACATAACGTGGCTTAACTTTTAAGGTAAATGGAGGAAATATTTTAAGAGTTATTTTAAGATCTGATAGTTCAGCATTTTTGAAATCATCAAGTCAGTCATTCTGCGGTTTTGAAATGTCAAACTTGTCTACAATGTGTCATTCTACTGTCTACGACGAGGCATTCTATTGTCTATAATGATAGAACGACACATCGCTTTTCTCGCGCCGCCATGCACACAAACATCTCTACCGGCAGTATGCCAAACAGTGATCACGTGGTACAGACCATTCACATCACGTGGGCTGTAAAAAAACTTGGTGTCTCAGTTTACTGGGAAGAGTAGTATATATTAAGTTGAACTTAAAGATTGCTATAAGTTGAGTGTTGTGTGACATTACCAATAATTAAGAGAACAAAAATAGTGACCTGAAAAGAAGCCAATGGCAAAAATGTTTATTGTAAAACTTATTATAGAAATGTACAGTAATTAAAAGTAATTATTGTATAATACAAATTTCTAGTGTCTTACCAAAAATCAGAAAGATCAGAAAAATCAGGCACTCCCAGCCCCCTCTACCAGCCATGCTAGCCCATCATCCACTGTACATTATATATACATCAGCCAGCTGCTAGCCCATCCACAAGTGTTTAGGCAGCAGAGGAGCCACAAATTGAAGTTGTAAGTAATTCTCTAAACTGTAATTAACAGGGCTCGACCTAATGGTAGTCAACGAGCCAAATGCTAGTGGATTTTCAGTTTTGGGATCCAGGAGCGCCACCGAAACTTCTTAAGAATGTGGCTAGCGGAATAGCGCCATCGCTAACCAGCCTCTATAATAACTGCATCGAGCTGAGTCAATGGCCTAGTGAATGGAAAATGGGTGAATGGACTCCTGCATTCAAGAAGGGTGATAGGCAGGAGGATAAGAACTACCGCCCCATTACATCCCTCATCACTGTGGACAAGATATTCGAACACTTGCTTAGTAAGCAGATTACTGGCCACTATGACGCAACTCTGTATCACAGGATGACAGCTTATAGAAGAATGCACAGCTGCGAGAATACTTTATTAAGGTTAGTCGAAGACTGGAAACTGGCTGTGGACAGGAAAGATCTTGTGTCAATTCTGTCCACTGACATGAGTAAAGCTTTCGACTCCCTAAGTCATTCCCTCACCATAAAGAAACTGGACGCATATGGCTTTGGCAGTAGATCACTTAATCTCATGCGATCATTCTTTGACAACAGAATGAATAGGGTAAAGCTAAATGATGTTACAAGCGAGTGGATAAAGATGGAACGAGGCTGTCCACAGGGCTCGTCATTTGGACCCCTCCTATGGAACATGTTCCAAAATGACATGTCTTTTCATGTCAAAAATGCTAACCTCACAATGTATGCTGATGACCATCAATTGTACATAATGGGAAAGGATCATGACACAGTGGGATTAAGTCTGAAGACGCAAGGCCAGTTAGCCTCGGCTTGGTATAAGAACAATTACTTGCTAGCCAACCCAGACAAATTCCAGTCATTAATAATTAATCCTAGGGACGTAGATGCTGAAAATAATAAGAATGAAACTATGCGTATAGACGACCATGAAATCACGAGAACAGGGCAGATTAAGCTATTAGGTGTATACATTAACGAACGTTTGAATTTTACTAGTCACATAAGTGAATTATGCACCAAGGCTAGTCGGAAAGTAGGAGTACTTATGCGATTACGTAATCTTATACCTTGTACAGCTAAGCTATCACTATATATGTCGTCAATTCTGCCCCACTTAACTTACTGTCATTTAGTTTGGCATTTTTGTAAGTCATCAGACTGCAGGAAGCTTGAACGTGTTCAGGAGCGAGCGTTGAGGGCAGTCTACAGGTCTAAGTCAGAGTCATACCTGGAACTCCTGAACCGTGCCAAGCTACCAACATTGTATAATAGACGTTTACAGGATATTGCTACACTGATGTACAAGGTTAAATACGGACTTGTACCGAGTAGTGTCTCGGGCTTGTTCAAAAGTAAAAGTACGCGTTACTCGCTCAGAAACAGTGAATTCGATATACCTAGGTTTGAAACAGTTAGTTATAGAAAGCATTCAATTAGATACTTGGTACCATTTATATGGACAAAGCTTAGGCCTAGTCTTAGGACTGTGTCCAGTCTAAATTCGTTTAAACATAATATACGAAAGTTAGATATATCAAGCTTAATAGATAACAATTCTTACTGCTGCATATTATGGAGCTCATGATATAATTAGCTCTGCATATAAATTTTTAGATTTTATAATATATTTAAGTATAGTTATAGTAGATTTTAAAATTGTACATAACTCTAGGTTACTTTTTATCTTATTTTACTCTATCTTTTGTTAAAGTGTCCCCCATTAGCTGAACAGCTAAATACATTGACACTGTAATAAAGTTATTATTATTATTATTATTTGGCTAGTGGAAGATGCTTGGAATTTTAGCCATAAGCCTAATAGCCAAAAAAAATTAAGTTGAGCCCTGAATTAACCTTCACTTTTTGATCCTGTTTTCCCTTTCTCTCCTTTTTCACACTAAACAGCCCCATGTTTTACTTTTCTCCCACTATCCTTTACATGCCTTGTAAGTGCTATCAGTTTCCTTTCCAGTAATATTATTCTGAATTAAACATATTAAGGTACTAAGGATCAGTTGATTACTACTACTACTAATAATAATAATACCGTGTATATTTCTTCAAATCATTCTCGCTGGAGCTGAGGAGCCCAAACTAAAACTAGATTTTAGTTCTGTGACAGCTCCTTTGCAGATGGTAATTATGCGTGTGGTCAATTTTTGTTATCATTATTTGATTCTGCATCAAGTGAAAAGTTGAGTATTAGAATATTTCTTGATTTGAGTTTTGTGTCTGAGTGATAGAGGTTTATATTTCAAATATGCTAATAATGTGATGTAAATTCACATTTCTTTTTCCTTGTGAATGAAACCGTTTTCTGATTTTTACAAGATGTTTGGTTTATTTGAAGCTCACTGATATATGCTTGAAATAATTATAATGTAGATGTTTACAAAATACCATGTATCTCTACCAGACAGTATATAATTGAATATAATATTTTTTTATGAATGTAGACTGGTTTATATTACCGGCTTGAATATATTATAAATATAAACCTCTAATTCATGGATGCAAGACCCAAATCGAGAAATATTATTCTATTCATTTGATGTAGAATTGGTATTTTAATGATATATTAAAAATATACACTTTAACTAAAATACTCTTCTTCTTGGACTGTAAGCAGAAATAGACTAAGTCTTGGTTGTCATAGTATTTTGCAGACAGCTTCAATATTTTGTGATGTATCTGATCTACCAATAACAATTATTGTAAAAGGAAAATTTAGGTATGACAACCGACTGGTACTTTAAACCTGACAGCTGGCAGAAATTAGCCAGTTGCTGGTTTCCACTGAAAATCTACCTAAATACATTGGTCTAATCAGTAGTGTTTTATCTTGCAGATGCACAATGGTTTTGACTTGATGATAGTCAATGCCCCACTAAAAGATCCTTCCAAATGTGCTTTGAAATTGTTGAGCCATTTGTTCACACAAGATGAACTCTTTAATCATCTTGTTCAAAAGACAAACAAATCTAAGAAGGATGCCCTTGACCAAGAGAGGGTATCCAAGATGTTTGGGAAGTTGAATCAATCATAATAATAATCATTATCCCATTAAAAAGTGTTTGCAATCAGACAATACAGTCAACTCTCTCCTGCGGCCACTTCCTGTAAGCGACCACTTTACCAAAGAACTGTTATTTTTCTCTGTCAAATTCTGTTGTAAAAACTCTCTCGTAAGCGACCAATGGAAAAATTATTAAACGACAGCGACCACTTTTTAGTCTCAATGACATTTTCTATTTTTTTTTGTTTCTGATAAGCGACCACCAAAGTAGATTGTACTGTATTTTGAGAAAATCCTTACTCAAATACCACAATTGTTTAATGGCACTGACAGATAAGAAACTGAAAAAGATTGGAAAAACTTGAGCTAGAACTCCCGTACTTAGCTATGTTGTTATGGTGACAGCACGCTAGAGATGTGCCGAGAAGTCTGACCCGTTTATCAAGAACTTGGCTACCTGTGTTGCTTTTTCCCGTAAGCAGCCACCTCCCGCAAGCGACCACTTTGTCTGTGCACCAAGGGTGGTCGCTTAAGTGGAACCTCATCATAAATAATGAATGCTTTTTATTAGCACTACCTAAGCTACAGTAATAATAAGAATAATAAGTCCTTGAATATGTCTGCCAATTTTTATAATATTTTATAATTTTGATTGTTTTGATTTGAACAACCCTCGCACTTTACAATGTAAACAATTATACATATGCAAAGACTAAAAATACATACAAAACTAATTGGCCCTTCATTAATCGAGCTAGAAACTGGGTGTGAGTTACAACTACCTATACAAAGGCTCTTGAGTTCATTTGGAAGGACAACATGGCCATATTCAAAACATCTAGAGCTGGAGAGATAGTGAGTGAGTTAGTTCCTGGCTGAACAAACCTACAGTATTATTGTATACCTAAAAATACTGAGTTTAGAAAGAAAGATAGTTTAAGTCTTTAGAAAAGAGAAGCTAAAATTTATAGAATAATCACATGGATTTATTCAAGGTTCTCTTCAAGAAGAATACACTACCGTCGCTGTTTCATTTTTAAGTAGGACTAGTGTGAAAAAAGAAGCTGCTACTCTCAGTCACAACATTGTTTGATCAAACCACCATCGATGAACATTTTGCACTGTAAGCTGCACAAGCTTGCTGCTATTTTATTCAGGATATATTTAGTATTGCAATGGTGGAAAAAATCCCACTATAAGTGATCACTTTGAGTAAACTTATTCCGGAATATGGTCAATCATGCCCCCTTAATTTCATTTTTTAAAGAAAATACTGTTTAGTGCTTATATATAAGTTATTGTAACCTATATTATCTAGTGAAAGCAGAGTTCTTGTTCATATAATACAAAAGAACTAGAAACCTTGACATGTTATGTTACATAAGTTGAAACTTATATTAATTTTTGTGGTTGATATATAGACCTTGCATCAGAAGTTCGATTACACCACTGCATATTTGTTGAAATTAAAGAAGGAGATTAAAGGTTTATGTTTGGTTGAAGAATATTTATTTTATTTTGAAAAGAAACAAATAATTATGGCTTGTTCGGTGCTCGAAAATTTGTTCAAAGTCCACTTACCAAGGGAGTGGACCTAAATTTGTACTTGCCCTGCCAAACATTTTACTTAATAAACAGCACATAGTTTACTGCTCTTGTTTACATTTAAGACTTAAAATTTGTGTTACAGTTTCCCTGAAGTTGAGCCAGTACATGTTCCTTGCCTTGCAGCTTTATATTCCAATGCAGTTGCCCAGCAGGCAAGCATTGCAAATTTTACTTGCTCTGACCAAACTTTTGCTTGCCCCGACCTACCGTGTAAATGCTTTTTCGAGCCCTGCCTTACCATTATATGATTTCAGTGTATATTCATTGTACATGTATTGTAATTCCTCAAGACAGTTTTGCATTTCTATAGACCGATTTGGCTTGTACATTTATTGTCCCAATTCAGATTATGTGACAACTCTCAAGAGGATTCAGTGCTTTGTTTTCCAATTAGAGAAAGTAATACATTTCCTCTTGGGATACAGAAAAAAAACAAGAAAACATTACTCAAGGGAAAAGTCAGGTGACCTGAATTGGGACAACAATGCTGCTGGGCCTAGCACTAGGTTTACCCTCCAATCGAAAAAGAATTTGTCTTCCTAATGGGCTAGCAAACTGAACTGATTTTACAGATAAATTTAACATAAATTACAGTTCGATCTCAGTTAGGGAAAGAATCTGAATGTATAACTGCTTAGCTTCTGAAGCATTCTTGGCCATTGATAGCCCATTCTCTTGCATCACCATATTAAATACATCAGAAAATTCAGATCTACAACCAAATGCTTGTCTTTGTTTACAAAAATGTGTCCTTGCTACTTCGATGTCATCAAGGCAAACATCTGTTTTGTAATCCCTTGTTCCTACAGGTCAGGAGAGGAAACAAGAGCTTTGCTGTTTAATAAGAGTTTAATAAGAGTTTAACAAGATTCAGCAAATTGTATTAATGGTTGTGTGCATATTTTGGACTTTGAATGTTGTTATTATGCTTTTATCATGTTGCATAACAAATTGAAAGGGTTAAACAGACTAGCCCTTCTAAATTTAATGCACAACTGATATTCCAAAGCTTTTAAATAATCTTGTGACAATAAGAACTTTTGCTTAAACTTGGAGAAGGGCAATCACAAGATTCAGAGAATGCGAGAAAGCGTGGGACATCATTACAATCCAAGTTTGTACATGTAGTAGTTTTAATAAACTTCAATTTTGTTACTCAACCTATTTAAATGTCTCCTTGCAAATTTAAAGTTTAATCTATCTTAATCGATAGTATATATGCCAAGTAGTCGGCTACCTGATTTAAGAATGTTAGTGCATGATTATGATCAAAATATATAAACTGAAAATATTTAAAGCAACTTACTTCTGTACGAGGCAAAAGCAGTATTTTCCTTAACTTGGTGCAAGTTAAGGATCGCAGAGTAGGCCTTGTACAATCACCTGGACTTAATGACATCTACAAAATGTAGGTCCCAGGCTTTCCCGCTTTTGCTAACTTGCATTCTCAGATTCTTTCATACCTTTAGTGAAAACTAGTAGCTACATATAACCATGCATGCAAGTACAGTATGGTTTTCATGCAAAACATTTCACCATAAGTTATGCTCACCATTTTGTAACACCATCAATTTTATTGCTAAGCAATGGCTGTCAACGATTTTGTGCAAGCTGAGAAAACCCCACTCTGAATGCCATTTCATTCATTGGCAGCTGGCTGTATTATTAGCTACAATACTGAACTAAACCTGCTGGAATATCTCCTTAATATTATCCTTTTAAACACCAGTGCTACTTACCTTCAAGTTCAGGTAAAAAGTACAAGACATCAGGTTTTCCAGGCGGTGTCACCTGGTTGGGGTATGGCCTAATTCTGTGTGACGGGCAACATTGTGAAGCTCCACTTGTAGTAAATCCATAAAGCAGAACCGTAGACACTCCACTGCATTAAAATATATACAAAATGATTGTAACGAAACAAGAAAAATAATCTGTTATTAATGCAGAAGATGATGAAGTTATTCGCATTTGTTCCCCGGAGAGCTTCAGTTACACCAAGACAGAACTAACTGAACTTCTTAAGTTTGAGTGCAACCCAGGGGCTGCAGTACTTAGTCGCCTTAAAGAACTACACATCCTGAGATACAGAGGAAGACGAGGGGGAAAACAGATAAGGAAATGTGAAGAATCATTGGGCGGCTTTAGTGGACATTACGGTATTCCTGTTGTGCAAAGTCGGAGAGATCACACATCTGCTGTTATACCGAAACACAAACAGTTACGGTTTAGAAAACCAAGAAATCTCATAAATATTTCACGAGCGCCGCCAAATACAAGGAACTTTACAGATAACAGAATTCGTGCACCTGTAAGCCCTCCAACCCGATCTTTATGCTAATGACAAAAAGGAGGTGTCACTGTTTATGTACGGGACAATATCAAAGTTATTAACGTGAGCCGGTCCAATATTTTTGAAATAATAAGCGTTACAGCTTCACTTCCCTCGGGACACAAGATACTGATATGTGGCGTGTACCATCCACCTAAACAAACGTATGTGGACTCGACCAATGAATTTATAGACGCTAATCCTGGTGGTGGAGACTTCAACAAGATTAACTTGGACCTTATACAAACCCTGACCAGTCTTTCGGCGCTCGTAGACTTTCCTACTAGGGGAAATGCAACTTTAGACAACTGCCTCACGAATAGAGAGGAACTGTTCGGCAAATGCTATCCAATCCAGGCTCAGATTAGGACAGATCACAAAGGCCGGCGTTAAATTTAAACCACTGTGTTGGAAAAAGAAACTCCGTGACTTCAGTATTTTCTCTGTTTATTAAAAGCCTATAGGCGCTCGCGAGTGTTATCGCTCTTTACGATCATAGAGAATGCTAAATCGATCGTTTAGAAGTGCCGGCTCATGTAATGATCCTACTTCGCATTTCAGTGTGCATTCAGTCTGAAACGGCGATTGGTCCGACGATATCAGTGCAACGTTCTGCAGTGCACCCTGGGAATGCAGCCCGAACTATAGGTAACACTGCGCACATCAATTGATAGAACACTGCCGTCGATATTCCAGAATTTTCTTTCTTTATTAAAAGCCCTATGCGCTCATGAATTTTCGGTCATTACGATGTCGATACTTCAGTATTTTCTCTGTTTATTAAAAGCCTATAGGCGCTCGCGAGTGTTATCGCTCTTTACGATGCATAGAGAATGCTAAATCGATCGTTTAGAAGTGCCGGCTCATGTAATGATCCTACTTTGCATTTCAGTGTGCATTCAGTCTGAAACGGCGATTGGTCCGACGATATCAGTGCAACGTTCTGCAGTGCACCCTGGGAATGCAGCCCGAACTATAGGTAACACTGCGCACATCATGAGCGTAGTTATCACAAAAAGGCTACTACTACCCACCATAACTTGGCTGGCATGCACGCAGTTTTTGGTCTCCCGGCTTTTCTCGTTTTTGTTTCAGTCCTTAACCGGGTTTCTTGTCAGAGGGGTGTTAGACGTGAGTCCCCTTTTGTGTTAACGTCGCTCATATATATATACACACACTTACCTATATCTATTTATATACTACATATATGTATGTTTATAATATTTATCATAACAACGGCAACAAAATAATAATGGTCAGGTAGGCAAAAGTATATTGCTTATAATATGTCAGTTTTGTTGATTTAATAAATATTTTTTGTATTGATTCTTGAACTGAGTAAGGGAGAGGGCTTTTAGGTGGCTGGGAATGTTTTCCCATATTTTTGAAGCTGAATATTTAAAGTGTGGATACCATAATTAGTTCGAACTCTAGTTCGATGGAAATTTTGTTTTGACGCATATCTGGTGTTGTATGAGTGGACCTCAGATACTGGTGTCAAGTAGCCTTGAAAAGCAGGAGGGATATTCAATTTGTTACTTAGTTTATGAATGAAACAAGATGTCTTTAAAAAGTAGATGTTTTCAAGTTGTAGTATGTCTAGCAGTTTATAGATTCTCTATCCCATAGGAATATCTCTCAAAACCGAAACCGTCTCAAGCTTAAACGAATACTTCGCCAAACTGTGTTATGATAATGATTACAAAGAGCCTACTTTACTTCAAGTTCCTTATAATGCTGATATCTATATCCCTGTACTGACGGAAACTCAAGTGTTGTATTCACTCTCTAACATCAAACAGACGGAATCCCTTTTTGGGTATGGCGAGATTGCGCAGATATATTGTCACCAGTCATTCCCAGGCTGTGGAACTCCTCGCTTCAATCCCATACGTGGCATATTGAATGGCAGGAATCCAATCTGACCCCTCTTCCCAAGGTTGATATTCCACTCACTGACTCTGATTATCGTGGTATTAATGTCACACCAGTAATTGCTAGAGCATTTGAAAAAATAGTTTATATAACGTACTGCAAATGATGGTCACAGTTCGCTTATAGGGAGGGAGGTAATTGTACAGATGCTTTGTTGTGCTTGCAAAACTCTGTGTTAGGTTATTTAGACAACCCGAATTGTAAAGCAGTGCGCCTGTTTCCTATGGACTCCAAAGGGTTCGACAATGTGAAGCATGATCTTTTAGGTGAAAAAATAAAAGGCTGGCCGCTTAATCCATATATTATCAATTGGTATTTGAGTTTCATTGGAGACAGAAAACAGAGAGTGGTTGCGAACGGGATTAAGAGTGAGTGGAGGTATGTTAACAAAGGCACCACGCAAGGAAGTGTAAGCGGCCCCTACTTATTTAATATTTTTTTTAATGATTTAGACTTTGGGGACATCTCATTCATTAAGTATGCAGATGACTCAACTCTCGTTGTCCCTGTATGGAAAGACAATGCAGACTCGGCAATTGAATCGGTTAAACTATTTATGTCCTGGGCCACTAAAGACTCTATGGTGTGTAACTTTAGTAAATGCAAAGAATTGATATTTAGTAAGAAGGAACAATCAGACTCTTTTTTTTGCCGGTTGAAGACATTCCACAATGTAAGGAATTGAATACATTTCAGTACAACAGTAGATTCGATGTACACGTAAAATCTAAGCTTAAAGAGGCAAATAAGTGTTTGTTCGTATTGAGAAGCCTTAGGAAGGAGGGATACGGTTAACAGGAAATCGATCAACCTTTTAACTCAATTGTTATGGCTAAGTTAACTTACGGTCTGCCTGTCTACTGTGCTTCGACACCTGAACTCACAACTGTACAATGCTTTCTAGACAGATGTTTCAAACGTAGATACACCTCCAAGAATATTAATCTATCTAACTTAGTAGAGAGGTTTGATAAACGCATTTTTAATAAGGTTCAGAAGATGCCAGTCCACCCTTTAAAGAAATTTCTACCGGTGGCCAAACAGTCTAAAATTAACTTAAGGAAGCGACATTCATACATTTTTTAATAGATTAACTTTTAGATATGACTTAGCTGTATATTAATAAGGTTTTACTTAGATATGTTATTAAGGTTTTTTAGTATTTCAAGGTATTTTTGTAAGTATAGTTTTTAAAGGGAACCTCGGCTGAAAAACAATGTTCGCTCTCAAGTGTTTGTTATGGATGCCTAAGTCTGTTTCTGTGTTTGTCTCCAGTAAATTGCACACTAGATGTCAGTTATGCACCGATTTTACTCTCGATAAAACTCATTTGAATTTCCTGCGCGCCGCCATCTTGGATATCATGACGTCACAGTGTTGCCCTATTGTCGCCTAACAAAAGAGCTATTGTTTTCTGACAATAAGGCAACACTGTGACGTCATAAAATTCAAGATGGCGGCGCACAGGAAATTCAAATGAGTTTTATCGACAGGAAAATTGTTGCATAAATGATATCTAGTATACAATTTACTGGAGACAAACACAGAAACAGACATAGGCACCCATAACAAACACTTTAGAGCAAACATTGTTTTTCAGCCGAGGTTCCCTTTAACATTATTATAGTTGTCTTAGTCCTAGCTATTAATTTTATTATTCAATTTACTGTAATGCTTTTAATTACTATAATTGTAACTTTGATATGTAATTTTATCAACTGTAATAAAGACTTATTATATTAATCATAGTTCAATTACAGACACTTTCACAATTTCACTGGGTGAAAACAGTTATTTGCAAAGCCTGCCTGCCCTCCTAAGAGCATAAGAATGGTACAGAACGGTAAACCTCAGATATTTAAAGGAAGCAGTCCTTTAGTGAGTAAAAGCGGAAGGCAATTTGGTTTCTTGTTGGGTGCCAGCGCAACAACTACCCCGAGTGGCGTGTCAAGAAAGAAACGAATGGTTCAGGTAAAACTCTACTAATATATAACTACTAATATATTGATGTCTGATATCGATATTTTTGTTTACGCTTTTATTCTGATTTAACTGATTGATACTTTGTTTGATATCCACAGTTGGAATTCCAAATTCAAACAGATACAGATCCAAAACTAAAATTTGCAATTCTAAATGGCAATCCCTTCAATCCATTCAAGTCAGAACCGCCAACAAATTCTGAACACCATTTTAAGGCTAATCATCAAGAATTAGCATTATTGTGTTTAATTTTAATGATGGATCACCAATTTTCAATTATCAGTTAACAGTTGAAAATACCTTTAATATTTGTAAGTCGACAGTTAAATTTTAGGCCGTTTGAGTCAGTTGTCAGCACTATTGCACATGAAATAACCATTTCACCATTCTCAACAAACAATCACAAAAACCTTCAGCCGGGCCTAAACTTTCATTTTTTTTTAAACAAACAGATAATACCGTGAGATGGGAAAAATGACTGCATGACGCTCCAAAATATTTAAGTGGACATTTAAATCAGTAGAATTGTGCTGAATAAACTGGTACAAATGACGAATAAAGGAGTGACCGAGAATTAAAACACGTGGTGTAGCCATTACTGTCGCGTATCGAAAATGCTCAGCGGAGAAACCTGACAAATTGAACAGTATTTATGCAGTCAGAGTAATGGAAGGTACTAACATATATCAAACCACTGCTTTAACAAATATGTAACAAAGAAGTAATGCTAGTGGACACTTGCCTGAAAATAACTCGCCTCAGGGTCTCTGAATGGAAGTGTACGCAAAGCTGTTAAGAGTAGGAAGGGCGGCGTGGTTGGCAGACAACGCCCCAAAAACTGGTCAGAAATGACAAAAGCCGCCGTAAAATAACACCGTGTCCTGCAGACTATCAATTAACACGTACAATAATTCGAAATGCCTCGACATGAAATCACATTATGCTTCGTCATAATGTTTGTTTATTTTCTTAAACCCTAACGTATGATTCTTCCTCGTTAACTTTGACGAAGTATGTTGTAGTCCATGTATTTTTGACGATGTACTTTCCTACTCGAGGTATGTGTAGCGATATCTTTTTAAGTTCGATAAATCACTAATAAACATTTATTTACTTAATCGTAATGAGTTTCAATTTGAAAAAAGATAATGTACACATGTATGGGTTTTACTCATTGCGTAAGATGCAATATGAATATTAATGCTAGGTCCAGTCCTTTTCTGTGAGTGCTATAAAAAATGAGATTCATGGATCGGACAGGCAGTTTTCCCTGTTAACTTGTTCGAGTTTTTGCGAACCCAAATCCAAAAGAGATTGAACATTGACAGCATGAAAAAGCCGGTTTAAAACATGGAAAAGCAGCCTGAAATAATTCACATCATCAATAACAAAAAAATCACCAGAGAACCAGTGACGAGAAATGTTTTCAATAAGAAGGAAGTGAAAAGCTACCAACTGGTGTATGATAAGAGAATCATCATAGATCATGGTGCTGACACTTTACCATTTGGCTATCACTGGGAGTCGACAACCAACAACTGTAACAATACTTCCTGTGTACAAGTTAACCACAAACAAATCACCCAAATCCCTCAACACATGTTGTTTTCATCACATTACTTGGATGAAAGTCATGAGGACTCATTGGGTGAACTGTTTCGCTATGAGAGCGTGCCAGAGGTTGTTTCCGAGAACAATGAAACCATTGACCTCATGGTACTTCAGAATCTGAAAGAGAAGGGGAATCACTTACCATGGAAGATCTTGAATTTCTTCATGACGATGAGGATGAAGATATGGTACTAGAGCCATCATTCTACAGAGCCATAGAGAAAATGAGCTAGAACTGTCAAGGTCAGAGCGAGCTCCGTAAACGGGAAGGTTTAAATTGAATTTCAGTTCTCTTAGAAGCATGAGCGAAGTAAGCAAACTGCGAAAGGAGAATGATAAGCTAAAGGGCAGCTTAGAGGCAATAACCAAGGAATTGGATGCCTTTAAGGCCGAGTTTAGCAGCATAACATGTGATCCTCCTTCACCAATCGAGCCAACCGCAATTGAAAGGTCAAACACACTCGACTTGTTAAGCAGCAAATATGACGAGCTGGTGGAATTCAAAAGGTCGGCGAATAAGTCTCTGGAAACCCTAATGTGATAAACCTCGCTCAAAAAGCAAACGACATCGAAACTGCAATTTAGAGGATTATAGCTATCAGTACAACGTAAATGTCTTTGGAGTGCCCCAAGTAAATGAAAATGAAAATAGCGCAATTACAGCCAACCTGTGTCTCAACATGTTCCAAAAGATGGGAGCTGAAATACCGATGTAAGACATAGATATAGCGCACCGAGTGCCAACTCGTTCGCCCAACGCAAACTGTGAAACCTATCGTATGCAAGTTCGTCAGGCGTTTAGCAAAAGAAAAGGTGATGAGATGCAGAAATGAAATCCGTAAAATAAATCCAAGTGCTTTGGGCTTCCCTGATGATGCTCAAGTGGCGTTTGAGTATGCCAGAGTGTTTGATCATCTCACCCAAGAATGCAACTCCTTCTAGTCAATGCCAAGAAACTTCAATCACGCCACAACTTCAAATATTGTTGGGCCAAGGAGAGTGGAATCTTCCTGACAGAGTTGGACGACTACAGAATTTACCAGAATTTACCAGAGTCCAGAACGCTGGAGACCTTCACAAGCTATATGAGCTACTCGCTCGAAGCAATGAAGCAAAGTATGTTATTGTCAATAATATTACTAGTCGTGTGTTGAGAAAAAGCTCGCGTTGTGAGGGTAAACTCGAAGCTAAGAAGAACAGGTTTTTGCTTTCCCAATAACGTTTTTATAATTGTAAAGATTTATATATAGCCCAACCATCATTTAATAGTTTATTAGACCTGAATGCCAAGACTAGAAAATCGTTAGATTCATTATGTAGCCTATATGATTTAAATATCTTCGACTTGAATCCTACTGATCGCAATATCAATGTATTATTCTCCTCATACATGTAGCTTTAAGGAACCGAGTGGTACTTTAAAAGTAACGGACAGTGGGGACTCAAATTTTAGTGTTCTTCATAATAACATTAGAAGCCTAAAGGAAGAGCTACAAAACCAAGGTGCTGGCGGAGTTTCATACTGTATTTAGTGTAATCGGTCTAACGGAAATTAGAATTTGTAATTCAGACTCGACTGATTTCATCCCTCAGCTACCGGGCTATTGTTTTGAGTATGTGCCAACACCTCTATCGGCTGGAAGTGTTGGCTTCTATATACGTAACCAGTTAAACTATAGGGTAATTGAGCATACTTCAAACTCTTCTTTTCAAGCGCTTTGGATCGAAATTCAGGATTCCAGCGCTACAAATACCATTTGTGGAATTATTTATAAACAGCATAACAATCCAGAAGCTTTTCTTGAATATTTATCACCTAATTAAGAACAGGTTAGTCGTAGCAACAAAAATATTTACCTCATGGGCGACTTCAATATAGACCTGTTCAAATATGAAACTTGTTCTTTTAGCCAAAATCTTCTTCAAACCACCCAAAGTTTAGCCTTTTTTCCAATTATTGACAAACCTACACTAGTTTATGGAAACTCTGCGACATTTTGCAAATGATTTCCTGGATAGACCTATTATCGAGCCTTCGCTGGGTTTGGCTCAAGGTATCCGACCTCCACAGAAACATGATGTCTGTAGCCCTTGAACCAGTTTTTTTTTTTTGGTATATTTTTGCCACGATTTGATCCACATATTGACCCACGTTGGTAACTAAACCAAAAGTCAAAACTAATTATAACACTGCCAAAAAAAAATGAATGACAAAAGTGTCAGTGGTATAGCCTCCGTATTTCAAATCGGAAAATACAGAAAATAATCAACCTAAAAAAAATAAAGAGAGGTAATAGTCAAAAGAATCAGATGGAGACTATCTGAAGCACTTAGTACCAGACCTCATGATCAATACTTCGAGTAATTTGGGGGGTTGCATCTTTGATGTAGGTGTTTCAACTGTCCGACCCTTGGCACATTTCGCCCATGCACACTTCTTTTTGAAAGTCCAATAGAATGATGAGTGTGTGAGATTTAGGGGCATGATACATGTATATCCATAGTCCAGGAATCGTCGAGCTCTGTGTTTCATTGGTAAAGATTTGATTGGTTAGCCGTTACAATAGAGAAAGGAATGTATTGCTCTACTGATCATACGCTTGTGGCGGGAACGTGAAACGGAAGTCGCCGCGGGGGTCTGCTTTAGGATTTTCTAGCTTCATTTTGCTCACTCATTACGATTATACGCAGTGTACTCGCTGACTTAAAATGGCTGGATTTGATCCTGATATGTTTGTTGGAGAATTACACCAGAATTTATTGTGTCCTATTTGCCACTTTGTGTTGAGAAATGCGGTCTCTTGCCGTCAGGGCCACTGTTTTTGCGAAAAACGACACGTGGAGGATTTTGGCAACAATCGTTGCCCCTGTGACAACTTTAATGTAGTCGACATAGCAGAAGTTGTCCCTGTGCTCAACTTACGCAGGGTGATAGAGAACAGGCTCGTTAGATGCACAGAAGAACACTGCGAATGGACTGGCCCCTTAGCCGATTACAACCAGCACATGGCGACATGTGAAAGAGTCAGGGAGCCCTGTGGGTTTGACGGATGCCAAGAAATGCCAACCCGCTACGAAATGGCAATGCATGAAGCTAACTGTGCCCACCGGCCGACAAGATGTCTGTCCTGCAATCAGATGATGAAAGAATTGGAGATTGCAGGCCACATACGTGATGTCTGTCCAATGATAGTAGTCCGATGCGTCTACCGTTGCGGACAAGAAGTGAAAAGGTAATGTGTTGTTTTACATTAAAACTATTCCAGCAAAACATATTAGAGCGACAAAATTCTACATAAACCTGCTACACCCTGTTTATAATAACATTCGTGAAGTTGTGTTATTCTAAAATGTTTGATTTCTAATGTCTGAATATAAATATTTGATTTCTATTCAGCACGTAACCTTAGTAGCATTGGATCAATGTCTGAACTTTCTCGGTGTTTAGGGATTCTTTGAGTCGCCACTTGGCAAGCAAGTGCGGGAACCGCGCATACAAATGCCGAGTTCCCGGCTGAGAATTCACCAGCCGTGCATCAGAAATGCAGCAACATAACGATGCCTCACAACGAACCCACATTTCTCTTCTTTGGTTATCTCTACAGAGAGGAGATGCGGTAAGTTCTAGTTCTTGACGAAGGAAAACGGTTTTTTTTTCAAACAGCGATTCATTATTATACTGTTTGACAAAGCTTAATAGGCGGGTCCAAGTAGACCTAAAGTCTTAATTTCAGTTTGTGTGGCGTATTTTGTGGCCGTGGTAACACGGCTTTTTCAAAGAAGCCGAAGTATGGTTTCGAGCGTTGTTCCTTTAGGAGATTAGACACTCAAAACGCCAATCAAGTGATCTACTGCAGTATATCACATTTCAGCGTTCGCTTCAAATTTATTCTTGCGGCGGGTAAAGTCACAACACGAATTGTTACATATGTGGATAGGAAACAGCTGGCAAGCGCAGCTAAGACTTTGGTAATGCCTTTTAGAGGGTTAGATAAAGTTACACTCACACTGCTTGTAGGGCAGGGTCTTTTGGATATGGGATATGTGCGAATGAAGCAAACTCACTCGACGTAATTTGGTAGGGATGATGTTGAGGTTCTAAAGAAGTTTTAAGTTCTCCCTGGTTTGCTTGATAACGCCAATAATAGTCAGTGTTCAAATCAAACTCATGCTATAGACATATGAACCCCAAACACTGGTGTAGTTATATGTGTGGTAGTTTACACGAGTACATGTTTGAATATTGAAAGTAGAGAACTCCCAGCTTGCAAAAAAGGTATTAAAATAATCATCAATCATATGTTTTTCTACCTGGTTACAAATGCATGGGAGGGAGGGTCTCAGAGGTGTGAAGTCCTTGCTGAGGCAATGCTAGCGAGTGCAAGTGATGCGATCTACTGATAGTATAAATATTGGTTTCTTGACATACATATATTTACAGGTACCGCACATGCAAATATAGTTGAGTCTGACCTCTTTGATTAAGTTATGCAAGAACAATATTTTATTAATGCATGAAGCTAAACTTTCATCATTTGGGTAATGTTGAGTTATTTTAAGACCACACCAGCTACATCATGTATTGTTCGTTTATACTGCTGACAGTTTTCTCATAAATAGTGACAAAATGTATTTCAGTTTGGAAATTGAAACTTGATTGCCGTCTCATCGTCATAGCTTGTTGTTTTACACATTCGTGAAATATTATTTGGCTTAATCCCACATTTATTTAAAATAAAAGAACCAGAAAGAAGTTTGCAAATCGAAAGGCGACAATAAGAGAGAGTATGTTACATCTGCAAATACTCCAAACAAGCCTCCGAAGAAAAAGACAACGTCAAGCTCTATACCAAAGGCGAATGCAAGATCAAGGCTGTCATTTTATAGCAAACAAGTAAGTAAGTTCTAAAACAGTCTTTCAAATTCATGAATAGAAAGTGTGAAATTCAGAACGTTTATTTCGTAATTACATGTACAAATGAGTATGATTTATTTTTTAATACATGGTTTGTTTCATATCAGGCTGCTCAACGCCTTGTCACAAGAGCAAAAGGAATACAGTCTTCGCCAAAACAACTTACCTTCCTAAAGAGAAAAGAATGCCATGGTCCAAAGATGAAGATTCTGCCCTTATCCAGTTTATTGCTGTTCACCGAGACTTACAACCAACAAATAATGAATGAACAAGTATGAGGGAAAATCATGATTACTGGCACAAGTCTGGTGAATTTATTTATGAAACTACACCATCAGATGACCTGCATAGATGATGTAAGTTCATGAATATCTTATCAAACTTATTATGTTAACCTTCTAAAATGATTTCAGCTTCAGTGGCAAGTGCAGGGAGAGGGGGAACGGAGGGGAAATGGGGAGAGGGAAGGGAAGGTATTATGAATTATTCCTTACATCCCCAAATTATAAATCCAATTTCACTGCTATTTGACAATTTCTCAGTTGTCAAAATCAACCAATCAACTTCTTTGTTTCCGTCTGACCATTTGCATCTAGACGAGTTTAGTACAAATAAACGTACCAGAACATTTCATATATAGTCAGATTGATTATCCCGATCATCTGAGCCCGGTTGTTCAAACCAAGGGTAAGTGCTACCCCTGGGTTGAATTGCTGAACCCAAGGTTTAACTGTATAGATTACAATTACAGATTTAGCGTCATCCTGTCCTTGGTTTGAACAACTAGGTCCTGCCTAATGCCTATACCGTACCCTTGATTATTGCCTTTATTTTTCTGTATTCCGAGAGGGAATGCATAAGTTTCGAGTACTAGCTTGAAAACAATGCACTGAATCCTCTGGAGAGCTGTCACCTTTCTCCTTTCAAACATGTAAGGTACATTTTCATGAATTAATTATTTCTATGTTTTCCTTCAATTTTACAGCTAATTCCATACGAAGGGGAGTACTGCATCTGAAGACAAAGTATGGTTCAGTTGAGAATGCAGAGAACGAAATTGGTCTTACTGTCGACCATTACTT